>OX438945.1:1267500-2467500 GCA_949316185.1 Pyrausta nigrata | reverse complement strand
AAGTCTATCCTAAGTGGAAGACGACACGTGGAAACCCTAAAAGATCTAGCACGTGACCGAAGCGACTCAGCTCGTTAAACACAAGTTATGGAGTTTATCCACGGTAGCCGGTATCGATGCGCCATTCGAGCCAAACAATGGGCTAATGTAGAGGTTGAGACTATACCCTGTGAGACAATGTCCATATTTTCGACTGTAACCATCCTTTTTACTCATGCCAGCATTTAATACGAATGAGCAAGATGGCTAGAGCCAAAAATACGAACTACGTCTAACAGAGTAGGGCATCAGATTGGTACACTAGCTAAAATGACCGTAGTATCTTTGTAATGTCGTTTCACCAATCAATGTAAGGTGCGGTCTTAAAGTAAAAAGAATGTATGCGATCAATAACAAGGTGATCTGTGATTGACAGGTGGATTAGACCGTAACTGTATTAAGAAGACAGGTAGCATGGCTAAAATCCCTGATGAATAAAGGGACAATTAGATTACTACATCAGCAGCTTAAACAATAATAAATTATTAACGTTTATCTTTTAACATTCTACAAAAGGATAAATAGATGATTCTAGGAAATTCAAGGTCCTGAAATATACAGACAGACTGCACATATTTCGTATATAATCGAGCTGTTGAAAAAGCTGTTAACATTGTATGTATTGGCGTTCAGGGGCATAACTAATTACACGTAATAGTTGTGAGGCAGCCTCATAAATAGCCAACTGCATTGGCTGGTGCAGTACAATGATATCAGGGCATCTGAGCGATTTGATAGCCCTCTTAGCGTTGGCTACTTTGTTTAACAATGAAGGAGGATGCAATTTGCGGATCGTTCACAGTCTTAAATCACAATAGCCTATCGTATTGCAGCATGTCGGCTTCACTATTATTTTATTGTATGATATGCACAACTAATTTTAAAAACTATAAGACGTCTTTGTATATTGGCATATAACCGAGGAAGAACCACAGAATAAATAGTAAACAGTGTTATTCAGAAATGCGAAGAGGTTTGCTATTGAAACAAAAACTGCCATCTAATATGAGACCAAGTTACTGAAGAACACTTTCCCAATTATTTGTTGAGCCCTTCATAACAACTTGATAAAGATTCAGGCATGATATTTATAATAACAATGCCATTAAAATAATACGCTTCATGCATGACTAACTAAAAATGCGTCGATTCAAGTAAATAAGTAATAATGAGTATATTTGCACAACAATGCGTCAGTTTGCTGTGCGAAACGTTTTACTGATATCAGTGCTGGCTTCCGACTCTGATATTCGTATAATTTTTAAAAATATAGGATCGATTGACTTCCTAGTAGTTAGGAAATTAAATTCCACTTTTACGTACACACACTTCGTACCCAAAAATTAATCGACCATGTCATCCGATGGGATTCGAACCCACGACCCTTCGCTATCCTCTCTTACCAAGTTGTGAGATGGATAAAGAATAGTTTTAGAATGAGTCGTGTAATTACTCAAACTTGGCTGTATTAATATCGGTCTATTTAAGGTTTTACGTCTTCCTTTCAAAGGTTTTAAGTAAAAGGTGAAGAATGTTATTTAATTGATACTAATATTATACAGCGATAAAGCGTGTAAGTTTGTTTGTAGAAAGTAATCTTTGGAACAACGGAGCGATTTCAAAAAATCTTTCACCAGAAGTAAGCTATATCGTTCCCGATTGACATTTAGGATTGTAGGCTATAAATTGCACCGAGTGGGTAGTTATATGTTAGATAGTTGGAATTCTCACTGATATTTTGCGTATCAAAAATATCGATTTTCATGAGTGAGTGTGTCAAATTTCTGCTTTCAACACATTATTTTTATTTCATGGTGTTGTGATTAGAGGAATGTTGACATCTAAACAGCTTCAAGGCCGGTAAACAGTGGTTATCGAATAATAAACGGTACATGTGCACAATATTTACGCAACAGTGTGTCAATTTGTTGTGCCCGCTATTTTATTGTATCAGGGACACGTACGATTTCCGGTTTGACACTGAAAAAAATTTGATTAAGGTCACTCAGGGCATTGACTAGGCTTCAACGATATGAGTGAATTTAAAATAAACAGGACACATCATGGTTAAGCAGGACATTACCCACTTATAGTTTGTAGTGTGGAAACTGTATGTAAAAATAATGACAAGGAAACCGGAAAATCTGAATAGGTCAGGGACCTCAAAAACAGATGCGGAGTTGAAAATAATGCTTTGTTTCAATTCAAACAGTTCTAGCAGTTGTAAACAAGCTAGTAATTTAGTTCTGCTTGACTGTATAAAAGGAATAGGAGAGAAGAAATAAACAAAATCATTTAACAACCGGAGCCAGGGAATGAGCCAGGGAATAATCCACGGAAACTAAACAAGAATTAATGACGGTCTTTTGACTAAAATAAAAATGTAACGTTCTTATCAGAAACGCTAAGATTTATTTTTTACGATGTTAAATTATATGTCAAACGCGCGTGACGTTTATTGTTATAATCCCACAATTAAGTAAAAAAAATACTTTAGCGGAAAATATAATGCTGTTCCACTATGGCAAAATTAGTAATGATGTAATGAATAAAATTGCCTCTACAATGTTTATTTTAAATGAAAGTCTAATGATCATTGTTTATAGTATTTAGGATATTCTCTAAAGATTTAATTAGCTATAAAAAGAGACTAGCTAAACCCCAACTGGCAAAGTTGTAACAGCAAAAGTAAATACCTACCGAGAAGAAGACACGGTCGATGAATTTTTGTGAGCGAAATTCATTACCTACGAGAAGTTCGAAAAGCGTAATAAAGTAATTGTAACAGCAAAAGTACATACGCACTGAGGAGTTTGAGAAGCGAATTTATAACGCAAAGTGGGTGGCGGTTAAAAAGTCACCAAATCGTAAATGTGTTTTTCTCTCGCCGGCACATTTGTTTGGGATACATCGTGTATTTGGCGCACACGGCAATCATAACATGGTCGTTGGCACCTTCCGCAAACGATTCGTTGCCGTTCACTTGCTTACAACCTAAGGAAATGCCTCATACAATGTTAAACTAAAAAAAGCGAACTGAAATTTCGTGTGACTTTCCGTCGAAAAACAACGTAATAGCTGGTGATATACTTTTCGACGGGCGATTCACTTGTTTCACGGGTCCAGTGTCAAATGTTTCACAAGTCTTTTAGAATACTTTTTTGTAAATAAAAATGTTATATTAGTCTGATAGCGATGTTGTTTATATTTATAATACGCGGTCCGGTAGCGGGCGGTCGATACGGCGCGATCGACAACCCTGCGCAGTGGTCGCGGTTCGACTGTGGAGTGTGGAAGTGGATGGAGTTAGTTAGACGTACACCGAGAGGGCAGAGGGACTGTGGTGAGATGCGCGGACAAACGCGCGGGGTAATTTCCCCGATGTAAGGGTAACTTTGTTATATATTACAGAAATACAAATTTCACTGTGTTCATAGAAGTCTTTAGACTTGATCCTTGATATAGAACCTGTAGCCCACATGTTCAATGTGAAGTTTAACAAAGCAAACATTTACTAACCTACCTACCTGTTAAAGAAATGATTTTTTTTGCATTCATTACATGGGAAAAACTAAAAAAATAATGGTATGAATGAAAAAAAAATGCCTTTAATTAATTATTTACATCTTGAAAACTGTCTAAATACCAGTTGCAGATGTTATTTGCAGTACAAGACAAAAAAGTGCGCGAAGGCATCTAGCCCGGGCGTAATATGCTGAAAACAAATGAATCCACATCGGAAACCTTTTCAGAAAACCATGTACACACAGCCGCAAGTCAGACTATACCGCCTTTATTCCCTACGTAACAAACGCTGTTTTCGTATTTAACATGTGTACCCTGTCGTGCTGCCGTTGTACAGACAACAGCACATCAAAGTAAACACTGCGATACCTTATTTTGTTGTAATAGGGACGAGTTTGCAATAATGTGTATGAAGTGCTGGCCACCGTACCCAGCCTGATAGTAAAACGTGAAATGTCATGGCAACACCGAACTTCATTGGACAATAAAGGGCGCCCTCCGGCACGCCCTCCCTTGGGCGGATCGATGGGGAGACAGGTCCGGCGACCGATCGGGTGTCGGGAGACCGGTGACGTCACGGGGGACGGATACAGTGACGTGTACCCGGCGGGTGATGCATTTCAGAAGCGGGTTACTTAAAATGTGATACTACTAATGTCTTGTATATATCATCTTATGAGTAGCTTCGGGTTTAATCATCATTCTTTTGCTACGAAATTGATGTCGACAGAAACATCATCATGACATGTGTGATGATGACGATTAGCTTAATTAACAATCGTACCTCGATACATCATCGTATAGGAAAAAAGCAAATGGACTTATGGATTTCATTGCCGGTGGGCTTGCAGAAACATAACAGTCAGATTTGAGGGGTAATTCCACCTTTCCCTATTAATGTAGATTTGTAGAACAGGAAAATCCCTATTAGGGTAATTCAACTTGAACTTTTGTAAGTCTTTCGCATAGGGATGTCTCTCATAAACTCGTCGGGTGTGTGTATGCTATTGTGCCGTCAGTCATTTATTGTAATGTAAGAACTATCATTGTCTCTAGTACAATGTACCTACCTCAGTGTCCGTCACAGCCTTCCGAGCCCCGACAAAGAGGGAAGTTTTCATTTCAAGTTTGTGGCTAGACCGCATTGACGAGGAGTTAGCGATTTTTAAGCAAAATTTACGGATCAGTCAATATTTACTATGTCTTTTTAAGGGCCAATTTTTTATAAATCTCCCATCAAAAAATAGTCTGACCTATTTAATGGGTATGTCATTCAATAAGAAGTGTCACAGATTTGACGACCGTCTTGGTGTAGTGATTTGTGTGATGAGCACGAGCATTTGTACCTGAGTCATGGATATAAAACGTATATAAGTATGTCTATCAGTTATCCTAGTTGCCATAGAACAAGCTCACACTTGTTGAAACATTAAAAAAAGTATATAAAAACCGCTTAATCGAGTTCTCGCCTGAGGGGTACAAGGACGCGGAGATAGAACGAGAACGGGGACTGTGAGAGGTGCGGGCGGACGGTAGGCGCATTCTTGTCAAAATTCAAGGCACGCAAATTGCGGAATTTAAAATAGGGATTTTAGGCGGTCTTACCTCTAATGACGTTTTAAAATCAGTCATACTTTATTTTATTCGACATTTATTTAAAATTTGACTATTGCCTGTACTAGTATTTATTCTGTGCTATTGCAAAGTCAGCTCTAATAAGTACGACAGCGATATTACTACAGACAATGACACAAATTAGAAATGAAGTGACTTCGTGTCACTGAAGGAGAAAAGTTGATTGGCATTACCTACTTTACTTATAGTACAAACGAATTCTACTCACGTGTTAAATTGTCAAGACAAGAATTACTTACTAGGTTGATCTGCAAGCTATATTGCTAAACTCCAAAACCGAAATTGCTATTACTATTGAGCTAATATTTTTACAGCAGGTTTTTTAAGTTATTTTTGTTAACTTTTATTGTGTACTAATACGTAAACAGCTTTTGTTACTCCGGTTGACGATGACGATAGATCGAAAATACGGACATCGTCAATGGCCTACTCCTGGGGCCCAATTCTCGCGCCTTTGATATCATATCACATACGATATTTATCGAAAAAACATGGCGGATATCACAAAATTTTGATGTTGCGTATTCTCGAAGTATGAAAATGTCGAATATTTATCACATTTTGATATATTCGCCATGTTATTTCGATAAATATCATATGTGACATAATATCGAAGGCGCGAGAATTGGGTCCCTGGGCCTCAGAATAAAATTATCAAAAGACAAAATACTCAAGCCAAATCGAATAAAAACTACCCGTGAGCTGGTTCCGACCGGACAGACCAGACAAGAAATTTCCAACCCTTACCCCTGTAAGACGTCCGATTTTCGTATCCATTCGCAATGTTATAATGGCGGCATGAATGATAGAGATGGCTGAAGCCCAATACAAATAGTGACATCGCCTTACAAGAGGGCCTTTGAATGGGAAAAAGTTTCGCATATAGTCCTCTCTATGTCCGAGCCTTAACCGCTGTCCTACTTTGCACAATTGAATTAGGTCGGGTATTTTTCCACCAACAGCCACGTCGTTGCACTGTGCAGCGTGCACACTGCATTACTCTCGCCTTAATTAAAATGCTTTGGAAACAATGTTGCGAAGAGGTTCTATTGTGTGCCCCTCAGATTCCGATACACGTTGATTGAATTTCTAATGTGACATGTGAGTTTTCATTTTGTTGTGTTTGTAAAGAAAAATGTTTTTTATAGGAATCAAGTTTTCTCGACTAAAAAAACAAACCATTGGTTTTTTTCATGAATCAATAATTGTCATCGTTTTATTTGGTGATTAGGGAATCATAGTCAATAGAAAGAAACTGGTCAAAATTAATACAACTGGTCTTGCTATAGCTTACGACGTTTATACGATGACAAATAAAATTGTCAACAGACAAATGGCCCAGGAAATAAACGCCAAGGGGCGGCAAATGTTAGCTCATAATGTCAAAACTTGGAACACTAGGGTAGGATTTGCAAAGGCTTCCGGGAAAGCTCTGAATAGATGTAGCAATATCCGAGTAATCTAAAAGATAAACGGAGCGTATGAGTAAGCCAATGGCAGTGTCATCTCTGGTATTTGTTGAAACCTTAACTAAGTATACTCAAATCACTAGCTGGCTGTAAATATATTCTTTATGTATAGTTTAAAGGACTTGTCCATTAATGGTTTTTTATTCGTCAATATTTCTAACCAGAACAAACTAAATATTGTATTAAAAAGTTCACAAAAACTAGCCTTTCTGCATAATTAATATATTTTTTAAGGCCTCCGATTTAAAGAAAAATTGAAATTATTTTTTCTCTTTGTCTGTACAGAAACCGCACTTTCGCCTATATCATATAACGCATGAAAAAAAAAATGACTGCAAAATTGACATTCCATTGACAGTAGTACCTATTATATAACCTGTGGTAGTACCTAGTAGTATTTATCCACCAGTGGAAAGGCAATGGTACATAGCCATACAGCCAGGAAATACAAGTAAGTGATCAATGGATGATGCCTGTTACAAAACATATTTTTTCTCAAAAATGGAGGCGTTTAAAATTCTGATTTCTATGGTTACGTGTTTCATATTTTTGTAGCTTAAAGATAAATATAGGTTTATTGGTGGTTGGTGATATCTTGGAATAAAAAACCAGCCTCCATACAAAAAGAGGACAAGTCCTTTGTATGACACTGTTTTATTATTGTTTTTAATCTCACTCTCTTTCTATCTATCCCTATACATCTTTACTCACAATTATTATCGTTTCTCTTACTAATTTCTTACTAGTTTTTAGTCTAAATATATTATTGCACTTGAAAAAATGACCGCCAGAGGCGGGAATCGAACCCGCGTTCCTCGCATGCCGGGCGATTGCCTAACCTCTCGGCCACCCTGGCGTTGGCAGAGCCTGTCGAAATTTTCAAGTGCTTCTTAACGCTGTAATGCCGCGTTGCTTTCATCAATGTTATTGGGATTACACCCTCAACACTCGAAAGAAATACTATTGCAAGTATTTAACAATCGAAAGATGAAGCTTGCAAATACGATAAATTATTGTTTTTAAGTGATAAGCATTCACTTTGCAATCTAAATATATTATTGCACTTGAAAAAAAAATCGCCCGGCATGCGAGGTTCGATTCCCGGGTTCGATTCCCGCCTCTGGCGGTCATTTTTTCAAGTGCAATAATATATTTAGATTGCAAAGTGAATGCTTATTACTTAAAAACAATAATTTATAGTTTTTAGTCTATTGTTGATAGGAATCGAATACTTTTGGCAATAAGTGCGCCATTTGTACAATTGTTTAATGAAGATGTCATCTACTATAATTAAATCATCTTACTATGTCACAGGCAGGTTTTATTGTGTGAAGATGTGAGTGACAATTAAGTAACCAGTGCCTGAATTTCAGGGCCAGTGGTTTACGACCACTGGCTCTGCACAAACAAGCCTACAAAGGAAAGAGAAAAAATCTGTTCCTTTGAGATTTATCAAGTTAACATACTAATTTGGGAGATAAACAGCAGAACTGCAGTGATGTGATTTTTGCAAATAGGCGACTAAGACCGGAGTTCATTAATTTTTGAAAAGCCGGTAGTTAATAATATAATTTGACAGATTATTTGACACGTTTCCGATACAAAATATGTCATTACAACGGCTGTTCCACAATTATTAAACATGTGTTGGTAAACTCGACAGTAAAAGTCAAAAGATAGTCTGATCAAACAAGGGCCATAGGATAGCCTTCAACCAAGATACTGTTTAGTATCCTAAAAACATCGTTATCGGCCACCAAATAACCGCTAGGAAAGACGCTTATATTATTAGGACCCTCAAAAACAATAACATGTTTAAAAGCAACACGAGTACACAGATAAAGCCACCGTCACACCGCCGTCACTCTATCGCTGTGCAAACTCGGTTTGACGTGTTTGCTAATGGATGCGAGAGTGATGCGCATGTGTGCTGATCGGATTCTGATTACACAGCAAGAGTGAAGAAATGCTATTAATGTCACAGGAAGGCTTACATCATCGAAAATAAACCATTAAGGATATTAATGGAATAATCAACACATTCTAAATGCAGGGTAACATAACCACTTATCTGATCTGTGATGTATGATGGTTTGTTATAAGAACAGTCACAACAAGCAATAAAATGTATACAAATAAGCTTTTATGCCATTGTAATAAGGTCTCAAATCGAATACAGATGTATACATATTGAAGCTCGTGACTGTACCTAATGCGTGGTTTAGCATAAGATTTTTAAATTGATATTGTTGGAGTGGAGCTCAGAGAAAAATCTGTGCGCCAGTCTAAGACAACTGAACTGGATTTTACATATGCTACAACTATATAACGTAACTCCGCATCAAAATTATTTCAGCAGATTTCGAGTCCTTATACACATACAGATAAAAATTTCATAAACTAGATATTTGCGCTCGACTGACTTAAACTAAAACCCGCGGCGTATCTGCATTAATATTATAAAGAGGATTCATTTGACTGTTTGTTTGTTTGTATTAAATAGGCTCCGAATCTACAGAACGGATTCAAATAAAATTTGTACAGAGATAGTTTGGGAAGGACAAAAGCTACTTTTTGTTATGATATAAAATCATCAGGGGGGTGAAATGGGGGATAAAAGTCTCTATGTATAATACGACTTTTGGTGCGGGCGAAGACGCGGGGAACTGCTAGTTTTTAATATTTGTAATCAATGTATACATCATTCGGTTTACAGTCAGTTATTAGTCTACTGTTTTCTGTGATGTGATCCTGTAGTAAAGTTTCTTCAATATGTGTAAAGCATGATCCCGATCGATAGGCACGCACGTTAGTTCACATTAGTTCGACAAGTTTCCTTAATTATTTAGGGCTCTTTCCAAAACAAGTAACTTGGTTGACGGGATTTTAAGTGACAAAATCCCTATACACACATACAACAATACCTTTGTAATTCAAACGATTAATTGGTATCTTTAATTCACTCAAATGTGTACAATATGATGCTGAAAGAAATGTAAAAAGTCTTGAATGTGACGCCTTTGGGCTTGAGTGAATTAGAAAATTTAGGCTGTAATAAAAAAACTTTATAATTCGTAAATAATAAATATGTATTATTTAAAAAACGGACCGGTGCGAAATTAGCGACCATATTCTGCGTCGAACAATGCGAAAGAAAAACGCATGAAAACTCGAAAACACGCGTTTTCCCAAACATAAGACTAATTAAGATCGATTTTTCAACCCCGATTTTTTCAGCGAGATCGTTAGAGCCATTTCCGAGATCATAAACATATATAAATAAATAAATATACATGAATTGCTCGTTTAAAGGTATAAGATAAAATAAGTAAAGTTTTGAAATAAGGACCTTTCAGCGAACGTCCCCCATCATGCTCGGGTTTGGATCATCTAAAAAATAATATTGCGTTTTCTATTCGGTTCTGTACGTAATGTTATTTTTAAGTTGTAAATCAAAACTACTGCGCCACAAACCAGCGAATAATAATATGCTTGTTTTTCTTCAAAAAGCTTTCTAAGCGAGCTGTGAGTCACAGGGAATATTCAAATAAATCGACATTTTAACAAAAGGCCAATCATGTTGCCACTATCAGTAAATTACAAGGCTTTTATCATATAAAATCGATGGAATTGGCTATTATAGAGAGAAAAATAAACACATTTAATTCTTAAAATAAGAAACGGGTTTGTTAGAATTTCGCACTCTATGCATCTTTGTAACTTGAGCCTGTTTTTATTTGCTTGGAGGATATTGTAAACACACTTAAATGTCTTTTAAATAAATTTAAAAAATAATGTATAAATAAATATAAAAGTTTTACGGATCAGATAAATGTGGTGGCGTTCATTCATTTAACATTAGAGAAACCGACCGTCAGCGGATCAGTTCGAGTCAAAAGTAGCCATAAAATAAAATTATAAAGAGGAGACGTGGGGCACTCGAATAGAGTCTTTACACATAACATACATAGTCAGGTCATAAGTTCTGTCACACAATAAAAACTTTTGAATTTAGAATGCTGGCCATAAAAAAGTTTATTGAATTCGAACTTCGAAATTTTCATGAAAATAAAAATGTGTACTTTTTAGAATTTTCCTAATTGTTAAATATGGAGTGGACACTTAAAGAAGACCGTGTCGCGGTTATTGCGTTGCATCGTTGCGGTTATGCGCCAATTCAGATTTTCAACTTACTGAAAAATTGGATTATAACCAAAAGATTCGTTTATCGTACCATAAAACGATACAATGAAGACTCTAGTGTAGATGACCAAAAGGCCAAGAAGTGGTCGCCCTCGCTCGGTTAGGACTCCAGCAGTGATAAAAGCTGTGAATTCAAAGAAATCCCATACATAAGCAGAAACAGTGAAGAAGCGAGCAACCGTATTCCGCGTGTCCAACGAGGTCATTTTACATCCTCGCTCATGGTTTGGTTGAGAGTCTGTTATTGGGGCTTAACTGAGGTACATTTTTGTGAGAAACGCGTAAAAACGAATGCAGTTGTGTATCAAAATACAGTCCTAAAGGACCTTGTGGAACCTGTTTCTCATACCATGTTAAATAACAGGCACTGGGTATTCCAACAAGATTCTGCGCCAGCTTATAGAGCGAAAAGCGCACAAGACTGGCTGGCGGCGCGTGAAATCGACTTTACCGGAACGAAGACTGGCTGCAGTCCAGATTTGAGTCCGTTAGATTACAAGATATGGCAACACTTGGAGGAAAAGGCCTGCTCAAAGCCTCATCCTGATTTGGAGTCGTCACTCAAGGCATCCTGGATTAAGGCAGCTGCCGATATTGAGGTGGACCTTGTTCGTGCTGCGATAGACGATTTATTACCATATGAATCTTTGTTTTATTAAGTTCATTTTGCTATATAAATGGTTACATAAATAATAAACATGTCTAAATTATTTCATATTACACATGTGATAGAACTTATGACCTGACTAGGTATATGTATAGTAATATTTTACATATCCTATCATATGGCAACGAGTGGGTTGCTCTTCGCCTATGTCGAGTAAAATTACAGCTTGTTAACACGTAATGACATGCAGGGGCTATAACATAGTGCAGTGTAAATGGCAAGTCTGATGTTGAAAACTTAATTCTTCTTTCACTTTTCGCCACGAATTTATAGTGTAACTTTATTCCAAATCTCAAAAATCCTCTTTTATACATGCATAAAATGAAATACTGAAGAACATATTTTTCTACAGAAATGCTTTGTTTGAATAATAACTGTAATTAGTACTTCCACACAGCGTACGCACCCATTTATAATTCACAAGCATAACCAAAATCGTTTTCTTTTACAATAGGACAGTTACGGAATGACTCGACGAGAACAAAGGAATTGGAAATAGGCTTAGAATAGGTAGTCCAGCAAAGTTGCCACCCACCACTTGTCGAGGACCCGATGACAGTTTTCCCCTTAATTGTCGTTGACAGCTGTTAGTTCGTATAACCTAAAATAAACTAGAACTGTATAGCCATAAGGACGAAAATTAGGTGCATCCAGTGGTACTGTACTTAATCTGCACAAAACCCTAAAACGGAAACTGAGGCAGTTCGCTAGTGAGGAAAGATTTTCATTATTAATGGAATATTAAATGAGGGAAACCGTAAGGAAATATATTTCTGAATTCCGAGCTTGACTTTGACGTTTTAATTTTTAAGCAGTGTAAGGCGCTTTAAGTGCTAGTTAAATAGATGAGAGTGGTCAGAATGCAAGCACAACGGATTGCATGTGAATAGCGATCCTTATTCGTTTTTATAAGCAGTCTGAGGAACCACGCGGAAGTTTTTTTACCCGACTGCGGAAGGTGGGTCATGTATGTATAATTGTTTGGCACGCCCTAGAGTCCAAACGGCTGGACAGTTTTTGACATGACGTGTCGTTAAATTATTCAAAATTGTTGTAGTGACATAGGCTATAAAAACGCCCGCAAATGGAAACAAAGGGGGGAGGGGGGATTGACTTTTTACTTACTATTTCAATATGGGTATCAAATAAAAGCCAGTAAAAAGAGCATTTCAAAAATATAATATTTTTTGCAGTCGGGTGTTTTTTTTTGTGTGTATTTGCCCAATCGTCAGAGTCTCACATAACCTGCAGCCATCCCCAGGGCAACAGGGAAGAAGCATAAAGCATTTCCTCCGCGAAAATGGAATAAGGCGAGATAATTGATTATATTTGACTGACAATTATAAGCGCGATAAACACATCACCGAGTGTATTGCGTCATAGATTTCTAACAGATGCTTTTAGCGTTTCCGAAATATATTTCAGTTTGTTATCGAAAGGGATTTTGTGTAAATACCCCGCATTCCTCGCTCAGTTTTGATGATGAGTTATATTTGTGGGTGTTATTTTGAGGAGGCTAATAATACCGAGGCGGGATCATTAATCAATCATCATGGTAGCGTCGATTGCGTGCGAGTATCGCGTGACTCACGCACGCTGCGCATGGGTTTACGCACGTGTGTAAATGAAAAGTGAAATTATAATAAAATAGTCACTTAAAAAATACAGTCCATGTTTATCCAGAATTTGTCATTTCGGTATACTTTGGCTTAGTTTTGGATTTTTTATTACTCATGATGAGTGATTAGTCACGTGCCAGAAACTAGTTTCTAGTTTGTTTGGATAAAACAAGCACGAACTTTAATAAATCGACTGTGATATTAATTTGGACATTAAATTAAATACTTTAAAATCGTTGAGATTGTTGACGACCGTCTTGATGTAGTGGTCCGCGCTCCGGACTACAAAACCAGAGGTTGCGGGTTCGAATCCCGCAAGGAGCAAATATTTGTGTGATGAACATTTGAGCATTTGTACCTAAGTCATGGATGTATATACGTATATAAGGTCGCTTTTTAAAAAGTGGTGAAATTTAAAGGGCAATTACAAAAACATAAATGAAACATTTTCGGTTAAAAAACAGAATTTCTTTATACGCTAGTTTTCGAGAAAACCGCAAAAAACTATTTTGATTTAAACGTAAAATAAAACACCCCGTGCAGCTTGCGTAGTACGTTCGGTGCGCAGGTTCGGTGTATCAATGAATTCGATAAGGACGCCACTATGCTCTGTCGCACTCCCACCTTACACGTGCGACTGGCCGGCAGTTCGCCTCACTCGCGGTCTGTCGGCGTAGTCAAACGCGCCGACAAAGGGTGGCCGCCATGCCGACACACGGAAACACGCGCTGCGGCGAACACGTGCCGAGCCTCGCGCCCACCCCGCTCCCGCTCACTGCTACCCCCGCCGCAGAGCGCACGCAGCGCGAGAGTTCAGTCCGCATAAAACAATTCACTGGGTTGTGCGCGCGCGCTACGTGCGGAACATTTCATCATGGCGTATCGGTATAACGCCCAAGAATACCTAAATATGGCATTGTGCTATAAAGAAGCGGGAGAAGTTTTGTTGCGGGCGCGGCAGCTGTACGCCGAGCGGTACGGCTCCATTGTACACACACGCACAATACTCGGAGCTGTGCAGCGTTTTCGGGAGAGTGGCAGCTTCGAGCCACGCCTCGACCTCGTGCGTCGGCAACGACACCCGGCTCGGCTTGAAGAAGATGTGATTGATTTCTTTCATCGGCACCCATTGGCGAGCATCACGGACGCCGCTCGTGTGTTTGGCGTGAGCAGATACTACGTGTGGCGGCTTTTGCGCGACGAAGGCCACCCGAATCATTTTACTCGGGTCCAAGAGTTGCTGCAGCAGGACTACGCGCCGAGGGTCGAGTTCTGCCGCTGGTTTATACGAAACCGGACCTACAACGTGCTTTGGACCGACGAGTGCACATTTACGCGCCAAGGAATTTTTAATGTGCACAATGCGCATTATTGGTGCGAGTACAACCCGCGTGTGACTCGTCCGGACCATTTCCAGCATCGCTTCAGTGTGAACGTGTGGGCAGGAGTGATAAACGGAACGTTGCTGGGGCCCGTGTTTCTGGAGAGACTCAATACGGAATCGTTTTTAGAGTTTCTCCAAAATGACCTCCCTGAACTGCTGCTGGATGTGCCTGCGTGGAGCCGGAGGTACTACCTCTACTTCCAGCACGACGGCGCGCCTGCGGGTACACGCCTACCTGGACGAGGCGTTCCAGGGCCGCTGGATCGGGCGCGGCAGCGTTATCCCCTGGCCGCCGCGATCACCTGATCTGACGCTAATTGATTTCCACGTGTCAAGGACCTGGTTTACGGGAACGACGGTCATACCATCCGTTCAGTGGAACAATTGCGTGCGCGAATAATTAATTCGTTTGATGTCATGGCCAGTGAGCCCGATGTGCTCGCTTCAGTTCGGCATTGCCTCGATCGGGCTAGGAAGTGTGTACAAGAACAAGGGCGTCACATCCAGCATTAAATGTAAATTTTATTGTGTAAATAGGAACTTGTAAATTATGTAGATTGTTAATATTTAACTGTGATTTGATTGTGTAAACAGGAACTTGTAAATATGACTGTAAATATCAATGAATTCTACCTTTTAACACGCCAAGTTAATACAAAAATTATAGCGTCCTATTTTTGATACAATTAAATTTAATACAAGGTAGTACGATGATTTTAACGGTTTGTTGTATTAACTTGTCAGTCCAAAGCCTGAAAAAGTGTGATGGAAAGTCATGTTTCGTCATTGTACGTTTAAACAAAAAAAAAAAATGTACCTAATAAACTGAACTTTAACGAAAACTGCCTTTTATTATACCAACACAAATCCCATATTAGGGAGCATCCATTGAATCGAAGCGAAGCAGTGTTAATTTGGTAATACATGTAATAACGTTAGGGTTTGTAAGGGTTAGAATGCAGTCGGGTTGTTTTGAAATTTAAATTGATATTTTTGAAATGTTTACTTTGATTTGAGCAAATCTGCTTTGATTCTATGGAAATATTATCCTAGCTATTGAACAAGCTAAATACGCTTAATTTATCTGCATTAGGTAGATTTTCTGTCTCAGCAGAGGAGGAACCTATGCAGGTAGCATGCGCAGCGTTCAGCGTAGGTAGATAAGACTCGGTTTTAATGCGCTACTAGTGAGTGAGTGGTGCGCAGTCGCGGTCCCCCCGCGCACCGCGCACCGCGCAACATGAATGAAATGAGGAAAGAGACGGGCACGATTGAAATAAGAGAGAGCGGCGATGACATGTAGGGATGTTTCAGAGTAGACAGGATGCTCTTAAAAATATTATTTTTTTTTGTTAGGAAAAATAAAAATGAAAACTAGCACGTTTTTAAAAATGAAAATCATAGGGCCCGGTTTATCTAAAATATTAAGAAGTTCTGTTAAAGTTTCTCCACTTTATAAAAGGCGACCTTATATAAGTATGTCTATCCGTTATTCTAGTCACCATAGCACAAGCTGACGCTTAGTTTGGGGCTAGGTAATTGGCGTGTTTGTTGAAACAATTTATTGATTATTTATATTACTAAGAAGCACTAGTTATAAGTCGAAATTATAAAGTGGAATATGCAAACGTCTTAGTAATATTTGCTTCAGGAAAAAACCCAAAAGTTCGGGGTAAATTCCTCTATATTTGCCATCGCGTATTTTAATAACCCAAATAGCATAAAACCTGTCAGTCGTCGGTGTCACTGCGCACACGAGAGATAATTTTGACGAAGGCAAATATTTGCATCCCGTTGTGAGGTAATAAGCGATTCTCATAAAAGTTTTATTTTACTTAGGGCCTAGTTCACCAACACGTGGGTATTTTTTAAACAGCCGTTATAATATTATTTTACATATTTTGTAAGTGATTGTGTCTAATCAAACGTCGATCTACGTTTACAGAATGTTTAAAAATTGGTGAACTCGGGTCTAAGTATAGTTCACTGACGACTGTTGGTTTTTACTTCAAGACCCTCCTTGAGTATTTCCTGTGTTATAACTCACTTCTTAATATCTTGCAATTCAATTTGCTTCATAAAGATTTATGCATTCTTATAAAGAATCGTTCCGCAGTGGAGTCAGGAACTTGGTGGAGTTAACATCCCTATGTCTCGGGAAGCACGATTCAAGTCGTGAGTCCTGCGCCTGCGATTTCTTTTCGGTCATGTCGGATTGCTGTCTCACATCACTATGAGAATGAATGAACAGGAGTGCATTTGTGTATTGCGCTTAAACTTGTGCGCTATAATATCTCTAGCGCAGTTGGCTAATCTCGAATGAGATTGGCCGTGTGGTCAAAATTCGGCTGTAGTCCGAAAAGTTCGTGCGTGACGTTCCTGCCGAGGTCAGAGGTACGGGGGGCGAAGCATGCTAAATGTCGGCGGGGATGGGTGGTGTTGCGGGAAAGGGAATTCCCTTTCCCTATTATAGTTATAACAGTCACGTGCGATTGGCGCTTACTCACCACCCGTACGTCTTATCTGCAAGAAAGATCGCGCACAAACTTGGAATATAGGAGGACATTATAACCAGGTAGGAAACATAAAGCTATGTTCTCACTGCTCGTGGTGCCTAACAGCCACCAGTCCGTGTCACTTGCCATTTTGACAAAACATCTGTCAACAACTCTGTAAACAACAAATGATCTAGCGTCAATTGTAGCGGCAACCGACCACCTTCGTTTGAGCGGGACCAAAGGGCGTGGCGCGCGAGCCTACCAGCATCGACGCGTCTACATAAAGCTAAGTACTCACTTCTTGCGGTCGTCCAGCAGCCGATCGGTGTATGACGCGGGTGGCGGGCGCCAGTATTTGCTTCTACCGCCGCATCAACGCGTCGTCACGGAATAAGTACTAGTACTACGTACAGAAGCTTGACTTTGCAATGAAATTCAAAGAAATATCTACTTAATGTCGTCAACGATACGGTGTAATTTAGATCGCCTCAGAGTCAAGCACATTTTCGTTTAGACACCTACATAACTACATTCGAAGATAATTTAATTCTTATAACCCTGGAATATAATATATAATAATACACAAAACCTATTCAGTGACGTACTATCATGCGGCGCGCTAGTCCACTGCTACAAGAAGCTACTAACGCCATCTAGTGCAGCTTTCTAACACTTTATTCATGCTCGTCCAGGCAGCAACGTAGTGCTGCGCGCCGCCAGTGAATAAAAAGGCGCGCGCGTGTTATTGCTCGCTCGCTAGTCACTTGATTAGACCTCTATGGTGGGTCGCTGCGTGGGTATATTTTTGCTACCTACTACGCGGGGGTTACACAGGCCTGGCGTCGTCTACATAAAGCTAAGTACTCACTGCTCGTGGTCGTCCAGCAGCCGCCGGTCGGTGTACGTCTCGGGCGCGGCGGGCGCCAGTAGCCGCTGCGTGTCGGGCGCGCAGGCCCGCGCGAACGCCGCCGCCGCTTCCACCGCCGCGTCCTCGTCGCATAGCGACGCGTCGTCTTCCGCTGTTGAAGAGAGAGTATGGTCAGTGTGTATGCAGCTTTAGATTAACCCGGTCGGCGTTTCGTCACACTTTTTTTTAAATGGTTTTACCACAACTTACCTAGCCCCAAATTCCTAGTCGCTATAGCACAAGCTATCCTATAACGGATAGACGTACTTATACGTTTATACATCCATGACTTAGGTACAAACGCTCGTGCTCATCACACAAACAAATGCCCCTTGCGAGATTCGAACCCGCAACCTTTGGTTTTGTAGTCCGGAACCAAGACGGTCGTCACTTGAGTATGAGTATGTTATGTTGACGTTGGACAAAAAGGTGTTAATAACGCCTCCGTGGCGTTAGACAGTTAACTCTTGAACAACTTTTTTTTAATTTGAAATGGGCTTGCTCTTGATTCTAGACTAAGCCAGACGTGGCGTAGACAGAGTCGACAGTAAAGCGGTGGTACTCCCACCTCACCGTCGAAACACAGCAAGCTGTTTGGCGCCGGGCTCCAGTGGGAGGGTGGTAGCTACCAGGCGGCACCAAACGGAGCCTACCACCGCTTATAGGCCGCCGTATTGTTCAGCCGCCATCACAAACTTGAGTTTTTGATGTCGTTGCCCGGGGTGGACCTCTAAGAAGTAGAAACTTCACGACTCGAGTTTTAAGAGTTGTTAGGCATTATCCGAACAAGTAAAATATGTTATTTAATTCGTGCAATTATAGTCTTACATTACAGCTCATAAATAATAATATCAAGGACATATGTCAGAGTGACGAAATTGTAAAGTTACTCGTATAGGTGTCATCATTAAAATCGTAAAACATCATAACCATTTATTTATTGATTTTACTTATTCGTTTGCACTAAACTTCCTTCCAATAATATCAGAAGTATTCTAAATTACTTAAGAATGTATACAATTATCCCAAAAACTTATAAATGAACAATATATTAAAACAGCGAAAAATAAGTGCAAGGCTACATGGAATATAATAAAAGACAATCTAAATGACAAACATAATATTAAATACCTAAAAATAAATGACAAAATAATAAATAACCCCACAGACATAGCAAATTCACTTAATGACCACTTTATAGACTCAACTGAAGTACCCTCTAATAATCAAGAAAATTACTCAAGTTAACTGAAATTCATTGACAAAAATTACGCATCCATGTTTCTAAGACCTACTGATGAAAATGAAATAATTAAAATCATAAGCTCCCTTAACAACAACCAACCCTTAACAAACAACCCTTAACAAACTCAACAGGTTACGATGCAATAAATACCAGAATTCTAAAAGCTTGTGCAGGGCAATTAGCACCTTTAATCACACATTTTGCAAACCGCTTCTTTGAAGAGGGAAAGTTCCCTAGCAGTCTTAAAATATCTATAGTCAAACCTCTATTTAAACGCGGCGATAAGCATAATATAAAAAACTATAGACCAATAGCCCTTATTCCTGTTCTATCAAAGAAATTTGAAAAGGTCATGCAAGTCAGATTAATATCTTTTTTTACAAAACACTCTATAATTAGTGGCGAACAATTTGGATTTCGCAAGGGAAGGTCAACAGCACTGGCCTGCTACACTCTTATAAATCAAATAGCAACTTACACGGGCAAAAGAGTTCCCGTTTCTGCTGTTCTTTTTGACATAAGTAAGGCTTTTGACTTTGTCAACCATAAAACACTTCTGGCAAAACTGGAACGTTATGGTGTGCGAGGACAAGCTTATAATTGGGTTGAAAGCTATCTCAGCAAAAGAACACAGTTTGTGGAAATACCGAAGCTGGATGATGAGTCAGTTAGCGTAACATGCAAGTCACAAAATAGGCAAAATAACTCAGGTGTCCAACAGGGTAGTATATTGGGACCACTACTCTTTATTGTTTATATAAATGACCTCCCAAAAAGTACGCAATATCCAGTCACACTCTTTGCTGACGATATTTCTTTGACAATACACAAGAAACCTAAAATTGACTACAATAATGAAATAAACAATGAAATTAAAAATATTACGAATTGGCTACATGATAATAATTTGAAAATTAATACTAATAAAACAAAATATATACAATTCTACAATAAAAACGGGAAACCCCAAAACCTAACGGTTAAGCATTGCGATGATCTAATTGCCATGACTACATCAGCCACTTTTTTAGGTATCGTTATTGATTCCGAGTTCACTTGGACGAACCATATTGATGCGGTTTGTCAGAGAATACATAGATTTGTGTACGCGCTTTATCATCTGACAAAATTGTCTAATATCCAAACAGCTTTGATGGCATACTATGGATGTGTTGGCTCCATTCTGAGGTATGGGCTAATTCTATGGGGAAACTCAACATCCCTTACGCGTGTGTTTATTTTACAGAAGAGGTGTATTAGATCTATTTGTGATGTCGGATTGATGGAATCGTGTAGGCCTCTCTTTAAAAAATTAAGAATTTTAATATTGCCATCCCTGTATGTATTCGAAGTTTTATTATTTACGAAGAAAAATACCCATCTCTTTACAAAAACACAGGACGATTGTAGTCGAGGTGGTTCAAGAAGATACCCGTGGAAGTTATCTGTTCCTGTAGCAGATACAGTATGTCTTTCCAGAAACAGCCACAGTATGTGCGTCCGTCTATTTAATTTACTACCGAACCACATTCAAAGATTGTCATTTAATATTTTTAAAATAATTATTTTTAAAGTGCTGGTTGAGAACTGTTTCTATGACATAGATGAGTTCACAAAATTCTGTCGTGATGGCCATCTTAAACGAATTGTTATCACCTAATACTGTTATATATTTCTGTTTATTTTTGACAATTTGACATCATACCTGTTATTTTATGACATTTACGTTATTATTTATATTTTAATTTTATTGATTATCTTAATTTTAAACTCCTACCAATCTCAATGCTGGACATAAATATTTTCGTTACTGTATTGTTGCTTATTAGTTAATATTGCATGACGACGAAATGTTTGCCTATCGTTACATCGATGAAACATGATTGTTCACTTTTACTAATATTAAGACCTGATATATATACTTATTCAACCCCTTCTTGTGAAGATAGTCTGGAAGACATTGCTTCAAGTAGGTAATAAGACCGCCTACATTGTAAATCATGCTATGTAAATTGCTGTTTTTTTTGTTATGATGTGCAATAAAGAGTTATCTATGTATCTGCTTAAATATTTCCAGTAACCTGTGTAGTATTTCACTCTCGTTCTTAGATAATAGTAGTAAAAACATAAACGGAACTCGCAACCGTTAGCAAAAAAATAATCTTTAACTTTACGACTCGTTCTTTGTTTATAGATAACTACTAAAAATCTGCAATGCGCCACTGATATGGTTTTATAAAAGATAGAACTTCAAATAGTATGTACTTGCCTCGGCATGGGTAAGGCTAACTAGCGCCACCATAAATTTAATTCAAGCTACTGAACAGATATATTTTTTAAGAATCTGATAATCATCGTTTCTAATCTGATAATTTATAGGGAACTAGTGGTTCCCCGCGACTTCGCCCGCAATAGTTGGATTTTCCATATGAACTTTCATCCCCCATTTCACCCCCTTAATGTTTTTATATCGCGACAAAATGTAACCTATGTCCTTTCCAGGGTCTCGAACTATCTCCATACCAATCGGTTCAGTGGTTTAAGCGTCAAGAGGTAACAGACAGACAGATAGAACCACTTTCACATTTATAATATTAGTATGGAAGTATGGATTTATTTTTTGTTCAAACTGAATAATATTTTATTCAAGATAAAACAAAACTAAAAATCAAGGATACATCATAATTTATCTATACGGAAGATAGACGACGTAGATTTGAGGAGACAAACAAAGTCAGTATGGTTAGGATAGAAACTCAAGGTATAAAATGTAGAACTGTTTTCAACTAATTGCAGAATAAATAAAATTAAAGGGAGATTAAAAATTCTTACGCCTTTTACATAATTATTCCTTAGTAAACTCAAAAACAAATACTCTACTCTGAATATGTAGCAATAATACGGATATTACAATACTATTGCGTATAGAATTGTTTGTTTAGCAATCCGAGATAGAGGTACCTACTCGTATTATTAAGATTGCCGACGCAACAGCTGCATTTATTTCTTATCAAAATATATGGCAGCGACAACTTAGCACTTCGTTTTGATATTAAGAGCACAATCAACATTTCTTTCAGTATAGGTTCCGTGGTTCTTACAACTTTTTAATCAAATTATGTTTTTCACTACGGTAAAGGAATCAAAAGCGGCTGGATCATCTTTGACTTGTTAAGGCGGTCCTGCGCGAAATTGAGAAATTTAACGTTTTTCTAAATCACTTGCACGATGAGCTGAATTAGTTAAATACATTAAAACAACTTATTTACGTTAGCCTAATCATTGCACCAGGTCCTTGTCTTGTTGAAATTTGAAACAAATTCGTCATGATATAACAAACATGACTAGTAGCTAATGACATCTAAGAGCATTTTTTTTCGAAAGCTGTGATTTTTACGCATGAAACAATAATTTGTGCATGAAAATGATTGTATTGATATTCTGCAAGTCCTCATCTTTTTAATATACGAACGACTAAAATATAAATAAGAAAATATGAACATTTTTTCAGTTTTTAACACAAATGTCTGATGGTTTTGCGCATTGCGCATTCACCAAGTTTTCGAAAAAAAAATGCTCTTAGATATCATCAGCTACAAGTCATGTTTATTATATCATAAAGAATTTGTTTCAAATTTCAACAAGACCAGGACCTTGTGCAATGATTAGGCTAACGTAAATAAGTTGTTTTAATCCTATGATACCTAATAGGGTTGAACTTCATTAAAGATATATTTCTGACATGGGCACCGGAAGAGGGGAAGACGGTGCACTTGAACCATACACTTTTGGCAAACTGATCAGGAGGTGTGCAGTCAGACCCAATTTTTTTTTTTGACAGCGCTACTGAGCTGTCACATGGCAACGCGTGGGTAGCTCTCCGAAGGTAAGTTCTTTTGTGTGGCGCAGGAAGCCAACAGATACAAAGAACCAGCCAGCGGCACTACTAGCTTCACTTCGCAAAGGAGGGCATTCTTTAAATCCAACATTGGGAATCTACTATTTTATTTAAAACCCTTCAGTTTGATACCCAACGATGCGTCTGGTAGGAGAAAAAAAAACGGACCTCGGAAGCCGCCCAGCTGTTTGTTTGAACTGTAAGGCAAAAGAAATGGACATACATACGTATGCTCAAAAACATCACCCTCTTGCTGACGCAGTGGGGTAAAAAGGATGTGCCTGCATTGGATGCTAAACAAATTTTTAAGTAAGCAGATATCCTATTGTGCTATCCACCCCTTTCATCAAAAAACTATGTGTGTGTATGGCAGATGTATCTACTAATAATTTTATCGGCGTTTATTGATATCAATATGAATACTGTCTCAAGAAAGATATATACCAATCGGAAGTAACACAATAACACCTACATCATGTCCTAACGACACACAGCGTATAATGGAACATGTATACTGTAAAAGCATCACGAAGACGCTATCGCAATCGCATCGCCTTTCGCAAAGTTACAGTAAAGTTTGACAGACTTACAATCGAACTCGAAACCTTCGTTGAACATTATTATCTGTGACAGCGGGCACAAAACATGGCGTCTTGTGTTTAAAGAGGGACGTCTATAGGCGCTGTCGAAACATGCAGTATTGTTTTACACCCACGTAATTCCACAAAATGTCAGGAAGTTCACTCAAATAAGTTTTTTCCCAATTCACAATTTAGATACAATTTTTTAAACTTCTACCCCAAAATGTTCATGGCGGTAACACTATTCACTCGCACACAACATTTTCACTCAAATACACCACAATATGTCTAACATTTCAGTAATATACCGCCGATAATTACTTGACCACGGTATTGCACAATTTACTAGTTTTAAGGCACACATTTTAAATCACCTATTTAGCGAGACAACGAAGTATTTTCTAAAGAAATACTAAACAGTACCACGCGGCGAAGATAAGTAAAGTTATTAAGAGCAGAGATTGCCAAAATATGACCGTAGTTGGCGTAATGAACTCGCTCGCATAAGGCTTGTTGCACACTAACTATGTCATATTTAGTCCGAGTATACAACTGTGGGTTTGTCATACACATGCTGAATTTTAACTACTGAAACTGGTATAGTCAATATGCAGGGTGTCCAGTAAATTAAATCATGCCAACTGTATGACAACTTTTTTCATAATAAAAAAGGTTCATTTTCAAGATTGTGATTATCAGTTTTTATATTTTTTGATAGCTTTTTTTATATTTTTTGATAGCTTTAACATTTAAATGAAAAAAAGAATATTGATTTTGGTGTCTGGATTTAAGTAGTAAGTTCCCTTACAAATAAAGTTTTTTTTTTAAATTGTAAATAAAAAAAATGGGGATTTCGGATTTTTTCCTTTACTTGTGCTGTAAAACCTTCTTGCCAATTTCATGATTATAGGTATTATATAGGTCTACGGGGAAGTATCTACGTATATTAGAAAATAACGTTTTAATAGCCGTAACTTAGAACTGTGTTGACTAAGAAGCTTGATTTTTACAGCTTTAAGGGACCACAGACCAAAGTATTTCTTAATTTATGTAAATTCAACTTGATACCTCCACGCGTTTCTGAGAGGGTCTTGCCAGGCGGACAACAAAATGATCTTATAAGGGTTCCTTTTTCTAAGTCGTAATTTGTAAAGAAAGTAATGCAAAAATTAAATAGGTAAGTATTGGTATTTTCTTGAAAATTAAAACACTTTAAATTTAAAAAAAGGCACGTTGTGACTAATCTGTATTTAAAGGATTATCCTACATTTACAAGACACCCTGTATATGTAAAATAAACAGAATATTTTAGATAAAAATAAATATTAATAATAATCAATAATGTGAAAGCCAATGGGAATTTCAGTGTTGATAACGTTAAAATAATATGATCACATTGCATGGATATAAATAATAGGTTTTACTGATAACATTGGTAACATAAACAAAGCTTTTGTGTGTTGGAATATGCAGATTACACTCATAACTCTTTGATCATTTAATAAGAATTTTAGGTAATAATATATAGTAGGCATTGGCCGCTGTCGTAAAGAAAATTCCTTCGAATAATCTAGTGGGAAAATTTTGAAGATTACGTTTTATATTCATTTTATTTACTTACATTAAATTTTGGAATATCGATACCTACATTCTTATTAATTAGGTACAAAGAGAAATATCGCAGCTTTAGTAAGCAAATTGTTATTGAAACGATGAACAACGCAATAAGTAATCAAATTAGTAAAGATAATGACTGTCTTCGTTGTACTGTCGGCCGTGGACATTTAAATTACGTTGTTTTTTACCCGACTGCGGAAGGAGAGTTATTGTTATATATTTTACAGATTGCCGTAGCGTTATACAGTGATAAATCTAAAATCTCCATATATGACAGTTATTTATATTTATTGTTTCACTTTTGTCATGTTTTAAACAGCTTTGTACAATTACTAAACATAATTGTAAGACTACGGTTTGTAGTTCGGCCATTTTTGATAATATGCTATTAAATTTTTTGAATTACCGTTTAAATTTATAAAATGTTGATAGGCCCTTTGAACCAACCAACCATATTTATCAATTTTAAGACTGTTTCTGTGGCCGGTTTGGATTTTAAGAAGACTCTTTTAGTTTATGAAGAAGATTTAATGTAATTAAGTACAAAGCATTGACATTCACTTATCAAGGTATATGAAAACTAGACCGGCCATAGAAACAATCTTAAGATTGGTATATTGTTTGAAACCATATCCAAACCAACCAACTATTGGTTTGTTCAGAAGGTGTAGAATTTACATTATTAACAAAATGGCCGGACTACAGTCGTGTTTATAAAAATATTTGTTGCGGATTTAGAACAATACAAAAAGGTATGACACAATAGATAGATATCAAATCAAATCATCATTTATTCCTCACCATAATCCTTATAGTTACAATATTTAAGATACAATAATTCTTAACAATAAGGTACACTTTTAGAAACCAAAAGACTATGATACTAACAGTTGCTTAACTTTTACTCACGCCACGGCTTTACTGTAATTCTTACTTCAATAGTACAAAGCACATGAGGATTTTTTAAATAACGCATATGTACTGCATCAGGAAAACCAGGCTGATGACATTTCACACAGTTAAAAATAATTAGGAACGTACTTTGTGCAAAAATTCAACAAAATAGTACAAGTTTAAATAAGAAACTAGAAATTCGCACACGGGTAGGTTTTGAACCCACGTTCTTTGGCTCCAGCTAATAAAATATAAATAAGAAAGAACACTGAGTGTTAAAAATATTAAAAACTAATAAAATAATACAACCCTACCAAAGCAAAATGCAATGACTCCGAATCGAATGGCTTAGTAAAAAAAGATCTTTAAGTATTAGCGCATATCTCAAATAATTATTGTAAAAATAACTCAATTTCAACAGAACTGTAAGTGAATTAGGCATTACTGCAAGAAATAGGAGGAAAGTCATTAGGAAAGTGTTAAATTTGTGGTGTTAGACGAGTACGAAAATGTACATCTGGCATGTTTTTAGCCAGGTTTCCGCTGGAATCCAACTGGTAAATAAATTAGCAATTTTACATAATATCTTAATAAATGTAGGTACGCAATTATGATGTTTATTTACCGCACTTGGATAGAACAGCTGAGTTTTCTAAGAAAATTGCAAATATTTAACAATATTGCCAGTAATAGTGCGGTACCCATAGATGATTTGATATCGATGTTTTTGTTTGTTATTTAAAATAACTACCTTTAACCTTATTTTGTTTCAGCCTCCAAATGACTGATGAAATGATTATGTAAATAAATGGCTGAACTTTTTTTTGAGTTTTCTTATTTTTATAAAGTCTGTGATAATCCATATAGCATGTTTTCTGGAGATCCATATAGCATTTTATATTTACAATTAAATATGACGTGCTGTTAGTATTTATCGCCTGCTTTTAATTTCAAAAATCAAATAGTAGAAATTCATGAGAGGTACCTACAGTGCAGAAAATATATTTTATCAATATCACGTTCAAGTTGACGAGGTACCTACATCACTTTTTGACAGTTTCCAAATTTACTTGCTTCTGTTGGTAAACATTTTCTTTAGGTTAGCTAGGTAGAATCTACGTTCACGATTTTAAAAACGGCTAGTTTGAGAATGAAAGCGCCCTTACTGAGTGTCCAGGGAACTAAAATAGAGTAACTTGCATATGTTTATGTCAACTCTCATTAGTTCCGTGGACGGTCACCACACGCTCACTAGAGCGGTCAGCGCCAAAATGGCGATAATCAAATGGCTTCATTGTTAGGTTGACAATATGCACTCCAGCGAACTTGTATTATAGAGGCCAGTGGTTAAATTACACAGCATCCCAAACTTTTTCTTATTAGGGCTGGTTTTCTAATAGATATATAATAAACGTTAAATGAAATACACTGTTGATATCAAAATGACAGACAATCATATAAGTTGACATTTTAAATAGGTACTTCATCGATACTTTAACGGGTAGTTTTTATGTCAGTTGAAAAATCGGCCCTACCTCTTTACATACGAGGTGTACTTTAAGGTAACAAAAAACTAACCAGTAGATCGCGGCTTCAGCAGCTCCAGATTGATGGCGACACTGTCCACCGCCATTGTTATTGTTCGCAATGTTACTGTCACACAATATGCTGAGCGAGTGGCGCGGACTCGATAACTGAGTGCGTCAATCGATGATAACCCGCTTACTTATTATTGAGTATCGGAGATAAGAGACACTAGTGTTACTAAAGGTATTACCTGTGGTTTGGTTCTTAAGGGAACGCCATATGAAAGTGAATTGGGGAAACTTGTATCTACAGCTATATACGAGTATATCTATCTACCAGAGGGTAAATATATCCCAATCTAAGAAAGCTGTTAAAAATGCCAGATGTAGCAGAGGCTAGATGGCCTTTATTAGGTACTGCTTTCTTAAAGCTTATTTAAAAAATATATATATTAAAATTCCGCTTTCTTAAAGCGGAATTTTAATGACATAGTACCCGTAAGCATGGCTAAGTAACAAATAAACAGTCGTTAGTTAGGTCAGAAACAGTGCAATAGTTTTTTTGCATTACCACCTTTGTTTGTCTGTTTTGGACAAAAAACAGACAGACATTCTATTGATATTTTGCATACTTATCGTAATTTCGACATGATAACTCATAACGCGGGCGAGATAGCGCGTAATCGATAAATCTGTGAGTAAGTGGGCCGCGATAAGCCAGTTTTGTTCACCATCTTTTGTTTCCGATTATGACTGGCGTTTCTGGAAATTACGCGATTATGCAGATTTCATAAACGGATGTTCAAAAGAAGGCCAGAGAGTATGAGTCTATAGTTTTTAAATTCACCGATTTATCTTTTTAAACGGTTTTATTTATTGGTAGATTAAAGAAAATTGGGATATTTACTTAACGTAACTGAATGTTGCTATAGCCACATGCTTTGTTCGATGTCTTTACGACGTAACAATAAACACTTTTGTGTGTCTAATTGCAAAAAGCTTCACGATAGATTTTGCTAAGACTACTTCAGTAGGTATTACACTTTTTATTTCTGGGCGCCAAATTTTGTACTATACCTATCATCATTATTACCTAATAGCGAATCTCTAGGTTCTTCGTTTTCTAAAATATTCGGAAAACGTACCCGGGGCCTGTTTTTTTTTAAAACCAGGATAGCAAGCTAGTGTCTTTATCTTTGTGAATTCAGAATTTGCTAATTTTCTACAAACAAAATCTACTAGCTTCCTATAGTCCGACAAGTTCGTGTGCGACCTTCCTGCGGTCGCGAGAGGTGCGGAAGGCGAGACACGCTAGCCGTCAGCGGGCGACGGGTGATGTTGTGGGGGATGGACTTCCTTTGACAATTGCGTGTGATTGACGCTCCGTTAGTACGGTCGGCAGCACGTCAGGTTACACGTAAGGTCCGTAACAGAATATATATAGCAGAATGTCTTCTCTCCTTCCAAATGATTGTATATTAATTCTTTTGTGATCTGTTTGTATACCTTAAATAAATACCTATTTAATACCCTACGAAAACAGCTTTAGTACATAGGGAATAGAGGCAGTCTCAAGATCAGAGTGGGGCAGTCCGATGTGTGGCTGTGTGCACTTCTAGGATTATAGCATTAGCTCTTGTTATCCTAGTTTGAAAAACTAGTCTCGTGTCGCGCTGTCGGTCTGACATCAGCGACAGGGATGGTTATAGTTGAAGATACGGACGGACATCGTCATCCAGAGTGGGCCGCGTCACTCACCATAGCGCTGAATAACCTGTCAAACTCCATAAGACCCGCAGTCGGACCGACAATAATAATTTTCTATTGTGTCTACAAACATGATGCGTGAAAAGTTCAGATGACCATAGTCCGTGCAACTTAAATGTGCATAAAAGGACATTGACCCGGCAACCCTGTAAGACATCTCGTGTACCACTGCACGCCGCTACGGGTAACGCGGCGATCCTAACTTACGAATAGGTATATACGAATAGAATACGATAACGAACAGTAGTTAAATATGTATTATGAAATCCGTCAAAAGTCGTAACGATCGCTAGTTCGTTTGACAAACGATATGTATCGCAAACTTCTTCGCAGTTTTGGTAGTAGTCGGGGGTGAATGACCTTTTATGCACGTTTATCTGGCACTGATAGTTTAGTTTGCCAATGTTTCCATTGTTACTGTATAGGATCTACACTCACCGCTATCGGAGTTGTGTTCGTGCGGGTTCCGTATGATCCGTATGCGTCGCTCGTGGTGTTCGTCGCCGACCGGAGCAGAAGCCACTTGTTCCCGCGAGTTCCGCGGGAAGTACAGAGGCGCGAGCGTGCGGTATAGTGCCGCGTCGCTGGCTACGGCGCTGGTCAGTATCACGAGCTGGGGGACGGGGTTCTGTTCTAGGTAGCGGCGGATGGTGCCTGCAATAAAAAAAGGGAAATATATTACTTGAATATACACGTTTTACTCTCAAATATCAATAATGTCCTCCTGGCCGAATTTCGACTACGGCGGCCTATCTCAACAGAGATAAGCCAACTGCGCAGGACATATTATTGTGCACAAGTGTGCGCAATACACAGGTGCACTCTCTGTTCACTCTAATAATTCGGTGAGACGGCAGTCCGACATGACCGTAGAGAGATTAGGCGCAGGACCAACGGCTTAACGTGCTTTTTAAGGCACTTCCTGACTCCGGAGCTGTTTCTGAGTAATTTCAAGACAGAAATACTCTCGGCCCGACCCGGGATTCGAACCCGGGACCTCGTGGATAGTACCCAGCGTGCTAACCACTAGACCAACGAGGCAAATATCAATACGAGACTAACGAATAGAGTAATAATTGTTCCAATAAACACACTAATTACCTTACCCCAAATTAGGCGTGATCTTGTGCTATAGCAATTTGGATAACGGATAAGCATATTTGTATACGTTTTTTTATATACCCATGGCATGACATCTGGGTAACGATCAACTGAAAAGTGCACTACATTAATAGTCATTATGGAGCGCGGAAGATACGTTATCTCTTTATTCATATTATTTTTGGATATTTAAAATTAGATGTTATATGAAATTTATAATGATTAAACATTGCGATAAATCAGTTTCTTTATAATGTTTCCTAAAAAATAAGATTTATTTTAACTCAATAAAATTACTCCGCAATGTAACTATGCATTTATTATGCTGAGGTTTCGTGTGTAGGGCTTGTCTGTGCGGTGGTGGTGAATGAGAAGTCAGGATATTGGGATACATATTTTACTTTGTGCATCAATTACACGATAAAAGATGAACGTGAGTGGTCGGGAAACGCGGCGGGTGACGACTGCCTGATTCACATCGCGAGTCCCGAAACTGCTCACGATTAAAAGAACGCAAAGTCGTTGAGCCGCTACAATTATATTTTATGTGAAAAAATGCATTACAATTATAGATTTATGGCATTGAGGGAGATTTTAGGGTAGATCTTGACGTACCGTAACTTTGACAGTTGATTCATCGAATCATCCTCAACTTCAGTAAATAAAGGAAATCTCGAGGAAATATCTAAGAATATGGTTGTTAAGGGCCAACTGTCCCATTGCGTCGTCGCCGCGTAGATTTCGCACATAAAATGGGCATTTATGACAACATCCTATTTGTGTAGCATTCTACTTAGGAAATAGGTAGATGTAATCACAGTTTACTTTTTAGGCTCCTACCTTTTTAGTTAGAAAGCTCGCGTCCTAACTAGGTGACTTGGGTCCCACTTTGTAAGACGATATCCGTAGGTTGGGCTGGAGGCGTCCCTGTCACTAATGCCAGCGGGTCAGTGCGAGCGAGCGCGACGGTTAAGGGCGAAAATACGAACAATACGTTATCAGTTAGTGAGAAGAGCACCTGCCTATCCATCCTACCTTCCTAGTTAGAATCTTAAGTAGGATGGTGTAATAAGTGCTTAAACAAGACGGCCCTGAGCCCTTAGACAAGATGCAATCTTTCTATAGCGAACTTCGCTATCGCTAACAAAATGTATGCAAAGGCACGTGATTTTGCGATGGCTTATGTCAGTTTCATACATTTTGTTAGCGATAACGAACTTCGCTTTAAAATAAATTGCATCTTGTCTACAGGCCGGCCTCAACAAATTTCTTCTGCAAAAATAAGAGACTAGGTGTCAAATGATAAAGGTGTACTAACGTCCCTAATATTAATTTTATCTGCGTGCCAAATAAATGGTTGACTTTGAAAATAAATTGAATTTTGTTCACAAAAAATAATCGACTGTGTCATCCGGTGGGACTCGAACCCACGTCCCTTCACTATCCGGGCGAATGCTCTTACCAACTGTGCTACGGAGGACGTTAGTCAGCCGACGAATTTTTGTAAGCGCTCGCTATGCCAGTGAGCCGGCGTTCGATTTCATCAATACTTGGGGAACGTATCCGATTGAAATATTTAAAAAAATATTTGACCATCAGTTAAGATGAAATGAGGTTAACTTATAATTATTTTTATAACTTAAGCAATTATTTTGCAAGTTTTTACGAAATTAAATTTAATTTCGCTTACATTGAATTTCGCTTAAATTGATCGACTTTGTCATCCGTTGGGACTCTTGAATGACTTTTGGTGGGTCGATTGAATTTGAATTTTCATCTCACCTGTTTGGAAAGTTGAACTTTCATGTGTAGATAGCCGGTTGAAAAATAGCTTTTCCCTCCTACTTTATACTCCTATTATTGAATAAAAGGCCACTATTTTCAATAGTCAGAGCTGTATCAGCTATCTATAGTGATTTTAATATTGAAATTTGATACTATCGATAGTATTGCTGTGTCGATAGTATTTATATTAACGGAGCTATCGATACTATCATTACTATCGATAGTCTATCGACACTATCATTACTATTGGTGGACTATTGATATTTTAACGATACTATTGCTTTTGCCTAGACTATCGATATTTTATCGATACTATTGCTTTTGCCTCAACTACCGATAGTCTATCGATATTTTCCTCACAGTCGAAATGAAAAATAGTATGTTTAACTCGGGAGAAAGCACCCATTCCACTCTCGAGCTATTGGTTTCTTCCCTTGTATAAGAATCTATACCGGTTGTTATGGTCGGGGACCAAGGTCCAATGGTCACCGTCTTGGTTTATCTATATGTAGTCAAGCTCGTGCTAAATCTTACATATCGCGGTTTGTGTTGTATGGAGCGGGCTAACAGCGCCATCTAGCCTGTAGGAGCCGAGTCAGGGCGTCGCGTCTTCAAGTTGCTTGCTAGTGTTAGCGACAGTGGCACAGAATACTAGTACTTCGTACAGAAGTATGACTTAGCAATTGTATTCAAAGATATGTCTACTCAATGTCGTCAACAATATGGCGTAATTTAGTTCGCCTCAGAGTTAAGCACATTTTCGTGTAGACACCTACAAAAATCCATTGCAACATAATTTCATACTTATTGCTCTGGAATATGATTCATAATACACTTAACCTATTCAGTGACGTAATATCACGCGACGCGATAGGGTTGACTGCTACGAGAAGCTTCTAACGCCATCTAGCGCCTCTTTCTAGTACTTTATTCATTCTCGTCCAGCCAGCAACGTAGCCGCGCGGCCGCCGGTGAATAAAACGCGCGAGCGTGGCTCTGGCCGGTAGCGACACGCAACTTGTTTTAGCACCTACGTAGGTGCGCCGCGCGTAGGTACGTTTTTGCTACCTCCGCGGGGAGATACACAGGCCTGACAGTGGTAAGATGTCGCTACATATACTCACGCAGCGCCACGTGCGCGGCGGCATCGGGCGGGAAGTTTGTGCTCGCCACAACTGTAACGATACACAGGCAACGATTACAGATAACGGAGTATACTCACGCAGCGCCACGTGCGCGGCGGCATCGGGCGGGAAGTTTGTGCTCGCCACAACTGTAACGATACACAGGCAACGATTACAGATAACGGAGTATACTCACGCAGCGCCACGTGCGCGGCGGCATCGGGCGGGAAGTTTGTGCTCGCCACAACTGTAACGATACACAGGCAACGATTACAGATAACGGAGTATACTCACGCAGCGCCACGTGCGCGGCGGCATCGGGCGGGAAGTTTGTGCTCGCCACAACTGTAACGATACACAGGCAACGATTACAGATAACGGAGTATACTCACGCAGCGCCACGTGCGCGGCGGCATCGGGCGGGAAGTTTGTGCTCGCCACAACTGTAACGATACACAGGCAACGATTACAGATAACGGAGTATACTCACGCAGCGCCACGTGCGCGGCGGCATCGGGCGGGAAGTTTGTGCTCGCCACAACTGTAACGATACACAGGCAACGATTACAGATAACGGAGTATACTCACGCAGCGCCACGTGCGCGGCGGCATCGGGCGGGAAGTTTGTGCTCGCCACAACTGTAACGATACACAGGCAACGATTACAGATAACGGAGTATACTCACGCAGCGCCACGTGCGCGGCGGCATCGGGCGGGAAGTTTGTGCTCGCCACAACTGTAACGATACACAGGCAACGATTACAGATAACGGAGTATACTCACGCAGCGCCACGTGCGCGGCGGCATCGGGCGGGAAGTTTGTGCTCGCCACAACTGTAACGATACACAGGCAACGATTACAGATAACGGAGTATACTCACGCAGCGCCACGTGCGCGGCGGCATCGGGCGGGAAGTTTGTGCTCGCCACAACTGTAACGATACACAGGCAACGATTACAGATAACGGAGTATACTCACGCAGCGCCACGTGCGCGGCGGCATCGGGCGGGAAGTTTGTGCTCGCCACAACTGTAACGATACACAGGCAACGATTACAGATAACGGAGTATACTCACGCAGCGCCACGTGCGCGGCGGCATCGGGCGGGAAGTTTGTGCTCGCCACAACTGTAACGATACACAGGCAACGATTACAGATAACGGAGTATACTCACGCAGCGCCACGTGCGCGGCGGCATCGGGCGGGAAGTTTGTGCTCGCCACAACTGTAACGATACACAGGCAACGATTACAGATAACGGAGTATACTCACGCAGCGCCACGTGCGCGGCGGCATCGGGCGGGAAGTTTGTGCTCGCCACAACTGTAACGATACACAGGCAACGATTACAGATAACGGAGTATACTCACGCAGCGCCACGTGCGCGGCGGCATCGGGCGGGAAGTTTGTGCTCGCCACAACTGTAACGATACACAGGCAACGATTACAGATAACGGAGTATACTCACGCAGCGCCACGTGCGCGGCGGCATCGGGCGGGAAGTTTGTGCTCGCCACAACTGTAACGATACACAGGCAACGATTACAGATAACGGAGTATACTCACGCAGCGCCACGTGCGCGGCGGCATCGGGCGGGAAGTTTGTGCTCGCCACAACTGTAACGATACACAGGCAACGATTACAGATAACGGAGTATACTCACGCAGCGCCACGTGCGCGGCGGCATCGGGCGGGAAGTTTGTGCTCGCCACAACTGTAACGATACACAGGCAACGATTACAGATAACGGAGTATACTCACGCAGCGCCACGTGCGCGGCGGCATCGGGCGGGAAGTTTGTGCTCGCCACAACTGTAACGATACACAGGCAACGATTACAGATAACGGAGTATACTCACGCAGCGCCACGTGCGCGGCGGCATCGGGCGGGAAGTTTGTGCTCGCCACAACTGTAACGATACACAGGCAACGATTACAGATAACGGAGTATACTCACGCAGCGCCACGTGCGCGGCGGCATCGGGCGGGAAGTTTGTGCTCGCCACAACTGTAACGATACACAGGCAACGATTACAGATAACGGAGTATACTCACGCAGCGCCACGTGCGCGGCGGCATCGGGCGGGAAGTTTGTGCTCGCCACAACTGTAACGATACACAGGCAACGATTACAGATAACGGAGTATACTCACGCAGCGCCACGTGCGCGGCGGCATCGGGCGGGAAGTTTGTGCTCGCCACAACTGTAACGATACACAGGCAACGATTACAGATAACGGAGTATACTCACGCAGCGCCACGTGCGCGGCGGCATCGGGCGGGAAGTTTGTGCTCGCCACAACTGTAACGATACACAGGCAACGATTACAGATAACGGAGTATACTCACGCAGCGCCACGTGCGCGGCGGCATCGGGCGGGAAGTTTGTGCTCGCCACAACTGTAACGATACACAGGCAACGATTACAGATAACGGAGTATACTCACGCAGCGCCACGTGCGCGGCGGCATCGGGCGGGAAGTTTGTGCTCGCCACAACTGTAACGATACACAGGCAACGATTACAGATAACGGAGTATACTCACGCAGCGCCACGTGCGCGGCGGCATCGGGCGGGAAGTTTGTGCTCGCCACAACTGTAACGATACACAGGCAACGATTACAGATAACGGAGTATACTCACGCAGCGCCACGTGCGCGGCGGCATCGGGCGGGAAGTTTGTGCTCGCCACAACTGTAACGATACACAGGCAACGATTACAGATAACGGAGTATACTCACGCAGCGCCACGTGCGCGGCGGCATCGGGCGGGAAGTTTGTGCTCGCCACAACTGTAACGATACACAGGCAACGATTACAGATAACGGAGTATACTCACGCAGCGCCACGTGCGCGGCGGCATCGGGCGGGAAGTTTGTGCTCGCCACAACTGTAACGATACACAGGCAACGATTACAGATAACGGAGTATACTCACGCAGCGCCACGTGCGCGGCGGCATCGGGCGGGAAGTTTGTGCTCGCCACAACTGTAACGATACACAGGCAACGATTACAGATAACGGAGTATACTCACGCAGCGCCACGTGCGCGGCGGCATCGGGCGGGAAGTTTGTGCTCGCCACAACTGTAACGATACACAGGCAACGATTACAGATAACGGAGTATACTCACGCAGCGCCACGTGCGCGGCGGCATCGGGCGGGAAGTTTGTGCTCGCCACAACTGTAACGATACACAGGCAACGATTACAGATAACGGAGTATACTCACGCAGCGCCACGTGCGCGGCGGCCTCGGGCGGGAAGCTCCTGCGCGGCGCGCTGACGACGCACAAGGCCAGAGTCCGCGCGCCCAGCTCGCCCGCGCGGTACAACACGTTCCTGGCAATAAGCAACAGTTAACGCTGACTATTTGTGAACTTCAATAAGCGTAGGCAATACGACGAGAAAATTTAACACCACTAATGCTACCGGATGCGATCGGAGCCACCGGTGGCCAGCGACATACTGTTAACATTATTTTTAATACATCGCCGCACATCGCCGCACACGTAACGCGAATGGTGGCCACTCGCAACTCGGTGTTTGGGACACGCCACCGGTGGCGGCCACTCGCCATTTTGATAAAACATTGGCAAAGGATCTAGCAAATGAGTGTCAATTGTAGCGGCCACCGAACACCTTCGTTTGCGCAGGACGTGCGGGCGTGGCGCGCGACAGCTACCGGTGGCTGTAATCAGTGACCCATCTACGCGGAGCTACAGAATAAGTACTATAGGCCGTCAACGTCGTGCTGTCCGCGCCTGCGGGGTACAGGGGTAGGCAGGGGCGAGGTAAGACGGTCTCAGAGGGAAAGCGACGAGTGTAGCGGGAGGACGAGCGAGCGCGACGCGTGCGGCGGAGCGCCAGTCGCCTGAGGTCGCTTGCCTCGGTCACTTGGACGCTTGGGCCACGTCGCATTTAGTGAAACGCATACGATATTACGATCTGAAGATGAATCCGAAAATAAAACCGATCGGACGACAGTCAAAAGAAATTGTGTATAACGTGTATATGTATTTTAAATGGCGTAAAAAAGATAAATCATCGCAAGAATACCAGAATGATATAAATTTGGCAAAAACCGTTTCTGTAGCAACAGGACTTTCGGAAAGAACAATAAGAAGAATTGTTAGTGAAGGTAATACAGAGGATGGCAACGTTGGACCTTCCAAGTTCAAATCTCCTAGAAAAAGTTTATTTCCCAAAAAGCGAATGGAAGTAGATAGTTTCACTTTAGGAGTTATACGACGAAAAGTGTCCCAGTGCTACACTGTCAAAAAAAATATTCCAAGTCTAAGAAAACTAACGGCCGAATTGAAAGCAGAGAACATCATAAATTGCTCACATGAATATTTAAGAAAGGTTCTCCGTGAATTGGGATTTAAATTTCTAAGTTGCCAATCGAAAAGAAAGGCTTATATAGCCGATATTATGGCTTTGCGGTAGCATTATATTCGTAATATAAGGAAGTATTGAGCCGATGGAAGGCCTATAATTTTTTTGGATGAAACTTATGTCAACCAGGCTCATAATGTTTGAAAATGTTGGCAATCCAAAAACGAACGGGGTGCTACAAACGCGATTGGCAAGGGTCCTCGCCTGATCATAGTCCATGCTGGAGGTCGTGATAGATTTGTGAATAATGCCTTGCTTATCTTCAAGTCACACTCGAAGACTGGGGATGTCCACGGTGACATGAACGCCGTGAACTTCCAAAAGTGGGCAATCGAAAACCTTCTACCAAATATTCCCCAGAATTCGGTTGTTATTATGTACAATGCGGCATACTATAGCACCCGAATCGACAAAAAACCTACTATGAGCTCTCTTAAAAGGCACATGCAGGAATGGTTGACGCGAAAGAATGTTCCATTTGACGAATCCGCACGTAAATGAGACCTTATGAATTTAATAAATCAGCAGAATGTTGAGAAGCAGTACCGAATTGATGAAATCATTAAGGCGGAAGGACATACAGTTCTTCGTCTTCCACCATACCACCCGGACCTCAACCCCATAGAATTAGTGTGGGGGGACATCAAAGGTGAATTAGCCAGGACGGCCATTGATTCAAATTAAGATAAAAAGAAGGAAGTGTTGCATTCACTCTTTGCTAATTACTTGGCTGAAAAATGCCGTAAATGTGACGACCACGTCATAAAAAATGAACAAGAATATTATGAGACAGACAGAGTGTTCGACAACGAAGTTGACAGGTTGGTGTTTTTTACATTTTCTTTTTTTTTTTGACATATTATTCCCACTTTACACTTATTAGGTAGGTACTTACTAAAAAGTTGTTTGTTCGCAGGATGATTATTAACTTAGGTGAAGACACGGACACGGATTATGATCACAACGACGAGGACACAGATATGGATTGCGATGATGATTAAAATTGTTATTAATCTTGTGACATTTAAGTATTTAGGCATAAATATAATATATGTGCTTTAAATTTCTTTTACTTAAAATACAAATTATTAACCCGGGTCACTCCGCGTCACAGACAGGTTTGTTAACCACTGCGCCACGGATCCACCAAAGACCTAAATTTGTATTGCATTAATCCATATACATCTTAAGATTTATCTCGACCGCAAATCGCTACGTGTGTAGCCGCGGGCGTGGCCTTGCGCACGAGCCGCGTGCTACCTCGTCCCTGCCTACCCCTGTACCCCGCAGGAGCGGACTGCACGTCGTTGACGGCCTATAGTACTTCGTACAGAAGTATGACTTAGCAATTGTATTCAAAGAAATGTCTACTCAATGTCATCAACAATATGACGTAATTTAGTCCGCCTCAGAGTCAAGCACATTTTCGTGTAGACACCTACAAAAATCCATTGCAAAATAATTTCATACTTATTACACTGGAATATGATTCATAATACACTAAACCTATTCAGTGATGTAATATCACGCGACGCGATAGGGTTGACTGCTACGAGAAGCTTCTAACGCCATCTAGCGCCTCTTTCTAGTACTTTATTCATCCTCGTCCAGCCAGCAACGTAGCCGGGCGGCCGCCGGTGAATAAAACGCGCGAGCGTGTCGCTGGCCGGTAGCGACACGCAACTTGTTTTAGCCCCTAAGTAAGGGGCGCGTAGGTACGTTTTTGCTACCTACGCGGGGAGATACACAGGGCTGGCGGAGCCTAAAGGTCTGTGCCGACTACACCTTAACGAACAATGACCGTGCTAGAACCGTATAAAAATTTACATTTGATTTTCAACCCTAGACAGAAGTTAAGTTCAAAGTATACGTGGTGTTCGGTTTAACATTGTCAGAACGGTGCATCGACGAATGTGCACTTTTTATATGGTCCTAGCACAATCACGGTATAGTATGGTACGGTGTAGTGTAGTCATATTACACTAAAACGACGCGGTGAGAGGTCAAATTCGCCTCGCTTTTTCTAAGTTAAGTACATTAGTTGTTTCATTAGCCGATGCTCTTACAGTGAAGGAAAAAATCGCGAGGAAACCTGCACATTCAAGCGACTGAATGTGTAACTTGGTAAATAATGCAAATTGGTTAGGTTCCTCTGTTAACAGGGTCACAAAGGTCAGGTGGCAGTCGCTTCATTCTAATAACCTGCACCCTTATTCACAAACGTCGGAAAAGTTTCCGTGTCGGGTCCTTACCGAATTCAAATATCAAACATTCTTTCCAACCGGAGTTTCGAAAGCTAATGTCATTTTAAACGTAGGAATCGAAAACTTTGATGTTTCCACTATGAAAAAATTACATTAGCTTTCGAAAATTCCGTTCGGAAAGAATATTTGACATTTGAATTTGGAAAGGATCCGACACGGAAACTTTTTACACGTTTGTGAATAAGGGTGTTGATATGCCATCTGCCTGGATCATAGTCCAAAGCGGACCTGGGCCCTCGCGTGCGAGTGTACAACCGGGATACACTAGGATGATGATGGTGTACGTACTTGTAACAGTTATGCAGCGAGGTCTCAGCGGCGGTGTGATACTTGGCGGAGTAAGTAGGACTGACGGTGTGTAGGATGTGGCGGCAGCGGAGACGAAAGCCGGGCGTCACCGTCACCTCACCCGTTCGGCACTCTGGAAAATAATTAAACATGATTTACTATTGTATGCGGACAACAGCACTTCACGTCTTTTTCTTACGGAAAAAAATCCGTCTTAAAATAACTCAAAAACAGCCCCGGAGTCAGGAAGTTGGTGGTGTTAGCCCCCGTGCCTTGAAAAGGACCGTAAGCCGTGATTCCTGCGCCTCTGTGATCTCTTTGCGGTCTTGTCGCATTGTCGTTCCACTGAACTATGAGATCGAAAGAACAGAGATTGCACCTGTGTGTAATACGATGGCTAGAAGGACATTATCACCTATTGCGTCTACTTCTAGGGAAGTTACGTCGCCTGCCATGTCTATTAGGCGGGTGGTGGAGGATAGTAGAGACAAATATGTCTGTAGGGAACTGACTTATGAAGACTCCGATGGTTCGGCCAAGTGGAAATAATGGGGGAAGATCGTGCCGTCGAGGGCATGTCTGGGACGACCAAGTGGGAAACGCCTGGACGGAAGTCCTAGATACCACTGGAGTCTTCATCACTCCAAACTTAAAGATAGGACAGAAGCGGGGCAATAGGCGTCTTCTGGTGTCGAAGGTCAAGATCTGCTTTGGGTCGCTGAGCCAGCGAAGTAAGGGAACTGAGACCATTGGATACTAACCGAGCGCTCTGGTGAGGATTTCCTCCTTCAGGTCGGCGCCGGCGGTGACCATGATGCGCTCGCTGACCGCATTGCACTCGAGCAGCGTCTCATCTGTCGTGTTCGTTATTGCATCCACCTCTAGGGAAGTTATGTCGCCATGCCTGAAATAGTGCATAATGGACATGTTAGTTTTATTATTTATACTGTAGCTGTACTCGGCATGCGTTGTTAAACCACGGTATTTTTTTGGGCCTGGAACCCTTGCGTACCCAGAAAACCCTATCAAAGTTACATCACAATCAATTGTCTCCAAACGTTTAGAGGACAAACATACAAACATTGTTTTTATTTATATAGCTAAAGGAAACATGTATGTTTCCTGCTTGTAACTGGCTTACGTTAACTAAGAACATAAAAAAGAGATCGCTGATTCAAACCTATTTCAACTTATATAATATAATTATAAATCAATAGATCGAATTTAAAAAGTAAATTGTCAATTCTTAAAGTAAATAGTTTTTAAAAATCCATTTTACTATTTCTGAGAAAATATAACAATGTACATAAACACAACAGGAGTAAACATGAAAACAGCGCCAAATTAAGCTTAGTCAACTCAATATAGACATTAAAGCTATGTCAATATAGACTAAATTACACCAAGATAAGTCCTCGCTATCTTAATTGCAAAATGGCATAAACAATGTCTAAGGTAAAGGACCGCTTTATCTGCCGCTAAACAGTTTGAGGCTTGCTATGTTGCGAAACAGTTTCTGTTCCAGTCTGCGTTCGCTGTGCTATAGGACTTGTAACTTTATGTAGACAGTAACCCACTCATGGTTGCACAAGTCCTATAGCACAGCGAACGCAGACTGCAAGCGCAGGGTGCCTTTTTCACGAAAGTAGTAGTGTTGCCTACCTGCGCTTGCAGTATGCGGTTGCTATCGGACTTGTATCTTTAGTTTTATGGGTACTAGTGGCGTTATAAAAGGCAACCCTTTTTATGGAGCTGACTCTGACGACTCAAAGACTTTTTCGATTGCTGGCAATTCAAAGGATAGTATTTTGCTGATAGTACGGGATTTGGGTGCAGCAAGAGAGACGGCAGAGGCACTTCGCCACCCTTATGGAATCTCATGCTCCTCATAAAGAACTACATTCACCAAGTTTGCGGCCATAAAGCGAAAAAAATACGGTACTGATCATATCGCGAACCGGTGGTTGATCTCGTCGTCGAACGCAAAGCCCGCGGTCACCGCGCGCGCGGGCAGCGGCAGCGCCTCCGGCGGCGGTCATTCGCGATATAATCATTGTGACAGTTTACCGCAGTTTCGCTTCCACGGTTGGCCATGCGGTGTTCTATCGTTCGACAAGTTTGTGCACGACCTTCACTGCCGAGCGAAACGTGTGCGGCGAGACATGCTAGACGGGTCGTGTTGCGGGCAAGGTATTTTTTTATGATGGGGTGGAGCGCAGGAGGGTCGCGCATGTGACTGTGACTTAACGCTTCGCACGAAGTAGCCACTCGGCGGCTCTTTTGGAATCTCATGCTCCTCGAACAGAACCACAGAACAGAATCTCATGCTTCTCGCGACTCGTCAAGTTTGGGGCTCTTAAGTGACAAAATAAGGGCGTACTGACCATATAGCGCACTGGTGGTTGATCTTGTAGGCGAAGCACTGCAGTTTTGTTACCGGAGGGTTGCCACGTTTATTCGAGTCCGAAGAGTATGTGCTTGTCAGCGGGGAAGGAAATTACCTACAGTAGCATGCGATTGGCGCTTCCTCACCGGACTATAATCTTGGCGGCGCCGTGCGTCACCAGCTGGACAGTGACATACGCTCCACACTCGGCGGCTCTTATGCTCCTCAAAAAGATCTACGTTCCCCAAGTTTGCGGCCCTAAAGCAACAAAAAAAACGGTACTGACCATATCGCAAACCGGTGGTTGATCTCGTCGTCGTAGGCAAAGCCCGCGGTGGGCGCGCGCGCAGGCAGGGGCAGCGCCTCCGGCGGCGCCGAGTGCGCCCAGCGCGCCACCGCGCCGCCCACGCCGCCTGCGGGGGCCGGCGCGCGCATCACGCTACGCCGGGGCTCTGGAATTATTAAGGGAATCTATACTAATATTATAAAGAGAAAAGATTTGTTTGTTTGTTTGTTTATTTATTTGCATCGAATAGGCTCCGAAACTACTGGACCGAATCAAATGAAATTTGGCACAGAGATAGTTTGAGACACTGGGACGGACATAGACTACTTTTTGTCGCGATATAAAATCATAGGGGGATGAAAATTTGTATGGAAAATCCGACATTTGGCGCGGGCGAAGTCGCGGGGAACTGCTAGTAATAAATATAGTGTAGTATGTAACACACCTCACCCTATATATACTAGTCAAAACAAAATAAGGGCCATTTTAATAATTTCTAACTGATGTTAAGTACCTACCTTTTTTGTGGTGTTACCTTAAGTGTTAACGAACATCGTGAGAGTTTACAGCTTGCATATTTTTTGAAGTGGGTGACAGTTAGTCATTTTTTTTGTAACTACTTGAATTTACCCAACTTTTTAGACGAAGTTTTAGGTCATTCCAACTGTGAATTCGTGCGCGAGCAGTTAAATTTTGCTGAGTTTGAGTGTGAATAAATATTTTCAAAGAGCAATGCCGAGAAATCGTAGACATATGGACGTGCAAACCGCAACTAGAGCCATAACATTTATACAAGAAGGGTTTTCGCAGCGTTCTGTAGCTCTGCAGCTGGGATTTTCACGAAGAGCCATCCAGAATGCTTGGAATCGATTCTAAGGATTCTAAGAGACTGGAAGTGTAACCAGAAGCCGGGGATCTGGAAGAATTCGAGCAACCACAACACAAGAAGATCGCTAAACACGCTTAACTGCGCGCAGAGAGCGATTCGTCACCGCTCGCTCCATACAAAATCACTTGCGCCAGGCGACGGGACAAACAATTCTCTAGGAGACGTGTAGTGCGAATCCCGTTGATGCGCATCGTGCGAACCGTTTATCTTTCGCAAGACAACACCAGGACTGGGTCACAAATGATTGAAGCACAGTATTGTTCACTGATGAGTGCAAAGTAAAATTTTTAGTTACGATCGTCGCATTAGAGTTTGGAGAAGAGAGGGTGAGCGATTTTCGGATGCCTGCATCCATGAAAGTGACAGATTTGGGGGTCCCAATGTAATGGTGTGGGGCGGAATCTCGATGTCCGGTCGAACCGAGCTCACAGTTCTCAATGAAGGTACGGTAACGGCTCAACGATACATTGAACAGGTCAGAAGACCCCATGTTGTGCCATTTGCACAAAGAATTGGTGCAGGATTTAAATTAATGCACGACAATGCTCGCGCTCATACAGCAAGAGCCACCCGAGAAGCCCTAGAGGAAGCTGGTATACAGGTTTTACCGTGGCCCGCCAACTGTCCGGACCTTAACCCAGTCGAGCACATGTGGGATTTATTAAAACGAAGTGGCCGGAACACAAACCAACCTGTGCATAACGAAAGACAGCTCATTAATGTGCTGAAAACAAGCTGGGAACAAATTGCACAAGAAACAGTTCGCCACTTGGTAGAGAGTATGCCCTCTAGGCTTTGAGAATGCATTCACAAAAGAGGAGGGCATACACGGTACTAAAAAAGTGAAAAATTGAGAAAAACATAAGATTGTTTCAAATTTTTTTTTCATGTAGTGTATTTTTAGCCAAAATTCCTTTTTTCACAAAAATCGAACATTTGAAAATTTTTAAATTTATATTCGGTAATTTTAATGTTAAAACATTAAAAATTAATCAATAAATTAAGTCGAATAATTTGTCAACCCCTAAATATAATACATTTATTGAAAAACTAAAAAAAACGTGGTGGCCCCTATTTTGTTTTGACTAGTATAGTTATAGCGAATTGGACAAGTTCTTATGACTTCATATGTCATATTTGAGATTTTTTCATATTTTTTAATTTTTGTTTTGTTTAATTTTCAATCAAAAATTTTCCAAAAACCCATCTTAATGAGCGAAATCTGCGCAGTGACTACGCAATGGGACAGTTGGGTCCTTATAGAGTCCTCACAGGTACAGGGGGTCCTAATTTAGAGGACTCAATTAACCGGTTTATCTATAATATGTAGATTCATTGGTTTAATTAATTCCAAAATGACCGATCATTGGGCTAAATTCCGCCCAACGCGCCCTAAGATAAAATTTAGGATCAGTCTCTCTCTTTTTCTGCCAAACAAACGAAAAGAGACAGACTATATTAATATATTCATTTTGAAACGTCAGACTAAACAGCTGTTCGCTGCTAAGGAAATTAGAGAACCCATAGACAATTTAGTAGGGATGTCATTCGATGACGACTAAAGTTAGACGAAAACACACAAAAACTTGTACAAATACGTAAGAAATCGCATCACTTAATTTGACGTTTCTAAATTATTGTAGTCTGTCTCTTTTCGTTTGTTTGATAGTGAAAGAGAGAAACTAAACCTAAATTTATTCCTAGACAGTGCGCATTGGAATTGAGCCCATTGTTTAATTACAGATGAATAGGGCGTTCTCGTTTTTGAAGTCGAATTAAAAGGTTACAGTGGGTCTACACACGTAGATCCGATAGGTCAAAAAGCGTTAGCGATAACCCTAAGAGCACTTCGAGTCAAAGTGCTCCTAGTCCTAGCGATATCGCGTTCTCTGATGAGATTAAAATCGATTAATTTCTATTGTTTGCATTACATGACAATTCATTTCATCATCTTTCATTTTGCTTCGTTGCTGACGCCTTATTTATCACAAGCTGATAACACGTAATTGTTAAGACAAATATACAATTCTTCGATCATTTATTTGCGAATTACTGAGTGACGAGTCATTGCTACAAGAACTTTTTCATGTGACAAGGCGATCGCGCCATCGAATGCATTTTTTTTTGGAACTGGCATCAAATACCGATTAGGCAAGAAGTCGATGTTCCAAGCTCACGTATTGTTTTCTTTATTCAAAGGTTCATTTGCGAATTACTGAGTGACGAGTCATTGCTACAGGAACTTACATGTGACAATGCGATCGCGCCGTCGAATGCAATTTTTTTCAGAGCTGGCATCAAATATTAGGCAAGAAGTCGATGTTCCAAGCTCGTGTATTGTTTTTTTTATTCTAAAGCATTGTATTTTTCCGTGACGAAATCAAGACAATGCAAAGAGCAAGAAAGAAAAGCTGTGGCAACTTTTCAGCTGCTGCAACGTGAGGTCCGAATATAAATTCGGAGGTCACGTTGTAGCAACTGAAAAAGTTGCCACAGCTAAATTTCTTACTCTTTGTTTTTAAGTAAGCTCTACAAAATAAATTCAAAATGTTCGTAAAGTTTTCAAAAGTTCCTGAGCAAAAATACAAAGAGAAAAGAAGTCCTTAAAAATTTAAAAGAAAAACAAATATAGCCAGATGTTATAAAAGGTTACTTGAAGGAAAATAAGGTAAAGACTTGTACTATTATTACTCTGTGGTTGAAATAAAAATGAAAAGAAAATATATGTATTTAAAAACCGGCCAAGTAGGAAAGGAAGAAATATAATTGTAATATAGCACAGTGAATTTCAGGAAATCTTTGCATAGCCGATGATTAGAATTAAATTATTAGTTGTCACATGTCGCCATAAATAATAACCGGTTCGACGAATTCCTATTGAAGTCTTGAACCAATAAATATATTTTTAGTATTTCCATAATGAAGGATGGCCTCTAATGGTTTCGACGAATGTCCATGAAATAGTTTACGACACTAACTATCGTACAGCGATAGTCAATAATGGAATTGATATGCTGACTTACGTAAGTGATGCTATCAAACAGAAACGTTTAAGCGTTGTTTGGTTGTTCACTATTTGCTAACTTGTAGTTCTAATAGGTGCTATTATTTCATTTCTAGATAAAGGTCTAACGCTACCTTCAGACTACGTACCCGCACGAATTGGACGAGTTGATATATTTTTTGCTCAACATTAAAAAATATCAAGAGATTCTCCTAAAACCATTGCGGACAATTCTCTTCTAAGTTCAAATCCATTTAAAAGGGAATTGACCCACATCTTATACCTCGGCCTCTTTATTGCAAGCCGAAGCGAATGCTAAGACAAAGGGTCCACTACAACCAGAGTGGACGATGAATCAAAGCTAGCTGTTGCAGGAAACTGGCTTTTAACATGAGAGCGTAGAGTCCATTTTATGGGGTTTCAGGACAGCAGTGAAATTGTAAAGGGAATTATTTTAAAACAACCGATATCTAGGGCATGACCTCCCGTGACGTCAGAGATGCACTATCGTTGTCTCCCGCTGACGCATACATCCGGAGCGAGAAGGGAAATTCATTGAGTGCAAGAGAAAATAGGTAAGGATGAAATAGTATGCCTGCCAGTGGTCGGTTTGTAAAAAGTTTATTCTACTCCAGACGGCTTTACATTTGTTTCTACTGTGGCTTTAGTGACAATTCGCGTGTCTGAAATTCGACGCAATGTCGGCAAAGAAAAATTGTCGCGCAAAATTACTGTACCCAAGTTTATCAAGGGCGGATAATATTCTAGAAAGAAAATGATACCTAGCTCGCGATAGCAGTTATTTGCGGGTTTTGACCTAAGTTAGAATTTGTAAAAGTTGGGAAATGTAATACAATGCATTAAGAGACGTTGCCTTAACCAACAGGTAGTCCCGATATTAATAAGTGACGTTATACGATAATACGTCGAATCATGTTACCTATATTTTATTCGTAAAAAGTATCAATAGTTGCAGCAGGAAGATGACTACCAGGTCCCTATTACTTATTTAAAAAAATGCTATGACGTGAATGTAAATGTTTATCATGCAAGTTGGGTACTTGCACGACAAACGTTAACATTTTCAAAAAAAAAGTCACCTATAGCGTCACCTATAGGTGACGCTAGCGTCTAGACGCTATTACCCGCAACATCAATAATACTAGAAACAATATCTCTTACATCGCTGAATTACTTGCAAAGTTTGAAATTTAAAGGCATTTTCATAAACAAAAAAGTGTCACGCTGATCAAAATTCAAGGACAGACCTTACCGTACGAAGCTGTGGTACGAAGGAATAAAAAATCTACATTGTTCATTACGAACGTTACGTCAAGGTCGCGCGAGACATTACATAACCGGTAATAAATGGAAAACCAATATTTCAACTTACCTAAAATCGTCATTCCGATGCTGATCGTTGGTTGATTGGACTGATCACAAGAATTAAGCCGATAGAACCGATTTATAAATAGTATTTCTGCTAGAGACACATCCACCCTGTTCCAAATCCGGATGGCATGTGACCTCGGAGGCCGAAGGGCGGGAAGGGAACACACCCCCGAGGTGACGTGCTGGGGGGCGCGGGGAGCTGTGACGTCACACGGTCGACAACCTCGGAACTGGGTCAGGAGATCGGACTGGTCGATCTGCGAACTACATTCAGGAAGTAAGCCTTTGTGAGGCTCTGATTTGACATGGCAGTGGACAGGCAGGTATCTGATTTATCAAACCTATCGGATATTGAAGAAACGTCGATAAACGACGCTAGCGGTTAGATGGGGAAGGTTTTTTCATAAGCCATGTTGAAATTGTGTCGAAGTTTTGTAACGGAGTTTCGCAGAGTTGTTCAGGGGGACAACGGTCCCTGTCAGGTTTTTTATTTCTATAGAACCGTATAAGGTCTCATTCACACGGGATCCGTCATTAACGATTCGTCATAATACAGGATACGTCATGACGGATTGCATTGCATACATTGCATACGGAATCGTGTTTTTTCACGATTCGTCAAAATATCCTAGTTGAATTAGGTCAAAAATCCGTATATTTTGACGATTCGTGATTTTTATAAACACGATACTAGATTTAAGCGTATCGTCATTTTTCACGATTCGTGAACCGTGTGAACATGGGCATTCAAAAAGCATTGCCACTGTCAAAAAAAGAAAGAATCGTGAAAAAAGAGAATTCGTTAAAAATCACGAATCGTCCTCGTGTGAATAAGCTCTAACACCCAGCTGCTGGTGGGATTTAGGCAGTTGAATTTAGATCACAATCTTTCTATAATTGAGTGCTAAATACACCATTACGACGTCTATTAAACAAAGTATTCAGATGATCAGACTAGAATTCTGCAGCATGGGATTTCTGAATGACGCGCTATGAATGGAACAATAATGCATTCACAACTAACAACATAAACCATTCAGTGAACTACGGTAGGACTTGGCAAAAGCCGTTAGTACCTGATTTGATTAAATTAGCCTAGGTTCCGTGTTACAGACCTACGCTATTCTCGTCCAATGATCCGACAATAGATCCGAATGGTTAAATTAGCTGATTGATCTGATCCGGTTCACTGGTTCGGATGGTTTTGTTATCTGGCATTCTAATACTGGCACAGATGATAGCACATAAACCGAAGAAGGCAAAACAATAATTGAAATAATGTACGATTTCAGTATAACATTTAAATTTTACTTTAATTTAACTAGAGATTTGTATAAGATGAGGTCATCATTGCAAATAATATTGATATACTTAAGATAATGTATAATTATTTTAAATTTTTTATAACTTAAGCAAATTTTGCAAGTTGTTACGAAATTAAATTAAAGTTCGCTCACAAAATCAATCGACTGTGTCATCTGGTGGGACACGAACCCACGTCCCTTGGCTATCCGGGCGAGTGCTCTTACGAACTGAGCTACGGAGGACGTTAGTCCGCCGACGAATATTTGTAAGTTCTTGCTAAGCCAGTAAGCCGGCGTTCGATTTCATCAATACTTGGGGAATGTATCCGATGGAAATATTTTTACAAATATTTGTTTACTATATAAGGTAATGTGATATATCTATATTTTAAGGCAATACAAAAAAAATCTGCTCGTGCTATTTTGCTCACAATTTTTTATTAAAATTTTCGCGTTGCACTACACACGACTTCATCATACTTTAAATTCGTGTTTAGACCCGGCCATGTTTATACTCATCCTATTTTTACTTAGCTATTTAAGAAAAGAAGTAATTAGTGTTTATAAACCAAGTTTTAGTAAGTTAGTTTTCCAACCAAAATTTCCGTTTAATTTAAGCCACTATGCACTAGTTGTATTGAACTACTCGTAGTTCTACAATACTAGATTAATCCTAAGTTTTCTTATTTAACTTTGGTTTTCTATTCAAGTTTAGATTGTTCACACCGGTGTGACACAATGTTTTTGCTGCGTCCGCGTCGTTTGGTGTTTGTCGCTTGTGTAATCGGTATTGTGTTTTAACTTTCATCTCCAGGATCTTTTGTGTTATTTACTGTTTGTTCAGCGTTATTGACAAGACCATGCAAGTTGGCAGACCGCGCATTAGCCTCTGATAGTAGGTATTGACAAATTATCCTGTAATTGGGAAATCTTAGCTAGTAGGAGTCTTCTTTTTGAGAGCTATCAGAGTTTACAAACGAATGTCTAGCATTTATATGGACATTTACTCATGTCTGAAGCTTAGAATCTACGAGTACATCTGGATGAGATGATCTTCCTACACTAGAAATTAATACAAATATAACTCTTATGTTATATATGTATGTGTCGACAGTATTTCCTTTTACAATTTGTCGACATTCGAACAATAACATGCTATTAAAATCTAGAACCCACATAATATTTAGTTTTTATGTTCGAGCAATGTGTCATCTACATGTAACACAACTTCTTCAAAATTTTCACACACATGAATATTGTGCGTGACCTCATTAAAGCAACAAACGTGCGCCGGAGCAGTTTACGGACAAACAATAAAATGGAGTCATTGTTGTAAGACCGACAACAATGGATGGATTTAGTGGATTATCTTAATTCACACTCGCGTTACAGCCATGACAAATTATGGCGATAAGCACGCGGGGAAGCGGCAATCATGTTATAATAGAGGTAACATTAATTAGAAACAAAGGGCAGCCATAATCACTAGTATTCTGTACAAACCGACAACAGGCAATATTTCATTGTTATTAATGATTGTATTGTTAATTACTGCCGTAACTACACGAGTATCTATAATTACAAATACGTTAATCGGTGGAACTATCGAACTGATTGATACTACTAATAATTATTTTATCGATTCAATAAGATGCTGTTGTCAAACAAAAGTATTTAACAATTATATATTTTTTAATTGCTTTAAAGTTTGTAAGAAATTACAAATACTGAAATACTAGAATTTCATATGATAAGCAAACTGTTAATGAAAAAACCGGCCAAGTGCGAGTCGAGCTCGCGCACGAAGGGTTCCGTATTCCCTAGGGTGGCTACAATCACTTCAAAACGCTTTTACATTTAGGCGACTTTAGCAGCGCGACTTTGGCGTATACAGTCGCGCTGTCGAAGTTTTTTAAAAGTGTCTCCAAAATGGTTGTTATTGCCCTATAATAAAACAACACTAGCTCAGCGCTTTATTGAATGCAGAGAGCGCATGCGAATGTCGCGCAGCTATACCGCGCCGATGTTGCGCTCCGTTTATAGTATGAAATTATCAGCAAAGTCGTCTAAATTATTTGTAATGGATAACCATGCCCTAATTAATGAATTATGAAGTAGGTATGTAGGAACAATAACACTTATTACAAAGACAATAATTAATCTCTAAAAGAGGCTTTAACTTTGCCATTAAATAACTATTGTTGTTACATACAATTGGCGCCATCTCTCGGATAACTGTTATACTGCTATAAAAACTAACTACTGCGCTTCGCTCAAGAGCTATGGTACATGAGAAACGTACAATAGATATCGTAAAACAACAAAAAGAAGTCCATGCGTTTTTCTTACGCAATTGTTTAAAGCACATTAAGTGTGCTAATTTCGTCACAGTATTTATGTATGTCTTGGCGCAGTGCGAAAGACGTTACTAAGAATGCTGAATTTTAGAAGACGAGCGTTCGAATCTTAATGTGTGATTTTTTTGTATTTATTCAAGTTCATAGCTTTTTTTCTTTTTTAAACAAGAATTGGTATGAGCATCAAAATTTGTGTAACAGATTTTAAATCCTACACACACAGACTAAAAGTGCAAAAAAAATGCAATCCGCTGACTAAAACTACGACCAATTTCGGATAAATTTGACGTGCAATTAATATAGGTATTCGATGTGGAAATCAAATTTATTTATTCATTTTATTTATTTATTCACATTTGCGTACTAGGTGTATTTATTTATTTCTGTAGGTACATTGATTAAACAACTGTTTAGCAGCTTTTTTTTTTGAGAAAAAATTTATGCACTATTTCAAATTTATTGTTTACTAGCAGTTCCCCGCGACTTCGCCCGCGCCAAAAGTTGGATTTTCCATACAAATTTTCATCCCCCATTTCACCCCCCTGATGATTTTATATCGCGACAAAAAGTGGTCTATATATGTCCTTCCCAGTGTCTCAAACTATCTCTGTGCCAAATTTCATTTGATTCGGTCCAATAGTTTCGGAGCCTATTCGATGCAAATAAACAAACAAACAAACAAATCTTTCCTTTTTAATAATATTAGTATAGATAATCAGACAGGCCCCTAATACTTGTGCCCATAGACGAGTACTATCGTGTTTCTCATTTGGCTGGATTCGGTTTGTACCTAAGCTGCTCGTGTACCAAATAGAACTGAATTCGCACGAGCCAGCATTCCATCCCATCAGCCGGATATAATACGATGCAAATAAACAAACAAACAAATCTTTCTCCTTTATAATATTAGAATAGATAGTACTAGTTTTGTTAATCAATATTTATATTTGCAGTGCAATAATTTATTTCAAGTAAAAATAGTATTGAAATTTTATAGATGCTTTATGTCTTTGCTGGGCATTTAAATATACCTCGAAAAAAAAAGCGTAAATTTCGAAAACATCAGTATTATATCCCTGGGATCGATCCCAGATTCTTACGATCATACCCAAGATCTTAACCACTGGGCCAAGCGTGCTTATGGTTATCTAACGAAAAGTAATAAGAAGTGCGTACTCCAAGAAAAAACTCATTTTAGCGCGAACTTAAAAAACAACAATGCCAACGAATGACGCCATCTAGTGACGAATGTCAGAACTAACTTATATTAATATTCGTTTATTTGCATACACCGTGCACCCAGTTGCACGAGAATTTTATAAAATTATTGGTAAATGATAAAATGTTTCTGTAAAACCATATCAATATTTAATGGGAATTAAGATGTTTCGTGGTCTATTTTTAAATCTACCTAAACATAATTATAGAACAGTATAATAAGCATAGCGCTAGCGCTCCATCTACTTATTTTTTTTGCACCAGCATTTTGTCCTCGCGATGACGATCGAAAAAGCTCTTTTTGTAATTGATTTAACAACAATTAACGATTTTCGGACTTTTTCCTTAACTTATGCTGTAAGACCTTCCTTCTTGCCAAATTTCATGGTTCTAGGTCTATGGGAAGTACCTTATAGGTTTTGATTCCCCTGAGAAATGGGGAAAAATTATAGAAAATTGGACAAAATTGGCCGTATCTTTTTTCAGCGTTAACTTAAAAGCTTGATATTTTCACATCATTAAGGGACCATAGACATAAGAATTTGATGTTAATTTTAACTTTATACCTCCACGCGTTCCTGAGTAAAAGGGTCTTGACAGACAGACGGACAGACGGACAACAAAGTGATCCTATAAGGGTTCCTTTTTTCCTTTTGAGGTACGGAACCCTGAAAAAATAAAAAGTTATTAAAAGAGTTAACGAAGAATAATTTAAAATAGAACAGGATAGGAAAATATTTATCCAAACATGTAACATATACATACACACATTTACACCAATTTAAAGCAAAATAATAATATTAAAACAGGATTTAAATAACCCTCCTTCCGCAGTCGGGTAATTAGACTTTGAAATCAAAGGACTGGGACTGGGTAATTAAGCATTCTCTGAATCGACTGAACGCGACATCAAATGAACTAGTAAAAACCGGCCAAGTGCGAGTCGGACTCGAGCACGACGGGTTCCGTACTATTAACTTACAACATTAGACAGTATAGGCAAAAAAACTTTTTAAGTTTATACTGTTCTTTTGGAAAAAAAGTATTTATATTTATTTTATTTATAATTTTTAAAAGTAAAGTGTCACAGGATATCCGAAACAATTTTAAATAAGAGTTTCCGCGCCTGTTTCTTCTCAATCAAGGAGGTGCACTCAAAAAATAATTTACCCCCCCCCCCCCCCCCCCTTACATGTATGGGGAGGTACCCTTAAAAAGGGGTAATTTTAATTTTTCGTATTTTTAAAAATGAGATTTATATGTGAAGTATCATCGAACTAAGTTACATGCAAATCAGTCCATAAAAGTAGAAAATATTCTGCTGTGACAGACTAGGACGGACGGAACGGACTGACTGAACGATCTTATAAGGGTTCCTTGTCGGACTACGGAACCCTAAAAATGAAGTAGTCAATAATTAAACGTTACTTTATACAATAATTCTAACAGTCACAGTGTATTGTGTTACTTATTGTAAGACAAATATCAATCATGAGAAGTATGCTCAAGCGATTGAATTAGCATGTTTCCTACCGATATGGTAAATTTTTACTACTGCTCCGGTAAAAGAACGAAGCCCTGATTTAATTTTACAGCACACGCATACTGAGAATTTAAGAATGGAATTTGAAAATATTTTGTACTAGCTAATTGAGTTACGTAAATATTTTTTCAGAAAGCTTCTCATTAAGTCATCTATGTAGAATGTTGTTACGCAAAAGCGAATATCTCTAATGTCTGCATTAGCTTTAACGATCTGCTCTAACACTGAGCCTTTTATCAATATATACTGTTTTCCGGCAACAAAGCACGGAATGATATTATTTAACATGACAATACACTTTGGCCTTCATTTAGATTCTTCAATATTCGATGTTTTTCCTAATTGTTTATAAATGCAAATGACACAGACATAGAGCACAATGTTCTTATACTAAATTGTTTTAATATTTCATGGCAGCATTTCGAAAATTCACTCGTTTAGTAATAAAATCGTGTTTGTATGGAAGCAGGTCCTGTAAAACGATTACGATATTAACTATTGCTACTAAAAAAACTACACCGTTTTCAGTAAAGAAATATGTGGTGGAACACAGGAATAGGCAGTTAAAGAAGAAAATTGTAGGAACAGACGTACAAGGTCGGCTCTTACCGTGGAGAATGAAAAGGCTTGTTGTTCGGCTGACATAAAAACAAGCCGCCCACAAAATATCAGAACCAGAACGCAGACATATAACCCCGAAAGGAAAACAAGCTCGGTAAAAGCAATAAAAACATTTTATAAAGGATGGAAATAACGCTGCCTTCCTGCCGCTCGGCAATAAGAATCAGCATACACACCGGGCGGAGTACGCTGTACAAAAAGATAATTTCGGCAACCTTATTACATTTAATTACAGGGAAGTTCGCCTCACTGAGCCTACGTGAAAGGTCGATGAACTGACTTGCTTTAGCGCTGAAGTCAAGCACACGGCAAAGCTTAGACGTGAGGAGAACATCAATTGTGATTTCAAACCCATTTTGTTTGAGCACGTTTCGGTTAATAAAATTGATATCAAAATCGAATCATATTTTTGCTTCAAGCTTATCTGCGGATTATGGCATGACTTTTTTAATGTTGTGAGTCAAATTTTAGGGCCAGCCGTACGGCTAAAATTTGACTACCCAAATTCAACCTAAAGACCGCCTCTATTCTATACGTAATATAAGCTGTTCTCGAAGTTCACATGGGTAACTTGACGTGATGCCAAACGTACAAATAAAGTCGCGGGGTATAATAATAACGCAAGCAATGGATATTACTTTCATTCAAATCTGGTTTTGTTGCTTTATTTTAGGTTAAACTCCCTTAGTCAATTGCTGTAACCTGTACTGAAAACATTTACATTTCATGGGGAATTTTAAGTCCGTAGGTTTTAGGTTAAATCTTCGTTCCTCTTGCGTACGGCTAGAGAGGAATTCGTTGCCGGCTGAAGTGTTTTCTAAACGCTAAGATTTGGATTCTACGAGTGAATAGGCTGCTTCTAGACAGACATGTCACATCCTCGACCGCATCATTGCTTACCATCAGATGAGATTACGGTCAAATGTCTGCCTATAATATAAGTAGGTGCTTGTTCTATAATAATACTATTTCTATAGCGGACAGTACTTAAGCAACAAGCTAGAAAGCTGGCTGGAATCGCGTGCCGGCAGACTCTCTTGGGGTTTGCATATATTTTACAACTTGAAGGGCCTTTTGTGCGAGCCTATTAAGTTTATGTATGTCGTCAACATCTTCGGTCACAAAGTATATTGCTTTATGAATAACTAGCAGTTCCCCGCGCCCTTCGCCCGAGCCAAAAGTCGGATTTTTCATACAAACTTTCATTCTCCATTTCACCACCCTGATGATTTTATATCGCGATAGCCTATGTCCTTCTCAGGGTCTCAAACTATTTCTGTAATTTCAAGGAAATCAGTCTAGTAGTTTCGGAGCCCACAGTTTTTTTTATTAAAAGACCTTATAGTTGCTAGATGTTCCAAATATTTCATCATCAGCATATCACTCAATGGTGTGTAATTTGTAAGATAAACTTCGTTAGAAAATTTTCATAATAATGACTTGTAATAAATAATTTGTTTTCTAGAGCATTCAATATGTATGACACCTTGATATCGAATTATCAGTTTATTGAGGCATAGCGCGAGGGACAGACCTCGGCCTTGCTAGCTTCCAGCTTAAGCTAAGCCAATAAAATGACACGCATTGCTTATTTATTGTTAGCATTGTGATGCACCGCGGTGCATCGGCATGCCTAATAGCAATTGTAAGTGGATGTATAATAGGTTGGTATGAGTACATCGCAAACACTCAGATATGCATTGATGGATTGCGTATAAACATCGATGCACGTGGATTGTAAATAGAACATGGAGACACGGATAATGTGGTAGCTATGATAGTTTCTGTCGATATTTGAACTATTCTATGACTCTACATCGAAAAAGAATCGACGAGCTTAATATAAATTATGACACTAAATTGTGGCAACGAGATTTCTGAAAACGTTATAGAGAGACTTGATATTTAAGCTGAAAACACAAAAAGACAGATTCTAAAGGCAAATATAAAGCAAGAGCAACTTAAAGAGTTTAATTTAATTTACTTGAACTTTGTGGTAAAGTCAAGGTCTGTTTTTTTGCAATATTTTGTATTACTAATGAGTTATATGAAAACTTCCACAAACAATACTTGCAAGAGGTGAGTCAAACGTTATATCTTAGTAATTTATTTAAATGCCGACCGAGTCCGTAAGTGGGTTATGATGTTGTTGTTGAAATTATGAACCTATTTCTTTAATGGAGTTTATTTTCTTAGCACAGTAAAAGACATCAAAATGATCCATGAATTTAACTATGCAATTATACGAGCCATTTCATATGCAATTTACATGGGCAATTTATATGACTGCCTCGTTGGTCTCGTGGTCAGCACGCTGGGTACTATCCACGAGGTCCTAGGTTCGAATCCCGGGTCGGACCGAGAGTGTTGGGTTTTTCTGTCTTGAAATAACTCAGAGACAGCTCCGGAGTCAGGAAGTTGGTGGTGTTAACACCCCCGTCCGTGCCTCGGAAAGCACGTTAAGCCGTTGGACCTGCGCCTGATCTCTCTATGGTCATGTCGGACTGCCGTCTCACCGAATTATGAGGGTGAAGGAATAGAGAGTGCACCTGCGCGGGACATATTATAGTGCACAAGTGTGTGCACCTGCGCACACACTTGTGCACAATAATATGTCCCGCGCAGTTGGCTAATCTCTCTTGAGATAGGCCGCCGTATTCGAAATTCGGCTAGGAGGACATTATATGGGAAAACGTTCAATGGCTCTAGACATAAGTTACAAATAAAAAATAAAATTCAGCACGCAACGACGCACAAAAATGGCTCTTGGGCCTTTTAACTGGCTGTTGTTTTCTGCACTATTGAAGGAATGTAGATATACTCTAAAGTGCCTATTTGTAACGCCTCATAGTCAAGCAAGTATGATGTCATTGCCCTAAGTACAACCGTTCAAGGCTGGACTATAGACGCTTAGTTTACTACGAGACGCGAGTAAAAGTAGTAACTTTTTAAAGAAACAAGAAACTGAGGAGTTAAGACGGAGAAATTTATGTTGTTTTGAAATCTGTGTGAGGTTAGGTGTTTGGTTCATTCAGTATATTGTATACTACCCGAGTAGCTACCTATTGTTTTAAAAATCAATTTTAACCTACCTATCTACCTAGTTTTAAAAATCAATTTTACAAAAAAATTACATGCTTTGTTTTTCTTTCAGGATCAGTTAAAGAATCGAAAAGCAAAGGGTGTAAACTTTCAATATTTATTAATGCATGCAGATGAATATTTATCAATGCTATTATTCTGGTCATGTTCGACTTGCTATAATTTCCGGCTGCTGAATTATTGAAAATATTGACTCAAGGAATATTAAACCTAAATTGCTTTGTGCAAAATATATTATTTTTCTCATTCCACAAACGCAAGAGTTCGTGTTTTGATATTTTCCTTGTAGGTACGGACAGCTAGTCAAAATAAACACTATGGCAATCGTATACAGTGTAATAGGGGTGCTTTTGCAACGAAAATGTCTGGTGTGTTGGACACTCTACAACCTACTCCTACTCGGCAGCACGCCAGGTTACCCTTGTGAACTATAAAAACACCCTTTATTACGTTGAAAGTAGAGGCGGCCTCATGGTCTAAGCTGGTTAGCCTGATGTGTTGTACACTGTACATCCAAGTTATTTACCGCTTAGGAATCGTGGGCAGTCGATATTTTTAAATAAGCAACATAAATGTAGAGTGCATTGAATTATGAATAAAGTGAGCGCTCTTTTGCAGCTCGAAGAGGAATAATAATGCCGTCACCTGGGGCACGATTCTCATGCAGTGAGAAAAAGTTCACACTCGTAATATTGCATACACTTTTACGAATGTGAACTTTTTTCCACTGCATGAGAATCGTGCCCCTGTAGTCTTGCTGTCATTATCAAGTCGTAACCTTGGCAAAGTACCTAATCATAATCGAAGGCTTCGATTATGATTACCTTTCCGACGTCCATCATTCTCACAATCATGTAGTAAAATGAAGAATAAAGATTAAATCTAAGTAGGTTAAAAGTAGTAGGTATGTGTAATAAATATCAAATGAAGGAGTAACTGTAGAGTAAAAAATATGCGCCAGTGGAAGTTAAGTATAACAATATTGCTTCTTTGAAGCAAATTATTTTGCTGAGATTAGAATAATGGAAAGGTTTATTATAGTAGCATATTCAAGCGAAGTTCGATGATATGATGTTTAGCACAAATTCAGTTCTATTTATATTTTTTTCTCTGGAGTCTGTACCATTATATAATCTGTGTCTGGACACAAGTTTGAGTGAAACCATTTGACCGCAGCGCTCTGGGCGGTTCATTCTGTCTGTATGTACCATTTGTGGATTAAGTACCCCAGAACAAGTGTTTTCGTCCTACTCTATAAATTCAGAAGTTTTTAGATATTGGCTTCTATCTAGGTGTAGTAAGAACTATGTTTTTATTTTGCAATGAAGATGACTTTATATGTATTCTTATTTCTATACATATTATTCGTCCATCGTTATATGAATCAACATTCCTAAGCTCAGAGGGACCAAAAATGTGTAGGATAGCTGAAGATTTATGGCCAAACTAGGGCTTTTAAAGGGAATTCAAGGATATCACAGTTTCTCTTTTTTATTTTCATTGCACGTTAAAAGGTCATTTACAAAAAAAGTATAAAATACTATAAAGTTTAAAAAATTCACCACATGCATTCCAAAGTTATGAGTTAAATAAACGTTTTTTAGCATTTTTATCTGTGATTGTGACCAAGGAAGGTCGTTTCGAAGAACGAGTCACTTATGTTGCGGTTTAGGCCGTAAATAGATTCACATTTTTATGTTACCGGATATTTTGTTCTTTCTTTGGGCATATCTGATGCTTATCACAAATGGGATCCGCCCAAGGACATTTAAAAATTGGCGACATGCCGCACTGGAAATTCAAGAATAAATCTATTTGAGAGATTACTTGAAGAATTTAAAGTTTAGGCCCCTAAACTTTAAATTGATGCAGATGATGATGCAGTTTCTTACAAGATACACGGTTCAGTCATAAAACAAATCAGATTAAGATCATGTATGTACGCATCAACAAAATATTTTACTTCTAAAATGATTTGGAATTTAAGGACGTTGTTAACATTACATCGACGATGTCGGTAATGTAAGTAAGGAGAGTAGGCCAATAAAACCTTATCAGGTAAACTTATTGTTAGAGAGAGCGTCATGCAATTTTCACAATACCAATAGTATCCGCGCATGTAGTTTCAAGAGAAAAATAAGCTGAACAGCAAACCGATTTGACTAAACTAATTCATCATCCTCCTAGCGTTATCCCGGTTGTGCACTCGCACGCGAGAGCCTAGGGTCCGCTTTGGACTATGTTCCAGGATATGGCAGATCTAATCTAACCTCCTTGACCGTGTTACCAGGGGAACCTGACCAGTTTTGGATTATGTTTACACATGCAGTCGCCTGATTGTGCAGGTTTCCTCACGATGTTTTCCCTCACCGTAAGAGCATCGGTTAGTGAAACAACTAAACTAATTATTGGAATTTAATTAAACTTGGCCTTGCATGGATGTCGTAACGAAATATCGTATAAAAAGGCGTAACGTTATGCGTGTGAGAGTAAATTGCGCAAGGGCTCGCCCCAATAATCTGATATGCGGTGTCCACGACTTAGTTGGCTTCTGCGGCGAAGCCCTGCCGGATTTGTCGCTATCCAATTTCTAGCACACTTTTGTGAACACCACGATTGCTTTAGTGGGCAAGGTGATTAGGCGTTACGTGACAAATGAGTCACAATTGCTTCCTTAATTGATTGAATACGTATTGTTTTCGACAGACCAACATTCGTCATACATTTTAATGGTGATAAATCTAGTGTTGATGATGTAGTTTTCAAACCTTTAATAACTAGCGATCTGCCCCGGCGTCGCACGGATGCTATGTATAGCCTTTGGTACTCAGGAAGAATCGAATCCGTCGTACCAGAGATAGCCTGCTTACAAACCTTATCCACCTCTTTGTAATGTTATAACTAAGTCCTACGACTTGTCTCCGACACTAATCCATCTTATCGCCCGACTGTAATGGCTGCCACAAAGTTTTCTTTATTACAAGTATGTACGAGCACTATTCTTATTAGACCCTCCCGAATTATGTATAGATGCAATTTAGAAACACGTTTACGCGATATGATACTGACAATGAAATCAAAGCTACACAAGTCACGTAATCATTGGGAGATAAGTGATAACCCTGAAGCGGTAATTGGGTGAAATATAGATGGGTTGCGTCGCGTGATTTCCGGCCAACAATGCAGTAGCGGCAGGCTGCAGTGCAGTTAGGGGCCAGTGACTGCACAACGCGACTGCACTTATTTGAGGGTTGTCTGTGCCCACACTTACAAAATTACAAGAGATGAGAATTTTGTAATGCATGAACACTTTGAAAAGGCTCTATAATCTATAAACGCCCGGCTTAACTGTTAACTGGTGGGACCATAAGACACGTCTTACTTAATGGTGGCAGTATTAAGGTTTTTTAGATAAATAAGTCCTTAGAAAAATTGGCAGTCAAAAATATCAAGGAACTACATACCTCATGTACCTCAATAATAGCTGGAAGATACCAAGCATAGGTATGGACTGTGGGATCAAAATAATGGATGATGATGATGAATTATGATGCTCCTACCTCAATTTTAACATGTGAAGTAATATAAGTATATCAAGAGATACTTACAGGATGACCACTCTTCACTATACGACATGGTACAAAAGATACGGGGCATATGATGAGAAGTATGGGCCATTATTTTGTTTCATCGAGTTTACGCAGATAGAGTTGCGGGTAACAGCTATACTAGGTAATATAAGTAGGTAATTAAATTCATTGTTTAATCATACAATATTGTACTATTAGGTATTTTTTGTGGTATCTGTATTTAAAATCCAAAGGTAAGCCGGCTTTTATGAACCCTTTGCCACTGATGATTACCCAATGGAAGCAAACGATGCAAGTACCTGTGGTTACACGGCTGACGCAGTTACTAAAACGTAATTACACAATGGCAATTTGAATGTGCCCGTATTTACCAGATAATGAGTAACCAACGAGTAATAGCTTAAATCTTAATAACGGCCAAAACCAATTGTAAGGTGCAGTAGGTAGGATCAGTTTTAGATACAAATATATCGAAGTGTGTCAATGGATACGCTTGTAACTAGAGAACTGGTGATTCTGAACCTTTGGATGCCAAGGAGAGAAAATAAGCAACTGGGGAATTACTAGTGAGTTGCTTGATTAATGATGGCACAGAAAAAAGTTTTTATAAATTGTACCTAAGGTCCTGCATTTATTACGAAGCATACGTTGCCAGTGCCACCCAGGTAATTGGCAATTGATCAAACAGGTCTGGACAAAGTAGCAACAGTACTCTAGTTTATGTACTGGGTGCATGCCATTCCATTAATCGATATTGATCAAGGTTGTGCGTTGGTTGTGTACTAACAATTACGATTACCGCAAATAAAAATAATGAATGATGCTGGTTACTTCATTAATATACTCAATACAGACAATGGAAGTGAGAATGAAAACATGCTAAGTCTAGAACGACGACATCCGTAGTCTAAGAATGTTGCGAGCATACCAGTTTTAAAGGTGTCGCGATCTCTGAGGTCCCGAGTTTGATCTCCGCTCAAATAAACATAATTTTTCAAATTAATTGATTTTGTTTCGGGCCTGGGTGTTGTTTTTGATTTCGATAACACCAGTATTTTAGCTTTGGAATCAAAGAAACGTATGTGATGTTGTCCAATACAGTATATTTCTTTCAAAAAATACGAGCATCAGTAACAACTTAGGTAAAAGTTAAAATCAGAGGCCTATTGACAACACTTTTTATAGGAACACGGTAAGTCTACACATCGATCTCAATTAAATACGATTTCATATTCACCTTGAACTGAACTTCACTCTTTGGACTTTGGTTACAACATAGTAATTAAGTGGTCAATACATCTATCGTATTCTTTTTGCCGACATCTTGATTTGAGTTACTTCACCACGAAGGCACAGCCAGTAAAAGATTCCGGTAACAATTCAGAAATGGCATTGATTGAGTAGATATTCTCAAAAAGTCATTTCTGTCTTCACAGATTCGTGTGACGTTATGCAAGCTTGCGGCAAACAGCATTGGAGTTGACCTCAATGAAGAGTGCATCTCCAGTAATGATGACCATCAATATTCAGCTGATGCAGATGCGGCACGTGCCTAATTGCCTCGCCATGCCAGCCAGCTCTTAGTGTTGCGATATCTGTAGCAGAGTGGCTAGATAAACTTTGGGTCAATTTGCATGCCTGAGATATTTATAACTAACTGAAGTTATATGTTGTTAAGCAAGACAAAGTTTGCGGCAAATTTCAAGCCGAAGTTATTTATAGCTGACCATATACCTAATATTGCTAAAGAGCAGACTTTACAGATATATAGATTAGATACCATTTGTTTAACGCAATAATAATAGAGCTGGTATCTGCAAGTACCACCTAGGCTCAATAGGCTTACTTTATCGAGAAAATGAATACTAAAGTGATCTGACTCGTTTTGTCTATTCAAGGAAAACTTGTTTACCTACTTTATATTGGAATCTCGAAAGAACGCGTCGGTGGTGAAGTAGTCGAGGTGACTAGTGAAATACGTTGTAAAATAAGGCTTGCAAGACAGATACTCTGTATTGCACACCACAAACAGTATAAATTTACATAAATGCTCATAGGGAATGGTACAATTTAGGCGGTCTTGACCACAACAACAACCAACAACGTTAACCTGACGCCTGATAATATTCACATTCTATTATTCTGTGGCTTTCATCTTGACTTTGGAAGCAGATCTTGAAACATGGCCGCAATTGGATAAAACACATGAAAGAAAATGAACCTTGAGGAATATGAAATTTAAAATTTATGTAAATCTACATATTTCACGGTTGAACTGAAACAGTATCCAATTTGACAACCGTTACCTGTACTGTAGCAGCTGCATACACGAATGAACCGCAACCGAGTTGCGGCGGGTCGATAAACTCTGTGCTTTACGGTTTGGTCGGCGACACTATTTCCAATTATGAATCCGAATCATCGGTGTCATTATTAGTCATTAATTCAATAATAAATAAATATTGGGCAACTTTACATCAACAACTTCACATAAGCAGTTAAAACACTTGTGTTTTGAAAATCAGAAACAACGCATGCATTTTATTGCTGCAAAATTCTCTTAATGTATTTTAACTTAGAATATAAACTTGACTTTATTCGATACAAGCTCTACTACGCTATATAAGTCTTTAAAAGCTCTTGCCTCAGACGTTACTCTGTGGCTAAACCCGAACCCTGACTGCAATAATAATGCAATAAAAGTAACAGTTGGCACCGAAGTAGACAAGCCCGATTAGCTTTCTAATAGATGTTGGTAAAGGTATTTTCGTCCCGTTTATCAAAATACATTCTAACTTGTTTGTAAATTATTCAGTAGATTCATGTTGCTGTGTATGTACAAGAAGTCACTTTGAGAACCTCATGAAAACCAGAACAATGATAAAGCCAGACCATTTATAAGTTAGAATAAGACTGGACTTAGTATGACTCCTTGGGAAGTCCCTAAGATTCGGAGATGACTATTAGGTAGGAACTGAATCATAAGAAGCAATAATAATGTATTTTCCCGAAGTACGCATTACATTGTTATATTATTATGAAAGCTATAAGAATCTCAGGCAATTGCTGTGGCAAAACAGTAACATAGCAGTGAATCTAAAAATGTAATTCTCTAGTTAAGTTACTTAAAGGAGACTGGGCAATAAGAATATGAACTGTTGTGGGATGTCCGTTACAGAAAGCATTTAAAAAAATCACAACTATAAACCGTACCGCAATCGAAATGCGAGAATCGTATGACGGATGTACCGCGATCTATAGCGGGACATCACGGAGCTGGATGCCTGCCGGCATAACGATTTGGTGACTGACAAATTAATGTTTCGTTACTGTCTGAATTATTGTTCTGTAGAAGGATGTGAGGCATTGTGCTCTGCTATTCTATTTTTGACTGATTGGAACCCCAAAATGCTTTGTTTCATGTATTTAATTCAAAACATATTCCAAAGTTTGAATTCCATTGGTCCAGGGTTCGTGAATGTACCGGTAGTCTTCTTTAGGTTCATCTAGCTAAATAAACCAGTTTGTTTATTTAACTTGACCTGTTGCGTGCACTAATTGTCTTACACACTTCGTTGTTGTTAAAATGTCATTATAGTATTCATGGAAAATAAGTGCTTCGGCTTGATCTGAATTGTCATGAAGGCATTTTAAAGAGGAAGAAACAAAATCTTATGTTCTTATCGACTTCATTGACGTGGTATTGACGTAAATAGAAGTTTAGTGTCGTGGTTCAAATTGTATTTACATTTTAGAAAATAGCATGCAATCCATGACATCCAAAAAGGAAAATTGTTCATGAACAATCCCAAATTTTTATTTCGGTTTTCTCATCTCTGAATCACGTGGTCAACCACAGATTGGTTGTCAACTTTGACCTTCATATCTTAATTCAACCAAGACGTCTCTAAAGACATTAGTATACTGAACCAAAAGTTTGAGTTAGATATCAAAATACCTACATATAAGATACGCGATTATTCTAATTCCCATTGAACCGATTATGTCTACTATACCGAGTAGGTACGCTACTTAATTAATTGAACCAGCTATTTATACACCAAGAAATAGCTTGTTAGAACTACAAATTCAGGGCAAACTATCAAGATCAAAGAGTAGAAAAACGGGTTATTGCTGACGATTTAACAAAAGCTGCCTTAATTTAAGCATGATTTATTTTTGCTTTTGACGTTGAAGTTGCGGTAGGAAAACTTAAGTCACGAACAACGCTACAGTTATAGGACCATGCGGTTTCCATAAGCGTAGGAGAAAAATAGTTAGTCATACCATCAGATGGGAAATCCAGCGTGAAAAGGTTTTGGCTCCCTTTGAAAAACTGAACACAATATTACTGACACAAAACTTTAGTTTTTTATCGCAGAAAAAGTTGAAATACGTGACGTCACTCTGAGAAACGAACGGTACGCTCGCCACTGGCGAAGGTTGGATAGGGACTGATGATCAACAACAAAATGCAATGTTAATAAACGGCTTCTTAGTTTGTTTACAGGAAACTGTGCTCTATTTGAACGCGCCAACGTTTATAATTGTTTGTGTAAACAAATGTGACAGTGAAGGCTTGCGTAGGTAATGCAGTTTTGAAGTAGTTTTGCCCACGCCTAGTTGAGTAACTCTCGTGGAGTTTCCAATTTTCAGAATTATGTGAATTTAAAAATAACATTTAACTTGATTTAAAATTGTCTTGTCAAAGCGGATGCAACATTTAAGTAATAGTTTTTTACAATGTGTATTAAAAAATAACTTTTTGTTTGACACGTGTAGCAGTTAAATAATAAACAAAGTTGTCGTTCGTACAGAATACAATTTACAATGTCATTTATTGCTTGATGCTTGATTTAGGATAGATAAATTTGTAATGGAAATTCTTGTTTTCATGTATCATGCCATGGCGTGACCACCTGTATTACAGTTGATTAAAGGATATTGAATAGTTAAACAATAACTCCACGAAAATTATTTAAATTTTCGTTTGGTGCTCAATTCGTGTCTGTTTGTCTTAGCTTAAACAAAACAGTCTAATAGAGGACAAGACGTCGGTAGACATCGTTACAGTGGCACGACTTTGTTATTAAGGAAAATAGGAAGATTATGTTAATAAATGTTTTTCTAAAATAAGCATAGTATAGGCAGCATCGCAGAAATGTTGATAAGGATTAGATGTGACTTGTTAAGCCTTGTACATAATTTAAATGGAGGATCAATTTTATTAAATTTTAGGGAAATTTGTGGTAATGTAACCCACTAATTGATCGAGCTAGAACTAGAGCAGGCTAATACTTATTGAAATTCGGGCTAAGGTTGAAATAACCATATAATTACACCAAGTTAATAGGTTCATTAAGATATTGATTAATGAGGATAGTCCTGATATGCTATGCGGTACACTGAAATAGTTGATCGAAATATGGCAATTTACGCCATTCAATTGTTTTATTTTTTGCATTTGAGATTAAATAGACTCAAGTAATTTCCTTAGACAAGTTTTAAATTGTATGAGGTAATTTCTGATAAAACTATAATTAAATATTCATGAAAGTAATTTGTTTTAGTTAACCATAAGTTATGTTTAGTCTAGCATTTATCTGAATGACAATTTTCTACTTCGTTTCTCAATGTTTCCACCACCGTTTCCCACCACTGCAAGTAGTTTATAGTATAGCCAGGATCTGTAGATGAGATCCTGGCTAAACTGTCCTTTTCTGGTTATTTATTTCGGTTAAACACAGAACAGTTAGACCGGAATAAAAACGTGTGCAAGAGAAATAATCAAACGTAAGAAAAACTAACAAATGTTGTATCGTATTTAAAGGCGAATTTACAACAATTTTTATTAATAGAACTACATTGAAATCCTTAAAAGCAATTCGCGTATTCATACTTAAGACGTAGAAGTACCTACCTACCGTATATTTTAGTACAAAAACGCGTTTAAGGATTTCGAAGTGTGCCTATTAATAAAAGTTGTTGTAAATTCGTTCCTGAAATTTAAGAACTTTGAAACAATCACATTGTATAAGTTTAAATAAGAAACCAAAAATTCGCATACAGGTAGCGGTTACTGCAATCTGTAGTTCATGTATATTCAGATTATTCTTTCGGGTGGCCTTAAGGATTACTGATGTTCCACACATTTATGATAGTCAGTCCTTGGACGTAGTTCCAATCCAACAAAAAAAATAAACCCACACTTCGTGTCACTATAATTAACGAGCCAACGAATAAAAATAAAAAGGGGAGAGTCAGGACAATTTAAAATTAAATTAGATAGAATGATAAGTTTTAGATGCACATTATAGAAGAAATAATAAAGCAATTTACACAGCAATGATGTACAAACAATGTAGGCGGACTTAGGATTAGGTAATAACTTTAAAATATTTATTGCAGTTATTCCGAAAGAAGAACTTTACATGCATCTTTAATTTTAGGGCTCCGCGATAAAGTTCCAATGCATTTTTGTTATACTTATATCAGTCGGCGTAAAGTACTAAGGCGAAGTAAATTTAGGTTTTCAGAATCGGCGATATTGTTTTTTTAGCATTACCAGAGTCGAATGTACCGCCGATTATACGACCATAACTTTATCTATGTGTCATTCAAGCTAGTCTCATTATAGACTTATACGCATTACGTGACTTATACGCCAAACAATCATAATACATATTTGCTTTGCATTTAAATGACTACAGTAAGTGTTAATTTGGTATTAAACTATAAAATACTTAATTTTATTTTATAATTCAACGACCTGGACGAAACTAACAATAGTAAGTAGTTGGTTAACATGCAATGCTAAATTTTAGAGTGTATTTGAAAAAAAATAAAAAATAAATCGTAAAATCAGAATTCGTAGAATTAAATGGAAATTTGGCTAGCCGATCCGTGTTACATCACACATAAAATGAACGAAACATTTAATATAAAAAAAAATGTTTCAACAAACACACCAATTACCTAGCCCCATACTAAGCGTGAGCTTGTGCTATGTGCGACTAGGATAACGGATAGACATACTTATATACGTTTATACATCCATGACTTAATTACAAATGCTCGTGCTCATCACACAAACATTTGCTCCTTGCGGGACTCGGACCCGCAACCTCTGGTTTTGTAATCCGGAGGATTTACTCATTTTTATTAATATTTAAAAAAAATTAACAACCTGCGTGTTTCAGATCACCAACTTAAATGCAACTTGTATGTTTTCGTTTATTTTAAAACAACCGAAGTCATACCGATTCACGCATTGCATGATATGATCCGGCCTTCAATGAATGAAGTTGTGGGCTAAAAATAGAGTCGACCGTGTGCAGGGATTAAGTTGAATGGTGCCTCCACCCCCGGGGATATAGGGCACTGTGTCGCCCGTGACGTAGCTATGACGTCACGGACGCATCCCAGGTGAAACTGGGTCATTGTTTTTTTATCCTCTTCTACCTTAAGATGAGAAAAATCTATTTGAAGGTACCGGTTAAACTCATTATCCTGACAGTGGCGTGTTTAGCTCCATCTCCCTTGGCGATTAAATTTTCTGATGGTGAAAAAATTCAGTACCTACTGTATTAAATAGCACATTAGCACGTTACTGGAAAATGAGTAAATTAAAAAGGCATCTTAGATGATTTATTCAAATAATCTAAGTAAGGTATCAATACCTTACAACAAAAGTTACTGCCAGATTTCTCTGAATACCAGTTTTAAAATTTATTAAAACAAATTTTTCTCGAGCCGAACGGTATCGCGCGTGATGATGGCAAGAGACCAGACGGGATGTCACTTGTTCCTTGGCGGATGGTGGCTCTTGTGTGGGACGCTACCTGTGTCGACACACTTGCAGCCTCTCATCTGCCCGGGACAAGCCGTGATGCTGGTTTGGCTGCGAAAGGTGCCGAAAACTTTAAAAAGAACAAGTACAGGCAGATCGAACACTGGGTTCGTGGGGTCCCAACGCTATCTCTTTTTTCAAAGAGATTTCCAAGAGGCTAGTTGACATCAGTGGTGACCTAGGAGCTGGCAGCTACCTTGCTCAGCGTATAAGCATCGCTATCCAGCGCGGTAATGCTGCCAGCATCCTAGGAACCTTACCACAAGGACCCTTTTTATAATTTTTGTTTTTGTGTTGTATTAAGTAATTTATCTTAATTTTTATTAATAAGTTGTATATATAGTATGAAAATATTTTCTACAAACGATAAGGTATCAATGTGACGAATTCCGAACATGTTCACGTGTTTGTTGAATCGTTGCGGATTCTTTTAGTTATTTGAGTTTTGTTTTCAAACAATGCAAAGGTAACGAATGCCGAAATATTTTTAAATATAACTTTATATTCTTCCTCATAGTTGAGGTAAGGCCTTTGCCCAGCAGTGGGATCTATATAGGCTTATTTTACTTTCCTAATTTCCTGATTCTGAATTTATGACAAAAGAATAAATAAATGTAAAAAAAAACAATGTAAGAATATCGACAGTCATAGTAGAAATACATTTGAATGTTAAAACCTTTTTATCCAGTAAGTACAAGGCTCATTGCTTAAAAAAACACCTCTCTTCAGCGTCTCTATCTCGACAGTCTAAAACCACTGAATGTAGGCCACGCCACCAAGAATCTTCGGCCGAAAAAGAAAAAATCCAAAAAAAAAAGAAACCAAAGATGAAAGTAGGGCTTGTGCAGTGACCTTTGATGAAAGGTGGTGCAGCGGCTTGGAGGGACACAGGGTTCCTACTCTGTACAACTGATCCGTATTTTCGGCTCTATCGGTCCCTGTCACTCCTGCCTTGATGGCATACGAACAGGATGGAATAGTAGATTGTTATACAAGGGGACAAAGTGACCCATTTCACTAGCATTCCAATAGCTCGAGAATGAAATGGGTGCGAGTTAAACATACTATTTTTCATTGCGACTGTGAGGAAAGAAGGTGCGTTCCATTTGATATCCGCAAAGCGCCCGACCGGTACATTTTAGCGTTTCACTTGATCCGCGAGCGGCGCCAAAGTGGGCGTGCGGTCGTCACTGAAAACAAGTGCAACGCAGGGTGCAACTTTTTTTTTGGAAGTGTTCGTTTCAAGGCTTTGGGTAATAGTGGGTCCACACTTCGTGCCAGGAAGGGGAAAGCTTTTTTCCACCCGGCTACACATGAAAGCTCAGCTTTCCGAAAAGGAGAGATGAAAAATAGTGATATCGTCTTCCAGAGTAAGGCCTCTAATGTTTGCTTGTGCATTCATAGGACCGTGATGAGTCTGCTTGGAATGAGGGTTGGCAAAATATCGCTACATGCATTCGGAAGAGCGCTTGAGTAAAGTAAGATAAACCTGGATTATTACCCGACTGCGGAAGGAGGGTTACGTTTTTCTAGAGTATGCATGTATGTATAATTGTTTGGCACGCCCTACAGCCCAAACGGCTCGGCAGTTTTTGACATATGAGGTGTCGTTGAATTGTTCAAAATTGTGCGAATGACATAGGCTATATAAATATTCAAAATTGCCCAAAATGGAAATAAAGGGGGAGGGGGGGATTGATTTTTTCTTTAGCATAGCAATATGGGTATCAAATGAAAGCCAGGAAAGAGACCATTTCAAAAATATAATATTTTTGCAGTCTGGTGTTTTGTTTTTAAATAATAAAACTAAAAATAATGGAATAAAAACGGTAATTTAAAAAACTAAAAAACCCGACTGCGTTTATGTGTAATTAGAAATTAAAAAACCCTAAAACAAGGGAGAGGTCATACCCGGGTTAAATTGGTACTTATATTAAAAATTGTAGCAGTCAGGACCCATGTTAGAAAGTTAGCCATCTCGTCAGTAGATTGGAGTAATCTGCAATGTAATATAGAGGCAGGTATATGTTCTAAATTCCGTAAGCCTCCATTTTTGGGTCCCGACTGCTATACAATTTTTAATATGGGTACCAATTTAACCCGGGTATGACCTCTCCCTTGTTTTAGGGTTTTTTTAATTTCCAATTGCACAGAAACACGGTTGGGTTTTTTGTTTTTTAAATTACCGTTTTTTTTAATCAGCCAGTTTTGCATTATTTGACTTATTTTGTACGGTAATTCTGACAAATTAACCGTAAGTCGATGTTTACTGGCTGTTTTTTACAAATAAGGATTTAGACAAATCCTGCACACAAAAGGATTTCACAATCCAAAAAAAATTGTAACCTTACAAAAATACGGGTATTCATGCAACGACAGTCTGTAAAGAGGCGTAGGTACTAATTTTCTTAATTTTAATTTAATTAATTGAAATTGTCAATAACTTTTCTACTACGACTTCTTTACACAGAATTCGCAATTACGTAAAATATTAAAATTATTAACTTACATAATGTGTGTCCTCGCAAAAAGCGACGAGCTGAATGCTTTAGATGGAATAGACCATGAATAGGCTGCCAAGAAAATACTGACATACGCGAATGTGGGTCACCGCGTAACTTTTAATGAGAGATGGCATACAGTCGCGAAAAGTTCGAGCATTCACAAGGACGTAGGTAGGGTTCATATTAAAATTGTAGAAAGGGACGTCCGGTAGGGGATTCATTATAAAAGTGACGAAGTCGAATTCTGTACACTGAATTACAAAAAATACCCCCCAGCCTTAGGTCAGTGGTCAAAAGAAAAGTTTATTATTCATGTATCAGAATAATTTTAAAAGTTGGGAATGAAAATAAAACATAATTTTTGGTAAAATCGAGTAACAATCAGTATCAAAATGATCTAACACTTTATCGCAATTGCCTTATGAAAAAAAAGAACTTCTACAATCGTCAATTTAATCTAATATACTCTGTCTAGGTAGGTACGACCTTTAAGAGGTGCGCATTGTGATTATTTTTGTTATTAAAGTTGTTTTTTTTTTCATAATTGTATCATTTTTTTTTCTATTTTTAGGGTTCAGTACCCAAAGGGCAAAACGGGACCCTATTACTAAGCCTCTGCTGTCTGCTGTCTGACAGACGGCTCATGAGCCGAATGGCTAGACAGTTGAAACTTTCACAGATGATGTATCTCTGTTGCCAGATTATTTAATGGGGGGGGGGCTCCTTACAACTGAGGTTTTTATGGACATTTTTTGCTCATTATTAATAATGGCAACAGGTAGATGCTTGAAATATTTACAGAATAGTAAGTTAAACTATCTAGCCTTTGGGTTAGTCTTTGAACATTGGCTTCATTACGGAACCCATAAATGTATATTTAAGGGCCCCTGTGAATGTGTTTTTTTTGCCGTTTTTAAACTAAATAAAAAAGGTCATAAATAGTGTCTAATGTTGGTATAGATAATAGTACGGAACCCTTTAATATTTTTAGGTTAGTTTAACCTCTGTAAAAATTTCCAGTATCTAGCTATCACAGTGCATGAGATACAGCCTGGTGACAGACAGACAGACAGCCAGCCGAGGCATGGTAATAGAGTTCCCGTTTTTACCCTTTGGATATGGTACCCTAAAATCAGTCCACTATAGAATATCAATTTACACCTTTTTTACAAAACCAGCCTCTTTTGCATGGTGATTGTTTTTTTGGCACCAACACCCCTTTTTTGGGGGGGTTAGTTTTTATAATATTTTATAATAATTTTAACAATTTGTTTGCAAGTTTTTACAAAAGAAAACAATAATATCATATTTTTTTAATTAAATAGTGATCTTATTGGATCACACAGGAGATGAACATTGGTTAGCATTTGTAAATAATAGGTCTATGAACTTTACTGCTCATGAAAAATGTCCTACTGAAACTACCAAGTCCAAAAACATTTGGTGACTCAAAATGTGGTTGCTTTGTTACCCATATAGTGCATATTAATAATTATAGTGGACTTTTAGTCTCGCATAGCTAACTTTGTGTTTTACTTAAATGCCAATGGATCAAAATTTTTATTGCACCTGATTACGGGGCGGCCGGCGTTGGCTGGTAGTTGGTTATTTTGTGTATGCGAGTACATCTCACCTACCCACATTTATTTTTTAATTTGATTGCTGGTTTGTGTAGATTTGTTTGTTTTGTTATCTAATGGATGTTTTTGCAATTGTCGGATAAGGTGTAATAAGGCCTACTTAAATAATACCTAAGTATTCAATTAGAAGTATCACGCACGGATGAAGTAATGCAATTTAAAATCAGTCATAGGTACCTACTGTATTTTATTTGAAAAGTATGTAAAAATTCTTGTGTGACTGTTAAAGAACCAGTGTAATAATTAAAGTCTGCTCGTACGCAAATTATTATTATTATTTCTGTAAGTAAAGTAACCTCACATAAGTGAATTTATGTAATTCTTGTGAGAACAATAAAGATCTTAAACCACATAGTAAAACAAAGGCTAAAACAAATTTTTGACTATCTACCACATGTGTCATTGAATGAGATTTTCTTGCTGGTCTCTAGTATTGTAACTAATAACTTTACAAGTATAATTGTAAGGCCTATGGCCTAATTCTTCTACTGTATTAAATATTCAATTCCTAGCTGTAAGATTCCCGAAATCTGTTAAATAAAATAAAATAAATAAAATTATTGGAACTAGGTTTGAAGTGTGGAGAAGAAAACATTACAGAATAATTATTTGGAGTTCTAAATATGTAATATTCGTCATGTGTGTCGTACACATGAAGAATATTACATATTTAGATTATTTTTTTAAAACTATATAAAAACACTAGTTAGGTGTGGTGCTCTGAGGTGGTGCCCCAAAGTGTTACGTGGAACTTTCTTAATATTTCCCAGAAGGGTTTCTATGGTTAAAATAGGTGAATGTTATATTGTAGGGTGTTTCTTTGACCTATTTCTTAGTTTACCATTTCACCGCAACGCTGACATTGGCCTTCCTTTTGAAGGTAAGCACCTCGACATAATCAATACAAGGTGTTGGACACGGTTTTCTTAGAAAATACAAAAGGTACTCACATTTGTTAAAAGAGAACTGAAGAAGAAGACACTAGCACTAAGAAGGTACGGCACAAATTAAATGATTTATGATAATACACTACTGTTTTGGAAAAAAACTACAGAAATTAAGCAATCCGATGTTCAACAGCCGCCCATTTTGTTTTGGTTGTCAAAAAGTTTTTTGTTGCCTGCCAGCTGTAAAAATATTGCTTTGTTTATTTGTAAGCGAACAAATTAGAATAAAATACCAAAACTAAATAATTAATAAATACAAAAATTGAAATAATGTTAAGTATTCAGGAGTAAAATATATTTTTTCAAAAACCAAATGCGATTCAATGTGCAAACAAATGCAGACCACTAATACTGCCATCTATTGACTATTGTGAAAATAAAGTTAACTTGAACTAGATGCTTTTAACCTCTCAAGCACGTTACGCGTTTATTGTACGTTCTTATATGTAGCCACAGATGGCGCTATATCAAAATTTCAGAGGTAACTGAAAAGCTGCAGGAAGTGATTTTCTATGTCACGGCGGTTGCTCGCGACTTCGTCCGCGCAAAGTATTTTTTATTGATTTTACTTTAAACTGACAGTTTCATACACCCCCATTTTACCAATAAGTAATTCAAAAATCCTTTCTTAATGCTTATGTATACCAAAGACCGATCAAGTGCGAGTCGGACTCGCGCACGAAGGGTTCCGTACGATTATCTATACATTAGACACTATATTATTATGATTTTAATAATATCACGTTTGTATGAGCCCCTTTAAATATTATTTTCATTTATTTATTAAGTTAATATACAATTTAATATTTTGAGGATATTTCAAGCGTCTGCCTGTTGCCATTATTAATATCAAACAAAAAACAGCGAAAAAATTACGTCTGTTGTATCGGCGCCCGCCTAAATATTTTTGAATATTTTAATTTTACTTTAAAAGTTTACATCTTCATACTTTGTGAGTATTTCAAGCGTCTACCTGTTGACTTTTGATAATATAGAGCAAAACGTCAAAAATAAATAAATAACGGGGGCATAGTAATGGGGTCCCGTTTTTACCCTTAGGGTACGGAACCTTAATAAAAGGAAGGAGGTGCCAAAATTTCACGTTTCTAATCTTAGTAGTTTGGGGGTTGTTTTGCTTTTTTTTCGGACGGACGTATCGCTGAAGCTGCTGAAGGCTTTGCTCAGCTTAAGGTTCAGCCGCAGCGACGTACCGTGCTAGTGGTTTCGACGCATCCGAGGCTAAGGCATCCTCCAGCGAGGACCTTACTAGCCAGCAAGATCGGAACGGAAGGGGTACTCCTTTGAGATAGAACCTAAAGTGGAGCCACTGCAGGGCCGGTCGCTGCAAATCAGGCGGCTTGGGCCCGTCAGAACGGGCTCCGCGCTAGGAGGGAGTTGTTGTCTGTGCATTACATAATTCTTTTTCTATGGACCATACGAACCATATTATCCACATTTTAAATCACTACTCAGAAAAACGATTACCAAAAAGTCAATACATTTATTCAATCGCTACACGTTTTTGCTGATCTTCAGAGTAATATTAGGGAAGATGTACAGTTTCGCCACATCGAACCGGCGCGCGGTGCAGAACGCGTCGTACTGGTCATACGCCAACTTGGTTCCGATGAAGGAGACTGCGAAGACGCAGACCAGGAGCAGAGCGCAGGCGGTGGGGCACAAGATGGCGCCGAGCTTGCTGGCGCGAAGCGAGCGCTCCGAGCCCGCCTCGGAGTCACTCCGGCTGTGACGGTCGGATTCCTTGGTCATAGCTGACGTTGGAAAAGAAAAAGAAAGTATACAGAACCGATTCTTTAGACGCGCTACTCAGCCAGGTCAGGTTACGGCGGAGTTTTAATTCATTCTGTGACCAGGTTACGCCTTTGTCATGTCATTAAGCCTTGGCTAAGCCGAATTTCCGAATACCTCGTTAGTGTAGTGGTCATACCTTTCACCAAAATATCTCGGGTTCGATTCCCGGGTGGGGATTTTGTTTCAGGGGTTTCTATCTGGACCGAGTAAGGAAGTTGGTGGCGTTAATAACACCCTCATGCCTCGGAAAGCACGTTATGCCGTCGGTCCTGCGTCTGATCTTTCTCGGTCACGTCGGGTTGCTCATCGTCGAAATTTAAGAGTGGAGGATCAGAGAACAATGTCCAAGTCCGGCTAGGTCATTATACGACCACGGAGGAAGAGTCTGTTGGTAAAAATAATGGTGAAAAAAACTTACTCTGACAAAAGTTGTATTATAATTTGTAGTTTCACGTTTTTATTCCAGATGTTTACAATAAATTAAAAAACATTTTTTTCTGAAAAATATTTTTACCAAGAAGTGACACTTAATGTCAAGCAAGATTTTTGCATTTTTCGCGAGTTTTTCTCTTTGAACATTGCTTTGAACACTTTAATAGAGAATAAGTACTTCTTGATGATTTTATTTAGACTGAGTGTTGTTTTTACGTGTTATCAGAAGCTGAAAAACCCCCCTTTTCATCTAGAACAGAGGAGGAAGTATATTTTAAATTTCTCTCTTTGTTCTCTAACGAAATGTAGATAAACAGTTGTCGTTTATGAAAATAACTTTGTCTTTTCAAACAGATCTCAAAAAACGGAACGGATAACAAAATCACATGATTTTGAAATTGTCAAAATCAGACATATTCTTTCTTTGTGGTTTGTGGTCACAATCAGTCAAAAGTTGATAAATGCATCATTGTTCAGCATTTCACATTTTCTTTGATGGAAGCAACAGTGTGGGGACCAGATAATTAAGCATGAAAGTAGCTCTATACTTCTTGGTGTACTCCTCGCTTGTCCTGGGCCTGTTCTCAGCATTCATGTACTTGATGACGGTGGTGGATCCAGACCTGATGGACCTGCCACGAAAGGCGGCCATGATGAGCTACCACAGCGACCACAACAATGATATACCGTCTAACAACGATTGGGACGATACAACAATTTTGGTAAGAATTAACATTGCATTGTAAGAATTATCAATCTTATCAATTACCCTAATTAAAAAGTAAAAAAAGTAAAGTTAGCCTTAGTAGATCCTACTGCTGAGCAAAGGTCTCACCTAAACTATGAAGCGGTAAGAGCCATAATCTACCACGCGAGCACAGTGCGGATTGGTGGTGGAGTGTCTGTAAGGTCTGTTCCCATGATAATAATGATACCTGGACGGACACTCTTACTGACGTAGATACCTACTTATAGTGCTCTTTTTCATTAAAAATCCATTGCTAAGCTTAATTGGAGTCGAAGCAGGATTCAAACACGCATCGCCTGGCTCTCAGCTCTGTAGTCTACACCAAAAAGGTGGTCAAAAAGATAAGAACTTAGGACAGTTTCCTTCGTTACATTATTCTAATGTACTAATGTATGTAATACCGTACGGTTCGTCTGGTGTGCTAATTTCAAGTTTCTCAAATCCTACATAATCAAAAAGGTAGCCTGTGCCAGGGGTTCTTAATTTAAAGTGGAACAAAAAATTTAACAGCGCAAAAATGACCCGTATTGAGGGGCGCACTTTTTCCAAGAGCCCGTATAGAAAGAGTTAAACATAATAAACATTGCACCTTAGTCCCTATGAGCAAAGACGCCAGGGGCACCACTATAGTTGATTTTCCACAGTCCCATAAGCATTTCTAAGTGGAAAATCCTCAAGTTCCTTTTTTTCCCGTGTGGACCCACAAAGTTGAAACTAGTATTGTTGTTTACCAACTGCTTTGGCGCGTATTGGTCGGGTAGATCAGTAACTGAGTATTTAGTAGAATTTAACGGATCAGCGTACATTTTTTCTAAATACCTACTGATATGTACTACGTACCTTTTGATTGTCAGTAATGTTGGTAGACTAGATATTACTTACTTTCGACTAATCAGCGCAGCGTACGGTAAAACCACAGCTGGGTTATGTACGCCTTGAATAGTTTATTATAAATTTTAAGTATTCATTGTAATTTCTTTAATTTTTCTCTGATATAGTTATAATCACAATATACAATAATATTTAATATGCACTTACAAACAAAAACACTAGTAACTAAACTATAATTGTAATATATATACAACTTATTAATAAAAATTAAGATACATTATTTAATACAAAAGGAAACCAAAAATTATAAAAAAGGTCCTTGTGGTAAGGTTCCCAGGATGCTGGCAGCTTGACCACGCTGGGTAGCGATGCTTATACGCTGATTATTCCTTTAAATAAATAAATATTCTTTTGCAGCCTCAAGAGGTCTATATGGAATACCCAGACCCAGCGCTCCTGGCGAATATTACTAAGGAAATCAACAAGCCTGATTAGATTAGCGTGGTGTGATTACTGATTACAGGCGACAGAGTACTGTCATGTAGCAATATTTATAATTAGTCATACCTATGTTTAATGTAATAAAATACATGTATTGATGATGCGTCTAGTTTTTTGTTTTAAGCAAAAGGTCAGGATGACTTCAGACTTCGTCCAAATAGACTGGGGACAATTCAAAATGGTAATTTAACCATTTTGTGCCTTCTGCAATGTGGATCTATCTCCGTTTGTCGAGTCCAATTACGCTTATGCCAACAGACCATGGATGCGTTGTAGAACGAATGAACTTTTACCCTCAGAATTCAGATGAATTACATCGGCACCCTTATTCACAAACGTCGGAAACTACAGATTTAGAATCCGAGAGGCAGGTTTCCGAAGACGTCAAAAAATGCGATTCTCAAACGTCGGGACCAAAAACTTTGACGATTCCATCAGGCACAACAAATGACATTAGCTTTCGAAAACTCCGTTCGGAAAGAATGTTAGACATTCGAATTCGGAAAGGATCCGAAACGGAAACCTTAGTAAAATAGCTGATCAGCGACGGAAACTTGCTGAACGTTTGTGAATCAGGGCGCAGGAGGTCAGCTATGACTGGTCAAAAGGTTGGGAATCGTACACAAATTTTATAAATGCGAATGTGTGCCTGTATGTCTATCTGTATGGGACCTCTTTACGCTTAAACTGTTGAATGTATAGATATAGGTTGAGACCTTGGAAAGGACATGAGTTACGCTTTTTGTCGCGATGTAATATTTCTCTCTCATTTCTAACGGGTGGTTTCTATGAAGATACCAGTTTGTGTCGTGGCGACATCATGTCAGACATTTGACCGCAATATCAGCTGATGGTAAGCGACAATGCGGCCGAGTATGGGTCATTTCTGTCCAGAAACAGCCTATTCACTCTTTTCATTAAGAAATTCAAACAAAACTTTATATAAGAAATCTGGCATAAAGCGCGGGCGGAGTCGCGAGAGTCCACGCGACTAGTAGGAAAAATACTTCTTCATCTCACCTGTTCGGAAAGTTGAACTTTCATGTGTAGATAGCCGGGTGGGAAATAGCTTTTCCCTCCTACTTTACACTCCTACTATTGAATAAAAGGTCACTATCGAGAGTATCGATGGATATTGCAATAGTCAGAGCTGTATCAGCTATCGATAGTGATTTTAATATTGAACTCTGATATTATCGATAGTCTATTGATACTTTCATTACTATCGGTAGACTATCCATACTTTTTCCTCAACTATCGATAGTCTCTCGATACTATCGATATTTTATCGATACTTTTACTTTTGCCTTAACTATCGATAGTCTATCGATACCTTTCATATTTTATCGATACTATTACTTTTGCCTCAACTATCGATAGTCTATCGATACTATCAATATTTTATCGATACTTTTGCATTTGCCTCAACTATCGATAGTCTATCGATATTTTATCGATACTATTGCTTTTGCCTCAACTATCGATAGTCTATCGATACTATCGATATTTTATTGATATTATTGCTTTTGCCTCAACTATCGAGTCTATCGATACACTATTTCTTTCCTCACAGTCGAAATGAAAAATAGTATGTTTAACTTGGTTGAAAATACCCATTCCACTCTCGAGCTATTGGCGCGCTCACAAACTTCTCGAGTGGAATGTTCACTTTCGGCCCCTGTATAACAATCTACTATTGCCTATTTAGAGATTCTTAATTTTTTTTCTGTCTTGGCCTAGCATGGCTCGTGCAATAGCCACAGCAAAGAAAGGTGAGGATTAAAAGGTATCTTCTCTCTGTCTCTTAATGACGTTTACAAAATGACGCTTGTAGATGCCAACCATATTTCTTTCTAATTTGAGATGCTAACATAAAACAACCATCTCTAATAATATTTTTCGAAGTGTTTTCTTACGGTATATTTTATTCTACATGCAATGTCACCATATCTTCCATGAGCCATGGGAAGGGGCACCGTCTTCGTGGTCGGCTACTCCGTGGTGCTATTATTGCTGTTCGTGATATTCATTTACCTGATGAGCACCGTCAACCCTGATCCGCTGGTTTCGGGAAACTCATCGGACGTGCCTGAGCCAGATGATGGCCCAGTAATCATGACCTTTCCTGAGGGAATCCTGGAAGAGGTGAGCTACTTTAGTCGAAGGTGCGCGGTTACACGAGCAACTAAAATTTCTAAATTCCTGTTAATAGTCGCCCCATATCAAGTAATAGCACAATGGCAACACGTAGCAGACCACCACTGTGATATGACCACACATTATCTTCAAGCAATATGGAGCAACTTTTAAAAACTAGGCAATACTGTCAGAAGCGAGAGGTTATACGTATAAGCGAGATAGAAAGAAATTTATGGTCACCGATACTCATTCAGTGACCATATTCGCGACACTCAGCGATGTGGAATATACGGGTAGGTACATATGGAGCAATTAGACGCAACATTCCAGAAACAATTGTGATAGCTTCAGATTGCTCCACTACTTGCTCCAGATTGACCCTTTACAATTAAGGTCGCTGGCCGCGCAATTATTGCCAAAAAAGAGCCCTTGTAAGAGTATCGTAGATTCATTTCATACACAAGGGCGTTGATTTCGTTCTGTGCAGACGCTCTATTCTAAGACTTTCTTATTTGAGACTCTAGCCATAGTGACCATTCGCTTCTCTTGCTCGCACGAGTGACAGAAATAGTGAGAACTCAAGATTCGGACACCATACTAAGAGTAGGGTATTCAGATACCCACTCTTAATATGGTTATGGAAAGCCGACTTCAGAGTCAACTGTAGTAGAATATACAAAAGATACTGGCAAGAACAAATGGCTAAGTGCCTGCAGCACAGGATCATCAGCAGGTGTTTTCAAGGTTAAGAAAATGTATGAGAAGCCCAGTCAGTTCAGATTCAGATAGGAGCGCGATGTAAAAGTTCATTTGTGTCATACATTCTAAGGATTCGATCGTGAGAGTTCAAACCTATATTACCAGAAACTTCCGGACTTGGTTTTATTGAAGTGAATCTCGAACACGATTAGAGGAATTTGGTTCGACAGAAAATCCGGAAGTTTAGTCTAACTTTGCCCTCTTCTCCTCTCTTTTTCTCTGTTTCTCAATAGAAAAAGACCGGTATAACTTTTTCGTTTTGTTTAAATTTTCATTAAAATCCCATTTTCATGAGCAAAATCTGAACAGCCACAACGCAATGGGACGGACCTTAAAGTTTAACTGTTTCTACTTTTTCAGGACGAATATTTCATTCGCGGCAAAAACGGTGAGCGTTTAGGACATGGCCTACAAAGAAGTTATGATGATGGTCAGAAGGAGATCGAACTAAGAGAGTATGCGGTATTGCTACCATTGTACCACCATTTACTTAGAACGGGGGGTTTTGTTAATAGTTCGAACGTCCGATACGTCGAACCCCCCAAAATACCTTCTCTGGAGAGGATGAAGGCCACAGCAACGACCACGACCACAACTCTGTTTCCAATTTTGTTAAGGAAAGGGATAAATAATATTAATAACACTTCAGTGATAAACTCCATTAAAGCGCCAGCTAAGGGTTTCCGGAGATCCGTCAACGAAATTGATACTTACTCGGTGATAGAAGAACAAAATTCTGGAGTCATCTTGAAAATCATGGATGACATTGGGCGTCCAAGAATCGAGATCAAATTAGGACCAAATGATTTATTTGAAAGAAACAAGATGAGACATTACCGAAGCTCTGGAAATAAGTTGGATACAGTAAATAGTTCCCACGTGGACGAAGGCGTTTCGGGCGATAAAAATAATATTAGTACAAAATTTACTATTATCAAAATATTGCCCAATAATACTATGGTTTTCGAAGAAACGGATTACTCTTTAGTATCTTTAAATACTGTAAAAGATAAACCTTTGGACTTCAATGAGGATCATAATGCCAAAGGAGTGAATTTCTCCACTAATGGAAATCGGGGTATTTCTGGCAACGAAAGTGAAGCTATTTTCAAAGAAATAACCCTCTTGGTCAAACCTCTGGTTTCTAAAAACGATTCTTTTGATGTCCGACCGATACAAAACAATACAGAAATGTTTTCGCTAAGAATGCTCATTGATAACGAGACGAGATCTATAAATAAATTGGTTGATAATCCTAAAAATGACAGTGAAGAAGTCCTCGTAGACAAAACACGCTTGAATATTGATGTTACTGAAAATATTACAGAATTTAATATTACCAATGGTTCTTCCCAAAACGAGATAAGTTGGCGTGACCGCAATGATTCGCAGACAGATAAATCTGTCTCTTTTTTCGAAAACAATTTTTTAAAGGATTTACAAGTTTCGTAATGTGTATTACCTACTAGTCAAATAAAGTTATTATAAAATTATGTATTTCAATATATGCGTTTTCGATTGCATTGCAATTCTTAATTGGCGTTTCAATCTTATATCATTTTTTAGGACTCCGAAGTCCTGACAAGGTACCAAAGTGCATATTTTAGGACTCCGAAGTCCTGACAAGGTACCAAAGTGCATATTTTTGGTCCAGTAGGGCTTCCCCCCTCCCTATAAAAGCTTAACTGCTGGCATGAATAATTTTTTTTTCAGATTTTTTATAAACTTTAAAGGAAAACTATAGCGGCAAAGATAACTTTATTAGTTTAGCGGTAACATTCGTAGAACTTGGGTGTTGGATAATTTTGTACCAAATACAAAATCCTAATGACAAAGTAGATAATGGTACGGAACCCTTCCTGCGCGAGACCGAGACGCACTTGGCCGATTTTTTTAAATATTCATACAAGTGACTGTGTGGTTGATAGCAAATCTTTTCAGCAGTTCAAATGTGCATGCACATTATGACATCATCGCAAAAATTATCGCCTTGCGCCCGCCATTCCTTAGCCCTTAGCTTAGCTTGCTAGCTAGCTTAGCTTGGCGTAGATTTGGCTCGTGGATAGAAGCCAGCGTGCTAACCACTACACCAACGAGTCAGTTTATCTATTGTCTAACTTGCATTAAAATCCGATGCATAGTTTGAAATATCTAAGCGTACAAACAGCGGGAGCGAGTTTGTTAAATCTGCCTATGTAAAGTAACGATTGAACATCAGCTCTCTTTTCAGCATATCCATCAGTAGTAGGTAGGTAGGTTTATAAATTATTGTTTAAAAGTTGCTGTGATTTACAGTCGAGTTCATTAATATATGAGCATTTCTAAGGCTTCAAATATAAATGTACGTGGAAAAATACTTAAACATCTGAGCAGATTCATCAATCAAACCTATGTACACATGGCACCTGTCATAATAATCTAAGCAAGCCTTTCAGTAATATCAAAACAACAAATAACGAAAATATCTGTACTAATATTTTTCAAAATTATTTACCCAATTGAAAGTACATAAATATCTACGCAAGTGTTTTTTTTTAATATTTACAAACATGGTACAGGCACAAAAATATCTGTGCTAACGTGGAATACGTTCACTACCTTTTCATGTACATTTATATTTAAAACTTTGACTCAAATGAACTCGACTGTACTACCGATTACGCAGTCTTCTTAGATACAATATTTTTGGATATTTTAAGTCCAACTTTGCACATAAGATAACTTCTTATAAGTAGCAATCTATACTTCGATACTAGTCTATGTAGGTTTACTAATATTGTAAAGAGAAAAGATTTGTATTTTATGTGTATGAATATAATGAAAAAACTCAAAAACTACTCCACCGATTTCAAAAGTTTCTACACCTTTGCGAATTATGAGAGTGAAGGAACAGAGATTGCACCTGTGTATTGCGCACACACTTGTGCACTATAATATCTCCCGTGCAGTTGGCTAATCTCTGTTGAGACTCACCGCTGTAGCCAAAATTCGGCTAGGACGTCATTATTATTATTAAATTATTCTTGAGTGACATATTTTGCTTTTTTTGTACCCGTGCGAAGTCGGGGTTTGACTCTAGCTAGACCTTTAAAGGCTGTTCTAATTTTACATGTAACATTAATCAGCAACGTTTTCGTAAATCAGACTTAATGGCTTCAATTAGAATACTAGATCTATTTCTTTAACTAAAGCAATAAATAGGCAAAAATCAATCAACAGCTAATAGTTTCCTACTTTTTAACACGACGACCTTGCGGACTAAAAGCCTAGTCCGTCCATATTCATATCCAGTCGCTTTCGCAGTTCAATTAAATGTTAACAAAGTTATATAAGTTATAGGACATCGATAATAATCATCGATTAAATTGATCGTTGGCATTATTTCTCGTTGCATAGCGGGTTTGCAAGTTTAATGACCAATTAGAATTTTAACAAACGAGCCTAATTCATACCTATCCAAACATCATCAATCATTTTAGTTTCATAAATAAATTCACCGAAACGTACGTCAGTTGGTAAATTAGTTTGTATCAATATAGTTATAAAATGTTGTTGATTGGTTTAAGCCATGAATTTATTTATTTATGTAATGTAATAGTAGCAGTATTTTTTTTATAAAAAATCGATTACAATTACGTAATAAGCTATAAGATGATAAGTTACAAATATTAAGACTGCATTAACCTGTTTGTTGGTTGCTTCAATTTATTTAAAAGTGGCAGTTTTTTTATAAAATTCATTCACAATAAGTAAGTATAAGTTAAAAATATGTTAAGACGGTAACCTGTATGTATAACCCATGGTATAACTAAAATAAATAAATAACTAAGTAAAGCGACATTGGGCCCGAAAATAGGGGGACATATTAATTTATGGAATCGCTTTACTTTGCGGAAATCCATTATTTCAAAATAATTGCAAATAATTTTTAAGGTTCTGGCCCCTTAAGCTGCGGTTAACGTACTGGTCTGCTCCTACAATCGGATCGTCAGATGATAAAATGATTATACATTCAGGTGTTCGTTCGTTGAAATGAATGCTTCACTTCAGCTCCTCAAACAAAAGAAGCAGTCTATATCGGAACCGATCCACTAATTTCATAACGCGCTCGACTCGGCGCCCGCGCAGGCGCAGGCGAGAGAGCGGCGTTCCCACGTGCGCGCCAAGCTGCCTTGAACGACCTTGCCGCGAGCCTGCGGTGTACGCTGCGAGAGGGTGACGCTTTTTGAGGCATAAAGGCACCGCAACGGCACCGCCTTAACCCAGCAATGACTTGCCATTCAAATAACAGCTTTAGTTGTGAGTCGTACAATATATTTTTAAATTCGAGGCGACGCCGTGCTGCAGCCGTGCTGTTGCGAATCCGGTATAGTGTGCCATGCTTTTTAAGACTCTGCGCAGATGGGCCACCGACCACCGCCACCGGTGCCACAACCTTTGGTTTCGCGCAAACGAAGGTGGTCGGTGGCTGCATCAATTGACGCTCATCTGCTAGATCTTTTTGGTAGATGTTTTGTCAAAATGGCGAACAGTGCTGTCAGAACGTGGGTAATTCCCCACGCAAGGTGATTTTAGTTTTTTTATTTTAATATTTAAATGTTAAGCCCATTTTAATTGAATGAAATGTATTTTTTTTAAACTTTTTAAAAGATTTGCCTTTTTTTAGGTATGGCTATTTAAGTACGGATGTCTTTGCCAGGTGCAGAATGACAACAAACTTGCACGCACTTATTCATCACAGACAACCAGCCAATCACATTCCGGAGATTTGACTAGTCACACACACACACACACACACACCGGAAACACATGCGTGCGCAGTTTAGTCACAGATTATATAAGTTTTGTGGTGGATGTGATGTCACTCGGTGGTTTCAGCCTGTTTAGAGGTCGTATGAATGTCAAAGATTTGTTTGTATTTTTGTAAAAATAATCTTTTATGTCTCAGTATCTTAAATAGTGAAATTATGTTTATGAGCGTAAAACCTTTGGAATTAGCATGGTTATATTTTACGTTACATACCGAATTGTAGCGGCCACTGACCTCACTCGTTTGCGCGGGACCAAAAGGCGGCGCGCGAAAGAAACCGGTGGCGGTAGCGATGGGCGATTGTTTGAAAAAAAATAATTGAATGAATCGACAATCAACCATTCGAACTACCGAATGTCGATTTAGTAATTCGGAAAAATAATAATCGAATAATAATCGACAATCGAATGATAATCTTTACTCGGCCCTTCGATGCATTCGATTGAATTGCCGCGACTGTGCGCACAGGACAGGCAGCAAACGAATGATTAATCGACGCGACGAATGACGATTCATTCGTTAGTAGTACGGCCTGCGCATGGCACGCTCCGGTATTGCTCGCCGCATAACAGAGACCATTCGAATAATTCGATTAATTTAGTAATATACGCCCATCGCTAGGTGGCGGTGGTCGGTGGCCATTTGCGCGAAGCCTAACCAGCCGTATGCACTATAGTGCAACGGCGGCGTGGAAAATACCGCGGCGACCCCGTTTCTTTGTTCAAATTCTTTAGGCTGCCTCGCTCTCGATCGCAGTGCAACTTATTACACTAAATTAGCCATCAAACGTAGCGTTGCTTGGCGATAACACTTTTCGGAAACTGTTAACTTTACAAATGTATGCAAATTGACAATAAGTTAACTGACTTGGCGATAAAACGTTCGGATGTAGGTGCTGTAAAATTGGTTAAATGTACCTTAACGAATTAAAAACTAAACGGAAGAATGAAATAACAACAATGAAAACCTTGGACTTTGTTCTTTGGACCTTTGATGGCGCTTTAAAAAAATATATATACGTTAATTTACGTTCCTCTTGCGTGCGGCTAGGGAGTGAAATTCGTTGCCGGCTGAAGTGATTCTTAAACACTAATGATCTGGATTACTTTAAAAAAAGTAAATAGGCTGTTACTAGTCAGTCATCATGTACCTACTTTAAAATCCCTATGCCATTACTGAATTTAATAAATATGAGATGTCTAATTTGAAATGGTTGCCTCAACTATGTTATGTCACCTATCTGTCATTAATTTCCAATTTGTCGTCTCATATGTATACAGGTAATACGACTGCCTCGTTGGTCTAGTGGTCAGCACGCTGGGTACTTCCACGAGGTCCCGGGTTCGAATCCCGGGTCGGGCCGAGAGTGTTTAGGTTTTTCTGTCTTGAAATTACTCAGACACAGCTCCGGAGTCAGGAAGTTGGTGGTGTTAACACCCCCGTGGCCAGGGAAAACACGTTAAGCCGTTGGTCCTGCGCCTGATCTTTCTACGGTCATGTCGGACTGCCGTTTACCGAAGTATGAGAGTGAAGGAACAGAGAGTGCACCTGTGTATTGCGCACACACTTGTGCACTATAATATGTCCTGCGCAGTTGGCTAATCACCATTGAGATAGGCCGCCGTAGTCGAAATTCGGCTAGGAGGACATTATTGTACAGGTAATTTTGCAGTGGCAAATTCATTATTTGTAAGGGGGCAAGTGTGTACAAGAATGTGCTTTAAACACATAGGAGCGAGTTTATCAATAAACTAGTCAGACGTTTTTAATTAGATTACTAAAGTGGCCGGCCTGTGCATAGGTATCCAGTCGTTGTAAGAAATAGCTACAGACGTAGCTTAAAAATAATAAGCCAGTTTGTTCTACGCATAAATTAGGATTTATAGTCTTGTCTGCGTCTTGTTGGTAAAACTTTTGATAAATTTCCTTTATTTTTTGGGAAAAGGAAAAAGCCCTATTTTCCAACACTTTACAGGGGAATCAAAACCTATAGGGTACATTCTATAGAACTCCTATAATTAAATTTGGCATAAAGCAAGGTTTTTAAGCACATGTTAAGGAAGAAATCCGAAAACTGTAAATTTGTTGTTGTTTTCATTGTTGTACTTGTACAAGTGTGCGCGAGTCCGAATCGCACTTGTCAAGTTTTATTCTTGAGCAATTGCATTTGCCTTTAGATCAATATAAATTCAATGCTTGTTTTAGTTTTGAACAAATATTAGAAAGAAGAAAAAATTAAAAAATGCTTTAATAACTTGGGTCATCACAAACACACACACGCATATACAATAAAAAAATAACACAGTAGGCTAACAAACTTCAGGACAACAAAAAATAAAATCAAACAAAATAAAAAAAGCACCTATGCCAACCTTGCAGCGCGTGCCGTGGTGTGTCGGTGACGTTCAAATCAAAAGGACCTCACTCAGCATAAGCCAGGTCCCCGAAAGGCCCCGGCGCTGGTTTTCAGTGGGCCCCTGCTGAGTGAGGTACACGGAAAATGACGCCAGCACGTATTAGACATTTGAGTAACATTTTGAATTTTGAATTAACAATTTCACTTGCGAGGACATTCTACACAAAATGTTATTTCGATTGATACCTGCTGAGATACCAATTTTAACCGCTCACGTACCGGGTAGTTAGAAAAACATAATCTAATCATACGGATAGTAAGAACCTGAGGGTTCGAGTCCCAGTCCCCAGTCTGACGACATTCGAAGAATCTTAAATAGAAATTCGCAAAAAAAATGCTTAAATCATAAAATAAAAACACCGTTGCAGTACTTACATCTATTTTAGAAATCAGATAGTATTAACCGATAGCATTGACATTTCGCCTACTTAATTTCTTGCTGTCTGTTCTCACGTCGACTATGGCGCAGTGTGCAATACGCGTTGCAGTATCGGTTAATTAAAACATTAAGCAAGTGATGTGTTGTTGACTTGTGGGGCAACGGCTAACGTTTAGTGCTGCTGTCACCACTCACTGGCTTTACATAAATATTGTATAAATTCATCCTTTGATTTTTTTGTCAGGTATTGCATTTAGCTTAGGTACCTATTCATTATGACGTAAATAGGAAATCCATTTTACATATAGGCGTGTTTATTAAGTACTGTATCTTAGTTCGGGTCGAGATTACCAACACATCATTAATTATGAACAGCCGTTATAATACTTAGACCCGAGTTCACCAACTTTTGAACAGCCGGTAAACAAAGATTGACGGTTATTTTGACATAATTCCCATACAACATATGTCAAATTATTGCTAAATCGGCTGATTAGAAATCAAACATGCGTTGCTGAACTGCAGGCTTATTTGATATACGTGTATTTAGTTTAGGAATTGTGTCAAATTAACCTTCAATTGAGGTGCTTGTGGCGCAGTGGCGGCAGCGCTTTGGTAGTGATACCAAATTTAAGCAACCCACGGCGCGGGGACGGGTAATCATTCCGACCATTTAAGTGACGTCCATGAAAAGCATCTCCGTGCTTCGGAAGGCACGTTAAGCAGTTGGTCCCGCTTATATCTGTGGTATTAGCCGTTAAGCCTAGTCAGAGGCTCTAGGGCGGCTTGATAACTTCTGACAGTAAGGTTTGTCACTTGCCTTACATACACCCCTCCACCAATCCGCATTGAGCCCGCGTGGTGGAGTATGGCTCGTATCTTCTCATAGTTGAGGTGAGACCTTTTCCCAGCAGTGGGATCTAATAGGCTGACTTTACTTTTTTTAAATCGTTGAACCTCTAATTATTTTTGCCTCGAAGCGTTTGTAGGGCTCAAAAATAAGGAGACATGTTCTAGCCCTAAGTGGGGCAATATTTGTATTGACTTTGATTTGTAGTAAAAACTAAGATATTTTTTACGAAACTTAGCTTACAACTGAATACACAATAGCTTGTTATTGTTATGTGTAACAGCCAACTAAATGAAGGAATATAAGACCTCGTTATTAAAAGTAAAATCGAGCAACATGCGAGTTGGGTCAAGCGCCGGCATTCTTCCTTATTGCCTATTGGCACTAGCAGACGCCTCTGTCTTTGCTCGCAGACGTTTATAGCCTATTTGTTGTTCTGAATAGGCCATATTACCGTAAAGTTTCACCAAAATCTGTTCACTGTGTGGGAGCGCTTACATCCGTATGTTAATTTATCATCTCAAGTAGGTTTTGCTATAATATTGAACTAAATAAAAACAAGAGGAAGAAGCGTAGCTTCACCGTCTATTATCTATAAATTCTGGCTAAGTCGATCAGGGGACTAAACCAATAAAAATTTGTACGATAGTAACAATGTCAGTCGATTTTTTAGAATTTAACCTATAGGAAGGTGGTGAAAAGGGGAGTAAGAACTAGGAAGTTTGTATGGGAAATTAGATGTTCTAAAACTGCTGAATCTTTTAAAATTGCTGCATCTTTATACTTAATTAAAAAAATACAGCATTAACTTATTGTACTTATTTTATTAAACAAAAAAATAATGACAGGTAATCGCATCGCACTCCATGATATTGTTGAAAGATTTATCAAAATCGGTTCTGTAGTTCGAGAGATTACTGGCTGCGACAAACATACACACTTTAATACTTTGTAATGCAGAATAGTAGACATGTTTTGTTCACGAGTGTGATATCTTTGTCTAATAACCGAGACCTAATTATCTTTTCAAGTTTAATTGCGGCAGTTTCGCTATACTTGTTCCATTGTTTCTATCGATTAGCTGACTGGGGGCTTTGTTCCTAATTTATAACAACAAAAGTAATTAAAATTTGGCCAGTGTTAGTTAGGTATTACAAACGCTTGGCAATTGTTTCTTTTTTGCGAACATAAAGTAATAATAATAATGTCCTCCTAGCCGAATCGACTACAGTGGCCAATCTCAACAGAAATCAGCCGACTGCGCGGGAGATATTATTGTGCACAATTGTGTGCGCAATACACAGGTGCACTCTCTGTTCCTTCACTCACCTAAATCAGTGAGACGACAGTCCGACATGACCGTAGAGAGATCAGGTTCAGGACCAACGGCTTAACGTGCTTTCCGAGGTACGGGGGTGTTAACACCACCAACTTCCTGACTCCGGAGCTGTGTCTGAGTTATTTCAAGACAGGAAAACCCAACACTTTTTGGCCCGACCCGGGATTCGAACCCGGGACCTCAGCGTGCTGACCTCTAGAACAACGAGGCAGTCAGACCAACATAAAATAAAAACCGTGCAGATACCTCCTGCAAACTTATATTATGACGACATTCAAATATAATTTTATTCAAAAAGCTTCTCGAAGTACGAAGAAAATTTCATGATGATGCGACCGGCACGGCATTTTTCGGAGAACAATTGCTTAATAATTACTTTACTTACCAATTTTATTCCGAAGCCTCAAAAGGGATGTTTTGAGATATTAAAAACAAATGAATTACGAAGTTCGTGCTCAAATGGAAATGAAATTATATTCTTGACTTTGAATGTTTTACGGTGTCTTCAGAAAACATTCAAGTACCTACTTATAATAATATTTTCACTCGACAGTTTACCGTCGCGTTTTTAAAGAACATGTAAACAAAACTCACGTCTAACTAAAATCTCTGGGTAGCTTGAATTTAACAGACATTCTGGCAACTTGCAATAAGTTTTTTTTTTATTCTGCGAAAGTTATTTTTACAGCTCACGACACTATTTTATACTTAAATCTACTTAACCCCGTTAACCTATATATGATCACCACACCTGAATGAACAAACTCGCCTCGACTTGACATTTGGCTCGAACCACTGCGAAGGATTGGTAAACAGAAGCCGTGATTCCCGAAGGCGCGTGGGAGAATTGTCATCGCAGGGTTGCCTGTATTCACTGAATGGGTTAAAACTTAAAGTAGAAAGCCATTTATTTAAGCATAATACACAGGGGGCACTTTGGACGTCTCATTATTATTATAAGCCTTACAATTATTTTGGGACAAATTGTGGACTAGTGCCAGTAACTATTAGACAGTGTGTCCCGTCACCGATGTCGGAGCCTTTAAGAGGTGATAGAATATATGAGTTCCCCGGCAACATTTTTCTCTATTACAAGAACTTCGAAAACAGACCAAAAAATATCACCTTTTCTTACAAATGCAACTAGCCGATTTACTAAATAGTATAGAGAAGTGAAAAAATAATTTGAGATTTCAAAGTTGATCCTATTAAGAAAGTGGTAGCAATTTTGCTTCTTAGTCACCACATGAAGGCTCCGACACCGGTGCCGGGGCACATTGTATAATCTGTGCTAGTGCTGAGAAGAAGCAGCAGAAGGAACTCAGTCACTATTGTAAAAGGCTCTTTACAGTCGTGATTGATTTTCTTATTCACTATTGTAAAAGAGGCTTTTACAATAGTGACCGAGTGCTGAGATACAGAAATTTTACTGGTACAATGATCTATACATGTTCATCATTTAAATAATCGTCTACTTTATAATAAACTTTTGTCATTATGGTATATTTGAATTCGAATGTCACAAAAAAATTCCATATTTGATAGAGTAACAATAAGTCAATAACAGCTAAACAACTTAGAAGTACCTATTGACAAGGCAAAAGTTTGTCGCAGCAAAAACAGGTCAGGGGCTGTTGTGTTCTTCGAAGATTTTACACAAATATTCGCAGTTTGTTTTGTGAAACAAAAGGTTGAAGCGAGAACAGCGTTCTCTGGCAAAAGGAAATATCGGGTGGACAAAGAATTAGGGAAAAGTTTTGATCCGTTCTGTCTCTGTCAAGTTTACTAACATGGAAAATAAAAGAAATAGGTAAGTACCATTTTGACATCCTTGTCATTTGATACCTCGATTGTGTTTTAGGTACGCGAATTAGGGCCCTGAATAGGTATTGTATTTTTTTAATATTACAAAATAAGTTGTAATTATTTCTGCCAGCCCTACGCAGGTGGCAAGTTTTTCAATTTTCCACGAGAGCGGATGGGCCTTCATATTTTCCACTCGACGCGGGATTAACGCGGGCTGAACGAAAATATCCATATACATGAAATAAGGAGTCGATTTAGGGCACGGTTATTGGTAATCAGAATTCATTTAGCGTTTTTTTTTCGGACAATCTGGCCTAGTTTATTATTTAAAATTATTAATTATTACAAGTCTTATTTACAGTAGCACTAACAACGTGGACCTTGCCAGCCTAAAAGCGGTTTCCACCAAAAAGGCAGGATACTGGCTTCATGCCTACCCTTCAGCCAACTCTACGAGTCGCGATCAGTCTGTGTGTTGGTGCTGAGGTTGCCTTCAGCTCGTTAAGACATTCCGGACTATCCTGTACTAAAAATACAGGCCGTTTTTTGCGCCAAGCCAGCATCAAGGACATCAACAGAGGCCTGTAATAACGTGCCGGCTTTACTCGAGCCGAACGGTATTGCGCGTGATGATGGCAAGTGACCTGACGCGATATCACTTAATCCTAGGCGGATGCTTTTTTGTGGGACGCTACTTGTGTCCACACACTTGCAGCCTCTCATCTGCCCGGGACAATTCGTGATGTTGGTTTGGCTGCAAAAAAGGCTAAAAATAATGGCAGATCGACTCCCGGTTCCACTTTGTCCCGTTTGGAGTCAAAACGCTGGGTGGCGGACCCAGCGTTTTGACTCCAAACTCCAAATTTAACGCTATCCTATAGGCTGATTATATATTTTCCTAGAGGCTGATTGACATCAGTGACCCAAAAGCTGGCAGCTACCTTGTACAGCGTATAAGCATCGGTATCCAGATATTTGATCCGGAGTTAAAAAGCCACAATGACCCAAACTTAGTGATGTTCCATCGTTCTCATCTGTGTTAGGAGCGTGCGTTGAAAATGCATTCCGGAAATCTCAAAAAGGCTTACCCGCAACCTCACCTGGACACCAAAAGACATGCTGCGCATAGCCGTAGGAACCATAACTGGACACTGTCTTCTAAACAAACACCTATTGACCATAGGTGTTACAGACAGCCCCCTATGCAGAGGATGCATGGAGGCAGAAGAAACAGCACAACACGTGCTCATGGATTGTGCAGGCGTGGCGGAACAACGGGCAGAAATTCTTAAATCCCCGGCAACACTTCCGGAGGCATGCAGTAACCTGGGCAGGTTGCTAGCCTTATGGGAAAATCTGAGGTGGTTGGAATAAGGAAAAAAGGGACACACGCACAATGGCCCAATCAAGAGGCTAAGTGCGGAAAACACCCCCGCCAAATTAACTAACTAACTATGCGTTGACGAATTTTCAGCATGTAATAACTAAAGTCTCGGGTTCAGGGGCTCTTAGGATACTAGATAGTGTTGTATAGATTCACTACCAGGTAGCTTAACTTTTATTATGCCACTTCCTTCACATTTTGTCCCTCTTATGGGCTGATTTTGGGGATCAAACATTTCCTATGTCCTTCCTATAGACAAAAACTATCTCCATACATAAATTTGGTTCAGCGATTAAAAAGCGTTAAAACGAAGTAGACAAAATATATATCAATCATAATTGCTACGACAACATCTGCCTACACTTTGTTAGCATATAAATAAATGTACTAGTAATAATCGCTACTATGTTTTGATGATCGATTGACCAGTTGACGGGTCAAATAAGCAAGGTGGTCAGTCGATGCACCCAGGATAGAAGTTGTTTTCACATTGTACATCCAAAACAAATTATTTGTGTTCTTATTTATAACGAGATAAGGCGTAAAATCGTGAGACTTGTTTATCAAGACTTCAGTTTGCATGAGATCTCGTGTGCATAATTATGAAAACAAATAACTAGGTACGAAGATAAAGACGGTTATGACGGACTGAAGCCTGTGGCTGGTTTTAACCAGATGGTTATATGAATATGATGATGTACCTATATAATTATTACTTATTGGCATCTTTATTAAAAGTTTACTTTTAAAAGTCCACAGTGTATTACAAAGAAAGAAAAAAGATTACAAAAATATAGTTGGTGTTGGTGTATTTCTATTTTACTTTATGGATTATTGGGGATTTTCGAAGGTAAAGGTTTGTCTTTTATAGCGAGATTTCCCACTTCTCGGGGATGCCCTCGATTCGCCGTATATTTTTTGGCAACATTTTTTTACCGTAGTAAACAAACTAAAAACTATTTGCTCAAACCATTATTACTGTTCATGTGAACGTGTTAACGGTCGTCGCAAACACTTCAATTCTGTGTGAAGTGTGATATTTCCGACACAAGTGTTACACTTTACGTAAGGACGAAATGACGTCATCTTGAAGCAATGTTCTTAAGTCTATGTGAAGTATAGCTTTAGCAATAGCATTAATATTCATATTACAATCTAGTCTTGTCTTATTCATCGCATACATACTTTGCTTTATTCAACCTTTCTACTTCTGGATTTTATAAAAAAAAATATTATAAAGTTATGTATAGTGATTGACATTAAAACAAACAAGTAGCACAGTAAAATAAATCTATATCAATTTAATCAGCTGCAGCTCGTCCAATGCTAGACAAACTTAGCCGTTACATAGGACCTAACATATAGCTAGATATATCCCCCATGTATTTCTAAAAGTGGCGAGTTTAATCAAATATGAAATTCTCTTCGGAACTCCACTTACCACATTATTCTGTATCCACGGGCACAGGCACGCTCTCGTTAAATTCTGAAATACAGGAAACTAATTATAAATTCGCCTATTCTTAGGAACTATTTGTTCCGAGGTAAGCCTAGCCTTTGATGAAATAAATAAATCAATTGCTTAACAATTACACCAATTACCTAACTCAAACAAGCGTAAGGCTTGTGCTATGGCCACTAGAATAACAAATATATACATACTTATATACGTTTATAAACATCCATGACTTAGGTACAAATTCTCGTGTTCGTTACACAAACATTTGCCCCTTGCGGGATTCGAAGCAGCCACCGCTGGTTTTGTAGTCCGGAGCGCAAACCGCTACAACAAGACGGTCATCAAGATAGCGTTTTTAAAATATGTAAGTACGTACATACTTATAATTAGTCCTTGCAATTCCAGGTGGAAGAAACTGAATGATTTTGTGTTTCAATGTAAATGTTAAGCATTTGCTACTGGATCAAGGAGATTAGGAAAATTACCAAATCGAGCGGTTAAACTGGACAATGTAATTATTCATTAAAAAATAAAAGAACATACATACATACAAAATCTAAATAAATTCAATATCCTTGGCCAAATAGAAATTTTTCGAATTGACTCATAATTTTCCAAAGAAAATAATACAATCGGTCAAGTTACAGTGTTTAACTAACTACTTAATATACGATATCCATGACGATATAGATAGAGGTGCTTGTGGCGCAGTGGCGGCAGCGCTTTGGCAAACTATACCAAAAGTTAAGCAACCCACGGCGCGGTCGTGATTGGATGGGTGACCATTCCGACCATTTAAGTGACGTCCATGACAAGCATCTCCGTGCTTCGGAAGGCACGTTAAGCAGTTGGTCCCGGCTAATGTCTGTGGTATTAGTCGTTAAGCCTAGTCAGAGGCCCTAGGGCGGCTTGATAACTTCTGACAGTAAGGTTTGTCACTTGCCTTACATACACCCCTCCACCAATCCGCACTGAGCCCGCGTGGTGAAGTATGGCTCGTTCCTCCTCATAGTTGAGGTGAGGCCTTTTCCCAGCAGTGGGATCTAATAGGCTGACTTATTATGACGATATACTCCGATCCAGAGTAGATCCAGTGACCCTAGAGATAATTTTACTAAATTGTAAATTTTAAAGTGTGTCTGTTCGCTCAAACAGCTGAATCCATTTGGATAAAATTAAGGATAGGTAGACATATTTCGAGTCCCGGCATACGACATAGGCTAGCTTTTATTAAAGAAATCATGCTTTAAGGGGAAATGGAGTCGGAAGATTGTATGGTAAATCAGACATTTACGCGGGCGGAGTCTTCGGGAACCGATGTAGCAGAGCCCACGACCTGATATTTTGAAACCTACGTTGAATATTGAGTGCATTTCAGTAGCAAGGTCGTAATCGAAACGTCTTAAAGGACACAAATATTAAGGTCGGCGCTTTTGCTCCCCCCGACTTCCACAACCCCAGGCAGGAACTACCGAGGTTGTTTTTGCTGTTAACATTGTACCCCTTATTCAAAAAATATAATAATAAAAATCTAAATTTTTCAAGTTCAATTCCCTAGTTTATACCTTTTCATCGCTCAGAAGTTCCGATACCACCATGATTCGATTCGCGACTAACATAATAATGTACTCCCAGCCGAAGTTCGACTAAAGTAGCCAATTTAAACAGAGATGAGCCAACTGCGCGGGAGATATGCAAGTGTGCAATACGCTGATAAACTCTTCCTTCACTCTAAAAATTCGGTGTGAAGGCAATCCAACATGACCAGAGAGAGATCAGGCGCAGGACCAACGGCTTAGTGCTCACCGAGGTACGGAGGTGTTAACACCACTAACTTCGGAGTCGTTTCAAGTAGAAGTTGACCATGTCAGAGTTATTCCAAGACAGAAAAACCCAGAAACCAATTTCGGCTCGACCCGGGATTCGAACCCCGTGGATAGTACCCAGCGTGCTGACCACAAGACCCACGAGGCAGGCAGAGGCAGAGGCGGCTAACATATTCCAGTTTTATCAAAACAGTTACGCAGTCGCCCCAAATAAATAAACTTGGTTTGTTTTGACGAACATTGAACCTGAACTAGATCCGGTAGGAGCGGTGGTTAATATGCCATAAATATTGCTGTTCACCGATGGCAATCTATTATGTATTCCGTTTAACGGATCGCATGTAAATAGGACAGATTGTTTGTGGGCTCGTATTGCATTTGGATGTATTATAAAAACTAGCAACCCGCACCCTACTAATTTAAAAGCCATCGCGTCCACTGTTGTAATTCAAAGCAGTAATAGAATATTAAATTGTAATTTTCTCATTGTTTTGAAAAATATTATTGTTTTTCCAGATGTACGTTTGAAAGTTATGAAATTGTTTTCCAAAAGGGTATATAACTTTAGCGATTTGAAAGTGATCTAGTTAGGGCTGCTGGCCCTGCTTCGCACCGGTAAAAGACCTTGACGTATACCTAGTCAGGTCATAAGTTCTGTCACATGTGTAATATGAAATAATTTAGACATATTTATTATTTATGTAACTATTTATATAGCAAAATGAACTTAATAAAACATAGATTCATATGGTAATAAAGTTAATTAAAAATTACCCCCGCGATTTTGACTACATGCCTTCAATCTGCGCGGCCAGCCGTATATCACAGCACGAACGAGGTCCATGTCAATATCAGCGGCTGTCTTAATCAAGGATGCCTTGAGTGACTCAAAATCAGGATGAAACCTTGAGGCCTGCTCAAGCTTTTTCTTCAAGTGTTGCCATATCTTGTAATCTAACGGACTCAAATCTGGACTGGAGGAGGGCCAGTTTTCGTGCCGGATGAAGTCGATTTCACGCGTCGCCAGCGCCAGCCAGTCTTGTGTGCTTTTCGCTCTATGAGTAGGCGCAGAATCTTGTAGGAATACCTAGTGCCTGTTATTAAACATGGTATGAGAAACAGGTTCCACAAGGTTCTTGAGGACTGTATTTTAATACACAACTGCATTCGTTTTTACGCCTTTCTCGCAAAAATGTACCTCAGTTAAGCCCCAATAAGAAACTCCCAACAGAACCATGAGCGTGGATAGAAAATGACCTCGTTGGACACGCGGAATACGGTTGCTCGCTTCACTGCTGTGTGCGTACACCTTATCATTTTGTTTGTTGTAGCTCTCTTATACGGTGAAAATTTTTTCATCCGAAAAAAACTTTTTTCCCGCGTACCGCTTCAACAAAGCGCGGCATCTCTTCAGGCTCAGGACCATTAAACGAGTGTCCAAACGATGTCCTGTTTTTTTCGATATGCCCTAAGCCCTAAGTCTACATTTAACACCCTTTTCACCGTGGTCCTGCTTAACCCCATCTGAAGGGCCTACAGTTTCTGCTTACGTATGGGATTTCTTTGAATTCGCGCCTTCACAGCTTTTATCACTGCTGGAGTCCTAACAGAGCGAGGGCGACCACTGCTTGACCTGTCATCTACACTAGAGTGTTCATTGTATCGTTTTATGGTACTATAATTGAATCTTTTGGTTATATTCATTTTTTTTCAGTAAGTTGAAAATCTGAATTGGCGCGTAACCGCAACGATGCAACGCAATAACCGCGACACGGTCATCTTTAAGTGTCCACTCCATATTTAAAAATGAAGAAAATTCTAAAAAGTACACATTTTTATTTTCATGAAAAATTCGAGATTCGAATTCAATAAACTTTTTTGTGGTCAGCATTCTAAATTCCAAAGTTTTTATTGTGACAGAACTAATGACCTGACTATGTATATTACTTTTATACCATCCTCAGGAATCGCTCTGTCAATAAAATATATAAATAAATTGTTTCGACAAACACACCAATTACCTAGCCTCAAACTAAGCGTGAGCTTGTGCTATGGTGACTAGGATAACGGATAGTCATACTTATATACATTTATAAACATCCATGATAAATGAAAACTGCAAGAAAGTCCGTGGAAAAGGCGCAGTGAGGGACTTTGTTCTTGAATATGTTTTACTTTATGGTCGAAATCAAATGTTAGAAATAGACTCCAAAGAAAAATACAATAAAACTGGAATAGTTAGTAAAAACTATAGATCTGCATCCATATAGAAAGCAGGAAAAAAATTTACAGCACACCAATTAACAAACAGGAAAAATATGACGTTTTACGAAGACGTTTTAGATATCTTAGCATTTTTGCTCCTGAACTGCCAAACAATTATTAAAATTTTTTACTAGACGATCTCCGTGGTCAAGTGGCTCGCACACCGGTTTTTAAGGTATCGCCGCCTCTGAGGTCCAGGCTTCGATCCCCGGATCAGCAATTTTGTATTTTGTCTCGGGTCTGGGTGTTGTGGTATCATAATTGTTACCAATTTCCATAACACGAGTGCTTTCTAGATACTTATTTGGGAATCAGAGCAAATGCGATGTTGCCCAATATTTATTTACTAAAGGTTGCTTGGACTAGACTGTGACTTTTAGAATATCCCTCCAAGTAGTTTATTATCCGTTGAATAAATCAAATACTGTTGACCCGAACGTATCTCATCGTTACCCTTTGAGAGGTCAAACTTTAAATCGTATGCAGCAGCAAAACATGTGTGTGCGTCTAGCTCAGTTGTTCCCAAACTTAACAACAATGTTATAATAACCCTCTTATTTTATTAATGTCCTCCCAGACAAATTTCGACCACGGCGGCCTATCTCAACAGAGATTAACCAACTGCGCGGGACATATTATAGTGCACAAGTGTGTGCGCAATACACAGGTGCACTCTCTGTCCCTTCACTCTTATAATTCGGTGAGACGGCAGTCCGACATGACCGTAGAGAGATCAGGCGCAGGACCAACGGCTTAACGTGCTTTCCGAGGCACGGGGGTGTTAACACCAACAACTTTCTGACTCCGGAGCTGTCTGAGTAATTTTAAGACAGAAAAACTCAATCACTCTCGGCCCGACCCGGGATTTGAACCCAGGACCACAGGACAGGATAGTACCCAGCGGGTTGACCACTAGACCAACGAGGCAGTCAATTTTATTACAAACAAATCGTATCGAATCTTAGGTAAAGTATCGAGTTTCATTAAAACCATTTCCGACATTCTTAATTATGAAGATGTACTTAAAGTTTGTGACCTGATGAGGGATATTCTGTTTGATGGTTTAAAGTGAACCCTGGGCGCGACTGCTCATTTAGAATAACGCTTAGATGATTCGTTTGTGAGTTTTGAAATTCCTATAGCTACTTTATTCCTTAGTGATCCATCTGGAGCCGGGCGGATCGCAAGGTTTTCTAAGGAATACCATTATACTTGAGCTATTATGAATTTCACGTGTCCTATCGATGCAAATGTGATTTCTTCTAAGCTTCTAACCTTTGTATTAGGGCAAATGCTTTGAGAACCGGTGGCCTAGTTAAAATAAATATTGTATTTCGGACAAATAACTGTTTTGTTGCGGGACTATATTGAAACGAGGCGTCAAAATAGATCGTCTCTTGACGTCACCTACTTTTGAGGCGCCTTGCAACCCTATCTAAATAAAATGTCGCTTCTTATGTAGTAGAGACGATATTTAGAAGTTATATAGTTAAGCTTGGAAAATTAGATGTGTAGGTGGTACTTTTATTTCATTTACTAGGTACATAGGTAATACACACTTACAGTAAACAAACTACCAAAAACGTCACATTTTCTTAAGTTTGAATTTTTAAGCATTCCCACCACCAGAATTCCTAATAGGATGAAAGCTGGTTTAGATATATCCGCACTTTTAGGTTGACGTCTTACGTGTTGTAAACACCACGTTATCATAATAAATCGAAACAATATTTTACTATCGTTAAAAAGTTAAAACTTACTTCTTGTAATGCGGCTTCAACACTATGGTAGACATTCTTTCTTTATCTTACAGGAGATCTTCTTAATATTAACCGTATGATATCTCAAACTACTTTGGTGTAAGAGTTTATATCGCAAACAGCGAGATATATAATTTCTGGCAAGTATAATATAGGTTTGAAACTCTCACGATCGAATTCTTAGATAGGCATCATACAAATGAACTTTTGCGACGAGCTCCTTTCTGACGGAGCTTCTCATACATTTGCAAGGCATCAAGCATATTTCTTCGTTAAGTCTCATAAAGTCCTTTTCTATTTAATTTACAAAGAAAGTGACAGAACGAGAGAGAAAGAGAATTTAGTAACGAGGAAGTACGGCAGTTAGTAGTAAAAATACAGGTTTTCTGTGATTTTACCTTATTGGCGACAAGAAATCTAAATCTTACAAAAACAAAATAACTTTTTTATATTTTAAATGTACGTAATATACACTATAATACCTGATTATCGGCTAGGAATTTTCGTTAATAGATATCATTTTCCAATGAGTGTTACTTACCTATTGATATATACGTTATTAGGATTTTTTAATTACTCTTGTCGTGGGATGATAAAATAAAAGCCACAAATCACTGTTTATCACTTTTTTATAATTTATTTTCACAACATTTTTATTTATTTTCTGTAAAATTTACAATAGCTTAAAACTCCTCACAAATATATAGTAATTAATGTACCGCAACAACATCTCAGCGCTTCGTGTTTCACGAAACAGGCAAATTGGAAGAGAAAATAATAATAGTAGCTATGATGTAAATATATTTGATAACCTAACAGTAAGCTTAGATAACGTAAGGCGTAATAACTAGCAACCCTTAAGCTAGAGAGTCGAGATAGTCGCTCGCTCGCTTTTAACATATGAGCGAGCTGAGCGACGCGCGCGCTTCGGGCGAACGGGGGCTTGACAGCGGCCAGTGTTGGGGCAAAACAAAAATAACATGATCTCTTAACCTCTTTTAAAAAAGAGTGAATTTTCTTGTCGGTGGAGTTTATTCCGTTTTCCCCTTTCTCTCTCTTATCTTTCGATTCGATGAGAAACCATTTTTTGGCTAAGCAAATGCGGTATAATTCATTTTAAAAAGTCAACTGTTTCCCCTTGAGAATTGGAAGACCATCGGCGGTCTCATAACAATATCTTCTATTGTGTCTGAAAATCTGTTCTCTAAAGTATTAATACGGACTTCACTTAAGAAGATAAATACCAACTTTATATTATTTAAGTGACGATCACAAACGATGTTAAGTCCAGCTTTATCGAATTCAGCGAGTTCAAACATCAATTCTACAAACAGATACGAGATAATCACGTTAAGTGCATTATACATCATGCTACTTTGCACTTCAACGAGCTGTCAGTATAATCCGGCCTTATCTTTTTATCAATGACTTTTTAATCCTTTGTTTTGCCACCAACAACCTGTTGCGTTCAAGTCGCAGGTTCTTGAAGCGTCGCTTTCAATTTAGGCGCCTGCGTGTCTTTAAATCTCAAATAACAACTCCGTCACACAAACTAAATACTATTCTGACTTTTCACTTCACCCTTATAAAACAATGCAACACTAACTGGCAAGACATAATAAGTTAAGAGGACCGTTATGACTTAGTCCTCGTTTTTGACTCAAGCCGTGGCCATTTGTTTTAGTTTGACGGTTTAAAATGTTTGAAGTCTTTCTCTTTTTGTTTCTACAACAGAGATAGAATGTATTTAGAATAGGTATATTAATTGCTCGAGTCAAAAATACGGATGAAATCTTACAGATACGGCCTCTGAAATGATTTCAAAATGTCTTTTAGTTAGTCCTAATTAAAAAAGTTTAAGGTAAATGCTTCAACGTCTAGACTAATTTAAAAAGAACACGTTTAATTTAAGATGCACAAAACGTTCGGTTTACATATTCCATACTTTCGCTTGATTGCACAATAGAGTTACATGAGATTGTGTATGACATTCGACATCACGTCATCGATAGAAATACGATTTCATTGGTCGATTCGCAATTAAACTTATCAATGTTACAGTGATATTAGACTTTTGTTTTAATTTAAAAACATTTCAGTTTTATTAAACATCAAACTCACGTTGGGTCAATGTGTGTCGAAAGTTATTTATTATAATATCGTACGCATGAAATATAAAACGTACCGTTTTGGTAACATATTGAATTCAGATCTCAAAAACACATCTTACATCTTTCAGTCAGAACCAACTTTCTTAGAACTTAAAACATCTTCTCTGCGGTTTTCTAATCGGGTACACTATTTTTATATCTTTTTTTCCGAGAAGACATCTTCAGTCTAGTAAAAACACACTTCTTTAGTGCAATATATACATATTTAGCTCGACCAATCACGGCACGCAAGCGCCTTGACCAGTACTCGATAGTTTAAAATTAATCGATACAAAATAAGGCTAGCAGAAAACTGATGGTAACTTTAGCAAAAATAAAACACTAAACTATATTGCAATGTCTCTCATGTATAAACACTAATTTGAAATATATTTAGACCGTTTTTGAAGCAAAGATTTTTTTGTTATGGAAGAGCTTAAGTCTGACAAACATGACACAAGGCGTTTCTCATCATCTTCGGCAACTTTTTTTTAAATCGTTATCTCAATCAAAACTTCATCAACAATATGATTAAATAACCGTTTGATCATAATATTTTCCGTATCTGAATTGCAATTTACTGCAGTGAAGATGGTGAGACCAGCCCACATACTAAGTCTGTAATTCAGGTGGCTAGATTTCAAGTTATACGCTCCACGCTGTGACAAATATCTCGTCACAAAAATTACTGCGACTATCAACCGAACCATCTGCTTTAGAAGCTTAGCTCGCGCGAATTCCCATGACATATTCAAAATAATCACAAAATCTTTACGAATACCTAATTTACGCCAAGAAGTAGTTCTGCCAATAGCTGATCTACGATATAATATAACAATCACAGTTACAATATGACAATAATGAAGATGACGGTAAAATACCTGTCAAAAAGACTACAAGTCACAACTTAGACGCCTGTCTCGATATAGCGAGAAGTAACACTAGTGATAATTAACTTACATTCACTCTTATAACAAATTAATGGAATATACTTTAAATTCCGTTAGCTATATTATGTACTTCATTTATTCTAAGTACAGACGACTGAGAACTATGACTAATTAGGGCTATACTGTTCGAAAGGCACTGCGTTTCGTTTCGCCCATGTGGTTTATGCCATAACAATATAATACATTGAGAATCGTCCGGGAGGGAATGTGTAAGACATCTGATATGCTTCGGTGTTACAAAATCAACATAGCCCATTGAACTCATGGGTGGAACGAAGCGTCGACCTTTAGCTGCAGCAGGGCGCTCAGCGCCATTTGCCGAGGACACTGCCGCGAGCTAAACCGCGTGCCTATAAGAGGTGTAGGCCGTTCATCCTCGATGATCTTTGCAAGCGAACCCAGCGACAAATACCAAGTGACATGTATCAAATAACAATTAACTTTTCATGATCACTGCCTCCCAAAGACCTTCACATTTCGACGAACATGCTGTGTGAAGTGCGAATAACAAAACATTGGGAACGTTTGCAAGAATCACCGAGAGTCGAGCCCTTACTATCGTATAAAAATTTTCATGGAGTTAAAAATGAGATCTTAAATTTTGGTTCGATAGTGAGCAAGTCGGAAATTCGTTCAATAAAGTCGATAAGATTGTTCCGAAGTGTTAACGATAAGACTACCCTAGAAGCGAATTGTACTTGATAACTCCGGGGTGCTACGAAGGACTAACTGCATACTCCATGCCCTATAAGTAATCCATGCAATACATTGTATACACATACTATATTTAGTTTGAATATGCATTGGCAAATATCTAAAAACATGCACATTTTGGCCGGACATTGTTTACACCATCGTTCACATATCTATCTCATTAAAATACAACAATAATATTATATCTCTCTATGGATTTAATCTACATAATAATGTAAGTAGTTATAGATTCTTCGACAACAGGTTAATCTACAACAATTAAATCACATTTTTTTCATACGATCTACTGCTTCATTAAAAACTGTAATTGATGAGAAGTTAACAAGTAAAAAAAATGTTCATAAGTACTCTGTTACTACATGACTGCTACTTGTAAATATTCTTAAAATATTTATATAGTTTTATTATTAATAAAACGAGTGAACTTTAATATTGTACACACCTTAGTACTATATTTTTTTGGATTTTTCTGTTTTTTATGTTTATATTATCTTAATTTGTTACTTCGTATGCCAAGCCGTATACAATACTAGAGCGATCACGAAAAAGAGAAGTGTATACATACATCTTTTGAGATTTAATAAATACGTAGTAAAATAGTTATTTACTTCCCCATAGGAACAGAGTTTCGGCGTAAGCGCCGCGAGGCGCGCGCGCAGGCCTGCGGCGAGCGATCGCGTTTGTCATTAAAAATAGAACGGAATTTCTCGCGCAAAGGCCATCGGACAAGGCCGGACTTATTTCTTTTACTCCAAAATGTCGCTATGCAAAAATATACAAATATCCCATTTTGTTTCAATCGGCGCGACAGCGTAAGCCAATGTTCAAACTTAATCATGCTTTTATAAGTGCATCCAAACGAGAATAACCCAAATCCTTTAATTTCAACTGCGAGAGACATGCCACTACTTTTATGGAGACATTAATAAAAAAGCTTAAAATAACTAACTAGTCTTTTTTATAGGCAGACCATCGACTCGGGCTTACTAACGACGCGTCCTTTTAATTATAATTCGCGTGAATAATAATTTTCGTACTGCTAACATATTAAGTTATCAACACGAAAGGAGTACGACTAGAAATTATTTCACGATCGGCGCGGGCGGCGCGGCGCGCACGCGTGGCGTCCGGCGCGACCGGCGCGGTGCGGGCGAGTCGAGGCGCGGGCGACCCCGGCGACAATTGACGTGCGAATTGATCTGTGTAGAGTGAGCAATGTGAATTGACAGAGTCCGCGTCTTAATCGTGATCGGTCCGACCCGCCCTCCGCCGAAAGAAATACGGGCCCAGAACTGTTGCGCCGTGTTCACATTCTGTTTAGTGTCAGTGCGAGTGTCTCAAGCGTCTTACGTGCAGTATACGTGTGCACGAAGCGCGTAATCACTGATCGTTCCACCACTAGCACTAGTCGAAGATAACCGCGGACAAATCACTCGCACTCGCACCAACCAAACCGCGAACACAGCTTAAACAAAGCGTTAGAATCACAAGTCACTTACACCTGGGAATCGTAATAACATTTTTATTTGTATTATATACATTTGGCACTAAATTCATCGTCGATCGTGTGAGGCGCGTGAGTCACCGTCCGGTGGCCTAGTTGGGTCACGCGGGGCACAGCGTGGGTCTGTAGCAGTCGCAGCACGGCGCGGCGGCGGCGGCGGCGGCGGCGCAGGCCGGGCAGGCGGCGCAGGCGGCGCACGGCGCGCACACGCCGCACACGCCGACCACGTAGCCCGGCATCACCAGCGCGGCGCGCGCGCACAGCTCGCGGCACGCCAGGGCCTCGATCAGCGCGAGTGTCTGCCGCCGCTCGTGGCCCATCAGGCACACGGTCGACTCGCGGACCACGCTGTGAAGGAGGGTCAGGTACCTGAAATGATTGGTTTGGTCACTTTTTGTGCAAGGTAAGGTAATTCGAGAATACAAAAGGTATAGGTAACCCGATGAATTAAAGTCCTACCCTGCGGGGTAAAGGAGCGCAGATGTGGAGGTATGACGATAACGGGGACCGGGAGAGGTGCAGGTGCTTGCACATTCTTGTCAAAATTCAAATCACTCAATTGAGTCACAAGCGCCCGCCGCCCGCACCTCTCACGTTTTACGATCTCGTCTTACGCACGCGCTTCTGTATCTAGCAGACAAGGATTCAACTAGGCAGTCTACCTATTAGTTATTTTATCTTAATGCGTTCTTTATTTCTATCGATGGCTCTTACTGTTCGATAAAGCTTTTACTCTTTTTGTGTTTCAAAACGATTCAAAAACAAAGAATGACATTACTGGATCTCTGAATCATCAGGAATTTATCCAGAGGCAATGAAACAAGAAAGTCAGGTTGCAACGAATAAAAAAATGGAATTGAGGTTGTAGTAAATCGTTCGTAGCAAATATTGCACTTTTCCCGATTGCTGCTGATAATTTTTAATATTCATTGAAAGATAGATACTAAGAATGTTTCAGATCTCACCTGTGCTTAAGCGTCTCTTCCTCTCGGCCGACGAAGTGATTCCGCAGGTAGGCCTCGAGCTTGGCGCGCTGCTGCCCGAGCTCCGGGAAGTCGATAAAGAATCTCGAACACATGTACCGCTCGAGGGTTTTTATCTTGTCCGGCCGCGCCGGCCGGTAGGCCTTCGCCAGCAAGGCGCAGTACTTCAGCAAGCCACCGCCGCGGATCTCCTCCGGTTGCCGCGTCGCGATCAGCTTCTCTGACAAATGGAGTAACGCCTCCCCAAAGTCTCCGTACACGGATTCTCCCACCACTGTCGGGTAGAAGTTCTCGCCGATCGGTAGCTGAGCGCACTCGTGGAACGCCAGCAGCGAGTCGAGCGCGATCTGGAAAGAGTCGACGGAGAACTCGAACTGGCGGCGCATCGTGTCGACGAACTTCAGTTCGACGGATTTGTGACCGCGCGAGTTGCCGAGCGAGATGAGCGACCAGCGATCGCCGTCGGAGTTGACGCGGACCATTTTGGAGACGTAGGCCTCCTTCATGCCGGCGGGGTTGGCGCGCCGGCGCGGCGTGGTCGGAGGTAGGAGGGTCGCGAGGTGTCCGAGGACGGCCGCTTTGACGCGGTCGCAGTGACGGAGGGTGGGCAGTTCGGCGGTGAAAATGAGGTCGATGTCGGAGTAGGGTTGGGGGCGGTCGGCGAGGACGTGGCTGGCGGCGCCCCCGTTGAGGCGGACGTCACGGACGGCGACGCCGGCGCCGCCCACGCTGACGGCGGCCTCGAGGCGCGCGCGCACGCCGGCGACCAGCTCGCGCAGGCGCACGTGCAGCGTGGGGAAGTTGCCGCGCCCGTGGATCGGCACCACTTCGTCCATCACGTCGTTCAGCCGCCGCACCTGCTCGTAGCTGAGCACCGCGTGCCTCTCCCCCCCTCCGCAGCTCTCCTCCGATGACGTGTAGCTCGATTCACTCTGTAACAGAAAGAAACATATCATTAACATCTTTGGTTTTATAACAACAGTAACTTCGATTCGGTGGAGAGACAATGGTAATTGAAGTTGCGATGAATCTTTTGTTCTGATGACATTAGGCAACCGGATAGTCACGTTTGAGGTAGGTCTCGGCCGATTGACGGTACGTAATTTATTTTCAACGGGATTACATTATTGGGTTTGAACAGTGGCTAATGAACGATTCTATGGTCTTTTTCGATTTGTCTCCGCGTTTTTCAAGTGGCACCAGTTCTAGTTGTCAGGCTCCGACGAATGGATGGTCTAAGGAGCGGCATGACGTAAACTTGATTATTTTGACTAGGAGCATTATGTTGGCGAGTATGCCAAGGCTCCATCAATTTGCGCATTGGCGGCAAATACTTGTTTGTATGAGCCAAAGTTAAGTGCATCGAATAAACAAATCGAGGATTCGGCGAGGTTATCAAATGTCATTCAATCGTGTTTCGTAACAAATGTCGCCGCTTTATACGAATAGAGAAATTGCGTTTTATTTTAGTACAGTCCGAGTGTCACTTGTGATTTATTCTGTTTGATACTGTGAGCAGATACATCGATCGCTTGACGTCATTTATAATTCGTAATTTATAATGTTACCTGGTTTGACGTTGAAGGTTTATTATTTACAAGTCATTAAGAAAAAAAAACCCACAGGTTACAAATTATTCAAAACCATTTGTTTTACAGTAGTGTTATGTTACTAACGTCATAATATCTAAGGTAAGGTAAGGTAAAATAAAACGAATGAGCAGCCTTGTCGCGAAGCAGTGGTAGGGCTTAAAAGATATATGTTGGGACGTGTATAAGTGCCCCCTCTGGGCCTACATACATAACTAAATGACTTTTTATGTCAGTGTGAGACCCGTAAAAACAAAAAAATATAAATGAGATGGATGTGTTGCCATCACTCAATATTATCAACAAAGAAACGTTTAATTGTTAGACCCGAGTTCACCAACAGTCCGTAAACCTCGATTGACGGTTAATTTGACAGAATTCCCATTGTAAATAATGCTAAACCGACTGATTAAAAATTAAACTTGTTTGGTGAATTCTGGGTTTTCTATATTTAAATAGCTACTTCCAATTCCGTAAATACACGTAATGATAAATAAGTGTATGTTCCCTAATTTTATGTTTAAACAAAACGAAAACATCCACATTCTTTAAAATAGGGAAACAAATATATTGTTAATATACCTATAAGTCCCTAACCGCTTAGGAAGGAAACTAATTTATTGGGTTTTTAAATACAAGTACAAACAAATTGGTTTTGAAAGTAAGTGCGTAGTATTTTAATTCAATGAAATTGTAAAGCAATTAGTTTTATTACCTCCAACTGAATTTATAATCTGTGTGACAATTTCAGACAGTATCCTGTAGTGTCTAAATCGTAAATAAAGGGTCCTGTCCTGACATACTTTGTTTTTGGTTATTGAATTACTTTACGCAATCGAAGATACTTTTGTCAATGTCAAGCTTTCTGTACGAGTAACATAAAAAAGAGGGTTACATATATTAGTGTGACCGTCAGACGTTTGAATAAATTTCAATGTTATGTAGGTATTATAAAATGAACCGTTCTTGTTATATTTCTGTCTGAATGTCTTTCCATATTCGTTTTTAGAGTTCTGTACTCAAACGGGATACAATTACTAAGGCTCCACTGTCCGTTTGTCCGTCTGTCTGTCGCCAGGCCTGACATTTTTACGATGATGCAGCAGCTTTAACAACAAATACTATAAAAAATTATAGGCCCCATTCAACAAACGTGACTTTCTGCAGTTTTTAAAACCAGAAAAGAAAGAATACATGTATGTGAGTCTGAGTCTGGCTCGCACTTGGCCGGTTTTTGTAAGTAATCTGAGCCCACCTCTCCATTTTGTCTGCGTACTGGCACAGTTGCAGTATCGTCTAAACGCAACTCGCCTGTAATATTATTTTCTATTTTATGTTTATAATTTATGTTAACAGACACATTATTTTTCAAGAAATTAGAACAGCATTTATTTAACATAATCAACATAACATCAGAATAGAAGTTAATCATTCCGTGCTCATAGCACGTTAGCTCATAACTGTTTGAGACGCTGATCTAGGCATTAAATAAAGACCTTATTCAAACATAATATCTTGTTCAAATACCGAACTACTAAGATGTGCATACTAATGTTTGAATAAGTGTTAGCATGCACTTAAATCATAGTAGTCTTATCGCTTAGATTCAAGACCAGAGTGGAAATAATAATTTAAAAAAGATAACCCTTTAAAGCATACCAATAAAGAAATAACAAAGCAATTTAGTACTGATACGACTAAAGATGTACCGAGCTTATCGTTAAGTGTATCTCTTCCAGACAATTTGGGTACAGGGGATTCTTAATCACAAAAATGTGTTGTTTTGTCAAAAAAATCGAGATGTATTAAAAATGACGATTCAAGATTTTATCGCGAAAATATAATAATATAAGTGTATGATTGATACCCAGCGAATGGCAGTTGCCTTTGTTTATACTTAATGCCCGCAAGTGTGTGTAAGCACGAATTTACCAATTTTTATCGGCCATTAAAGCTAAATTGACGTTAATTTGACACATTTTTTTTTAAATTTAATAGGCAGACATTTGACCGCAATCTCACCTCATGGTAAGCGACAATGCGGCCGATGATGGGACATGTCTGTCTAGAAGCAGCCTTTACACCCTTTCCTCAAGGAATCCAAATCGTAGTGTTTAGGGAACACTTCAGCTGGCAACGAATTCCACTCTCTAGCCGTACGCAAGAGGAACGAAGATTTAAAACGTTTGGTGCGTATTAGTAGTATGTCAACGACAAAAGGGTGGAACCAAATCTCATACAAAAATGTCAGATAATATTGTAACAGCTGTTAAAAAATTAATCATTTTGTTAGTGAACTTAAGCCTAAAGTCTTAAGACGAACTAATGAATGGAACCGATAGTATTAGGAAGTGGGCTCAATCCCAGGACACGTCGAGTTTAAGTAATTTAATTAATGTGCACAGAACCGGACCTGACGATAAAGGCTTGTTTGCCAACCGTTTAGAGTCGACAACAGTTATGTCCTTATCAGAATATAATTGACCATTAAATAAAATGTGAGTAGGCAATATATATAACATTTTTAATATACCTACTTAACGCAATAAGTATAGATTATATTAACAGTATTTTTATTAGTTTTTATTACCATTCCCAAAGGACGTATTAAAATACATCAACAAATAAAACAAACACTGTTAATAATAATAATAATTGCAATATACACAATTACCTAGCTCCAAACTAAGCGTGAGCTTGTTCTATAGCCACTAGGATAATAGGTTATCTAGTTCCATTTATGTCTTACTACTCCGTACGGCCACGGCATATTTCTTTCGTTTAAATGCGATACAAAATCACGAAAAATAGCGTTTATTTTGTAGCAGTATTTGTTAAGCTATTTCAGAACAGATTTAAAAGGCATTTTTGGAACTGCTAAGCATTTCAGAATAAAATGCTCAAAAATAGACACCGTCACAAAAATACTCGATTAAGATTTTTTGCAACCCTATACTTATTTATAGGGTTTATCTCTATAAAATATGGCACAATGTCAATATCTGGCTGTATATAAAAACAAATATCGGTCAAAACAACGGATGACTCATTTGACATCGTTTTGCCACTTTAGATGTTTTTGGTTCAGTTTTGAGTAAACACGGACTTGTCACTAACGCTCAATTCCAAGACCACAACAATAACGTCACTGACGAATGTAACAATAATTGTTTATTGATAAAAATAGTTTCCACTTACTTTACCCATACACAAGTGGTGAACATCACTACGTCCATAATCTACATACACTAATATTATAAAGAGGAAAGATTTGATTGTTTGTTTGTATTGAATAGGCTCCGGAACTAATGGACCGATTCATATGAAATTTGGTACAGAGATAGTTTGAGACCCTGGGAAGGACATAGGCTACTGTGTTGCGATATAAAATTTTTAGGGGGTGAAATGGGGTGTTAAAGTTAGTATGGAACAATCGGACCATCCTTTGAGGTAAAAAGGTGGGTGGTAGTTTATATAGGAAATTCGACATTTGCGCGACATTTTATTATATGATGATCTCTGCCGCGTCTGTATGTATGTATGTATGTCTGTTGACCCTAGTCTGCCGTACTTTTAAATCTTTTTGTCCGCGGGTCGCTGGGTTAGGTAATAAACAGCACATAGGTAAATTAGATGTAGTCATCAGGTGATTTACCAGAGGGAAATTAATCGACCGCAAAGCGTGTTTTCTGAAAAGGAAAAATTCGATTTGCCTTTTGTTTTTTGCCACGTTGGTTTTGGTTACAAACAACTGCATTAGTTGTGTAGTGCATGCGTATTGAGGGAGGGCGGGCAATGCATTCTGCATTTGCCTGAACTAATACTCAACGCTGTTGCGGTTGGTTTGGTTTTGGTGCCTGCGCTAGCGTCTCTAAGCGGAAATTTAAAGCAAAATAATTATATTTTTCCTATAATATCCTTTCGTTTTTAAGCCTTATTATTTTATTATGACACATTATTGACCACCCATAGCAAAAGCCATAGCCTAGTGCCATTTAAAGAGGCCATGAGCCTAACCAATCAGTCCAATTTTATCAGGCATTTTTACAGCCCAAATAGGTACATTGTTCAACTATGTAAATTAATAGATTAATAAAATTAGCATAGTTAATGTATATCCAAAACGGGTAAAAACTTATTTGAATAATAAAAACACTCTAATTTAGATTAGGTCTCATTTACGACGGTTATAAAGTAAACTAACCGATTGATTGCCTCCGAAATGTGTTTGAGTGGGCTAACATTTAGATTTAAATCTGAATAAAATAAATAAATATTGAATGAATCACAACCATGGCACAGCTATTAACTGATACTTCAAGTGACAATAGTTATCCACTACCAGTCGCATTTTTTGTTCTAAATTGAATAAACGATATTGACTTTAAGTGGTTAACAACAGATGATAAGTTTTGGCGACAACGTATGCATAATTGGATTAAAAATGTTATCAAAAAACGAAGGAAAAATAAATATAACACAATTTTTAAAGGAGTTTGTAATTACCTAAAGCTTTTAATCAATTGGATCTAGTATATTAACTAGAATCACAACCGGAACCTCTAATATATTTTATTTAAAAACAACGCTGGCGTCGTGTGTTATAAACGTAGTAAACGAAGGTCCATATCGTAATTAACACGCTGTCAACATAAAAAAGCAATTACACATTCACCGAGCGGGTGTCAAATCGGGGACCTTGGCCCATCGGCAACCACTGAGTGTCACTGTCAGGGCAACTGTTAACGAATCGATGTTTTTCCTCGATCCGAAATCAACTGGTCTTGGGGCCGTACGCTCCACGTACGTACAGTCACAAGCAATAAAATGTATATAAATACGTTTTATGCCATTGTAATTTAAGGGTATTAAATCGAATGCAGATGGATACATATTAATGCTCATGACTGTAAGTCGGTGGCGTAGCGGCTAGCAGGTGTCGGGCTGTGGCTCGGGTCCGCCTCTCATGCGGGAGTACCGGCACAATGCTCTTAAGGTGAGGGAAAACAATCGTGAGGAACTGCACATTTAGGCGACAAACCATACTACTGTTAACAGGGTCGCGGAGGTCAGATGGCAGTCGCTCTACTGTAATAACCTGATCTGCCAAATCTGGAACACGGTCCAAAGCGGACCCTGGGCCATCGCGCGAGTGCACACGCATCCGGGATAACGCTAAAATGATGAAATTATGACGCTCAAGCGATTGACGGGACTGTCCAAATCAATGTTAGTTCATTTTTAGTGACCGCAGGTCCAGCAGTATAGGACAGTTACCGGTAGACGTGATCAGTAAATGGCTGAGAAGGGTAAAATCGAGTATTGGAGGAGGTTTACACTCAAAGACTGCAGAAGGGGCGAGAACCCGCAATTCCATCCTTACTAATTGCACCGGTGAATTCCAGCTGGTATTTAGTGGAATAACGGCCCTTTCCGGGGAAGTCCCATATACCCTCTGGTCTCCACCGGGACTAGTGAAAAAAGCTTACGTTCAAAACCTTTATGTCAAGAGTGACAAGAAAGCTTAGTAACATAGATTGGTGCAAAAATATAAACCGCTCGAATTTAATGGTGGTGATACCACTCAGATATTTGACTAAGGTATAAAGACCTACAAAATCTTCGTTTGTTGTGTGAAAGAGAGATTGGCATGGTTTTTTAAGTTGTTTAAAATACGCTTCTATGCCTATTAGCTTGCTTTACTAACGTCCTGAAAGCCATTTTAAAATTCCAGTCCATCCATCGAGTTAGGCAGTAAGACCGCTGTTTTGTTACTAACACGTTAAGGGTACTGCCAGTTTTTTTGTTCAGAAAAGCTTTTTGTATAAAACTTCGAAAATTGAGAAGCTGCATAATAACATGAATAAAATCTGCAATCGACTGTACAAAGCTGCGTCTTTTAAACTCTGTGTTTCTGACGTGGAAATCAGCTGTTGGCAAGGTCGACGGTTGCATGCCTTGCGTTTTTTACCGTAACCGAGTTGCTATTGTCCTATACTATAGTAGTATAGAATAGCGAACGAGAGTGATACGTGCGAATCGAATTTGGCATGGAGACGCTTTGGATTAACTGAATAGCAGTAAAAAAGTCGCATAAGTTACGTTGCAGTTCTTTTTCCTGGTGTACTGGTTAAAGTTGAATTTGACATCCCGTTGTGTGTATTCCATCATTAAAAGCTGTTATTGCTGTCCTGGACTATAGTTTAATTGCTTTTATTGCTGTTTTAAAAGCTATATCGATTGTAATTTGAAAGTTACACTAATAATAATAAATCATTTTATTTCTCTCACAAAAGGACTTATGTCTAGTGCATAAATACTAAAAGGTACAATTGATGTGTACTAAGGTGTGAGAGTCTGGTGCCTGAGATAGGTTTAGAAAAAACCTATGTTACAGGTGTGTAACTGTGAAAAAAAATGGTTAACAGTTACCAAAATTTGGCTACTAGTAGGCCGTAATCTAGTGACTTGCGAACTTCTGGTTATCAGTAATAAAACTAGTTTGTTACTGATAACCAGAAGATTTTTTATATGTAACAAAAAATGACTTCCCTACAACGAAACCTTCAACTAATAAAACTAGTTTGGTTGATCCTTTTTATCCAGTGTAAACCTTCATGTATCATGTTTCCAGACACAATAGAAAATTTATTGTTATAAACCCGCCCGCGGGTCTTATGGGGTTTGAGAGTTTGCGGTAGGCCTGTTAGTCACCTATATCATGGCGACCCCAACTTTCATATCCATACTAATATTATAAATGCGAAAGTGTGTCTGTCTGTCTGTCTGTTACCTCTTGACGCTTAAACTACTGAACCGATTGAGATGAAATTTGGTATGGAGACAGTTCGAAACCCTGGAAAGGATATAGGCTACATTTTGTTGCGATATAAAAACATTAAGGGGGTAAAATGGAGGATGAAAGTTTATATGGAAAATCCAATTCTTGCGGACGAAGTCGCGGGAAACCACTAGTTTTAGTATATTTTTAATATTCGAGGTTACCGCAATGATAACTTAGTCAAAAGAGGCAAGGCAATAGATGATAAAAACAAAACAATGAAAAAATAACACAACACAGTGACTCAGAATCATTCTGTTACATTACAATGTTCCATCATCCACTTTACAGAATTGAACCAAATTATCAGCTTACAAAACCTAAAGTTCTTTGAACCGAAATGTTACGAGCGTTTAGAAAGGATACGAATTATAGATTGGTAAAAATCCATGACCTGAAGTCTAGCCGAGGCAATGCCCTATCGAAGAAGGCCATCAGATCTCTCGTTTGTTATTGCATTATATCATGTCAGTTCTATTTGTCTCCGAGTAATAAATACAGCAACAAACCAACAGATTTAAATCAGCTAGGTACTTTTTAGGGTTGCGTACCCAAAGGGTAAAAACGGGACCCTATTACTAAGCCTCCGCTGTCTGTCTGTCACCAGGCTGTATCTCATGAACCGTGATAGCTAGACACTTGAAAATTTCACAGATGATGTATTTCGACACACTTTAAGGTGGGATCACCACTCGGTCCCTCCACTGGGATGCCCGAGGCTGTGCCCGGTGTGCGGAGAAGAGCCAATGCTAATGTTTACAGCTAGTCAGGTCAGGGATGTAATTAAAAGGTCATCCTTTTATGCAGAGCAGAGGCAAATCTCCTGGGCACGACGGGCTCAGTATCGAGCACCTGAAATATGCTGGTGTACACCTGCCAAGGGTCCTGTCCCTGTTCTTTAATATGTGCATAAGACATTCGTACCTGCCGCCGGACCTAATGAAAACTATTGTGGTACCTATAGTCAAGAACAGGACGGGAGATATATCTGACAATGGCAACTATCGCCCTATCTCTCTTGCCACTACGGTGGCCAAGGTTTTGGACAGTTTGCTTGATACGTGTTTGCAAAAGTATTTAAACCTACATGATGCGCAGTTCGGTTTTCGGCCCGGACTATCCACTGAAAGCGCAATACTGAGTCTCAAGCATACTGTCCAATATTATACAAGCCGTAAGACGGTCTACGCCTGTTTCCTGGATCTCTCCAAAGCATTTGACCTCGTTTCGTATGATGTACTTTGGAGAAAGATGGGAAAGCTCTTCAACTTGTACGTCAAAGACCTCATAATGGAGCTCAGCAGGATGCGTGTCGGATGCAAAGTGGGTGGTGTGAGTGTTAACAACATCAGTACGCGGACGACATGGTGTTGCTGAGTCCCACTGCGAGTGCTATCGGGGTAATGTTAAAAGTGTGTGAGAGCTATGCTAAATCGCATGGACTGGCGTATAACGTCATAAAAAGTGAATATATGGTCTTTAAGGCCGCCGGTAAGCGTCCTGAATCCACACTTCCAATCTACCTCGGTGGAGTGGAGTTGAACCGAGTTTTCAAATTTAAATATCTAGGACACATACTCACCGACGACCTTAAGGACGATGTAGATATTGAGAGGGAGCGAAGAGCTTTGGCGGTCCGTGGGAACATGTTGGCCCGCAGGTTCGCTCGTTGTACAGAGGAAGTCAAACAACTCTCTTTAAGGCATATTGTCAAAATCTGTACACGGGCGGTCTGTGGATCTGTTGTACTAAAAGGTCGCTAAACACTCTCCGTATCCAATATAATAATATTTTCAGGATGATGTTGGGACTTCCTCGCTTCTGCAGTGCGTCTGAAATGTTTGCACAGTCAAATACTGACGGTTTTCAGGCTCTCATTCGAAAGAAGGTGGCGTCACTGATAAGTGGAATGCGGGGAAGTGACAACAGCATCCTGAGGACTGTGGCAGATGATCCGCATGCGCCTATATTGAGGCACTTCATGCGAACGATGACCGAAGTCGCCACTAGTACCGTTCCCGGGTCGCGTCCGCACGGGGTGCCACTTAGGTACATGGTACAATAAGATTCTTAAATTAAATTAAAATTATTAAATTATACTAACTAACCCCTATTTTTATAAGCTATTTGTACTAACCCAAGGACCCATGTAGTCTGAAATAAATACATTTAGAATTTGAATTTGAAAATGCTAAAAACAGAATATAATAAATATTTAAGGGGGGCTCTCATACACCAAACGTAATTTTATTTGCCGTTTTTTGCTCGATATTAATAACAGCAACAGGTAGACGCTGAAATGTTAATATGTATATTAACTTTAAAAATAAATAGTTAAATTTATTTAGATCACACAATGTACATTAGTAATATATATACAACTTAATTAAATAATAAAATAACTAATACTATTACTAATTAATAAAAATTAAGTAATATTATTACTTAATAATTATACTTAATTTTTATTAATAGTTAAATTAAAATAAATAACATTTAAGGACTACCATAAAAAAATGTTTTTTTTTCGTATTTATAACTAAAAAGGTCTACTGTTGTATTTTAGAAAATGGTACGGAACCCTTCGTGCGCGAGTCAGACTCTCACTTGGCCGGTTTTTTATCGTCACTTGCAACTTGTCATTGACAGCTGCACTATTGCAAGAAGTTTATTCGCGGAAAACTTTAGCAACAAAAAACTGTCGGGTACACGAAAACAGTTTGTCACAAAATGAGTGTATAAAATCAAATACATGCCCAGCTTTTTTTCGTGCAAGTGATAAGATAAGCCACAATATCGTCACGCGATGATGCCAAGGATTATACAACTGAATAAAACAATACATTCGTTATTGAATACAACAGCTGTGCTTGACATGTGCTTTAATCGAATTCAGCACAATTCAATTCTAAATTCTTCCTCACCAAACTTTTATGTATACGGTTTTACTACTGGTATGAAGGTACAGGTACATAGATAAAATGGGTTTTCCTAAGAAACAATTATCTCGTAAGGTTGTGTTGTTTTTTTTTAATTATAAGATACTATTGGTTCCCCGCGACTTCACCTGCAAGAGTTGGATTTTCCATATAAAATTTCATCTCCCATTTCACCCCCTTTATGTTTTTATATCGTGACAAAATGTAGCTTATGTCCTTTCCAGGGTCTTAAACTGTCTCCATACCAAATTTTATCTCAATCGTTTCAGTGGTTTAAGCGTCAAGAGGTAACAGACAGACAGACAGACAGACACACTTTCGCATTTATAATATTAGTATGGATATATTTTTCCGCAATTTCACTTGATAGCAAGCTACGATGCGGCCGAGAATGGGTCAGTCTCGTAACAGCATATTCACTCTCTCCTTGAAAGTACTCGTATCCAGATCATAGTATCTGTGTGATCTATGAAAGAACAGATAAGATTGTTTATTTTATTCAGGTATTACAATAATCCTACAAGTATTTACATAAAACAAGTATGTACGCAAATAGTACTAGCCTTGACTTTTGCACAATCAGAATTCCACAAAAACAATTTTGTTATTCATGTGGAAAATATTGCAGTGGCCGTTTAGGTAATTCTGCTGTAGCATTATAAATTGAGTTAATGAGTAATTATTATTGCTTTTTTTGATTTTTTTCACATGAGTACCTATGTACGGTTACGTTTACCTATCTAATCGCAGATAAACAATTCAATTGTATCATGTAATTGGATATTTAATAATTAACGTAAACATACAATTCTAAAACGGTTTATAAGATGGCGCTGTTGAACATTTAAGTTGAAGAGGCCCTAAGGCGGCTTGATAGCACTTGACGGTAAGAATGGTCACTTGCCTTACATACATCCTCCCACCTACGTACTACTCATACAGACTCATACCTAGTTGAAGTTTGATCTAGGGTGACTTTACCTAAGCTATTGAAATAAAAAATGCAGGTGTGCATCATGATTTAAATAAATGAAATAAATAAAGAACAATAACCCCCATACAAGTATTGTTGAAACAGGTTTAACATCTACTGACGCGTAATATTTGTATAGCAAACTAAATCCAGAGAAACTTGCTTGAGTTAATAGGTACATTAGACATTATTTTAGAGAGAAATTGTGTATTACGCCATAATTGTATTATTTGGTCAAATAAAATTAGCATAAAACATCCTTGTTTCGTTCTGCACCCACTTCTTCGAGCCAAATAAATTAAAATTCATATTTGTACAAGTGCCTAAGTATGTGCGTATGTGGTTGTTTAATTTTGAGGTATTCTATGTAGTTTCTCCGAAATTAACGGTCTTACATAAAGTAGAGTATTGGCTGAAAATTATCGGAACCTACTTCCAGCATTTCTGTATTTGAGAACTAATAACAACCCTATTCAGCTTAGATAGTAATGTGCAGTATGATAGTCAATTGTAGTAAATGCCCACAGTAACGACCTACACTACACTACAGTTACAACTAGTGGTAATACCAAAAGGACAGCAAGAATTAACTCCACACTACGATTGACCAGCCATTCCAGTTAAAATGTAATTCCTCAGATAGGTGGGCATAGGAAATAGGGTAACGAACGAAAGGAAAAAGACATACTTAAATCAGAATCAGTTGGTCTTGTGTATTTATTAGTTACGAGATACGAAAAAGGTATAAAAACGAGATACGTCTGCCTGCTAGCACAGTAAATCGTAGACTTTAAAAGAGGGTTAACTGACTATCATGGCTTTTTATACTAAATATTATTTGGTGTTGCCATTGAAATAATATACTAATCAACACTATCTAGGGATATTTTGGATATAATAATACTATGTTATGTATATCCCTAGATAAGTATTGATGTGTGTATTACCAATGCGTATAAATGTTTTTTTGTAATATTTCAAATACGATCGTCTTAATGTAGTGGTTCGCGATCTGGACTACAAAACCAAAGGCTGCGGGTTCAAATACCGCAAGAGGCACTTGTTTGTGTGATGAGCACGAGCATTTGTACCTATATATGTCGTGGATGTTTATAAACCTATATGAGTATGTCCATCCGATATCCCAGTCGCCATAGCACAAGCTTACGCGTAGTTTGAGGCTAGGTAATCGGTGTGTTTATTGAAACAATAAAAAAGAGGATATACATATGTCTATCCGTTATCCTAGTCGACATAGAACAAGCACACGCTTAGTTTATACGGGCATAATATGTATAAAGTGTGTCCGGGTTCGGACTAGCAATAATTTATGGGCTATTAGTTCATCAAATGTTATCATATATTGTTGTTTTTAAGTGATAAGCATTCACTTTGCAATCTAAATAATATTATTGCACTTGAAAAAATGACCGCCAGAGGCCGGAATCGATGCGCCAGAGGCCTCTGGCGGTCATTTTTTTCAAGTGCAATAATATTATTTAGTTATCATATCATTTAAAAAAATACAATTTCTGTGTATCTGGAGGTCCTAAAAGTCATGATTTATTTGAAAGGTAACGCTATCGCCTATCAAGTGAAATAAAGATCAATTCGAAATTATCAACTGTCATAGAGGAATTTTTTTTTAAAGAAATTTGCTAATAATTTCAAAAAGTTTAATATTTTTTTAACCTATTACAAAACTAAACGCAAAAATGCAATTTAAAAAAAAAATTGAAAAAAAAAATACATTAGGATTATCTCTAAAATTTTATTAATGCCAACAGTGAGCCTAGACATGTTTGCCGAATATCTGTACAATGCGGCCTGCATTGATTGTTGCAATGATGAAACTGCGTAGGCACACACCGGCAATCATCTTGGAATGCACAGCCTTGCACTCCTTCGTCTAACCTCGGGCTTTTTCTCAATTTCGCAACACTTTGTTTTTTTTTGTCTAACAATTTTGGCAAAAAGTAATTTGAAGTTACAAATTGACCTTTTTGTTTTGGCTAAAATAATACAGTTATTATTTGTTCTAACGTCAATGCTACCTATATTTGGCCAACACGACATGGATATAAAGACTAGTATAAGTATTTAAGTTATAAAAATAATTATAAGTTAAGCTGATTTCATCTTAACTGGTGGTTAAATATTTGTAAAAATATTTCCATCGGATACATGCGGGTACATTCCCCAAGTATTGATGAAATCGAATGCCGGCTCACTGGCGTAGCAAGCACTTACAAAAATTCATCGGCTGACTAACGTCCTCCGTAGCTCAGTTGGTAAGAGCACTCGCCCGGATAGCGAAGGAACGTGGGTTCGAGTCCCACCAGATGACACAGTCGATTAATTTTTGTGAGCGAAATTAAATTTAAGTATTTATTTATTTCAATATACGAATGCATTTATATTATACGACGTAAGTTGAACAATAAATGTCTTAGATTTTGTTACAGTTGAGTTCTATTGACTTTTTTACTAACAATGGACCACTGTGTTGTCTTAAAGAAAAAATCTAGTTCCCGTGCAAATATTGAAAATGATTTTCATTAGGTACATATTCAAACGGCATTACAAAGACTTTATGCCGCTAAAGTTTAGACCGGTCATACAATTTTATGTAGGTAAGTTTGTGGCCCTAAATACATAACTTATTTTTGTATTACTTATAAATAATTTATTATCATTTTCAGGCGCAATGAATTCAAGAAATATGTAAAGTAAATCAACAAAGAGCATGTTTTTACTGATTACCGGTCAGTTAGGTATATTGATCTCAAAAAGATCAAAGAAATATAAACTTGATGATGATTTAGCATTGATGTCATTGATTCAAGCCTTACGCAGTTAGTACAAATTGTTAACGAGGCTATTAAGCCTCGTACTTAATATATACTCAATATAGTCATTAATTGTAAAAGATACATTTGATGACAAAAGCAGTTTTTTAAAACACTCGTGGCCGTATTTCAATCTTTGATAGGTATTTGAAAAACGACAAAGGTCGGGTTACTGATTTTTAAAGAAACATTTCAAAGTCTTAATTCTAGGTCAATTAGTGCAGACAAATATAATGCAGAATTGACACGTATTCTTTAAAACTTATACTTGGTTCCTTTGAGAGCAAAACTAGGTAGGATAACATCTGTTTTAAAATTGGATACGGTGGAAACAAATATAATTTAAACACGGTATTATTCAGTCTACAACCGTTAAACATGTTTCATGACATCGATAAAAGGATATTTCAATGTGCAACGCGGCATTTCAGCGTTAAGAAGCACGTGAATATTTCGACAGGCTTTGCCAAACGAGTGGCCGGTGGTTAGGCGACTGCCTAACCCCCGGCCGGACTGCCGAACCCGCTTTTAGGGACCCGGGACTGCCGAACCCGCGGGAATTGAATCCGCTTCCTCGCATACCGTGCGACTGCACAGCGATATGCGAGGAAGCAGGTTAAATTCCCGCCTCAGGTGGCAATTTTTTTAAACCTATTTTAATTTAGATTGTTTTTTTTAAATCTTAAGTTTACAATGTTATGATTGCAAATATGTTTTAGTTCTCAAATATGTGACATGTATTTGTCATCTCTGATTATAAAGTTCTATAAACAGAAGACTAGTTTGTTCTGGTGTTGGAGGCTAAAATCCGTTTTGGGTGGCCAGCGAGTAAGTTCACATGGGGACACGTCAGAATACCCCACTTTGACCTTGAGACCACCTCTATTCCCTACGCAATAAAAGCTGTTTTCGTAGTTCACATGGGTAACCTGACGTGCTGCCGACTGCACTTAATCGTTAGCAGTTTCAAAAACCGTAATGTTTTAAATCCGATAACTTTCAACTCTACCAATTCAATACACAAAATACCTGTGCATTGTTTAAATATGAATATTAAATCTGTTAACCTACAGATACAATTAACAAATTATTCAGATTATCATTAATTGGTTGAATTAAACTGTTAAGATTGCATACTTTGAATGTTTACGAAGTACAAATCAGCAATTTAATTATAAATACAAATTGCGAATAGGTAGCAAAACAACGTGTGTAACGAAACATTGATATTTACACGGAATATGGCAGGAAAACTGATAGCAACAGATGATTGCTGCGCTCGAGATTTTCCTGTTTTATCTCACTAGTTTTCGCCTGTTCAAGACGATTGTTTATCAACGGAAGTAATAAGGAAAGGGGGGGGGGGGGAGAGCAAGATGCCATTGTGTCACATCCCAGAGTCACGACACACGCACAATGACAGAATCTGGACAAGTGGTCTATTCATTTATATGTCGACTCCCCGAGTCACGCTTTTCGCGTTTCTCGGCCATTATCATCGGCATTCACAGGCGGATATACGAAAACGAAATCACTACGCTACACTGGCAAAATGCTTATGCTAATATAGCATATATTAACGAGCTACTTATGTTAAATCATGCGAGCGATCGCGTCACGGTCCGCGGGCTCGAATCTATTGAGCAGTTTTCAAAACGAACGACATTCCAAGGGATTTATCGAAACGACGCCTCTGCCTCAAAATATTACAGTGATCTTGAATCTGTTGAGCGACGTTCCGAAACTCCATTCACAATAAAAGTTACTCGTAATGAGTTCGGAAATCCGCAAATAAGGTCGACGTTCACATATTGAATTCGCTTAGTTAATAACCTACTGATAGATGCTTTCGATTTCAACACGATTGCATTAGCATTCGATACGTGGTCGACGCCGACTTGAATATCGATGAGAAAGGTCAGTTTCATATTTCCGAACGTTCGCTTCGCAAATGATATCTTATTCTTTACTCCCTTAGACACTTCTAAACTTTACTCCATCTTAACTCACAAACTGTGTTTCGAATGAATCTGATGTGTTCAAACAATTTGCAGTAGAAGAGGCTTTAATTATCGATCATATATTATAGATTTAGAAATAGGATACGCAACGTTCCTTTATGCGCAACCCACATCTAGCTAGACGACCACGAGTGCTCGTACCTACTTACTTTCGATTTCGTGAGGCCAGTAATTAGCATGGCCTCGGCATACGTGCACTGCGTAATACGGAACGGAACTAGCCCGCGTTTGCGGGATCGGCTGTCGCGTTTTTGAACGTTACTGAGGCCTTACTCCGATGTGCGTATTTTCGAATGTAGCCGTTCCTTTCTCTCACGACAGAATGACAACGCGAACGAGCGTGATGGCTAGACTCGAAAATACGGACATCGTTAACAGGAGTAGGGCCTTTGCAATGTTACTGGCCGGCGAGGGAAGGAAGCTATTTTCACTTTCTTTTAATTTATTTCGCGTTCTAAATTCGAATTAGCCGATTGATATTGCAAGCGACGTCGAATTGCATGAGCAATGAGGACTAAATAACGCACAATGCATGGATTTCAATCATGCGTTCAGGAATTTGTGTAGGTACCTACTTAGATACGTCGTTTTGGAAGAAAGAGCCGCGAAAGGTATTCTTTTTTTCCAAATAAAAGTGTAGGTACTACTGCAAACGTTTTTTAATACATAGTAAGTTCAAGTCCTTTTGCGCGAGTACCTGATTGTTTGGTTACAATTCAAGTGCGCTTATAAGAGTCCCGTGTAATATATTATTGTTTTTAGGTGGTAAGCATTCACTTGGTAATCTAAAGGTTAGATATTGCAATTGAAAAACAGATCGCCAGAGGCGGGAATTGAACCCGCGTTCCTCGCATACCGATTAAATACCTACCGCGGGTTCAATCCCGGCCGCATGTGGTCAGTTTTTCAAGGGCAATCTAATAAAATTACAATGTTATGTGATGAGAAGTTAAAAGACGAGAAAGAAGAAAATATGCGGTATTTACGACTTTGCCTTTCTTATGAAAGTAGGTAAATGATTTATTTTATTTATTATTAATAAATTTTAATTATTTATTAAAAAGTTGTTGTAAATTCGATTTTAAATGCGTCCCTAGAATATTATAACTTCGTAACATATCACATTGTTAAATGAAATCAAAGTTTAGAATTATGCAAATTCAATTCTACAACTCAGATATGCATTATTTCGAATTGTTTTGAACAAGTAATAAATATTAATAAGCCATCGTGGAATATTTTTGTTAAAGTCATAATTAGGTTTTTCACAGTGAATAACTGATAAAGATATTTAAAAAAATATTTTATAGTAATACCTACTTTTTGTTTTTTTAATGATATGACCTACTTAGATTGCCTATAGACCTACCAACAAATGATTGAATTTGTTGTTAGTTTCACAAAAAATAATACATATTTTTCCTTGTACAACCAGTCCCTCTTTGGTTAAAATTCTTTATTGTTCTCAATTTAAACATATGTCCTTCGTAGCATTGCTCAGCTGTCAAGCTATTATTTTTTACGAAATGTTCAACCTTGGCTGATCTAAAATTACTTACGACCTATCGTCAATTATTTAAACTAATAAAATGTAAATAACTAGCGACTTGGCAGCATAATCCTGGACCTTAGTCTATTCCTTCAGAAAAAAAAGAAAAAATGGCCGACCTTGATTTTTTGTTACTAACCAGTTTTTGTTGAGGTCCTAGTGACCTTCGGTCTAATGGAGCCTCCATGGCGGTTCTATGCAGCAGTGTTCCATACATTTTGCTCAAAATTCAGGTTTCAAGTGACCAAACTAGATTTGCCACTAGAAGTGACTTTGCATGTGTGGGAATACGTTTGGCGTATATAGTCGGATGTGAAAAAATATAGTACATTTTACTATATTTTAAAACAGTTATATAACATATTTATGTGTAACAGTATGTCCCATCATAGACCGCATCGTCGTTTCCCATCAGGTGAGATAGCTGTCAAATGTCTATTTTGCCTATTAAATAAAAAATAAAATAAAAAAGTTAATTACATAGGGTACTCTTACTTCAAAATATTTCTTGAAGAAATGAATGAATCTTCTATAAACAAAAACATGCCATAACTAATGAAAAGACACAAATTCAAGGGACCGTTATAAGTTTTTTTTATTTTTTGTAGCCACATTATTGTTTAAAGTGTATTAAATTATAGAATAAAATGTTAACTTTTGTAATGATTTATTAAGCAGTTTTCTATCGTATTACACGGGATTTTTCCTTTCTTAAAATTAATACTTAAACCAGATGTACACATTTTTGCACCTGACTATTTGAGGATTAAATAGTGGTCGGAGCAAGTTTGTTTTATTTGTCTGTTTGTCATGACATTTGCGTCTATTGCCGCTGTATACACTTAACTGACACTCGACCATTTGTTGTCCGATACGTAATTATAACTGGTATTTTGCACTAAGGTCATTTCTGTTATTTAACTGACTCACACTGCTTTAAATGCAATCAATTTTACTAGTAATTTACGATTATAGCTACCAACAAACTTGTATTTACTTGTAAAATTTATATTAAGGATTAACCATTTTTCGATATCCACAACAAAAACGTGATAAATAATTCATAATTTCATTACCTAGTCACAGAATGTTAATATTTTAAGAAAAAAAACTGTCATCTTACATGTCCACATAATGAAGATTGATAGCTGAAGAGTAGGTAGTCAGAAAAGTGTGCAATCTTTGCTCGAGTGAAAAATATATTTAAAATTAACTACATATGTAATCGTATACTTCACACGAAACATATTTAGCACGTTACTTTTGTAAATTTAAACAGTTTTAGTCTATTGTTTGATAAAGTTCCAGATTACAATTAATTGTTTGTGGGCGCGTGTAGAATTTCGCGCGCTTTGTCAAATGACAGGTGTCAGTAACCCGCCTCTTTTGTCGCTGGTCATTTTTTAAACCTCAGCCGGTGTCATGGCCAGTATGATCACCTATGCGTTAACGTTATAAAAAAGATTTGACCGATTGCGAACAGCTTTTCAGGGCATTAGATCAGAATTATAAAAATAATTTCTAGAAAGGTTGATAAGCAGTTTATCTATCAATACCTAAATGCACTAAAGATAATTTAAATTATAGGCATAGATAGGTGTGTTTTCACTCCAAGGCCGCGAGTTTGAAACGGTTTATTCAAGTTTAAAGGTCGGTTGTTGTTTAATTAGTTTTCATATCATAATGATACAGACAAATAGGTAGTTCTGTCTCAATATCGCGTCTGAAACCATGATTTTACAAAAAATGGATTTTCATTATAACACTTCTCTTAAGAGGTGCTTGTGGCGCAGTGGCGGCAGCGCTTTGGTAGTGATACCAAAAGTTAAGCAACCCACGGCGCGGTCGTGATTGGATGGGTGACCATTCCGACCATTTAAGTGACGTCCATGACAAGCATCTCCGTGCTTCGGAAGGCACGTTAAGTAGTTGGTCCCGGCTAATATCTGTGGTATTAGTCGTTAAGCCTAGTCAGAGGCCCTAGGGCGGCTTGATAACTTCTGACAGTAAGGTTTGTCACTTGCCTTACATACACCCCTCCACCAATCCGCACTGAGCCCGCGTGGTGAAGTATGGCTCGTTCCTACTCATAGTTGAGGTGAGGCCTTTTCCCAGCAGTGGGGTCTAATAGGCTGACTTATTATATATATTATACTTCTCTTAAGTAAATTGTCACATTGTTAGTCTGTTATTGAAAGGCCTTCCATTCTAGATCAAGGGCCGGATAACAAGGAAAATTCGCCATTATTGGTAGCGGGCGTGACGTGCCCGCTTGCATGCTAAAGGCGTCCTAGCGTTGAGGCAATCGCTGGCACCTCACTACGCGTGGTCGGGTAAATTGTAAGCTTCGACTTGAAAAAAATATGGACTCCGTACCGCGATACTAAAGTAAACAGGGTTCAAGCCTGTGTGTGTGATCATAGGGTTACAATGGCGGCCAATCGGCTTACTTTGATGTGAGTGTGTGCGTGAAAAGATCGTGTATTTACGATGATCACTGGCTTACTTTGGTGCTTCAGTTTTAATATAGGCGACACGGAGTCCATATTTTTCTTCACGTCTATGATTGTAAGTTTGTAAAAAAAATACTTTTTTATCTTTATGGCGAGCGAACTTACGTTTGTCACTATGGGCTCACTGTTCTGCCGATATCACGTGTGCAGCTTTTACGGTCATAAAAATAGGTGTATTTACGTTGGAGAGATTTCCCTTCTGCCCGGTATCTGAGATAATTTAAACAAGTACATTTCTGCTTGCAGCTGTCAAAATACTTAAGGAAAAGGTCCTAAGTGCAAATACTTTGACACGCACATAAAGATCTCAGATCAAAGAAAGACTCTTTCATTGTTTTTATGATCTGAGGTTCCAACCCAACAACATAATCGGCTAAAAAAGTTTAGTCCAGAATTGTTAAAGCATGTGCTTAATTCCGCATGTCTTTTATTTAATAGAAAAGTTATAATAATAACTTCACTTGATGAAAAACTTATACAAAAAGTTTTACCTCATCATTTTGTTGGTCTTATGCAAAATGAGTTTGAATACCAGAATCACTCCCTTTCGCGTGCAAAAGCATTGTAATGTTTTTTTCAGCCATGTAGGCAACAGTTTTCAGACAGATAAGCTATCCAAACAGAAATTTCACGAGCACATTTTTATGCAATACCTATGTATGTTGTCGGTGGTATGATTTACATTACACAGATAAGCCGTGTTTTTGCGCAGTTACTAACCTGATTTATTTTTGAATGTTTGCTACCGGAAAATACGTAGTGGAAATCCTAAAATAAGACAACATTGACATTGATTAAGAGCCGGATGGAATGCTACCTTTTTTGGGAAAAAAACTTTTACGGTGTTATTATAGAAAAATTAGACCAGGGACACGATTCTCATGCAGTGAAAAAAAGTTCACACTCGTAAAAACGCATACATTTTTACGAATGTGAACTTTTTTCTACTGCATCGTGTCCCAGGTTTAAACTAGGCCTAAATATTAGCCGACAACAGAGGAATGAATGACACAATCGGGACATAACCTAATAGAGAAACGCTTTTCTAATTGGCTAGCTAACAGCTTAGTCCTGACTTAAACCCGGTACTAAGTTTTTGTAATAACGGGGTTAGTGTGTAAAATGGGGTGTGAAAGTTTTTATAGGGCATATAGCGTTTACTCAGACTTAGTAGTGTTATTGTTATTTACCTACACGAAGAGAACATGGTTTGAACCAGCTTAAGCTTGTTGACAAGATGCAGTTTATTGTAATTTGTAAAGCGTAGTTTGATATCGCTAACAAAATTATGAAAGTAAGTCATCGAAACATCACGTGTCTTTTGCATACATGTTTTGACGTTTCGTTGGCGCTATCGCCAGTTCGTTTTAGAATGATTGCGCCCTTACTAAGGGCCCTGGTCTACATTTAATAAGTTCCTAATATGTTATTTAACGAGTTGTTACTTTATTACACAACAATATTGTACAAGGGACGGCATTAACGACACGAGAAATTATATACTAGTCTCATATCTCCAGTAATATAAAAGAGGAAAGATGTGATTGTTTGTTTGACTAGGTTCCGAACTTTGAATAGGTTCCGAACAACTGGACTGATTCAAATGAAATTTGGAACAGATATAGTTAGAGACCCTGAAAAGGACATAGGCTACCATTTGTCGCAACATAAAATCATCAGGGGGGTGAAATGAGGGATGAAAGTTTGTATGGAAATTCCTGACTGAAATTCCGACTTTTGGCGCGGGCAAAGTCGCGGATACTGCTAGTACTTAATATTTCATTAGGATCTATGTATACTTCTCTTTAGAACTGTTTACAGTAACAACGCGTTGTATTTAGAGTTGTTTATCGACCGATATATACAAAAAAAACAAAAACCGACTTCAGAACTGCCTTCAGTGCTAATTAAAACTTAAAATTTTATAAACAAATTTAAACTAAAAAGTACAAAATAATATTTAAATTACCTAACTGTTCTACGAAATTATACAAGAAACCTATTTCCAATTTATTATCTGTTATTTTTTGGAGTCGGTGCCAGAAATTCTAATTCTAATGTTTTTTGCAACTAAGGACAGGATCAAACCATCTCTTGACTGCTTAGAGTAGATAGAATATCTAGCTTGGTTGGCACCGACTCCAAAAAATAACAGATAATATTTTTTTTTAAAAAGAAATGTATTTTTCTATTTTTAGTTGAAATTTAGTGTAAAGTGCAACATGGGTAGACCTACTAAACGCGCTGTTCAAATGCGATCGCGTCATTTGGAAGAAAGTAGTAACGAGAAGGAAGATCGTTTAAAGAAGAACAGGAAAAGATTTGCCAATAGCATTTTATGAGGGAGGAGGGGGGGGGGAGGGAAAGAGGAGGGAGCTGCGCCTTTGACTTTGTTTTGTTAGCATCCTATACAGTACCTGACAAAACATCTGGTGTTTTAATTACTAAACTCCTAATTTTTAAGGAGTTCCACCATCAGCTCAGCTCCACATAATGACTATCAGACGTAACAACATGTCAACATTAAGATACTAGTACGAAAACACTATACGTGCCTTCAAAATTTGAGGGTTTCCCTCGATTACACCAAGATCCCAGCATCAGATCTCGACTGGGCCAAAATGGGACCAACAGAAGGTATAGCCTCTAGGTAAACATTTTTTTTTTTCAAATCGGTCCACAGCTGACTGAGATATGCGGTAACATAGCCACAAAAAAAAACATACAGTCGAATTGATAACCTCCTCCTTTTTTGAAGTCGGTTAAAAGTAGGATAAAATATAACAACTCGTACATTGACGGCTTTATCAATGAAAGTTGTGGCACCTTGACACAGATTGTGCTGCACGCACTGTTATCACTATCAGAGACCTAAGTCTTAATGCTACTAGTCACCACGGCGAGGGCTGGAATTCGATTCCTGGTCGAGTTGATGAAAAATATTAGTCCATTTTTACACGTTTCCCCCGGAACTGAAAGTCGTCCTGGACTGGACCCTTAAGTAAAAGTGTTAATACATAGTTACAAAATTCATTTATCATCACTCAGTTACGGAGCTTAGCTCCTGTCGGTGATCTTACAAACAAAAGTATTTAACACGTTATAACGGCTGTAAAGTTGCAGAATTATAAAAAGAAAAACGTATATTTGTACAAGAGTTTGTAAAAACGTCATGAATAACTAACTATAAAATTATAGATACATTATCATTACGAATTGCGTTAAGTGTATTGCACTCCCGGGAGAACAGCAAACACAATGAAATATGAATGTAAATATAATAACTTATTTGTGACAATGGATACAATGCCAATATTAAATAAACGCATCGTGTTTACTAACATATAAATAAATGTTTGTTCACCTACCAACACCGTTTTCTTTCGAGTCTGCAAATTACTATCCTATTCATAAAAACCTCAATGGTCTACATATAATCTTACTAGGGGTTCCCCGCGACTTCGCCCTGGCAAATGTCAGTTTTTTTTTTTTTTTTTATTTGAAATAAGTTTTGACTCTAGACTAAGCCAGACGTGGCACAGACAGAGTCGATGATGGAGCGAGCTCACCCAGAAGAAGCCTGTGATGTTCTAAAATTCTAAATCTAGGTATAAAAAGGAAAACTGTCTTAATGACTCATTGACTGTCATATCAACTCACAGCCCAACCAACTAGGATTGCAAACTTGAAATTGTTCATCAAAGGAAACATGTGAACTATAATGTAGGTAAGTACTAAGGAAATATTTTGGAAATTAGCCCCCTAAAGGGGTAAAAAATGGGGGGGGGGGGTGATTATATACAACTTCATACAATTGTCTGTAGCTAGTTTGTGTGGTAAATTCGACATTTGGGTTACCCTTAAAAACTTTCGTCCATAGGGGACGATTTATATATACCCCTAGGTTTGTCCAATTTTTATTTATATATTTTGTTATTTATTTAAATGTTCTGATATCGTTGTCAAGATATGCCAAAATTCTATATACGACAACAGAAAACAAATACGGACGTCTAAAACTATTTTAATGTCTTGAACGTCCTAACAATTTAATTTCATTTAAGAATTTTCTTGTTTTGAGGTCAGTATATTATTTTTTGGATCTATGTATTTTGACATAAATATTGCAACTATCATTAAATGTATTATAGTACAGTTCATCAATCAGGAACCATGATTCAATTAGGAGAGATAAAAAATAAATAAAAGGCTCAACGCACACAAGGCCTTATAAACGTGACATTGAGTGAGCGCATTTCAAAACGCTCAAGCCCGTGTGTTCCACATACCAAGCGCATCCGTTACTTGAATATAGTGCTCGTTCTCACTGGCATTCACGTCACGCCGATTATATCAGCCCATTAATATAATCGAAATTTAAATTAGACATTTGGCCCTATGAGAAATTACTTTTATTTTCATGACACTTGTAGTGGACTAGTGTAATGAAACTGTATAGTGACTTATATGTTATAACTAGGCAGACCGTACCACTGTATGTACTTTCCGGTCATGTCGGACTGCCGTCTCAACGAACTATGAGAATAAAGGCACAGAGAGTGCACATGTGTATTGTGCACTATAATATCTCTCGCGCAATAGGCTTATCTCTGTTGAGATTGGCCGCCGTAGTCAAAATTCGGCTAAGAGGAACATTATCCATTACAACTGTATCGTGATATACCAATATACAATATTTGCGTGAGTTTTTCCAGTGAATTTTCAGTAGAACGTAACAGGAGCAGTCTAATAAGTTTAAAAAAATGTAAATGAAGTGTTTCTAAAATTATCGTACGTGATTGTGATTGTACAGAAAATATATTTCATATTTTTCTTTTTTGAATGTGGATCTTAAGGGCAAACTAATAAAGAGTTATTTTTTTGGCAAAAGTGAATAAACTCGAAACACTACAATGGAAACGGTCCCTCATAGAAAACGCTACGCTTGCTTGCACCAAGGATACTAAGATCACGAGCGCCTGTGGATGTCGCGGCGAAACGAACGATAAATCGACCGCGAATTATCGACGCATCAAACTTAAGAGCGGCTATAAATAAAGGATTACTGTCAAAGTTTGATGGATGAATGAGTGAAGGGGGGATACGGTTTGTATGTAAAATACAACATTCGCGCGAGAAGTCGCGGTGACCACCTATATAAATATAAGACAATATCACATAAATTGATTCGATTTTAAAGTTAGTTGCTAAACCAATAGTGTAATGTAAAATGTAAATCAGTAGAACCACAACACCCAGACCCGAGACAATATTGAATATATCGTTTCTATATTGAACCGACCGGGGGTCGAACCCGGGACCTTAGACATGGTGATTGGTGATACCATGAAAACTGGCGCGGCAAGCCACTAAACCACGGATGTCGTCAATTGAGTCATTGAGACCATAAACCACTTTATAAATAACATATTTATAGTCAAGCTCGCATTAAAAACAATTAATCCATTATCTTAAAGCTTAAAGAAGAACGAAATACATACAATAAAGTTAACAACACCAAGTATCGATTTATTACTGCGTCGATTTTCTATTACGTCCAAAGTAATATATTTATTTTAATTCAAATTAATTCATCAGTTGACACATGATAACTAATGATAATTTGTTTACGTAAAGCTTTTAAAACACGCTTTTCGATCGATATTCTGACTATTGACACTCCTTACTAAATTGACCAATATTGTGCTTTTAACATTTAATATTGAATGGAGCGAGAAATCTTTTGTAGCTGCTTACTGTCGGCGGCTAAATAGGCATTATCGAATATCGGTTGGTTTTATTAAGCTAAATTGGTTTTATGATACATACATATTTGTTAAAAAAAAACATATTTTAGTTAGATATTTATAACATGTAGATTCACCAGTTATTAAAATTTACCGTCAAATCTATAAATTACTTGTCAGTTTCTTGTAAGATAAGTATCCTTCCTTTCCTTTAAATGACTAAGGCTGGAAAAAATATGTATCAACACCTCGCAACAGTCGGAAATTATTACAATTAGATCCGAAATTGTTCGAATACGTCAAAAGGAAAATCAATTTGAAGTACTTGTGTTAAAACACAGTGATAATAGTTATAAACAATATCCAATTAACGCACATTGTTTTGTGGTTGGTATTCATAGAATTGTTGTCATGTTATTGTTTGGAAGAACAACAGGACGTTTTATTGTTACACAGCTACTCTTGATCAACGTCTTCCACTAGTCAAGTAATGAAAGTTAAAATACAAAACGCAATAATTGTATTGTGTTAATAATACTTCAAAAACAACATTCTAAATTAGTCCGGAGAATAATCTGATTCGGTCTCAAGTGGTGGAGCGAGGTCGTTCATAACGTTCATAAAAACTTGTGCAGCAACAAACAAAGAAAAATAATATCGAAACCCAATATGTATATTCAATATGGCGTATTTCCTTACAATAGTATTGTTAGCTGTTAAAGGTAAAAGGTGCGCTAGATACTCCACTTTGAAATATTTGTCGATACAAACATGCTTATCTGTGCATTAATTAACTCGGGCCAACTTGGTAAGCAATAGTCACTACTTTTGTTAATGCTTTATGTACTGTTTTAATTGAAGTAGGTGGAATATGTTAATTGTCATAATTTTCAAACTGATAAACTGTGGTAGGTAATTGTTGCAAATAAATTAAAAAAAGGCATAGGCAAAACCAATTAATTATTATTTATTAAAATGAATCTACACTAGCAGTATAAAGAGGTAAAATCAAGTTTGTTAAATTATGTTTGTAGCAAGTAATCTTTGGAACAACTATACCGATTTTGAAAATTATTTAACTAGACGAAAGCTAAATAGTAATAATAATCTAGGCTGTATTTTATTATTCAATGTACCCATGCGAAGCCGGGGCAAGTCGTAAGTAATAAATAAAATCGCTAGCAACAACGTAGAGGTTGAAAGAAGTAAAGTCTAACAAGTGCAATGTATAAATAACCAAACGTCAATAAAGTAAAGAAAACATGTTGGATCGCAGTATGGACAAATCTTTTATCACAAAGGCCTCGTATTAAACCCGTGCATTACAAACGATTGATCGATTTAAGTAGTGAGCGAGAGATTAAAAGTGATCAGTCCCTAAGCCTGATAAAATCATACAAAAATCAACAGTTTGACTAAAATCGGCAAAACAATCGGCAGATCACCCTGTGATCTTCAATTATTGTAATACTTGAGAGGCCAATGTCCAGCAGTGGACTCACGGTTTTTGACTAAGACGAAGACGCTAAAGCAAATAATCCGTTCGAACCGAGTGTTTCATACGAGGCTAGCCAAGGAATCCCTCGCGATGCGCGCACGCATGCACACCGCGCGTGCGCCGTAGAAACCTCGCGTGCTAGCGGCTGGCATTCGACTCGCCGACTCCTTGTCCATATTGCACTGTTGCTATGTACCCGACGCACGATACAAAAATTGGTGGCCGAATCACGAAATTGAAAGGACGGATCATCAATCGTAAAAAAATATCAAAACGAGGGTAGATTTCGCGCGACAAGAGGTCCTATGCAAATATGATCAAATCATAACACTCCCACCAATCACTAGGCCAACTGGTTTTGAGTGACTGTCTTTGTCTTTACGATTTAGGGAATTGGTTAAGTGATGTTTCGATATAAAAGTACGCTCGCCCCATCTAACCTTTCCACTCTGTTCTGCGTCAAAAATAAACCAAAACACCACCAAATTACATCCGCCGAAATAACTCGTAATAACAAAACAAAATTAGCGACGCGTTGCGTCATATGATCGAGCGATCGTCGCATCCCGCTCGTAAACCGGCCGTAATGATGATTCATATGTCAACTGGACGCAGATAACCCACTAGATCGAATCGAAATTGCATCAAGAACCTACGCGTGTCAATCGTACTCCAATTATCGTGAGCTGAAAATAATGTGAGCGTTCTCACGTAGCTGCGCTGGCGCAATCATGTCACAAACAGCTGATAAGGGCACCGCTTCCGTTGACCGCGACGATACGAGTTTTCACCGCGGCGAGAAAACGCGACATACCCACACGGCTCACTGTCCGCCGCGCCGAATTCCTTCGCGTAAAAGCGCATAACTTAAATTTAAAACTGCCCACGCGTTAAACACTTAACATTTCCACTGATACGGAACTGGCTGGACGTGCGCCATGCATCACATGATAACTCACCTGCATATCGTCGAGCATATCGCAGACGGAGTAAAGCGAAGCGGTGTCCGCGTTCACTTCGATGATGCCCATGATGCGTTTTGTCTTGATGCTGGCTGGTCACAAAAAAAAGTTTTCGCTCGAGGCGTTGATAACACGGAGGACCGATCGGGCCGTTTGCGTGTCTTTATCACCCCGTCGAAAGTGTTGTCCGACTCCGAGTGAGTAGCGAAGCGTGATGCGTGAGCCGGTGACGTTAGGGACACGGAGCGCGAGACGTACTCACGCTGTGACCGAGCCTCGCGGACTGACGCGAATACGCCGACTTCTGACAGTGAAAGGGTCTTGACGTCACGCACGCATACGATAACGCTAACCCCCCTTCTCTCGGTCTACTCCCCCGCCGACTTGTTGCTACTACACCCGTCTCGCTCGCGCTCGAGCGCAGACAGATAGCGGCCTCTCGATGTTTGATTACGCGTGCAAAATACGCGTTTTGCACACAACAAATTTGTTTTTTTTTCTTTATAAACAAAGAGAGACCTTTAAAGCAGAGCAAGTTGGGTTGTTAGCGATCGTTTTTCATTGAGTTATTAATTGTTTCGCACTTAAAATAAATGTCACGTTTCAGTTTTAATAATTTTTACGCTTCGTAACGCGTTGACGCATTTGAAAACAGAGCGTACCTAGCCATTGGAGAAAATTTCGTAGTCGTTTTGCTACGATGACGCAGGCTCCGTAGCAGTGACGTAGAAGGGACCCGTTACGTCGTAGCGGGAGTCCCTTCGTTCGTAGACGCGCTACGGTGGGCGTTCTCGTAGAACGAAACTTATTTATTTGACATTATTTATGATCATCAGTGTAACAAATATTATTGTGTGCTATGTGGGAAGGTTCTGTGTTATATATTTACGGTCTTTTGAATATAGTTAACCGTGCAATTGGATAAAATGTATTTTTTAGATCATCATGATAAATGTCTCAGTTGGACTAATAGAAATAGCTGCCTGTCCATCAAAACGTAGATAATAGATAAATTATTGTATTTGCTAGTAACAATGTTTTTACGGTTAAGTTTAATCCGTTAGTTATGATGAGACAACTGAAAATATTTATGTATGGGGTTAAATGAGGAAACATATTGAGTCGATGCAATATTTTGTTTTATAAATAGAACATGATAACAAATCTGTCAGTTACATACCATTTTAACGGCATACATTTTTATAAATGTTATTTTTGTTCGAAGAAATATGTAGGCGTAAATATTATCGATATAAATTGCACATTGAGAAATGCAACAGCGTTTTGCGAAACACAGAATTAGCATTACACATACTAAGCTATACTTTTGGATCATTACCTAGTAACTGATTTAAGTGCAAAGTATACATAATTAATCTAAGGCTCTAAATTCGCTACTTGCACGTTTTTAATTGAAGTGCAAAATGATTTTTGCACAGAGATGATACAAGTTGACCTCAAGCATACCATGACATGAAGCCTTTCGAAAATCAATTACTTAACACTCACTGTACCGAAAAGATGATTGCCTCGAATGATTTTGATTTGCATAACTTTTAATTAGTAATTTAATTCAAGGTAATTTTAAAAAATGTGTGTACAGTAGGCCCCACATCAATCTACCCAAATCTGTTAAAATATCTGAAATTAAAAAATATTTATGAGCGGATTTCGAGACAGACTTAACCATTTTTGAACTTAACATAATTTAAAATTCGTGTATAATGCACACTGTTCGGGCAGATTAATTTGATTATAGAAAATTTTTTGCTTTATTTGGTAGAACACCGTTTGGAAAAAAACATTTTTAAAGAATGCAATGCTTCTTTTGGGCTTTGAGCATAACACAAATGCGCATCAAAGCAAACAGAAACAGGTTTCAAGCACAGGTTTAAGGTGACATCACATTACATAGCTAAACAAAAAAAAAATGTTTAACTAAATTCCAAGTTATGGCAAGACGATCCTCGCGCTTAACCATAGGTTTTTTTTCCTTTTTTTGTTTTTCTTAGCAAAAGACAGGCAAAATATAGCCTAAATACAGCCTGGTCTGATTTTCAATTAATTTTCAGTTTCTAGGGGGACCAACAAAAAGTGAACGCGGCTTGTCATTAAGCTTCTCTTGAAGAAGAGCGCAAGCGCAACTAAAAAGCCTTAAACGATAAGTAGGCTTGATTCTAATGCCCTGTCTAAGATTAAATTTAAGTTCCGAGTCTCTCTTTCTTCTCCAAACTAACGAAAAGAGACAGACTAATTAGAAACTTCAGAATAAACAGCTGTCAGTTGCTAATGAAATTAGAGAATGAATATAAAGACAATTCAGTAGAATGTCATGACGACTAAAGTTAGACGAAAACATTTGTAAAAATACACGTAAAAATAGCATCACTGAATTTGCCGTTTCTAAATTATTGTAGTGTGTTTATTATCGTTTGTTTAGCAGAGAAACAGAGAGGCTGAACTCAAATTTAATCTTAGACAGACATAGCGCACATTGGAATCGAGTCCAGTGTCTGTCAAAAGGTCACGTTTCGCGTGACCTTGAACTTATCATCGCCGCGTGCGCCGATCGCCGAAAAACTTGCGTAACCAAACTGCGACAGGTCTGAGGCCTTACTCGAGTTCGAGTTTTCAAAGTAGCCGTCCCTTTCACTTACGACAGATGACAACACGAACGAGCGTGATAGCTAGACTCGAAAATACGGACATCGTCAACAGGAGTAGGGCCTCTGGTCCGAGGCTTGAATGAGACAAACGCCTTTTAAAGGTTCACTTTCCGATATCGGACCACTTTTATTAATCTATTGGTTTTTATATTCCAGTCTATTTTTGGCAATGAGTCATTTGAATGAAATAAGGAATTATTAAATTTAAATACAAAGAATTCACTTTATACCGCGAATCGTTCAGACTACATGAAACGATATTTAGTTTAATAGGCCAATCTTAAAGTTTCTTTTAGGTAAAATTTATAGATTTTGTGATACTTACGAGTATGTACCTATCCTAAATTACTTGATGAAAGTGAATAGCATTTTTTTCACAAAATATATATTTCATCGAGACATATCATGGAACTAGAAAATATGATAGTGACAGGGCTATGTACTTGGGGTGCAAATAATATTTTCCATGTAAGTTAATATACAGTTTTGGACCGCATGAAGAAGAGAGAGGTTTTATACATCATCAAGGAGAGAAAGCTGGAGTATCTTAGACACATTATGCGCAATTTGAAAAATGAACTTCTGCATTAATCATACAGGGAAAGATTCAAGGCAAGTGAAGTGTCGGAGGTAGGAAGGTATCCTGGTTGAAGGATCTACGCCAATAATTTGGAAGGAATAGCCGATCATTGTTTAGAGCCACGGTATCAAGGGTGCAAGTTGCTATGACGGTCGCCGAACATCAAAAGAAGATGGCACCATAAAAAAAAAGAAGATAATTTAAACAAAAAAATAACTGTATACGTTATAAAAGGTCATAACGGGCTAAACGATTCACGTTCCAATGATTAATTTCGTTGACCTTAAACCGTATACATAATGGATCGAACAGAGAGGCCGTCGGTTAGATCATCCACAGTAAATAACGGCTATAAATTTTACTTGATGATTTAATTAAGAACATAATTATTTTTGGGCGCGCATTTAAAATACACGTATGTTAATTTAGTAGGTAGGTACTAGACCTGTGTCGATCGTTAGGTAATTTCTAGTAACCCTGGTTGATTTTGTAGTGATCGGGTCTAATGATTCGATCATTCGGGTCTTGAATTTGTACGACATTGCGTACTGCTTGGCAGCTGATTGTTTTAAAGCTATACGGAGGTATTTCGGTTATGGTTAGGGGTAAGGATTTATACCTAAGTTTTAGGACCAACGGCCATAAACGTGCTTACCGAGGCACGAGTCTGTTAACACCACTAATGACTTGACTCCGGTGCTGTGTCAAGATATTAAAATTCAGAAACTTTCAGCCCGATCCGGGATCGAAACCAGGACTTCGTGGATAGTACCCAATGAGCTGACCACTAGAGTGGGTTTTTGACAAGACGTGTCTGAAATGGTGAAGACTATTTAAATTGTCAGGAGATTCGTTGTGTGTGTTCCCTTCCTTAAAATGAACACTGCGACCCCCAGTCATAAGGTACAGACGGCAGCACTTCAGGTTACCCAAGTGAACTAAGAAAACAGCTTTTTTATTGCGTTGACAATAGAGGCGCAAACAGGTTAAAGTGGGGTAGCTGTCTTGCGGCCGTGTGTACTTCAACTCCTAAACTTATTATTAATTTCTTGAAGTTAAGCTTCTTATTAAACGTTATTCAAGGTGTATTCATGAGTCATTTAGAATACTTACATAGGTATGGATAGTGTTTCTGAAAGTAAAGTAAAGTAATGTATAGTATAGTGTGTAACTGAAACCTATTTTGATTGTCAAATATTTCAGTGCCACTATGCCTATATATGGCAAAACAGACTAAATTATTGCATGAATAATTTTGTTTTCAAAACATTTGCTAAGATTTAGTAATTGCTGACTAAACTAGACAACAGAAAACTAGGACTATAACACTAAAAATGTGATTTAGTATGTATAAATTTACTTTAATGTATGGAGCATACACGTTTCGAAATAATATGCAAGCAATAATGGCTTTTTTCGTTCATGAGTATTTATATACCTCTATTTTTAGTTACCGTCACCAAATCGAGAGCGAAAGTACTGACAAGTGCAGAAAATAACACTAAAAGTATAAGTAGTAAGTTTACGTCAACGCGAATGGTAGGTACTTTTTGTCCTTTGGTGTATTCACTAGAACGAACTACAGATATTACCTATACTACTATATGACTAAGTTAATTACGCTTAATATCTTTTTATGGACACATTATTTGGTGTATCACACGCGGTCGCACGCCATTGTTTGACTGCCTCGTTGGTCTAGTGGTCAGCACGCTGGGTACTATCCACCCGACCCGGGATTCGAACCCAATACCCAATACCGGGTTCGAATCCCGGGTCGGGTCGAAAGTGTTGGGTTTTTCTGTCTTGAAATAACTCAGACACAACTCCGGTGTCAGGAAGTTAGTGGTGTTAACAACTCCGTGCCTCGGAAAACAGGTTGAGCCGTTTGTCCAGCGCCTGATCTCTCTACGGTCATGTCGGACTGCCGTCTCACCGAATTATGAGAGTGAAGGAACAGAGAGTACACCTGCGTGTATTGCGCACACACTTGTACACGATAATATCTCCCGTGCAGTGAGCTAATCTAAGTTGAGATTGGCCACTGTAGTCGAAATTTGCCTAGGAGGACATTATCATTATTATCACACGAAGGTTGATCACAGAGTTTTTGCGATCCAATCTTATTATGAAGAACACTTGCCGTTGAAACTAACGGTAAAGAAACTCTATCTATCTATCTCTCTATTAATATATTTTGCAGACCATTTTCTAGATAGTCACCGCACGTTTTTTAACTGTGGTGAGGCAAAGCGGCAGAGCAGACGAAATGAAAAGTGTTGCCGTAACTGGGTCATTGCCGAGTCAAGGCGAGATGTGAGATCGACGAATATCGACGCGCGCGCACGTTCCGCCTTATTTTGTGTCGAATGTCGTTACGTAGCTTTTAACGAATCGTTTTGATTTCAATCGTCTTTGGTTGACGATTGAAATTATTCAGGTATCAAAGGCGCACAATCACAGTAAAGTTAAAACCTATAGGATGGAAAAGACCTTTATTTACAAAAATAAACAAAATTGTGCGATTTTTTCTACTTTGTATAGTGTGCTCAGAAACGTGGTACTGCAAGAGCAATAACAGCAAAAAAATCGATGCTTTTGAAATGTGGTGTTTGAGAAAGCTCCTAAGAATTCCATGGACCGCAATGAGAACGAACGAGTCCATACTGCAAGAGCTCAACATCTCAACGAGGCTCTCAGCAATCTGCCACCAAAGGGCCCTTCGCTTTTTCGGACATATTATGCAGTCTTCAATGCATAGTTTGGAGAAGCACATCATCCTGAGCCATATGGGAGGCCGACGAGCCAGGGGCAGAGCACCTTCCCGATAGGCATGGAAATGATTGCTACTTTTAATTCATTTTCATTTCATGAAATGATGATTTTTTTTCATATGAAATCACATGTGAAATTTCATTGGCAATGATTTTTTTTCGCAGTGTCATAATGTAACACTTTTTGCTATTTGCTACTTATAATGAAATATGAATTATTGTGAATGGTTGCTAATTTGCTACTTATATGAAATATCATATTTAGGTTATCATGAAAAATCATGTAAAATGAATCTGAACTTTATGTTCATAAGTTTAAAGTTCTTAAAATGCCCACCCAGTATCCATCGCCACCTATGATCGCATAACTAGTGTGTTTGTCTTTTTCTAACACGCACCTAGGGCAAATCATTCCTACTCGCTCGCTCGCGCCCCGCTCTGCTACATGCAGTCATCAATGAATGAAATGAAATGAGCATGATTTATGATTTCGCAGAGTGCGATTTGTAGCAGTCTATATTAAAAAAATAGCAGGTGTGAAAAATGAAATTCATTTCATATGATTTTTCATCTGCTATTCATGAAATCTTCCATGTCTACTTCCCGATGGACAGACGCGGTGAAGAAAACTGTAGACGAGAGCATGCAGAGGGCAGTACACAGCACATGTAACCGCAGCCAACGGAGGAATCTCACTTGTGGTCGCGATCCTCAGCATTGAGGGGTCGAGGAAGAACAACAATATTGTGCTCAGATATCGGGCACTAAAATTTTGTGGTAAGAATATCAATACAGAAAGACGTATGTTTATGCCTAGATTTTAGCTATTGTTTTGTTAGAAAATTAGAAGCTGGTCTCATTGATGAAATAAGGAAGAATGTAGCCACATTATTACTACCTACTACAAGGAATTGCTATTAAATGTAAGTATTCACACATAAATTAATAGTTGTTGTGCAATAAAAACCGCAATTTATCACCACAAATGCTGTCACTGCACCTGTGGCAACACGGTTTTGCAGGTTGCAATTATTTCGATTATTTTCTTTCTGTCGAGATCGTGACATCTTTTTTATGTCTAGTCGTGAATAAAAATGCTTAAGAACCCATTCTTGTTATTACATTCTTAGATTCGCTCGACAACAGCGCGATCCAGGCACTTAAATAATGTTACTTGTAGCACAGAATACTAGTACTTCGTACAGAAGTATGACTTAGCAATTGTATTCAAAGAAATGTCTACTCAATGTCGTCAACAATATGGCGTAATTTAGTTCGCCTCAGAGTCAAGCACATTTTCGTGTAGACACCTACAAAAATCCATTGCAAGATAATTTCATACTTATTGCTCTGGAATATGAATCATAATACACTAAACCTATTCAGTGACGTAATATCACGCGACGCGATAGGGTTGACTGCTACGAGAAGCTTCTAACGCCATCTAGCGCCTCTTTCTAGTACTTTATTCATTCTCGTCCAGCCAGCAACGTAGCCGCGCGGCCGCCGGTGAATAAAACGCGCGAGCGTGGCTCTGGCCAGTAGCGACACGCAACTTGTTTTAGCACCTACGTAGGTGCGCCGCGCGTAGGTACGTTTTTGCTACCTCCGCGGGGAGATACACAGGCCTGCTTGTAGTTCTTTATTATCAAACACCTGAGATTGTTATTTTTATCATTTTATCCCGCCAGGGAACCTATATCTCTATTTTCTTTCAAGTAGGCGTTCGGGGATTCCATTACAACAACCAATATATTAGAGCCGTTGCAAATACGAACAGAATAGGTTTATATAATTCGGTCAAATCCTATCTGAATGTAGGTTACAAACATAAAGGCTTGCGTACAGAGTGCCCCACATCAACCTACCTTAATCTGTGAAATTTCCGCAACCATGTATCCATCTTATGTTAATCACATTAAAGTTGCATATCATTTGAGATATTTTGACAGATTTGGGAATGTTGATGCGAGGCCCACTGTACACAGCCCCACGCGGGCCTTTGTAGATTCCGAACTAGATCGCGGTACTGAGGCCTTACTCTGGTTGATGATGCCTGTGGTTTCAACTGTAGCCGTCCCTGTCACTCATGCCAGAATGACAACGCGAACAAGCGTGATGGCTAGACTCGAAAATACAGATATCGTCAACAGGAGTAGGGCCTCTGATGCCCTTGTCCTTGGAATAGGGCTGGTAGAGAATGCCTTAAGGCATTAAGTCCGCCAATTGTACTTTCTTTTTTGGTGCAATAAAGTTTAAATAAATTAATAAAATTGTTATCATGAGAAACAATTTATTCGCATTACACAAGATACAAATCGCGGGCAATAAAGCCAAACTTGCTCCAAGTCCGGGTGCTCGCGGATGTCGCGTGTCCTTGCCGCTAGCCGCGCCTGCGTCTGCGCAGCTACGAGTACAACGCACGCGATACGACGCGGTGGATTTAAAGCACTAATTACATTATAGCACCTATTTTTGTAGCATCTTACTGAGGAAATATGAAGATGTAATCGCAGTTCACTACTTAGGTTCCTACCTCCCTAGTCAGTTAGGTGTCTGGGGCCCCACTCTGTAAGACGATATCCGTAGTTGCGGCTGTAGCCGTCCCGGAGGCCTTACTCCGGTTGACGATGTCCGTATTTTCGAATGTAGCCGTCCCTTTCACTCACGACAGAATGACAACGCAAACGAGCGTGATGGCTAGACTCGAAAATACGGACATCGTCAACCGGAGTAGGGCCTCTGTCACTAAAGTCAGCATGTCAGTGCGAGAGCGCGACGAACAATGCGAGTAGAGCACCTGCCTATCCATCCTTCCTTCTTAGTTAGGATCCTAAATAGGATGGTACCTTCCTAGTTAAGATCTTATGTAGGATCCTTGTTAGAAAGCTACAAATAGGATGGTGTAATACGTGCTTAAGAGTACCAGTATGCTTCGGTTTTAAAAGAGCGGATGAGTGCAGGATAAAGAAAATTTTGTACAATATTTATTTAAACAGCCTTAGATGACATTGTAGTTAGGAGTAGGTACTGTTAACCTGGATTTTGAACGAAACGTCGTACGGCCAAATAATGCGGCTCATTGGCATTCTGTCAAGCGAGATATGACGTGAGCTGTCATTAAGAAGAGACGCAACACGGATGGCGTACGCGCTTTTATTATGTGATTGTGTAAAACTCATTGTAAAGAATATCGCTTAGGTTGTATTACTGTAAATCACCAAGATATGAATAAAGATGATTTCGATATTTCGACGACCGTCTTGGTGTAGTCGTTCGCGCACCGGACTTCTAAACTAGGCGGTTGCGGGTTCGAATCCCGCAAGGGGTAAATATTAGTGTGATGAGCACGAGCATTTGTACCTAAGTCATGGATGTTTATATGTATTTAAGTATTTCTATCCGTTATCCTAGTCACCATAGCAGAAGCTCACGCTTAGTTTGGAGCTAGGTAATTGGTGTGTTTGTTGAAACAATTTATTTTTATATTTATATTGATATAAATGTGTTTATTTTATCATCAACCTCCTGACCATCGTTTTCAGTACACTTCAAATAACAAACAGTCCAATTTATAAAATACATTTTTGACCCACGAGGACAAACCTACTCTGTGCTATTATGGCAATGGCAAGAGCCGATACTGCCATTGTCTTTCAAGGTACTAACCAGAATTTGTTTTTGTTGCCTTTATTTCAATACCAGCCCTATTCGTATCAAAGGTGGATGTCTGTATATTTACTACTGTTTTTGTCGGAGAATGCAAAGGGCAAACAATTACATGTACACCGTGAAGTACTTTTCCATGAGCCTTCATTTTGTTTTACATAACCCTTTGTTTAACGTTATGAAAGCGATTGAAACGATTAGGATATTATTACAACGAGGACCTGGGTGACCTAGTTTTTCTTGGTTACTATTTAATTAAAAAAGTATTATAATTCGTAAGTTTTATTGAAGAACTAAAAAGCTATAGACTTGAATAAATATGTAAAAAAACAAAAGTAAAAAATGTTTCGTCATCGAGCGAGATTTGCTATCAGTCCTACGGCTTATGCACTCGGCCACGACGCTCATGCTTACCGGTGCGAAATTAGCGACTATAAGAATTAGATTACTTTCTGGGAAGCCCTGGCAACTAAATTTGTAAAAGATTGTTGAAATAAAGAACTTTTTATTTATTATTTATTTATTTTAAGACGAATTATCACCCCCACATACCAAATTTCAGCGAAATCGTTACAGCCGGTTCCGAGATCACAATTCATACATAAATATATAAATAAATATACAAGAATTGCTCATTTCAAGGTTTAAGATTTGTGTTAATTGTTCAGCTCATTGAATTGAAATAACCTATTTATCAGCATAATTAAGTTCAAACTTTTTTTAACATTTAAATAATAGTATCATTTACCTGATAGCACTATCTACCGAAGTTCAACCACACCGACCATGTTATTCTTGTTTACATGACAACAACTCTGCAAGGTGATTTGAACCAAAACCTGGTGTAAGTTGGGTCGAAAATAAATTGTCAGGTCAGACCTGCGTGTGAACCTTCAGCGCACTCTTTTATTTAAGTAAATGAGTTGTTTTTTGCCAGTTATAGATTAGATACAAATATATGTACTATGGGAAGATATTGCAGCTACATGCTCATAATTGCATCAATCAAAATATAGTACGGGTCAACAAATCCGCGTTGCTTAGCAACTGACACCGTGTGACGAACTGACATCAAACCAAACAGCGATTTGCAGCATTGTGAGCATGGACCTAATTTTATCGGACCATTCATTAGGCGATTTATCCAAAGACAAAATGGTTTTAAATTAAAAAAAAAAACTTTAAGAAGCAACATTTTTTTATATTTTTCGACAGCCTGTCAATTTAAACTGTTCACCATAAAGCAAAGAACGTATCTCCCAAATTAAAATGCTACACTATTTTCCATTTGCAGACAATACCAGGCCTGTGTATCTCCCCGCGTAGGTAGCAAAAACGTACGCGCGGCGACCATTACTTAGGGGCTAAAACAAGTTGCGTGTCGCTACCGGCCAGCGACACGCTCGCGCGTTTTATTCACCGGCGGCCGCGCGGCTACGTTGCTGGCTGGACGAGAATGAATAAAGTACTAGAAAGAGACGCTAGATGTCGTTAGAAGCTTCTCGTAGTAGTCAACCCTATCGCGTCGCGTGATATTACGTCACTGAATAGGTTTTGTGTATTATGAATCATATTCCAGAGCAATAAGTATGAAATCATCTTGCAATGGATTTTTGTAGGTGTCTACAAGAAAATGTGTTTGACTCTGAGGCGAACTAAATTACGCCATATTGTTGACGACATTGAGTAGACATTTCTTTGAATACAATTGCTAAGTCATACTTCTGTACGAAGTACTAGTACTTATTCTGTGACAATACACATAAAACAAGTAAAAACATTTCTCAGTAACAAAATGTGAACAACGCAATACCCGTTGTTTACTTATCCATTCAAAATAACAATTATTATTATTTAAAACGAAAAACAACACACGTTGGTTACTCGTATTATGAAAGAAAAAAAATGCTTTTAAGTATATCTATTTTTCATTTCATTTGCGCAAATTGGATGTCTTACCTACAATTACTTTTCTGGTTTAAAAACATATAGCGTATTGTGTTGTCAAATTACGAGTATATTCAATTACTTTTTGTTACTGTTTGTGCAAAGTAAATTCCTACCTACTCACACAAGATGAGGATATCCAATACAATGGTTTAGGATAAAATAATTATAGCAATATTGAAAAAATATAACATAAAAAATCCTATAGATTTTAAAAAGACCTTAGGCAATGTCCTTTTTGATCGAGATTAAATTTAGAAATTAAAATTTCACGATCCAAATAACACGGGAAAACATTTAAGAAGAAAACATGTGACACAAATTTAAAAAAAAGACAGACTAATCTTTGTACTTCCCAGGGAGAAAGAGAATACTTTAACCTAAATTAGATTAGGGCTGCGGAGAAAAGTCCAGAGGGCCTGATTGCCGACAGCCAATTTGTATTGTCGCAAAGGACAGAAAAATATTTAATAATTGACTGACTTATCAAACTTCAGACGAAACCCTTGCACCTAGAATGCTGTGTACAAATATTGCTCTTATGATGTAAGAAAACGTGAATGCAGATATGTAGTTTTGAAAGGATATATTTAAAATAGTAATAAACAGTGCGGGGTGAGGGTGGTGAATGACACTACTGACATCACTGTGCTCCGAGAGAGCGGATTTGCTAGTCACAATGCTCGTTTTTGGGGCAGCACACCAGGCGTCCGTTTTCAAATCCAGCCGAGGGTCATGCAACAATTGTGTGCGTCCGTATTTATTGAATTATCTAATAAAGCGAAAAGTGTAGAAGTTTTTCTTTTATTAGCTTTTAAAAACGTAAATCTGTCACGAGACGCCCCTTAGGTAGGCCTGCCGTTGCCACGCGTTCGTATCGCATGCTCGATAAGGCCCGCGATACTTGGGTTGACAAACAATATCCTCGCCAATTCAAAGTTTATCGACACGTGAGCTATTTGAGCATTATCAGTGTACTCCTTATCAAATTATCATAACATCACTGTCAATTATTTCAAATAGAGTGCTCAGGTGGTAAGAAATTTGGAGTTGTCTCTTAATATTGGACAATAACATTTGCTCTGATCCCAAAATAAGTAGCTAAATCAGTTGTGTTATGCAAACCAGACAACGGTGGTACCACAATACCCGGACCTGAGATGAGAGATGGCAACACCTTGAAAACCGGTGTTTGGAGTTGGGGGTTGCCAATACCCTGGAAAAAACCTACACTCTTATAAACAAGGTAAAATTATTATAATGAGAAATTTTAAAATTCGACGTTATGGCTGGATTGTAGCGTAAACTTTTGAAAACATTTTGCATACGAATTTAAGAAACACAAGACCGACTTTGTATCTATGTTAAACTAACTATTGCTTCAGTGTGAGTACAGAAGCAATAGACATCATAAACTATCCAACTACTTATTTTAAAGTGTTATTATGAAGTCTCGTATAAAAGATTCGAACCAACTGGCGCGTCATTAAAATACCTTACTCGCTCATGTTGTGATAAAATCGGCCATGACTTTCAAACGTGAAATTGATAACGGCAAAACGATTTGATAAGCCGGCATAACGGTGATAGCGGCTCGTAACAATACGTAATAATATACTGTTGTTTTTTCAAGTAAATATAGATATTTAGATATGCTAATTGCAAAACATTGATTCTATGGTATCAGTAGCTGTTCGCCGCGACATCATTTTAAAATTGACGACCTCTTAGTGTAGTCGTTTGCGCACCGGACTTCTAAACCAGGCGGTTGCGGGTTCGAATCCCGCAAGGGGCAAATGTTTGTGTGATGAGCATTTGTACCTAAGTCACGGATGTTTATATGTATTTAAGTATTTCTATCCGTTATCCTAGTCACTATAGCATAAGCTCACGCTTAGTTATTGGTGTGTTTGTTGAAACAATTAAAAAAAAATGCTGGACTGGATTACTGGATGCACTATTGGAACAATCCAGAGCCGGTTTCTATTGCTATTGGATCCCTCATATTTTTATCAATCGTTTCTTGCGCTCTTTTCTGACTGACATGACTAGATTATAGGAAAACCCTTCCCAAGTTCTTTAACAGTATATGGATTATCTGCCGAGTCTTATTTATTGACAGTTTGAGTACGAGTAGTAGAAAATGTATGTATTAGTTTGCACTTTTTTGATCTTTGATTGAATGGTTCAGTTAATTTGGTTATATGTAACTGTCTTCCATCCAAAGACTTTCTCCTTGGCTACAACTATAGGGTGCGACGTCTTTTAAACTCTTCCCACCGGAGCCCTGCGCTAAGCAGCTTGCTGTGTTCCGTTGGTGAGTGGGAGTGCCAGAACCTTCTGCGTGAGCTCGCGCCACCGTCGACTGTGTCTACGCCACGTCTGGCTTAGTCTAGAGTCAAGAGCAAACCCATTTCAAAAAAATTGATTAAAAAAGAACCCTTTTACAACTGCATTAAGATGCCACAGTGTTTACCCCGACGTGCTGTCGTCCGTACCCTTATGCATACCCCCTGGGTGAGAACAGCTACTCGTAGGTACTACTTCGAACAATCTTCTAAAATACTTTTCAAACACTGCATCTCGTGTCAAGGCCATTGGAAGAATTTGGGCTGATAACACACAGAGGTAAGATTACTTTACCGATAACAGGAGTTTATCTTACACCTTTTTAAACGTTAACGCGTTATTTTGTAAAGAGAGAAAAGTATTAGCACAACAACTATTTTATTCAAGGGTTATTTTTCAATTCTGATTATTGAAATATCCGCCTTACGTCAAAAAACAAATAACTAAAAATAAAGAGAAAAAATACCTAAAAAGATCCCAAACAAATAATATACAATATATACTATATAATATAATACCGACACAAGGCTGGCTACCAAATGAACATGACGACCTCTATAGCAGAGTGGCTCGCTCACCGCATCTCTGACGTCCCAGGTTCGATCCCGGTCGAGTCAATAAAGAAATTAATATTTTCTATATTGTCTCCGGACTGGGTTTTTAATACCACCGTTGGTTCAGATTTCCATAACACAAGTGCTTAAGTTACACACTTTGGGATCTAAACAATGTACGTGATGTTTTACCTTTTTTTAACAAGACACGTTGCTACGCCAGTTCATAGACAACAAGTAGCCCAGCAACAGGGTTGCCAGATATGCCGCCAACACAGCCCTTAATAAAATGATCTACTCCATCTGGAAAAACCTACTTTAAAACGACACATTAATACGACAAATAAAAAAAGTTAAACAACCGTGGATCAAGCTAACCACCACCATCCTATGCAGTTGTCATAGGGGTGAATTTGCAATGAACTGTGTAAATACGATTCCACTTGGTGTTTTAATCTGATTATGGACAATTAAAATGACTGGTTCATCAACATGAGAGCGAGCGTATTTATTTTAGTCGAGTTAAAAATAAAGTGACATCTAGAGAAATATATGGGGCAGCAACATAAGGCGCACTTTACGCTGTAAGTCAAAACTAACCTCTTCTTGTATATTATTACTATTTATTTTTGGATCCCCGGTTTTTAAAAAAGCCGTACAACTTTATTACTGAACAAATATTACTGAAGTAATTATAATAATAAGGTAATTTCATTTAAAAATGTTAAATTCCATTTAAGGGCTCCTGTTGAAGGCCTTAATAAATGCAGTTTTACGCCAGGCCAGGCCTCAAAAGGCCCCTGTCTGTGGGGTGACCCATTTTGGGCTCCACAGATAAGGGGGTATCGGCCATTCTGATAGCCACGTACGAGGGGTTATCTAAAAGAAAATGCTGTTAAAAATAACACCGCCTGACTGGACAACTCCATTTTTTAAATCTACTTTCTGTGGTGTGTAATAATAATAATCTTATCTTGAATTTCGAAGGAATTCAAAAAGGGTTCAAGATCAGTGTGACCACGGCCTAAGCGTTTAAGCTTTTTTCTCGTTTCGACACTAATTACTCTTGCCGTTCAGAACTTTGCGAGAGAAAGGCAAACACAAGGACACCAACATGTGTCTTTTATTTTAAACACGAGAAGTGTAGCGACTTTAATGACTTCATATCATCAGAATAAGGAGTTAATGATTATGACTCATTATTCTGTCAACGTAAGACAGGGTCAAATCAATAGTTGTTGAAAGTTAAAATAAGACTAGTTTAAATCTAGTTTCATTTAAGTTCATGTTATGAATCACCGTTATTTTTTTGTTAAAAATAGAAAGTTACATTTGTTTTACTAAAATTGACAGATGTCAGACGCCTGCATTTAATAATAATTTATTATTACTTGTCGAAAAAACTAAAGACATTCCAAAGGCATTCTCTATCCCTAAAACGTTCACAATAGTCCATCTTTGTCATTCTCTCAGAGTCCAAAAGAGATAATAATCGAATTAAGTTTGAAATAGATTTAGATCACGCCTTTGGATAAAGCCCAATATCTAGAAGAGTAAAGTTTTTTAGTATTTTGCTGAAGTAAAAATATACGAATGTAAATTTTAATTGACGTTCATTAGTGGCTATTTCTGTCCTAAATTGAATAAGTGATTCTTGATTTTGTTTTTTTGATTTTGAATTAGGTACTGTCCACTGTCCATGTTAAATGTGACGTATGGTGCAGGTGTGAAGTGTCCTTAACATTTGAATTGTAGATACGGCCTCGTCACATTGATGCAGGCGCCTGCCTCAGTGGAAGTGTAAAAAGTAGGTTTAACGCGCATTTTTGTAAGACTTTATAAAAGCACTTTGTAGCTGTCGCGATATCTTTGTAAGGAAAAATGTGCAAAGTAAAAGTAAAGTTAGCCTATTCGACGACCGTCTTGGTGTAGTGGTTCGCGCCACGGACTTCTAAACCAGGCGGTTGCGGGTTCGAATCCCGCAAGGGGCAAATGTTTGTGTGATGAGCATGAGCATTTGTACTTAAGTCATGGATGTTTATAAATGTATTTAAGTATGTCTATGCGTTATCCTAGTCACCATAGCACAAGCTCACGCTTAGTTTGGGGCTAGGTAATTGGTGTGTTTGTTGAAACAATTTATTTATTTATTATTTATTAGACTGCTGGGCAAAGGCTTTAGCTCAATTATGAGGAGGTATGCGCCATACTCCACTACGCGGGCTCAGGGCTCATATTTTTGTTTTAAGCCTAAATTCCTAGACATTAATTCCAGATAAATTATTGTTTTTACCCCCGTGCCTCGGAAAGCACGTTAAGCCGTTGGTCCTGCGTCTGATCTCTCTACGGTCATGTCGGACTGCCGTCTCACCGAATTATGAGAGTGAAGGAACAGAGAGTGCACCTGTGTATTGCGCACACACTTGTGCACTATAATATGTCCCGCGCAGTTGGCTAATCTCTGTTGAGATAGGCCGCCGTAGTCGAAATTCGGCTAGGAGGACATTATTATTATTGTTTTTAAGTGATTAGCATTAACTTTTCAATTTAAAGATTAGATATTGCACTTGAAAAAATGACCGTCTGAGGCGGGAATGGAATCCAAGTTTAGTTTCTCCCATACCTGGCGATTGCTTAACCACTCGGCCACCCAGACAAAAAACGTTGGCAAAGCCTGTCGAAATTTTCAAGTTGTTGCTTGTTGTTTCAACTGGTTGCTATCATCAATATTATTGGTATGTGTATGTCTATACTAATATTATAAAGAGGAAAGATTTGTTTGTTTGTTTGTTTATTTGCATCGAATAGGCTCCGAAACTACAGGACCGAATTAAATGAAATTTGGCACAGAGATAGTTTAAGACACTGGGAAGGACATAGGCTACTTTTTGTCGCGATATAAAATCATCAAGGGGGTGAAATGGGGGATGAAAATTTGTATGGAAAATCCGACTTTTGGCGCGGGCGAAGTCGCGGGGATCTGCTAGTCTAACAATAAATATGTGTGTAATAGCGTTGCCGCTCGAAAATCATCTACAATATCAATACGTCTATCGATAGTATAGATAGCTTTATTAGGGTCAATTCTATTGATACACAGCAACACTATAGATACTATCGATAGTATTGCAGCTCAATATTAATATCACTATTTATTTTAGAGCACTACTATCGATAGTATCGATAACATCAATATAAATGCTCTGTGTCGACAGAATTTATGTTATCTATACTATTTATGCTATCGATAATATCGATAGACTTATGCTTAAGCTTCAACTATTGATAATCTATCGAAAAACTATCGATAATAGACTTTTGAGTGGCAACGCTAGTGTGTAAGTAGGTATAAGTTAGATTACTGAATCTATGTCCACTGTGCGACTGCGTTGATGCATCCTGCGGTGCGTGCCGTGACGTCAAATGGCTGTTTACAAAAATGAATGTATTCAGAGCTTGTTTATGGTGAGATGAGAGTAGTGTCACACGAGCCGGAAAATGCATTTCATCCATATCTCATATCTTTAAACGATCAATTCTTGTATATTTATTTATATTATGTATTTGTGATCTCGAAAACGGCTTTAACGATATCGGGGGTAAAAAAATCGATCTAGATTAGTCTTAAGTTTGGGAAAACGCGTGTTTTCGAGTTTCCATGTGTTTTTTTTTCGCATTGTTAGACGCAGAAAATGGTCGCTAATTTCGTAGCGGTAAGCATGAGCGTCGTGGCCGAGTTCATAAGACGTAGGACTGATAGTACTATGTGTCTGGGGTTCAAATCTCGCTCGGTGACGAATTTTGTTTCCTTTTTTTGGAAATATTCAAGTTTATAGCTTTTTTTGTTTTTTAAGTAAGATTTACGAACTAGAAAGGTTTTTTTATTACACATTAGTAACGGAGCAAAGTTCAGTCGCCCAGGTACTCAATATTATAAATACGAAAGTAACTCTGTCTATCTACAGGGGTTCTGTTTTACGCTTAACCCAAATTTGTATTGGCAATTTGGTGTAGAGATTGTTTTAGACCCATACTGGCAGGCAACATAGTTTCCATGACAAAATAATAGGACAGAAGGAGATGGGAGTTTGTGTGGGAATGGCCTAATCGGTGGACCGATTTAGATGAAGTTTAGTATGTAAATAGTTTAAGACTACAGGGAGCAAAAAGGATAGTTTTCGTCTTTAAAATCATACTTTAAGGGTGTGAAAGATTGTAATACAATTATTGTTTTTAAGTGATAAGCATTCACTATGCAATTTAAATATATTATTGCACTTGAAAAAAACGACCACCAGAGGCGGGAATCGAACCCGCGTTCCTCGCATACCGGCCGATTGCCTAACCTCTCGGCCACCCTGGCGTTGGCAGAGCCTGTCGAAATTTCATCTTTCGATTGTTAAATACTTGCAATAGTATTTCTTTCGAGTGTTGAGGGTATAATCCCAATAACATTGATGAAAGCAACACGGCATTACAGCGTTAAGAAGCACTTGAAAATTTCGACAGGCTCTGCCAACGCCAGGGTGGCCGAGAGGTTAGGCAATCGCCCGGTATGCAAGGAACGCGGGTTTGATTCCCGCCTCTGGTGGTCGTTTTTTTTCAAGTGCAATAATATAAGATTGTAATACCACAGAATATTCAATAGTACAAGTAATACTTAAATGCACAATACAAAATTTACGCATAAGGTACTTTAGTTTCAAATAGTTACACTATTATTATAAGTATACGGTCAAAAAGCTATTATTTGAAGACAACAAAAGACTATCTACTTAAACATTGCCATAAATAGGGGCGTGAGATCGTTATGTTACCTAATCTTAGTAACGATTTGAATCATCGTCATTAATATTTAACACACATTTAATTAATATCAATATAGTTCTGGCAATGTGTGGATTAGTCATGTGCAATTGCCAAAATCCACCGTCACATTGGTGCAAGAGTCAAGTCTCAAACTGTAAAATCATGTTAGAAAAATACCGGCCAAGTGCGTTCCGTACAACTGTCGATTTAATGAGACACAGCCAGGGGTCGTAGCCAAAAGGCAATCGTTCTGGAGCGAGCTTCGCTATCGCCAATGAAATGTCAAAATATGTATGCAAAAGTCACGTGATGTTTCGATGGCTTATGTCACTGTCATACATTATGTTAGCGCTGAAGAACTTAGCTTGACAATAAATTGCCATTTGGCTACGGGCCCTGGTGTCATACAGACAGTGGACTTAGAAATCGGGTCCCGTTTTTAACCTTTGGGTACGGAACCCTAAAAAGATCATAATGATGATAATTACAAGACGAAAGTCAAAAGGACGCTTAGAGTTTGGAAGATGGCTTCAATTGCTGGTTTCCCGTCACGCTAATAAATCTAATCAACAAATTACTTAACCGCTCCGATTGTTTCACTCCCGATTGCTGAGGCATTACCCAATCATAATGGGTAATTTCTGCACTTTAGACCAGGGACACGATTCGCATACAGTGGAATGTATGTGAAATGTATGAGTTTTTGCGAGTGTGAACTTTTTTTCAATGCATGAGAATCGCGTCCCTGGGCCGTGTTCCAGGAAGGGTACAAGTCTTGTAATACGAGTGTGTAACCATAGTAAAATTTTATTTGTTTGTTAGGTATACTGGCAGATAACCAATGAAAACGTGCACTTAATAAGGAGTCTACAGTCATGAAAATTGTAAAACCAGTACGAACGAGTATGCAGAGACCTACCGAAATTTTCTTCTCTTTTTTAAGCTGTGCAAATGCGTTTCTGTCTTTTTTTTTAAGTTTCATTTTTCAATGTTTAAGCAGATATTTGACCTCAATCTCATCTGTGGGGGAGTGACGACGAGACCGAGGATGGGTGATGTCAGACTAGTAACAGCCTATTCACTCTTTTCTTTAAAAATCCATATCATAGTGTTTAGGAAACACTTCATTCAGCCGGAAACTAATTCCACTCTATAGCCGTACGATTGAAAAATAACCGAAGAACTGAAATCTATCTATAGAGTGTCACACACGAGGCAACCCCGGTAGTTAAGGGTCGGGTCCAAGGTCCGTCTCGACCACGCGCTCGATTTAACCGTGTAACTTTAATCGCAGATCGATCAGCGAATAAACGCAGTTTCTCGACGCAAACAACTCGTTATCGGAACTGCACGTGTCAGGACGACGAACTCTTACGCAATGGCGCAATTAGCGGACTTGCGAAATGATGCGGGTAGTCGTAGACGGTGTAATGACAGCGGCTTCAGTGGCGTTGCTGGGGCCATGCATCGATCAGGGTAAGTAATCGATTACATTCGCTACACTGAAAAAAAAATGATTGGTTAACAGTAACCAAAATTTGGCTATTAGTAGGCCATAATAGTAGACAACACACACACACACACACACACACACACACACACACACACACACACACACACACACAAGCACACGCACAGGATGCTAGTGAGGTGTTTTTTGAATAGGTTATTTTTTTAATATGTATTGTTTTTCTAATCCATTTAAATTTGTTGCTACTTGTATATTTTAAGCCCTCGTAACTTAAACCCTCGCACAAGATCTAAGCGGGATGGGAGTGGCTGAAAATCAGCGTTGACTTTTGCCAACACTAGCTGAGCTACATCCTTTTGCTCTCCTATTTTTAGATATAGGTTCAAGAAATTGTGATAGAGATAAGTTCTTTTTTGTATGGGAAGCAATAAACGCATTTTATTATTATTATTATTATTATTGGTAGAGGTGCTTGTGGCGCAGTGGCGGCAGCGCTTTGGTAGTGATACCAAAAGTTAAGCAACCCACGGCGCGGTCGTGATTGGATGGGTGACCATTCCGACCATTTAAGTGACGTCCATGACAAGCATCTCCGTGCTTCGGAAGGCACGTTAAGCAGTTGGTCCCGGCTAATATCTGTGGTATTAGTCGTTAAGCCTAGTCAGAGGCCCTAGGGCGGCTTGATAACTTCTGACAGTAAGGTTTGTCACTTGCCTTACATACACCCCTCCACCAATCCGCACTGAGCCCGCGTGGTGAAGTATGGCTCGTTCCTCCTCATAGTTGAGGTGAGGCCTTTTCCCAGCAGTGGGATCTAATAGGCTGACTTATATTATTATTATTATAATCTAGTGACTTGCGAACTTCTGGTGATTTAGATTGAAGAAGATTGTTTAAATTTAACAAAAGTTGACTTCCCTACAACGAAACTATCAACTAACAAAACTAGTTTGGTTAATGCTTTCTTTCATTGTATTTTTTGTCATGAAAACCTGGTGAGTATCCACTGATACTCGTACTTAGTGTAACAAAATCAAAAGAATTATGCGGGTAGTCGTAATCGGTGTAATGACAGCTGCTTCAGTGGCGTTGCTGGGGCCATGAATCGATTAGGGTAAGTAATCGATTGCATTCACTCTGTAGACACATGAAACCTGGTGACGTTCCACTGATGTACTCGTACTAAGTGTAACAAAACTGAAAAATATTTAAGGTACTTCTTGTCAAAATTGTGTGGCCTATTATTATTGAATGTTTGGGCCAAGTACACGCCAGCTCGACCAGTGATTGGTCTATTGTGGCAGGCCTTTTGATTATGGCTCACTACTTATGCCCGTTGAATCCAAAAATCGCCAGATTTTTCGGGGAGTGAGTTCTGTTATCTTGTCCGGGTGCATTATATGCTGCCCTAAATGGTACTTCTTTTGCTAGTGTGTGGACTAAGTCTGAAATAAATTATTTATTATGATTATGAGTACGATTATAGATGCTATCGATTAAGTATAGTATCTAAATCGATTTCACCGATAAAATACTGTGGATTATGCATGATGCATGCAATCAAACTGATAAATTGGCGTTCTGGATTTTTATGATATTATACTTACGTATTTCAAGATGTTCCGTTATATGTAGTAAACGGTAAAAACAACAGTTAGGTATTAAAAAACGTTTTTTTTTGCTCCATCAAGCCTGGATGGATGTCAAAAGGATAATCGTTTTAAGATTACATCTAGTGGCACAATCGAACAATCGATTAATTACGATACCATACAATAATAACCCGAGGAATCGGACATATTATTCAATTTTACTTAGTAGGTGTTTTGTTTTAAGTTCAATTTGAGTTTTAAAGAGGTTTATAAGTCAGCCTATTAGATCCCACTGCTGGGAAAAGGCCTCACCTCAACTATGAGGAGGAACGAGCCATAGTTCACCACGCGGGCTCAGTGCGGATTGGTGAAGGGGTGTATGTAAGGCAAGTGACAAACCTTACTGTCAGAAGTTATCAAGCCGCCCTAGGGCCTCTGACTAGGCTTAACGACTAATACCACAGATATTAGCCGGGACCAACTGCTTAACGTGCCTTCCGAAGCACGGAGATGCTTGTCATGGACGTCACTTAAATGGTCGGAATGGTCACCCATCCAATCACGACCGCGCCGTGGGTTGCTTAACTTTTGGTATCACTACCAAAGCGCTGCCGCCACTGCGCCACAAGCACCTCAACCTTAAAGAGGTTTAAAGAGTTGATAAAGAGGATATCTGTTTAGAAAATAAATACTCGTAAGCTTTCCAAGTAAGCGGCTATATACGACAAGTTTGTAATATTTTCGCCATAACGCTGTAGATACGAAAATTTTTTTAAAACGAATGGATAGTGGACTAGTTGGAATACTGTGACTGAGAAAGTGATAGAAAAGAAAGAAAGACGCCCAAGTCCCAAACGCTGGAGATACCAGATATCACACGAGCTGGAGAAACCATTTAGAGCTGCATTACGGTAACAACTAAACGCAACCGAAAGAGACAGATATTTGACAGAGCCAGAAGAAGCCACGATCTTCAACAGTGAAAGAATCGACTAAAGAGAGCAATGCAAGTGTATAACAATAGCAATGATAATCCAAAACTGTTTTTCCGACTAAGTAAAACAATCTTTTTTTCCAACGCTCATCAAAGTCATGTAAATTTATATTATTTACAATTGGTATATTATTAATATATTAATATACTCGTACCTACATGTCAGTTATGTAATATTAGCTACAATGCCATCGCTATGACATTACAATGATACGCAACATTTGTATGTGTAAACAAATTAAAATAGATCGACCAAGTCAGCTGTTAATGAAGTTGTTTTAATTGTTGTGATTTTCGCAAACACAATCTAAATCATTGTTACAACAAGTTTTTTTAAATTCTCAGAATTGCCATGGAGATATCCCAAGCCATGTACCCGAACGAATTTTGCACCCATTTGTTATGTAGATACCCAAATTATTTGACACAAGTAAACACCTAATCTTGGGGATCGTTCTATTTCTTGACGACCGTCTTAGTGTAGTGGTTCGCTCTACGGTCTTCTAAACCAGGCGGTTGCGGGTTCGAATCCCGCAAGGGGCAAATGTTTGTGTGATGAGCACGAGCATTTGTACTCAAGTTATGGATATTTATAAATGTATAAAAGTTTGTCTATCCGTTATCCTAGTCACCATAGCACAAGCCTTCGCTTAGTTTGGGGCTAGGCAATTGGTGTGTTTGTTGAAACATTTTTTTTAATATGGGACAAGATTTAACCAAAGGGAATTTTGACTACTATTCCGCAAATATTTTTTTATTAATCACAAACATCTCTCTTATCGTCACCTTTTCGTTTTGTTGATTTTGTTACCATGCAAATAGCGTACTCCTTGTAATTGGTTTTTAACAGTGACTCATGTTGCAGTGAGGAAAACACTATTCTAATTTTTGCGCCATAAATTTTGTTGCTACCTAACGCATTCTGACTCAATCAACGACTCAATATCTATAGAAATATCGACATCGAAGGGCTACAAAATACTGTTTTCCAAAATTATATTATTGGGTAAGCATATTCTTCCTCCTCGGTCCCTCAATGCTGAGGATCGCGACCACAAGTGAGATTCCTCACTTGGCTGCGGTTATATGTGCTGTGTACTGCCTTCTGCATGCTCTCGCCCACTGTTCTCTTATGATGGGTAAGCATATTATTATAGTTATATTTAAGCATTTATACTTTAGTCATGGATGTAATGAACGTATATGTTAGTTTGGGACTAGGTAATTGGCGTGTTGTTGGAACAATTTATTATTGCAGTAACAGTGCCTTGTTGGTTACATTCAATACTCTTGATTGCTACTAGTTACTTCTGACGAAGGACACACATTGTCTGTCACCTGTTCAACCCAGCAACAGTGACCACATTTCAACGGCGCGTAATCGGCGCATGATTGCTATCGACCTCAGCGCCTGCGCTGTGTGATTTTACTAATGACACCGAACTGCCCTCTGTGCGATAACACCAATGCTCAACACCCACGAGCTGAAAACAGGGAGAATAGATAAGCCAGCACGACTAAATTTTAACTAACCTTGTTAACGTGTACACTTAACCTATGCAGTGGGCCCCACATCAACTCACTCAAATCTGTCAAAATATCTCAAATGATATGGAACTCTATGTGATCAACATTAGGTTGTAATATGATTGCGGAATTCGACAGATCAGGTTAATGTGGAGCCATGTGTACACATAAAAAAACTCAATTGTACAATTCATATAAATATTGTAAATGTCTACTGTGCGGTGTGCAATTAAGAGTATCTTATCTTATAACGTGCGATACAGAGTCCAATATTTACATAAGTAACGCCAGGTACGATTGAGAGAGAAAGGAAAACTGAAAATGCTTTGGCAGATCAATTACAACTAATGATGGTGATGGCTGAAATGTAATAAAAAAAATTGTTAATACTCCGTCCAGTGGAATAGGTACATCTCGGTATTTTAAATGCAATAAATTAAATATTTATGAATATAAAATTAACAGTTTAACCGATTATTTTATAGACTTCTTTAGTTAAACTGTACTTTACACTGAAAAACTACAATATGTCCAGAATAAAAACCTTTATTGTGTTAGGGCAAATTTTTTAATAATCAGTTAAAAAAAACATTTGCCGATTCAAGTACTGTGGCCGACTGAGACACCTGTTTAGTATAATGTAATTTTAAATTGGTCACTCTATAATATTAATAATCTAGAACAAACTCAAACGTCTACTTGGGATGTCATATCAACGCCAGGAAGGTGTCACATGAGCCGGCTGATATCTTTTGTGCTGCGCAATGTCCAACCCAAGGGCACACGACAATTTTCATCAACCAACCTTCGAGATAAACACACTACAATTACCACTCTATCACAACGAGATAAAGGTCAAGTTTGCAAGACCTTGGGCCGAGTTGACTGCGAAAGTTGATCCGAAAGCAGCTAGGCAGCTCTATAAAGGGACAATGGTAAAGTGATATGTCGAGGTCCTTTTCTTTTTTTGTGCGTTTATGAAAAAAACTCGGCAAACTGAGCCTTGCTTCGGAAATCAGGTTAGCTCTCCAAATCAAGGTTCAGATTGCCAGTTAATTTAATTATTTAGAATTAATTTATGCAATAAAATTAAAATCACTTAACAAACTACAATTAAAGACACTTCTAGTATACCGCGAGCGTAGTTAGAATCTATATCCGTGATCGTTTCTTTGTTTACAGTGTGTGCCATCTACGCCTAGCGCCAGTTGACTATTTTTCATGTACCTTCACGTTTTAAGCTCTCCGAAATATTGTTTAAATGAAATTTTATGTTCTCATTGTAAGCGAATTCCTGTAATTCTTTATGAGAATAAATATCTTAAACCTTAAACATTTAATATAGAAATGCAGAGAGCACTATGTGGCAATAGCAATGTTGTGCGAAACTGAAACTTTTTTTTTATTTTGTCACAGTTAATTTCGTTGTTATAAAGTAAGTTTACAAAAGTCCCATAAAAAAAATTATCACCCATTTTTCAAACTGAACGGATATGTCTCTGTGAAACACTTTTTCAAAAATCTCAACCTTTTACATCATTATATATCTCACCATCACCAGCCGCAGAACGTCCACTGCTGAATATCCATACCTCTAACATACAAAACAAAATTAAAAAAAAAATACTACAAACTTTACCTTTTCAAAATAAAGCCCTGCAGAGCCAGGCTAATTCTTATAAACGAAATAATCTGATGTTATCAAGATTCACTGGTTTGACACTAATTCTTCTTATCAATAGTAATTCATCAAAGTAAATTAAGTAACTTTCTACAATTAAATCCATCTAGAAAAAACAATTTTAAGACATCGCAATGCAAGGTCTTACTCTGTACAATGTTCAACCTCAGATCATAGAAAAAAACGGTAATTTAAAAAACTAAAAAACCCGACTGCGTTTCTGTGTAATTCGAAATTAAAAAACCCTAAAACAAGGAAGAGGTCATACCCGGGTTAAATTGGTAACCATATTAAAAATTGTAGCAGTCGGGACCCATTCTAAAAATGGAGGCTAAGTGAATTTAGAGCATATACCTGCCTCTATATTACATTGCATATTTCCATTTGTGGGCACAATTTTGAAAATGTATATAGCCTATGTCATTCTCACAACTTTGACAAATTTAACGACACCTTATATGTCAAAAACTGTCAAGCCCTTTGGGCTGTAGGGCGTGCCAAACAATTATACCTACATACATACATACTCTCGAAAAACATAACCCTCCTTCCGCAGTCGGGTACAAAAGATATAAAATGGGGGCCGGGCGTGACCCGCGCGAACGCGACATGGGTAAAAGGAACTATCGATCGTCGCGGTGTATTGGTCACATGCCACATAGCACAGTCATTTGTGTGCGTGCACTGCGCCCAATAAGCGTTCTGAATTGAATCAGTGTGTTATTTTTGCTTACAAAGACTTGTTAGTAATTGCAACGACTGTTTCGAGTTTTGTTAGACAATTAAACGTCACACAATCCGTCTATAACTTTTACGTAAGAAACACAATTTAATAAAACTCGGTACACAACAAACGACGCACTATTCAAATCAAGTCGTCGTGATTCCATACGGCTGGTTTTTTAAAACTATTCTAAGCAGGCATTTGACCGTAGTCACACTGATCAGTGATCACACAAGATTGGTGCGAGGTGTAGACACGGTCGAGGGTGGTTCATATCTGCCTAGTCAAAACCCAGTGAAAACCTATTCAAAAGCCTAGCCTTAAAGAGACCCAGGTCGTACTCTTTAGGAAAGATATTAGCAGGCAGCGAGTTCCAGTCCCTAGCTGTTCGCATCAGAAAAGTGTCAGCGAAACGCTTTGTACGGGCAGGCGTAATGTCTACTACGTAGAGATGGTACGCTAACCTGCGACTGGTTTCCCGATGATGGAAAGGGGCTGGTGGAATGAGGTCGTGGAGTTCTTTTGCGCAGTGGACGAAGTGCAACCTGTAGGTGCATGTAACACTGTTTTTCTTGGCAAGTGATGAGCGAGTAACTCGAGTTACTGAGTCCAAGTGAACTGGATTTAGGGTTTTTTTACTCGAGTCCGTTTTTTTTAAGTAAAAAAGGACTCGAGTCGCATTACTAGCTGACATGAGTTACAGGGACGGCTACAGTTGAACATATGGACATCGTCTTTTACAGAATAGACCTCCAGGGTGCTGCGTCATAAGTATATTCGTACAAGTAAAAAACGGGTGATCTTATTGACTTATCAGTAGCATTAATAATGATGACTTATCAGTAGCATTAATAATGAACGGAAAACCCCATTTCACATTATCAATTCGGTAACACGTGACATTATTTAATCATTGATTAAGATATGATAGAGATTAACGTCTTTTTCACACCTACTGCTCGAAAACGTCAAACTAAAATATATTTAAATCGACGGTAAAATGGCTCATTACCTTCCTTGGAACGTACGAAAGAGTACTTAATTAAATGAGTTAAGTAAAGTACGTACGTTTGATTACCAATTTGAACTACGACAACAGTGTGTGTGGAGTGGAGTAGTCTTATGTGCGGCCGTGTAATGTACACACACAAAAAAACACTTATAGAAAGCGGTGTAGGAAAAATCCGTTTTTCTTTACGTGTCAAACATAGTAAACAACCTTTTTATGACTTAAAACTAATACTGGTGAGAAAATATATTTTCATCTCACCTGTTCGGAAAGTTGAACTTTCATGTGTAAATAGCCGGTTGGGAAATAGTTATTGCAATAGTCAAAGCTGTATCAGCTATCGATAGTGATTTTAATATTGAACTTTGACACTATCGATAGTAACGATAGTCTATCAATACTATCATTATTACTATCGGTAGATAGATTTGCTTTTGCCTCAACTATCGTTATTTTATCGATACTATTGCTTTTGCCCTAACTATTGATAGTCTATCGATACTAGCGATATTTTATTGACACCATTGCTTTTGCCTCAATTATTGATAGTCTATCGATATTCTATCGATACTTTCCTCACAGTCGAAATGAAAAATAGTATGTTTATCTCGGGTGAAAGCATCCATTCCACTCTCGAGCTATTGGCGCTCTCACTTCGTTCGAGCGCCAGAAACTTCTCGAGTGGAATAGTCACTTTCGTCCCTTGTATAACAATCTACTATTTCTAATAGTTCTAAAAAGACGATAAACTATCGTATTAGGATGTAATTATGGTGTCCATCTTTTTTTAAATAATTTCGTTAAAAAGGAATGTCAAGATTGTTTACAATGTTGGACAAGCATTGAACGACGGACTTTAAGGTGGCTTAGGCGGGAATTAAAAACATGTTTTCTTAACTATATATGTTTTTCTGAGATAAAAGGGAATATTAACGAGGCCTATTACGGACTGATTCAGTAATGTCATCGCGACGTTATTAATGCTATAAAATATATTTTTTTTATAATAATAACAACATTACTGTATGTAGGTGTCAGATTAATTAACGATTTATTCAGAACGTTTTATTTGCAAATACAACACATGTTTTTTTTTCAGCAATACCTATCTAGTTTAGGTAACGATTATTTTTAACCGACTTCAAAAAGGAGGAGCTTAATTTTTTCACAGCTTACAGGGACCGTTGCCATAAGTATTTAATCTCCACGCGCATAGACATACGGACAGACGGACGGATAACAAGGTTTCCTTTTGAGGTAAGGAACCCTGTAAATAGTAAAATGCAAATTTAAAAAAAAAAACAATTGTTTACCTAAGTTTAAATAAGAAACCAAAAATATTCACACGGGCAAGATTTGAACCCACGACCTTTGGCTAACATAAAAATAACCGTCTTTAAAAACGCAATAAACGTTGGAAATAACTTTTTGTATCGCCAAGTGAAAGAAACGTGCGAAGAAACTTGGGCCGGGTCGCTAGTTAAGACTAGGTATACCCGAACAGTTGACCTTTGGTAATTTAAATTGTGATAGGTGAGAAACACGAGTGTGATAGCGACAATTAGTAACCGTGGTCTGGACCAATTTGTTTGCGTAGAAAATGTTGTTTTTGTAAAAACATCGTCAATTATAGATAAGTGCTCTTAACACATGCCTATTAACACGTTATCGGTGAATGTGAAAATTATTAGTAAACATAGGTAGAGTTTGGCGGAGATATATATTTTGTACATTGATCTAGTAGGCAACAATTTTGGTTTTTTATTTACTTTTGGTAATTTCGTTGAATTCGTCGTCGTAATGATAGTTGTCTAGTTGGCTTGGTCGAGGAGTATGTCCAATTGACCAAATAATAAATTGCCATTTCCTCTAAGTATTGTAGCTGTAGAGGTGCTTGTGGCGCAGTGGCGGCAGCGCTTTGGTAGTGATACCAAAAGTTAAGAAACCCACGGCGCGGTCGTGATTGGATGGGTGACCATTCCGACCATTTAAGTGACTTCTATGACAAGCATCTCCGTGCTTCGGAAGGCACGTTAAGCAGTTGGTCCCGGCTAATCAGAGCCTAGTCAGAGGCCCTAGGGCGGCTTGATAACATCTGACAGTAAGGTTTGTCACTTGCCTTACAGACACTCCTCCACCAATCCGCACTGAGCCCGCGTGGTGGAGTATGGCTCGTACCTCCTCATAGTTGAGATAGAGACCTTTTCCCAGCAGTGGGATCTATATAGGCTGACTTTTTATATTGTGGCTCAATTAGTTGCCGAATAGAAGAAAATATATAAATGTGAAACTAAATGTTAAACCTATTTACCTATGCATCAGTTTGAATGTCTTGAATTTTCTTCTTCTTATCGTTTGTATTATTAAAAAAAGAGTACCTATACAACCACAACTTTTCTACATCGCCAGAGAATATAAATGAAATTTATTGCGTCACATAAAATCGCTTGTTATAATCACATTATTTGATAGAAAATATAATGCACTAGCTGTTGCCCGCGACTTCGCCCGCGTAAAATACTATTTCTGTATCCTACAGGAACTGTGTTTTTTCCGAGATAAAACGTAGCCTATGTTATTCCAGGCTATAATCGATCTCTGTGCCAAATTTCATCCATATCCGTTTATTAGTTTTTGCATGAAGAAGTAACAAACATACACAATCACACACTCACAAACTTTCGCATTTATAATATTAGTGGGATTAGTGGGATAATTCATCCAACAATAAAACCACGCCCATTAAGAAATGCGTCCCTGACCTACGGGTCAGTCAATCTTTTCAGACACTCTTATACTCGTACCTACAAGCTTATACACTTTAAGATGGCTAGACAGTCCATTACATGTATCTTTGCACTGAATTAACATGGTTTCTTTGGCACTGCGCCTGATTCTACTCTGACCAAAAAACATTATTAGCCGCATGTCTAGTGATTTTAAAATGGACTTTATTGCACACAACTTAAGGTCTCATTATTTTTAACGTTTGGACTGTGTTAGAAATAATTGGATGGTAGCAAAATAGTACACCGGTCACGTGAATGGGTAACAAATGACTGTGCTGATCGGAATTTTGTTATTCACAGTTTAACACTTAGTGCGTAGTTTTGGTTATACAATTACCTTTGTGTTCGCTCATGTAATTATTGTATAGATATTTACTGGTTGTCAAGCCACTGCTTGTATGATAACCGACGCAAATGTGTTGGTTCTGTGTACATACAGTTTTAAAGTAATGGCTGTTAAGAAAAATTAATCCATTTTACGCCTTGTCTGCCAGATTGAGCCAGGGATGTCTTCCAAACAAACGCAGAGCCAGAGCTAGAAACAGAGCATTCGTTCTTGTTTCATTGATGTATTACAGTAAACTAACATTAACTTACACTAAAACAATAGCAACGAGCAATAATGGATATAGAATTCCAGTAAAGTGATGTCTAAGTAGCTCTAGTGATGTTCAGAAACCTGTTCTGTTAAACGAATGAGCAATGAACGAATTTTCATTGCTCATTCGTTTAAATTCGAAAAGAAAGAACTTAGAACACTGATAGAACCTTTGCAAACAAGTTTAGATAGAAGAAAGAATTCTCGATCGGTTATGTAAATAGACATAACGAGAATTGGTAATAACAGAAGAGAATGAGCATTGGTTCGTTTGGACTAATGGCATATTTGTTTGCATATATGGGATGAAAATAATAAATATTAAAGTTTTTTTTTCAGTCTTGAATGCTTTGAGTCTTTTTACTCATTTAAAACGAGGTTTCTTAAAAGATTTACACCCTTACTCATTCATTTACACGTTCACCCAACATATGATATCGTTGACACACCATTAATACGCACCAAACTTTTTAAATCTATGTTCCTCTTGCGTACGGCTAAAGAGTGGAATTCGTTGCCATCTGAAGTGATTCCTAAATACTATGATCTGGATTCCATTAAGAGTGAATAGGCTGTTACTAGTCAGACATGACCCATCCCCGGCTTACCATCAGATGAGAACAAGTCAAATGTCTGCCTATTAATAACAATTAAAATAAAACTGAACCGTTAGAACAAACTCTAACTAAGAGTCAAACTGGTCTTGGCACTAGGACTTACCTATACTATTTAATTTTGAGGCAAACGGAAGTTATTAGATCGTCATACTTCTTTGCTTACAAAGACTATTCTTAAATAGCGTAGAAAAATGTTGTAGTTATATATATTTTTAGAGATGACAGTAGGTGTGGTTTTAATAAATTAACTGTTGACATCGTCCTATTTATAATATAAGTCGTAACATAATTATTCTGATAGAAGTAACAATGTAAGTAGGTGAATGGTTGATAACGTAAAAATGATGTATTACTTTATTTGTTTGTATCGTTGAACTGATCTGGAGAACTTGACCCCTAATAAGAGATAGAATTAATTGTGGATAGGAACAACGGCCACTGGGAATTTATTGTATTTTTACTTGCCAACAAAAATACTAAGTATCAACGTTTATGTCTTGGAAAACACTATGTTTTTTTTTATACAAAGCCATTTTAATAATAAAGATAAAGGAAGAAGATTAAAAATTATATTTTGTTTTTCATTCGTAGTACCACATAGTAATTATTATTGCAAGTAGTAGTACGAGTAAGTATGATTTGATGCAATTAAATATGTACCTTATCACTTGAATAGTAAGGCAAATTATTCAATATTTTTGAAAGTTCATAGACAAACAAATAAAGCTCAGCGCAGACGAATCAAAGCGCACCGCTTTATAATCCGCTTTTAATTTGATATCTTTCTCAACGCGTAGGCAATCATTGATCAAATCACAGATTACGGTAACAATTCACACAGCCGTTTAATTACATGCTGGCCTCAATCCCGCGACCTTAGATAAATTACGCTAGGATATACTACGCGTTACTTAAAAAAGCCACAACTTTCAACTGACATTACAATTACAAGTGACAGTTAGTTATCCATTACTTGTTCACAATAGTTGACAATTCATTACATTGAAATTTTATCGACAATGTGATCGGTTTGTCAGATTAAGACTCAATTTCACCAATTTTTAAACAACCGATAAACCTTAATTGATGGCTAATTTGTCACTGTGTTGTAACTTAAATTTCCATACAAAATATGTCAATCAATACTAAATCGGCTGATTAAAAATTAAACATAGACCCTATTATTACAAAAAAATATTACCGGGTTTAAGCCAGGACTAAGCTATTAGCTAGCCAGTTAGAAAAGCGTTTCTCTATTACGTTATGTCACGAATGTGTCATACATTCCTCTGTTGTCGACTAATATTAAGACCTATTTTAAACCTGGTCTATTTTTTTGCAATAAAACCGATTGTGTTGGTGAACTCCAGGCTTAAAGTACACTGACTTTTGTCAAAGTTGAAAATATCAGTTGTCAGTTTAATGCAATATCTCATATGTATATGGCTTATCTAAGCCCGCAACAATCGTACCAATTCGTGTAGTATCCTCGCACTCATAACTCCCAAGAGAGTGCTAATAAAAAGTTGCCAAAAATAACTTTTTTTAATGACATGTTATTATTACAGTGCCAGTATCCCCGGTGGTGAGAACAATTGCACTTGCTTTCGGTCGCTATGCGCGTGAGATTATAACAGTCGAGGTGACGCACCTGCCCGTGCACTGACCTTTGTTGATACCTAACTAACCCACCGACCTGTCCGAATGTTATGTATTGTGTGCTAATACATTATTTACAGTACGCCCAGAAATCGCTTACCGACCCGCAAAAATGTTATGAAGAGCTTATTATGATAACTGATTTTATAAACGAATGTCTACTGTGTTTGGTGTGGAATTTTCGTATCTAATATTATAGTTTTTGTACAGAACCAAGCTGGCGTTATTAATATATTAATAAATCATCAGTAAGTTGACTGTTTACAGATTTATTAAGGTGACATTATAAAGTGTTACATTTCGGGCGACTGGTTTATTTCTGTTTAACAACTTTTTGGTTTATTTCATGCAGGTTCCCAATTGTTAAAAATTGACAATATGTAAATAGTATTTATTAAACCTGTCTAATTAAATAGGTCATATCTTAAAAAAATATTCTCTTAGACGTAAGAACTATAGGTAGTTTAAACGTGTATGATAGTAACTATTTGACAAATTAATTCTCAAGATTGTCAGTAAATAAATTAGCAAAGGAAAAATAAAATAAATCATCACTTAATATACTGGACTATAATAATCAAAGTCGAAATAAACGTGACGGCTCACTGATGAGCCCTTTTTACCCGACTGCGGAAGGAGGGTTATGTTTTTCGAGAGTATGTATGTATGTATGTAAGTATGTATGTATGTATAATTGTTTGGCACGCCCTACAGCCCAAACGGCTCAACAGTTTTGGACATATGAGGTGTCATTGAATTTGTCAAAATTGTGAGAGTGACATAGGCTATAAAAATTTCAAAAATGGCGCCCGCAAATGGAAATAAAGGGGGGGGGGGGGGATTCATTTTTTCCTTAGCATAGCAATATGGGTATCAAATGAAAACCAGTAAAGAGACCACTTCAAAAATATAATATTTTTTGCAGTCTAATAATAAAAATAAAAATAATAAAATAAAAAACGGTAATTTAAAAAACTCGACTGCGTTTCTGTGTTATTGGAAATTAAAAAACCCTAAAACAAGAAAGAGGTCATACCCGGGTTAAATTGGTACCCATATTAAAAATTGTAGCAGTCGGGACCCATGTTAGAAAGTCAGCCGTCTCGTCAGTAGATTGGAGTAATCTGCAATGTAATATAGAGGATAGGTATCATGTGCTCTAAATTTACTAAGCCTCCATTTCTAAAATGGGTCCCGACTGCTACAATTTTTAATATGGGTACCAATTTAACCCGGGTATGACCTCTTTCTTGTTTTAGGGATTTTTAATTCCCAATTACACAGAAACGCAGTCGGGTTTTTTAGTTTTTTAAATTACCGTTTTTTTATTTACCCAAATATCTAATTTTTTGACATTAATTCTTATTAAAATTCCACATTGATCATACATTTCGTAGTAGCTTTAAAAAGAAGACCACAAAAATATTTCAACGACCGTTCTCAACTTCAGTCCAAACTAATTAGTGCCAGTCAACTTTAACCTACATTTTTAAAGGGTTCTGTAGTCGTATCAAGGAATCCTTAGCTGTTAAGATAACTTCACTAGTTCGGCAGTAATAGTTGTTGTTTTTTTGTGGCTATGTTACCTCATATCTCAGTAATTTGTGGACCGATTTGAAAAAAAAAAGTTTACCTAGAGGTTATACCTTCTAGTTGGTCTCATTGTGGCCCAGTCGAGATCTGATGATGGGATCTTGGTGTAATCTAGGGAAACCCTCACATTTTAAAGGCACGTATAATGTATTCGTACTAGTGTCTTAATGTTGACATGTTGTTACGTCTGATAATCAACATTGTGTGAAGCTGAGCTGATGATAGAACTCCTTAAAAATTAGGAGTTTAGTAATAAAAACACCAGAGCTTTTGTCAGGTACCTACTGTATGTATAGGATGCTAACAAAACAAAGTCAAAAGGCGCAGCTCCCTCCTCTCTTCCCCCCCCCCCCCCAACAATAACAATTTAGAAACAGAAAATAGGTTTCTTGTATAATTTCGTAGAACTGTTAAGTAATTTAAATATTATTAATAAAAAGGTTTGCTTACCAGCCTCCACACTCGAAGTTGTAAGATGAAGGTGTTTACCTGAAAACGAAAATTAACCTCCATAATTATGAATATTTTTTCATATACTTTAATAAAATTATGGAATAATATTTCAAGACAACCGTCTTGGTGTAGTGGTCCGTGCTCTGGGCTACAAAAGACGTTGCTGATTCAAATCCCGCAATGAGCAACTGTTTGTGTGATGAGCACGAGCATTTGTCTATGTTATGGATGTATATACGTATATAAGTATGTCTATCCGTTATGCTAGTCGCCATAGCACAAGCTCAAACTGAGTTTGGGGCTAGGTAATTGGTGTGTTTGTTGCAATCATTTATTTTATTTTTTAATATTTTATTCGATTTGTAAAACATATGTTCAATCTATGTAATTCTGATGCTCAAATACAAAAGAAATTGTATCGGATGTACATTAAAATCTATAAAAAATACATTTCCTACAATACTAAATGACCGATCAGCTGATACATTTTATATGTTGATCAAACAACAGTTGTTGTTTTCGAGCAACCGAATCATCGCCTTATAGATCAAACAATTTTGTTGTTGTTCCTTTTTTCCTGTTCCCATAAGTTACGGCTGTGCGTTGTCTGTCAGTAACGCAGTAACGGTAGAGTTTTGTGTTATATGGATGTTCATAATAAAGTCTTTTAGCTTACTGAACTTGACGACGAAAAAAGCATTATGTCAGGAATTTAATCATCTTGATTAAATATAGCCCAGGATTTATTCCGTCTGCGGTCAAAGGCAGGAATAATAACCCCCCCCCCGACCTTGCAGACGCTTCAAATGAACGGGAGTCTACTAATTAATTTCCAAAAAGCATATAGACATGAGCTTTGACAATTGTATTCAGGTTTTGGTAGTCATAATCGTACGTGTTTACTACAATATTTTGATTTGTTTGTGTACCCTATTGATACTACGCCGCGCACACTCACACGCATACCTGCCTTATTTTTATTTGTTTGAAACGTACCGTGAGAACCCCGAAGATCGAGTCGACATCGAGACGTTCCCTATGACACATGTACTAGACCGACCAGAGCGCTTTCGCCGCGTGTGTATCCTGTGAAGCTCCTTACAGACATTTCGAGTGGTTGTGGCCTGTAAAGTGATACCTGAACCCCTGAAAGCTGATGCGGCAAGTACCTAGCTATAAGTGCTCAGACCTGACTAATTTTCCACCTATCATTGTCGCCCTCCACGTGTATTCCACTGCCTACACTCTCAAACAGTACGCTAGGCTTTATGTTTTTGAAATAAATAAAATGATATAAAAAATAATCGTAACGACTTGCTGAAGCATGTTTTATTGTGACCTTTTATATGAATATGGTATTGTAATAAAACTAACGTTTGTAAAAAATCCTAAAGATTTCGTAGCTTGGGACAAGACTTGTCCAACAATACTTAGTATAGTTCAATGCGAAAAACCAACTCACTTTTTTAATTAATAAGTCTGCTTATTAATTTGACATTTGACCACAATCTCACCTGATGATAAGTGAGGATGCGGTCGAAGATGGGTCATGTCTGACTAGTAACTTTCAAAAGTACATACTCTAAGAAATTACACCTATATTTTACTTAAGCACTACTAATAGACTTTTCACAAGGTGAACTCTTCACCGCCTAGTTACCCACCAATTATAAACTATTTCCAACGATTCTCGACGGTGCCGAGTTAATTCAACGTCGTTATTACAAAGGGCTAAATTATACCCATTTTAATTAGGGCACGATTATTTACTCCACCCATAATTCATTCACTGAAACTCGAATACAATGGAAGGACTGAAACAATCGCGCTTTCCTTTTAACGTTTAAAAATAGGCATAAACGTGTAACAGGGCGAATAGAGCCGCCAGTACATTCAAAGTTAAAGTCAAAATATTTTATTGCAATTTAAATAAAAGTTACAATAGAAAGGTAGGTTATCTACCTACCTTTCTATTGTAACTTTTAATACATCAGTCGTCGTCAAGATAACCTTGAATTTTATAACACCCTTTAGACATTAGGGAAGTTCTGACATGTGATTTTTTATTAATAGGTAGTTCTACAACATTGTGTGGTATATCGTTAAAAAAATAGTAACTGAATGTAACGAATAAACAGACCGTCCGGTCGGGCCTTATCAAATAAGGCATTGTGACAGTAATTTAATCATCTTAATTAATTAAGGCCCAGGGTTTCCGTCTGCTATAAATTAGAAGATTTTTTATTTTACTCTAATAATTCGGTGAGGAGGCACTCCGACATGACCGTAGAGAGATCAGGCTCTCCTGTGCCAACAGCTTGTTTTTATAAACACTTATCAAATATTGGTTTGGCTGTTCTATCTGTGCTATGTCGATGTTTAAGAGCGGAGGTCACAAGCAGTCTCTAAAAAGCAATGTTAAACCTGCCATTTGCAAGGTTGGCATTTCCATTCATGTTGGCTGGCATTTCATTCATATTAGTTTTGCGGCAACTCGGGTAAAGATCACAGTTTTAAGTTATCTACTTATACGCTAATGTAGTTCGACAACTCTGTTTTGTTTTGGATTCTATGTGCCTGTTTGACATTAAAGTAGTTCGCGAATTATGTAGATTTTCACGCCAACCTCTGTCACTAGTTGCATGTATGCTGAATACACGACCTATTGCAGCCTTATTACAAAAAAAATTGACTAGGTTTAAACTAGGTCTAAATATTAGCCGACAACAGAGAAACGAATGACATATCGTGACATAACCTAATAAAGAATCGCTTTTCTAATTGGCTAGCTAATAGCTTAGTCCTAGCTTAAACCCGGTAGTAAGTTTTTGTAATAACGGGGTTATAGTTGTATGATGTATTCTAGCAAGTAAACAAGTGTATTAGTCTTTACCTGTTTATTTCAAAATTTGAATACTTTTTTGACGGACAATGTGAACCTATAAATCAGCCTATTAGATCCCGCTGCTGGGAAAAGGCCTCACCTCAACTATGAGGAGGAACGAGCCATACTCCACCACGCGGGCTCAGTGCGGATTGGTGGAAGGGTGTATGTAAGGCAAGTGACAAACCTTACTGTCAGAAGTTATCAAGCCGCCCTAGGGCCTCTGACTAGGCTTAACGACTAATACCAAGAGATATTAGCCGGGACCAACTGCTTAACGTGCCTTCCGAAGCACGGAGATGCTTGTCATGGACGTCACTTATATGGTCGGAATGGTCACCCATTCAATCACGACCGCGCCGTGGGTTGCTTAACTTTTGGTATCACTACCAAAGCGCTGCCGCCACTGCGCCACAAGCACCTCCACCATGTAAACCTATTTTAAATTAATTATTTTCTGTAATCATATGTAATAAATAAATATCTAAAATAAGAAAGTGTTTGTGTTATCGCAAAGTGTAAGGATGCAACGTTATAAGCATTTACATTTTGCACCATGACATATAAACTGAAAAACAAGAAAATTATTATATAATAATTATTGTTTTTAAGTGATAAGCATTCACTATGCAATCTAAATATATTATTGAACTTGAAAAAAACGACCACCAGAGGCGGGAATCGAACCCGCGTTCCTCGCATACCGGGCGATTGCCTAACCTCTCGGCCACCCTGGCGTTGGCAGAGCCTGTCGAAATTTTCAAGTGCTTCTTAACGCTGTAATGCCGCGTTGCTTTCATCAATGTTATTGGGATTACACCCTCAACACTCGAAAGAAATACTATTGCAAGTATTTAACAATCGAAAGATGAAGCTTGCAAATACGATAATTATTGTTTTTACGTGATAAGCATTCACTATGCAATCTAAATATATTATTGCACTTGAAAATTTCGACAGGCTCTGCCAACGCCAGGGTGGCCGAGAGGTTAGGCAATCGCCCGGTATGCGAGGAACGCGGGTTCGATTCCCGCCTCTGGTGATCGTTTTTTTTTTCAAGTGCAATAATATATTAAGAAAATTATTAGTTTTCATTTTGTATAATTTCGAAAATAAATTCTAAAGTCAAAGTTTATGGGATCCTAATAATGTTTTTTTTAAGACGACAAACTTCCTAACTCCACCTGTTAGTTTAGACTAAGTCTAATGAGACAGTAAATAGGAGGAGTTAAGAGTGAAAGCTTACAATAAAAATAATAAAAATACTTTTACTTCAGATAAAAAATCCAAACATTGAGTTAACTGTCACTTTTATGTTATGACTAGCGTTAGTTGTAACATAAATCAGGAATTACAAAATAAAATATACGGGTGAAAGGCTTCCGATATGGCTCCCATAATCCCGTGCTACTGATGAACGTAGCTAGTGATCCCTATCACATGGACATGGACATCTAGGGACATGAAGCTGCAACCAGCGGCGCATCAGTGGAGATTCGAATCGGTCAGCCAGCACAGCCATTAACCCTTAAATGCGTGATGTTGCCTTTTGGCAACATACCTTTAACATATTATTATTAAATTATGTATGTAGATAAAAATTATAATTTATTTTTGAAGTAGTTCTAGACACTATAAACTTTTAAATAAAAGTAATTTTGTGAACAATTTTTATAAAATAAGTTTTTTTTTCTAATTTTTAGTATCCATAGAGGCGTTTTTACTAGAACCTGTTTTCTTCCAGAAATGGTACCAATTTTTTAAAAATTAAAAAAAATACACGGACTTGACAAATTACAATAATTTAAATTAAAGCACATTTTTAATTAAGCATATTTATTTAAATAAAAAAAAAATATTTCAAAAAATAAACTTTTGATATTTATTTAAAAGGGGCCATTTTTTAAATTATTTTGTTTTTTTGCGTTTTTTATCCTGTAAAGATAGCGAAAAAAATTTTTTTTTATTTTTCTCGCAGTAGTTTATTTATAATGAACCTATAATTAATGTTAAATTTAGAAATAAAAAAATCATGCATTTAAGGGTTAAGCGCACGTAATGTTAATCTAAGTTGAAATCACCAATATGCAGTCATTTCAAAAATCAAAAAGCTCAGTAGCTTTTCAAAGTATTTGAAAAAAAAAAGAATTATTATAGTGTCTTCATAAACTACAATTCAATGCCGCGTAGGCGGCCAGGTCAATGTGAAGGTTGAAGGTCAAGCAAAGGTCAAAGGTCAATGCAATTGCGCAATATCATTCAACCCAAAACGTGGTCCATCGATTCGCTACGCCCAGTATCTGAACATTAGCTCATAATTCTATAGCTTAGCTTAGTATACGAGTAGTAATAACGTTTTAAAAGCTTACTGTAAAACAAGTTAAGTAGATTAATTTTTGTGAGCGAAATTTAATTCAATTTTTGGCGGTCACGCACTACATCCGATTCTAAATCAGATCAAAATTAGTAAAAATAAGGTTTATTCGATGTTGTAATATGGAAAAACAAACAGTGAAGTTTAATAGAAAATTGAAAGGCTTGCTTATCAATAATCGTACCTATTCAAATGACGAGTATTATAAGTCAGCCTATTAGATCCCACTGCTGGGAAAAGACCTCACCTCAACTATGAGGAGGAACGAGCCATACTTCACCACGCGGGCTCAGTGCGGATTGGTGGAGGGGTGTATGTAAGGCAAGTGACAAACCTTACTGTCAGAAGTTATGAAGCCGCCCTAGGGCCTCTGACTAGGCTAAACGACTAATACCACAGATATAAGCCGGGACCAACTGCTTAACGTGCCTTCCGAAGCACGGAGATGCTTGTCATGGACGTCACTTAAATGGTCGGAATGGTCACCCATCCAATCACGACCGCGCCGTGGGTTGCTTAACTTTTGGTATCACTACCAAAGCGCTGCCGCCACTGCGCCACAAGCACCTCTATGACGAGTATTATGTCTCTTTAATTTGACTACATTGTTGACTTTATGGTATTTATGGTAGTATAATTTGTTGGATATAATGTTTTGTAATTTTGGCAAGTGTTTAAAATTTTCTATTATAATTAATTTCACAAGACAATTTTATTATTATTGTAAGAGTACGTTTAGTTGAGGTATTTATTATTGTAACTTAAGTATGTAATTTATGCCAATGTACCACATTTAAAGCAAATAATAAATTTCAAATTTATTTCAGCGCAATACGAATGTGCGGAAACTATTACAAAAGACATTCAACGGCTATTTTACATTCAGCTCAGATTTGCAACCGATTAAGTTGCTTCTCTTATTTTCCTGCCTAATTTACACAATCATAATATTTAAATTAAATATTGTTATTAGGAGCCTGTCTACAGGGCAAAGGCCTCCCTACCCTTTCTATACTCTTCACGATTTTGGGCCACTGAAATTAAGTAAACCAATTTTTTTCGTATATACCTATTCTACACATCCAAATAATTGAATTGATTAAGACATTTTCCAGTCCTTTTATGCAGAAATACCAACTGCTCCCACGTGACGCCAAACGACTTTCTGCGCCAGACACGACAGGACCCGTTGCAGAAAACTTTCCGGATAACTACTTCTGCTAATAAAGTTAAAAGTCCCCGGTTCAGATAGTTCAAAAGTTTTGCTGCCATTTTCCTCGAATTCGAATGGATGAGTCCATAGAACAGATAAAATGAGTAAAAAGTCTTCATTCAATCATTCGATATTTATTGTATATTTAATATGTCAGTAACAGCAAACATATAAATGTTTTATATATTTAAAGTAAATAACTATTGTTATAATTTTGTTTTTAAAAACTCAATATAGGTTTTAATATAAGTGGTGTCTTATGTTGCATGGATTACTAGCAGTTCTCCGCGACTTTGCCCACGCCAAAAGTCGAATTTTCCATAAAAACTCATCCCCCATTTCACCTCACCCTTCATGTTTTTATATCGCGACAAAAAGTAACCTACGCCCTTCCCAGGGTCTCAAACTATCTCTGTACCAAATCTCATTTGAATCCGTTCAGCACTTTAGGCGTGATTGCGTAACACACAGACAAGAGTTAATTTCGCATTTATAATATTACACAAATCATATAGTCGGGATGGTACGGAACCCTTCGTGCGCGAGGCCGACTCAAACTTGTGTATTTATTCCATGGGTGAATCGATTTCACCCCTACTACCCTTGTTCCGGAACTGCGCAAATGCATTGACCCCCGACCTTAACCTTGACCGGCCCACGCGCCCAGAAATACCAAAGTTCGGGTGGGTAGGGGGCTTTACAATGCACCTGGGGGGCTAGCTGTATTGTTCATATCTAGGTTAAGTTACCGCGCAGGGTTGTACAAAAACGAATAGAAAATCTACACTAATATTATAAAGAGGAATGATTTAATTGTTTGTTTGTATTGAATAGGCTCCGATACTACTGGCCCGATTCAAATGAAATTTGGTACAGGAATAGTTTGAGACCCTGGGAAGGACGTAGGCTTGGTTTGGATGCGATTATTGGATAGGAAATTGGGGATGAAAGTTTGTATTTAATAAACTTCTTAGGCAAGATAGATACTTTGAAGAAATTTAAAGTATCTTGCCTATTATATTGCTACCATTTATATTTTAATTTAAAATGGTAACTTTTTTTTAATTTGGAATGAGTTTGCTCTTGACTCTGGACTAAGCAAAACGTGGCGTAGATAGAGTCGACGGTGGAGCGAGTTCACCCAGAAGGTTCTGCTGGCACTTCCACTCACCGACGGCAGCAAGCTGCTTGGCGCTGGGCTCCGGTGCGAGGGTGGTAGCTACCAGGCGGCACCTAGGGGAGCTTATTACCGAGGATCGTAGAGCCACCACATAACAAACTTGAGTTTGTGATGTTGTTTCCCGGGGTGGACCACTAGGAGGCAGATCTTGTAACACCACTCCTCATGTCGGTGTTAGTACTTTACAAATAGAAAATATTGCATAAAAGAGAATGGCACGCCATGACGCGTTGTGTAACATATGTGTATATCAGGGACTGGTACCGGTATTAATATAAGTATATATTTTTTCTGTACGACGTCATACATTTAAATTTAGGTAACATAAACTGTATATTATGCGTCTCTAAATTGATTTTGCTATATTAGTTTTAGTATAGACTAGCTAAAAATTTCTTATGAAATAATCAAAAACTTTACTTTTCTTTTACGTTTTAAAATAGACAACATAGTAAAACATACACTCGTAATTCTAAAATAATAAATATTAGAGTAATGTATAAGCTTATTTAGAATCTTTCAAAGCAAACACTACGAGTATATCAACGTGAAAGTACTTATTACTTTCGAGATTTCAATTTAAACGAGCATTCAAGCACTCACAAAATCAACATTTTCATAGGGTTCAACTGTAAAGTATTTAATTTTCGTTCACTGACTGTTCATTGTGAACCGTATTATTCGAACAAACAACGCGAATTTCAGTGCTAGTTAATATAAAAACCGGCAAAGTACAAGTCGGACGCGCGCACGAAGGTTTCTGTACCATTATCTATTTACAATATTAAACACTATATTGAGATCTTTTTTTTAGTTTTAACAAACTACTACTTCTTCGTAGTCACTTATAAAAATTTATTCTAAGGATTTTGTACTTATTTAGTAAAAAAAACAAAAACAGACTTCAAAACTGCCTACAGTGCTAATTAAAACTAAAAATTATAAACAAATTTAAACTAAAAAGTACAAAATAATATTTAAATTACTTAACAGTTCTACGAAATTATACAAAAAAACCTATTTTCTGTTTCTAAATTGTTATTGTTGGGGGGAGGGGGGGGGGAGGAAGAGAGGAGGGAGCTGCGCCTTTTGACTTTGTTTTGTTAGCATCCTATACATACAGTAGGTACCTGACAAAAGCTCTGGTGTTTTTATTACTAAACTCCTAATTTTTAAGGAGTTCTATCATCAGCTCAGCTCCACACAATGTTGATTATCAGACGTAACAACATGTCAACATTAAGACACTAGTACGAATACATTATACGTGCCTTTAAAATGTGAGGGTTTCCCTAGATTACACCAAGATCCCATCATCAGATCTCGACTGGGCCACAATGAGACCAACTAGAAGGTATAACCTCTAGGTAAACTTTTTTTTTTTAAATCGGTCCACAAATGACTGAGATATGAGGTAACATAGCCACAAAAAAACAACAACTATTACTGCCGAACTAGTGAAGTTATCTTAACAGCTAAGGGTTCCTTGATACGACTGCAGAACCCTTTAAAAATGTAGGTTACAGTTGACTGGCACTAATTAGTTTGGACTGAAGTTGAGAACGGTCGTTGAAATATTTTTGTGGTCTTCTTTTTAAAGCTACTACAAAACGTATGATTAATGTGGAATTTTAATAAGAATTAATGTCCAACAAATTAGATATTTGAGTAAATAAAAAAAACGGTAATTTAAAAAACTAAAAAACCCGACTGCGTTTCTGTGTAATTGGAAATTAAAAAACCCTAAAACAAGAAAGAGGTCATACCCGGGTTAAATTGGTACCCATATTAAAAATTGTAGCAGTCGGGACCCATTTTAGAAATGGAGGCTTAGTAAATTTAGAGCACATGATACCTATCCTCTATATTACATTGCAGATTACTCCAATCTACTGACGAGACGGCTGACTTTCTAACATGGGTCCCGACTGCTACAATTTTTAATATGGGTACCAATTTAACCCGGGTATGACCTCTTTCTTGTTTTAGGGTTTTTTAATTTCCAATTACACAGAAACGCAGTCGAGTTTTTTAGTTTTTTAAATTAATGTTTTTTATTTTATTATTTTTATTTTTATTATTAGACTGCAAAAATTATTATATTTTTGAAGTGGTCTCTTTACTGGCTTTCATTTGATACCCATATTGCTATGCTAAGGAAAAAATGAATCCCCCCTTCCCCCTTTATTTCCATTTGCGGGCGCCATTTTTGAAATTTTTATAGCCTATGTCACTCTCACAATTTTGACAAATTCAATGACACCTCATATGTCCAAAACTGTCAAGCCGTTTGGGCTGTAGGGCGTGCCAAACAATTATACATACATACATACTTACATACATACATACATACCCTCGAAAAACATAACCCCTTCTTCCGCAGTCGGGTAAAAACAACCCTTAAAAACAGACTTGGTAAATTTACTGATTTAATCAGTAATATAAAGACATGCTACTACGTTGTACAAAAACAAAGCCCACACATGGCAAAACTGAAACTTCAAGTGACAGTTATTCATTACTTGCTGGTGATGGTAATTTATAACATTGTAGGTTTAGCAATAAATAGATACGCATAATTTGATTTAATTAAAGTCCCCCAAATTCCCAAACCTTGTTAAAGGACTTGAAAATGTCCCGCGGCAGTCATATCTGCAGGTACGGTTGATATGATTAAAGTATGGTGTAACGTACGGCAAAGTGTAACAGTTGGATATGTACATCTGCGTACTCAAAGGTATGCATGGAGATCTATATTGTAGAGTTCAAGTGTGTACGCCATACACAAATGTACTCTCTGTCATGGCACGATGAGATGGCACTTGGTAACCAAAAAGTATAAACCACAGGACCAACTGCTCCAGCCCGTAGGTAGACACTGTCGTTGAAAACTTTCAAATAAATGCTGATAGCACGAAATCTATGTTAACGAGCTCTCCGCTGAAAAAGCGTCTTGTCCTTTCGAGCATAAATTGAAGGCTAGTAATTTGCGTAGACTCAATTAACGGTCGGGCTCGTTAGCGAGGTCACTGCTAATTCGGAGGCGGGTAACGAGGCGCCAGGACCCTAGCTCAAAGAGTACAAATACACAATAAATAAGAAGCAAAAAGTTTCTTCTAATCAGTCACTACATACACACTGTTAAGGAAACTTTATCAACGCCAAACAAATTACAGCATTAATTCGCAACAGAAAAAAAAACTGAATCGTTCTACCCCGAATATCAGCAAATTTTCATTTTTGTGGACACAGAGTAGAAAGATTATGTTATAATTAAAATACTTTTATTTTTTAAATACAGTTTAAATTCTCTGGATTTTTTTGAAAACATTTATTTTATATAACTTGTACCAGTGTATAATGTATTAGTCTTATTCATAAACGTCCAACATGACAGTTATAGCGGATGTGACACTAAGTTGTCGTACGTATGTCTTTGTTTGTCATATTTGAAATTTATTTCGTCAGAAAGAGACAACCAACCACATATAAGTTATAGGTCTGATAAGTTTAATGAATAAAGGGCTATGTCTATTCGTATAAAATGACGCGTGGTCGTGCTAGAAAGAATCCTAAAATGAACACACGATTTTATGATGTTTTTCCGAAAATAAATGAAGAATTGTTCCGTGGTCGTGTGGAGTAATAAGAAACATAAAACAAGATTAACTTTACGCCAAGTAATAAGCTAGGATAAGTTTGTGTTATTAATAACAAACATGGAGTAATGATTGAATACACTAACCCGATTCTACTCCTCTGAGAAAAAATGAAACATCAAGATTTAGAGATTTATTAATAATATCAAAATTAATCGAAACCAGACATGAAAGCCAGAATAGCAGTTTATTTGCAACTGGACAAGTGTATTAGCTGTGTTCTTTGCCATAACCGATCGTTATCCGTATTTGCATAATAACATCCCTCGTATTTTCATTTCAGCCATAGCGAGTTACGCAGAGTCATAACATCGCAACAGCTTTACAAATGTGACCCACAATTCTGATACAGCCAGCCACACAACACAGCTGAACATTCGACTGTATTCATATAGGAATAAGGAAAACTGTTCCACACACGATGGGTGTACGAAAATTTGCAGCTAAGGAGGATGGAACGACAATAAAACAGATTTATTTAATATGTTACTTACACAACATGCTAAGTTGTAAGTCATTCTGTTATTTGGCAGAAGTTTGAAAGCGTCTTTTAAACAGAAATAGTTCAATTTAAGAGTATTAAATTGCATGTAGGTATTATGTATGCCTCCTAGCCGAATTTCGAACGTGGCAACCAATCTAAAACAAAGAGATTATAGTGTTGTAGTACGAAACACACAGGTGCACTCTCTCTCTCAAAGTTCATGACAGACATGAGCGAAGAGAGATAAGGCGCAGGACCAACGGCTTAACGTGCTTTCCGAGGCACGGGGGTGTTAACACCACCAACTTTCTGACTCCGATCTCTGTATGTATTTAAAGACAGAAAAACCCAGGGCTCGGGATTCGAACCCGGGGTGTCATGGATAAAAGCATCCATAGAAAATAATTAATCTACACTATTATTATAAAGAGGAAAGATTTGATTGTTTGCATTGAATAGGCCCCGAAACTACTAAACCGATTCAAATAAAATTTGGTACAGATATAGTTTAAAACCTTTGGAGGGTACTTTTTCGCAAAATCATCAGGGGGGTGAAATGGGGGATGAAAGTTTGTATGGAAAATCCGAATTTGGCGCGGTCGAATTCTCAAGGAACTGCTCAGGAACTGTTATAAAATATAAATAAATACCTTTTGGCGTACGACATGTAACCACTTTTTTTATTTCTCGCATTTACCGCAGATATAGTTAAATAAATACAGCGTTTGACGTCATTTCGGTGTTTACCCAGGGGCACAGTTTGCCGGCGGTACAATATGTAAGTAGCTAATTTCGGAGCTCTATGGTTGATCAGGTGGCTGCTTCAGCGTCACGTTGGTGGAATTATTGTTATTGTTGTGTGTTTGTTCATGCACTGAGCAAGTCTTTCATGTCTTCAGGAAAATAGGTACAGTTATTATTTTTGTTACATTAAGGAAAAAAGTATTTTTTAATAAACATTAATTTACTGATGATTGTCTTCATACAGCTCTTACAATTGTGTTACAATTTTAAAATAATCAAGTTACCTACACGTAACTTACTATGGTTATTATTATTACATATACTTTTGAAAAAATGCAATCTATTTAATTTATCCTCATATCTCAATGTTGTTCACAAAGGCTTAATTGGAGCGTTTTCCATTGCATTTAAAAGGTTAGTTTTACAAAATCATCTATCAAACGAGCAAAACATTGTAAGCATTTATCACGTTACATTAACCTAATCGTTTACCCTATCAACAAAATGGCGTCAGCGCCAAATTTTCCCCTAAACTGCCTTCAACCAGGTCACACGGAGTACCAAATGAAATGTCATTAATCAAAATTATTCGATGGACCGAAAGCGACGCGCATCCCTAACAATATCTTGAATGGGGGCGCGTAGGCGTAGCGTAGGCGGGCGAGGGGGACGCTGCCATACTATGGAGTGAGAGAGATAAATTTGCGGGGGATAGGGGTGGTACACCCACGCACTCTCAATGGAGGGTGCATGAATGACGCAAAACTGTTGCTTCGCTCCTATACTTTTTTATCGGTTGTATTTGATCGCGGCTCGGAGCTGCGCATATTGAGCCGGATCAGCTTTGTATTGCTTTTACGCTTTTTAAAATATTTGCGGGAACAGAATGGGCGTAAAATACTTGCAACGTGTATGATGGGTTACAATTTTAGAGATGAACTATATTGTATAGAAGCAGTTTTCGTTACGGAAATTGCATTCTACCGGATTCATTTATATAGCTCAAGGGATAAGGACGTCTATAATTATTTTCTCAAAGGTTCTCTTGTCTATGTATAATATAAGCCACGATATTGTCGGTGGAGTATTTTGCGTCCTTCTCTATCCTAAAGTTCTTAGCAAAGTATTTTTTTATATTTCCTTGTATTAGGTTGGGTAGGTACAGAAATTATCAGCCTACAATTTCCTATAGTTTGGTTTTCTACGTTAAATGTTTTCTTGTAGCGTCGTAACAAGTTAGGGCTCTGAAAGTGTCTCAGGTGTCGTCTTACATATTTGAAAAGGTGAAAAGGCACTGAAAATGTTTTTCTAGGTCGCTATATATTCTGTTGTATGAGTACCTGACGCGAATAGTTTTTGAAGTCTTTTTTCTTGCTTACACGAAACAATAGAACGTAACTTGGTACCTATTCTATTTAGAGACTAGATTATTTTAGGACATTAAACTCAAATGATAAAATGGATTTTTATAAATTCAGCCCTAGAAAGGTTGGAACGAAAATTTTGAATGGGGAACCCAATACCTACGCAAAGATTGTAATTATTTGGTAAAATGTTTCCAATGAAAAAAACCTGTTCTTCCTCTACATTTGCTTTTTTTAAAATAAATAATAGGCGAAATTTTGATCTTCATCTTAGCCCGAATATAAGATGCTGTGAGTTACACAGTAATAGTTATATAAACGTATAGCAAAAATTAAACTTAGTAGCGTCTCGGAAGAGAATACGAACGACTTCGTAAATCGGATGAGACATACCTATAATAAGCCTGAGCCAAGCCAATAACGTTAATATTTCTGCCTAGATGGGTCTTTGTTATACCATGAATATTTGTGGCAACCCTATTGGCTCGGGCATCAATCAAAAATATAGCGTACGCTCTACATAATGCATCTCTAAATCTATCAACATTCACTCAAAAGGATATTAAAAATCGGTAAAATTAAAATGTTATCTATATCGCTGTACATACAATTTAAACTTCAATGAAATAACCACAACCAATATTTGTACTAAACAGATACAACGGAATCCACACCTTTGAACTTACATATTAAGATGCATATTTAAATGGATATGTAACAGCGTATTCTCTAACGCGCACTTACTTAGTACGCATGCGTGTCTTGTGACGTCAAAGCGTCACAGCGAGTGACGTCATTCACGTCATAACTTTCGCGGCATTATAGGCTGATGACCTTGGGACAAGGTCATAACTATTTTTAGAAATAAAGTTTAACTAAGAGAGAATAAGTAACAAAATAATAGAATTATTTATTCTAATAGCGTTCATTATACTGAAGCATGAACGCGAAGGTAATTCAGGCTTCAGTATTGGATTGCAATTTGGCAAACGTAAAACTCTAGACATTTCGCGACAATACCTTGTACAGTAACTATTATATAATCTGTGCTTATACTTTATAAAATTACATACCTTGATCTTTTAAAATAAGGGGATTTAAACAAGTTTTTTTTAATAAACTGTGATTGTCAATTTAGCAGCATCTTACATATCATAATAAATAAATAGGAATACAGTTTGATTAAACACTTCTTTGAGCTATTTTAGTGGTAAAAATACCTTAAAAGGTGTTTTAATTAATTCATTATTTTTGCAGATTTTTCGATAAAAAACTTAAAAATAGTTGTTATTTTTTTATAATTTCTCTCGATAACTGCACAGCTGGAGCGAAAGCCATTTTGTTTACAAACAACTCTATTTTAGTAATACACGCTCGTACGCGAACTTGCTCCTGTTTAATCAACTTAGAACCTAATGGCACTGAATTAAGGTTTTAACTCGTATGCTCTACGATTCTGTTTATGACCTAGACCATTCGATATAGTTCCAGGGATATCTAGACTGAATTCCAGGAATACCGTTTGATTGTGATTGCATCGGTCCGCCCACAACCTACATATTCATTGATGAACTTATACTGTTTGCATTTGTGCGTTTAGGTGAGTGCAATGTGTTGTATGTGTGTGTTAAAAGTTAGTTTTTATTCACGTGGGGGAGTGTATTTCATTGTAAGTTTGTGATAAAAGTCATGTTTCATTCACGTAGTGTACAGTGAATTTTGACGACCGTCTTGGTGTAGTCGTTCGCGCACCGGACTTCTAAACCAGGCGGTTGCGGGTTCGAATCCCGCAAGGGGCAAATTTTTGTGTGATGAGCACGAGCATTTGTACCTAAGTCATGGATGTTTATATGTATTTAAGTATTTCTATCCGTTATCCTGGTCACCATAGCACAAGCTCACGCTTAGTTTGTGGCTAGGCAATTGGTGTTTGTTGAAACGATAAAAAAAAATTTAAAAAAAAAATTTGGTAAAATAATATGGCTGTAATATGTATATTGAAACTGCGCAAACCTTTCATGTTTTCATTCAATGATGAATGGTACTATTATATAGCTAATAGTATGTAACCCTATTCTAATTTGCATGCTAAATAATTGTAGCTTATCATGTGCAACTAAAAAAATGAACCATCTATGAAAAAATAACATGTATTAAAGTAGATAAATTTCTCGAAAAAAAATTCTCGGTTTCATCTTTTTCCTTATTTACGATATCTTGCACCGCCTGTATTTCTCTGTTTGGACCTATGGTTGACTGGTAGAGAATGTTTTTAGCGTTAAGTCCGCCATTTATACAGTAAACTGTGTGCAAAAAGTTTAAATAAATAAATAAATGTCATTCTTCTCTAAATCAAACACTTTTACGTTTCTACAAAATTGGGCAAAGCTCGCTTATATTTATTCAATGATAATGGTATTAAAATAAAGCTAAAATGAATGTTATATTATGTAAACACATATTTGTCATAAGTTTCTAGAATGTAATTCATCATATAATGAGTAGGTATTTCACCAGGTTCCTTGCTAAATGGAGTTGGTAAATATTTAAAAAAAAAGACGAAAAGAAATGTTCGTAACTTATAAAACAACAAATAGGTACCTACGTCATGCTACAGACTTTGTGTTATTTATACGTTACGGTTTGTTCAAACGTTACGAATGTACAGTGTTCAAAGCATCAGACTACACATCGTTTTAATATAGTCCCTATAACAACCGCATAAGACGCCGAAGTGTTTACCTAGCCGTGCCATCAACAGTACCTGTAGCGGTTCATTTAAATTAGTATGACATTTTTTTGATGAATTAATTAGTTGCCACTTTACTTCCACACACTGTCGTTCCACGTTTTCCCCGATATATTAATTCAGGATATGTTTATTAAGCAGCTCTCAACCTACGCATTGCTTACGTCATTACAGCAGAACATAGCGACATCTGCTGAATTGATCATCATAATCATAACACAATATGCACGTCAGAACTCAATTATCTTCCTCGAGTAGGTCAGTTCTATGATAGTTATGTAGGTTTCGGAGTTGAGAGGCTTGCATCATTTTTACAGTAAGGGCATTAGTATGAAAATTTCTCCCTGAATCCATCTTATTCCCATAGTAGTTCTAAACCAACACTGAGTATCAGAGCACTGAGTGCAGAAAGATTTATGTGACGACCGTCTTGGTGTAGTTGTGCGCGCCCTGGACTTCTAAACCAGGCGGTTGCGGGTTCGAATCCCGCAAGGGGCAAGTGTTTGTGTGATGAGCACGAGCATTTGTACCTAAGTCATGGATAAATAAATGTGTATAAGTATGTCTATTCGTTATCCTAGTCACCATAGGACAAGCTCACGCTTCATTTGGGGCTAGGTAATTGGTGTGTTTATTAAAACAATTGATTTTATCTCGCGATTTTAGCCGACACCGTTTTGACAGAACTATTTTTGTATATTACATAATTCATTGCTACTGTGTTTTCAAACATTCAATAGCACGTCAAAAACGGTGTCCACGAAGTGCTCCACTTCGTGTTAACCGTATTTTTTAAATTTTCTCTTACGAAGCAACTTTTATTTGCTTCTGTTATTTATATATAAGATCCTATAAAACAAATCTGAATTCAGATGGCGGGATAACCAGATCGTGGGCACATCTGCGACGCCATTACTATTCAATCCCACTTGATGTGATTACACCTCTTCTGAAACGTCTTTCAGAGCAAGGACCGTTCGCCGCGTAGGCAGATGCTAGTCAAAGCCTGGAGGTCACCAACACATATTTAATTTTTAATCAGCCGGTATAACATTATTTGACATATACTGTATATGAATTCTATTAAGTTAACCGTCAATCATTATTAGCTGTTTAAGGATTGGTGAACTCGGAGTTATCGCTGACAGATTGACTTGACTTGACTGCTTTACTAGTTTATAGTAGACTAGTGGTTCCCCGCGACTTCGATCGCAAGATTTGGATTTTCCGTATAAACTTTCATCCCCCACTTCACTCCCTTAATGTTTTTATATCGCGACAAAATGTAGCCTATGTCCTTTCCAGGGTCTCGAACTGTCTCCGTACCAAATTTTATCTCAATCGGTTCAGTGATTTAAGCGTCAAGAGGTAACAGACAGACACACAGACACACTTTCGCATTTATAATATTAGTATGGAAGTATGGATAATACCCGCTCACTCGGCGATGCTCGCCTGGCGATCAACTAGCGGTCAAATCTTTTCCAAATTCAAATCGCCGGTCGCCTAGGAACACTCGCCGTCTGAGACAAAATACATGAAACTAGGTTTTAGATTTAGCAGTCTTGTACCCAATACCAACTTTATCAGTTGTTTATATTGTAAACATTATCGAAATAATACAAACTATATTAAACTGAATACTCCAAAATTATGCCCAAATAGTTTAATTAAAGCTATTGTGCTAAATAGTGAGGGAATACAATAAGACCTTCTGAAGACAATCGTACTCTTCGTAGACGTATACCAAATACAGGTATTATTTACGTCTGTTCTATAGGTACTAGATTAAGGATGAGACATAAAAATATCGATACTGTTTTAAATTCCAGACTGCAAAGGATAATGGTTGCGAGTTCGAATCCCGCAAAGGACAAGTGATTGGAATGGGGGATTGTTTATTGAAAAGTATGTTAATACAACAATAATTAGCTGTGCGATTCGCGATGCAACCATTTTAGTTCGGAGGTATATATTTTAGGATAGTAAATAACATTCATGTTTATTTTTTTTATTTTATTTTAACGCATGACTATCTCAGCTAGAGACGCAACAACTAAACCATCTCACCCATATCAAAAAGGACTTATTTAAATCTCTTATCCATTCTCTAGTAGCGATAAAGTCCCCTACTTTGTACATCTTTCTGTTGCAACTCGCTATATTATTTTTTATTATAAATCTTTAACATTTGCTAAAAACTTATTAGGTACGCCCAATACACTTAAACCTTCACGTATCATGTCTCCAGACACAATAGAAAATGAATTTTTATCGGCCCGCCCGCGGGTCTTATGGGGTTTAACAGGTTAAACACACGCAATAGTCAATCAACCAATTGTGCTTGTCAGGCATTTATCACGAGTACGTATCGATATTTAGGATTGGGAGTGGGACCCAAACCTGGCCTCAGTGGTGTGAGGTTCTATTTTGGGATCTCCTTCAGTGACCCTCTCCCGGGCCCTTTACATCACCAGGGATGCCACACTCCCAAAAGTACTGGGCAAAACGGGTTTAAAGCTGTAAACGTGAAAATTTACGTTACTGTTAAGGCGGTCCGGCACGAAATTGAGAAAATTAACGTATTTCTAAATCACTTGTACGATGAGCTGAATTAGTTAAATACTACATTAAAACAACTTATTTACGTTAGCCTTATCATTGCACTAGGTCCTGGTCTTGTTGAAACAAATTCTTTATGATATAATAAACATGACTTGTAGCTAACGATATCTAACAGCATATTTTTCGAAAACTTGGTGATTTTTAAGCATGAAACAAGAACTGATGATGAAACAATAATGATTATATTGAAATTCCGCAGGTCCCCATCTTTTTAATATACATGAATAAAATACAAATAAGAAAATATGAGCAATTTTTCAGTTTTTAACACAAATGTCTGATGGATTTGCGCATTGCGCAGAATAAAACTTTTGTTCTTATTAAATAATCAAGTCTAAAACTTTAAAGCAAATGGATCTTATTACTAATATTAATAAGTTCGATTCTGTTTGAAGATCGTTTAGACTTACTCGACTTGCTTCGCGCTGCACCCCCTTAATGCTGCAGATTTTAATTGTCTTATGTTGGTATCGGAGCTGTCATATTCCAATGTCATACATAAAGTTTACTATGCGTGACTACGTATATGCCAATATTAAAAAACAAATTGTCATTCATTGTGCCTAGACATAAAGACATACTAGTGGTTAATCATTGGCACTTCAACTTTTAGACCCAAGTTCATCAAGTTTAAACAGTCGGTAAACCTCAATTGACGGTTAATTTGACAGAATTCTAAAAATTATTTTTATAACTTAAGCAATTATTTTGCAAGTTTTTACGAGATTAAATTAATTAATTTATTTTTGTAAGCGAAGTTTGATTTAATTTTGACAGAATTCTATTCAAAATATGACTGAAGTTAAAAGAAAGAAAAAATATTTATTTCGTACCAAAAACTACAGAACAAGCAGACAAACATTTTACCTATGTGTTGACGTTAACATGTGTTAGTGAACTCAAAATATTTTTTTTAACTTTTCGATTAATAATTTCGTTTGCCTTTTGACCTTTCCATTTTCAAATTACCTGTAAACGGCAACCCTGAAGGACGAGGGAGGGTAAACTTTCGCCAATTCATTTGTCGTCGTCTTGCAAGTTCGGCCGACGCTAACCGAGTTTAAAACGAGATTAGCGACACAATTAGGGGGTTAAGCAGATTTAATTATAATTATTAATGTTGGCTGAATGTGCATTGCGGTGGCAGCGTTTTGGTAGTGATACCAAAGTTAAGCGACCTGCAACGCGGTCGTGATTGGATGGGTGACCATTTCGACCATTAAGTAACTATTCACAAGTGCTTCGATGAGCACGTTAAACAGTTACAGCCGGCTTATAACGGTTGATATTAATCGCTATGCACGGTCAAGGGTTTTAGAGCGGATTGATATCATCTGACCATACAAGTTTTGTTAACACTTTCTTAGCATCCTTTAGTTACCTTACATCTTATTGTTACCTTAAAATATATTTCAGGACACACTTTACTTAAAGACCTTCATACAAAGGTTTGAACAAACCTATCTACTATAACTGTCACCAACAAAAAAATATTGATACGTTCGTTCTTCCTGAAAGGAATATTAAAGGACATTCTTTACTTATAGACCTAAATACACAGATTTAAACAAACATATCTTCTGTAACTGCCACTAACTAAACAATATTCACACGTTCATTCCAAAAGTCGCAATCTATTTTCATCCGCGCCAAAACGGGTGAAAATGTAGATATCGTAAAGTTTCTGAGAGCCTACTTTACGATTTCTGCATACACAGCCCCCCAACCAAACGGGTGTGGGGTTCTATTCCTGGTAGCACGTGGGCGGCGCTCTTTAGGGCTGTCGGTCGGGAAATGATGTATTATATTTGGACAAAGTAAATAGCCCGTAGACAGATTCTTGCAAATTGGATATTTTTTACACGAGCTGCCAGGTTGATATAGCTGCGTAATAATCGTTCAAACGGTTTACGTAAGGTATGCTTTCAAATTATATTATGAGTTTTACTGACAATGTGATGGATTAGGAGATAAATTTGGAAAACCTAATACTTCATCTCGTTTCTTAAGACCTATTTCCAAAATAGTTAACCATTGACGTGATTACCATGTTTTATAGCGTCAAAAAAAACAAGGTTAATTGTTTCTGTAATTTTGATTTTCTTCTAAGCGTTATCCCGGTTGTAAATTGAACCAGGATCCTCCCGCATGAGAGGCAACCCGCTAGCCACTACGCCATCTATACTCTTTTGTACTTATTTGATCAAGCAATTCAAATCAATGAATGAACCACTTGGAGTGAATGTTCTGCAATGTTCTGTGAATCAAAACAGCCTTCATAGAGGTATTTAACCTACACACAAAAACAGTGTTGACCATACCACAAGCAACTTTTAAGAAAACCTGTTATCCGGAAAATCCTTTGAGAAAAAGTTTATATTTCTACTCAGAGTCTACATGTTAAGAATTCGTTTTTGCCATTATTTGACCTTCAAATTGAACTAGTGGCAGCCCTAACAGCGCTTTATCTCCGTACAGCGGTTCTCACCGCTTAATAGGCAAAGTTGGGCGTCTGTACTACTCGTAGCAAACACAGATTGTACACAACCGACGCGCTAGTTAATGACAGCATTCATTATAACATGTTCATTAATCTTTACGTATTATTCCTTGGAGATTTATAGTGATATAATTTGTTTCATTTCTTTCACAAATGTAAATACCTCTAGTACTTACTAAGAGATTGGGTATTGCACTTGAAAAAAATGACTACTGCCTTGGGCGATGATATCTAAAAGTATCATAAGCTCTTTCCAGCCTAAGATTAAGGTATAGATACAAGTAACAGGTATAGTTCAGGCAAAGACAGCGTTCTTCCTCTATTATTCATTGTAAGCTAATATGAATAAATGTTGTTTACACGTGTAATCGAATAGATGTTTTTTTTAATAATATTAATCATTATTAATAAAGAACCGGCATTCAACGCATGCCGGGCGTTTGCCTAGACCACTCGGCCACACAAGGGGGTTGGCAAATCATGTCCAAAGTTTCAAGTGGTTCTACTAAACGTCCATCGATGATAAAGGCTTTGTACTTACCTGCAGTACTTAAAGACTTATTGATCAATATAGTCTAAATAAGAAAATTAGATCATTAATAATTAATAGAATCAGGCGTTACTTTGCGGAAATCCATTATTAGATGGGAAAAATAAAATACAATTACTTTGCTTTAAATTTCCGCTAAGACACGCTAGCGCAGGCAACAAAACCACACCAACCGCAACCGCGTTGAGTACCAGTTCAGGCAAATGCAGAATGCACCGCCCTCCCTCCCTCAACACGCATGCACTACAGCTAATGCAGTTGTTAGTTACCAACACCAACGTGCAAAAAACCTCGACGCGTTTCGCCACTCCACGCGGCATCCTGCATCCTTTTGCACGTTGGTGTTGGTAACTAACAACTGCATTAGCTGTAGTGCATGCGTATTGAGGGAGGGAGGGCGGTGCATTCTGCATTTGCCTGAACTGGTACTCAACGCGGTTGCGGTTGGTGTGGTTTTGTTGCCTGCGCTAGCGTCTCTTAGCGGAAATTTAAAGCAAAGTAATTGTATTTTATTTTTCCCATCTAAAATTAGATCAATAAAATGACCGCTTTAACATTTCGTTGGGTCACATCATCTCCTAGCTCCTAAATTTTTTTCTCTTAAAAAACATAACCTCCTCTTCCGCAGTCGGGTAAATAGTTGATTGCACTAAAATGCTTTGGTATACAATCAAATATTCGACTATTTAGCTACTCTTTTTGCACATTTCACTGAAAACTCTTAATCCGCACTCAAATTCCAGGTGCTAAAGATAGTACGAGAAGTTTATGTTACAAGCTCGGTTTCTCGCAACTGGTGTGCTTTTACTGAAACTTTTGAGCTTTCTCCCCGAAGATAAAAGTTCGGTGCAGATAGCACTTTGAGCTTTAAGCTTTCGTTCTACAAACATTTAGATGAACGTATATGGATGAAATTTTTGAGCGTTTTGAAATTATATTTTAACTAGCTGTTGCCCTCGACTACGCCCGCGTAAACTACTATTTATGTATCCTACAGGAACTGTGTTTTTTTCGGGAGCCTATATGTTATTCCAGACTATAATATATCTCTGTGCCAAATTTCATCCATATCCGTTCAGTAGTTTTTGCGTGAAGAAGTAACAAACATACACACTCACACACTCATACACTCACAAACTTTCGCATTTATAATATTAGTGGGATAATATTAGCTTTGTTTCACGTATCGACACATAATAATAACATTATAATGATGAGATCATCATCATCATCTTAGCGTTATCCGCTTAGCGGTCCGCTTTGGACTATGGTCAAGGATGTGGCAGATCAGGTAATTACAGTGACAGTAACAGGGGAACCTGGCCAATTTTGGATTATGGTAAAAATGCCGGTTGAAGCGGGATAGAACCTGTGTTTCTCGCATACCGGGCGATTGTCTAGCCACACATCCCAGACTTTGGCATAGCCTGTCTAAATGTTCAAGTGCTTCTTAACGCTTGCTCCGTTGTTTTCATCAATGTTATTTTTTAGGATCATATCTTCAACAACATTCCCCAACCGAATTTCGGCTACGCTGATCAATTCCAACCGAGCTCACCCAGGTAGTGGATTATGTAACTTTGAATGAATTTATTTCAATCAAAGTTTTGTTGCTAAAGTTGGCCATTCACGGCCAGTTACACTAATTAGCCGGTCTAAGGTACGACTAAAATTTTACGCGTTCAATATCGGTAATTAAAATCTAGGCTATAGGCAAAAGTACTAAAAAAGTAACTTAAAGTTATATATTTTTTTCTACAATTGCCCATATTTTACCAGTTCTAAGACCTTCCCGCCCATTTTACCTACTAAATTGAAAATCTAAAAGTCCCCTTTGTTTGGGGAATTTCTCACGTTCTGGCAGCACTGAATGAAAGTCAGTTTTCAGATTATTTTTATGTTAGTGAGTGGAGTCATTTTTTGAACTGACCGTGAATGGCCAGCTTAACAGAGTAACTGAAGTTGTCAAATATGAATTTTTTAAGCGATTTCAATCCTGAATTGTTAGCAACAGAGTTACGTAATTAGCCCTCAGATAACACATTTGAACTACGAAAACAGCTTTTATTGCATAGGAAATAGAGCGATCTTACGGTCAATGTGTAAAATAGAGCGATCTTACGGTCAATGTGTGAAATAGAGCGATCTTACGGTCAATGTGTGAAATAGAGCGATCTTACGGTCAATGTGTGAAATAGAGCGATCTTACGGTCAATGTGTGAAATAGAGCGATCTTACGGTCAATGTGTGAAATAGAGCGATCTTATAGTCAATGTGTGAAATAGAGCGATCTTACGGTCAATGTGTGAAATAGAGTGATCTTACGGTCAATGTGTGAAATAGAGCGATCTTACGGTCAATGTGTGAAATAGAGCGATCTTACGGTTAATGTGTGAAATAAAGCGATCGTACGTAGTCTGACGTGACCCCGTCAGACTACGTACGTTTGTGTGTACGCAGAAATTAATATAGTGCGTAAGTGTGTACAAAATTCATAGGTAGGTATAGTTGGTGCGCTCTCGTAGTTGTCACGTATTGACTAATAACACCTTTCCTGGCAAGACCACGTAGACTACAGGCCCATGTCCAAAATGGATGGGTCATATGAACCACCAGGTGACGTATTTAGTACGATATAAGAGCATAAAATTATAAGATTCAGCACTATGCCGCCACTTGTAAGCTGTCCAACTGATTGCTAGTGAGAATTCAAAAGTGCAGGAGGAGTGTTAGTACATTTTGGTCATATATTTTTGTACGGCATTTTTATCATCGATTTATCCATGAGAAATAACAAGAAAGCGCGTAGTGCCGTAAAAAACTGGTGCGCCACAAAGTCGGTAAAATTTGATTTCCTCAAAAAAAAAAACCGACTTTGTAAATATTATTATTTTATGCTTTTATATCGTCCTATATACGTCACCTGGTGGTTCATATGACCCATCCATTTTGGACATGGGCCTGTAGTCTAACGACCCTATTTCACAAAGCATACAAGTCTTGTAATACGAGTGTGAAACCATAGTAACGCAAATTTTTATTATGGGTTGCTATGTATTACCATGTTTACAAACTTGTATACAAGTAATAAGACTTTTACGCTTTCTGAAACATGGCCCAGGGGCCCAATTCTCACGCCTTCGATACTAATGTCACATACGATATTTATCAAAAAACATGACTGATATCACAAAATGTTGATATTACGTATTCTCCAAATATCAAACTGTCGGATATTAATCGCATTTCAGTTTGATATTCACCATGTTGTTTCGATAAATATCGTATGCGATATAATATCGAATGCTTAAGAATTGTGCCCCAGGGCCGCATCAAGGACTGTTTGAAGCCAGTTATTAGTTCAAGTGTTTGATCGAGATCATTGCACAGTAGATCGATTTGGTTTACTCTGTTAACAAAGAGGAAGCCGCAAAAAGCCGAGCAAACTTCAAGCAACAATTTGCTGAGTGAGCTCGATTTTTCACTGAGACATTTTAAATTTTCCGCAATACCGAGCATTTGCATGATTCCGAGTAGTGGCAGAAACGACAATTTTTAGAATACTTTTGTCATCCCTGCTATTTTTAGTGAAAGTAAACATTACAATATAGTTTTGTTTTTGTATTAATGCTATGTTCTTACGCTCGTAGTTTCATAAAAGTGAATTATTATAGTGTTAGCAGAATCGGACAGTGACGAGTCATGACCGGCCGCCTGCCTATATAAGCAAGCCGCAGACCAAAGACAGTCCATTTGCTCGTTGGCGCTCGAAGCGGAATTATCTCTCTTGGACACCAGAGCCATTTTGCGATTTCGTGTGTAATATAGTGCTGTTGTGACGTTATTACCGGTTTGTTTTTGTGTAGTCGATTTGTTTCGCTTTTGGGTTATTTTCAAACTGATTTTTGTAAAAAGTAAATTAGACTAAGTTGCTTATGTTTTGTTTTTTTGAATCTTTAACCTACCTGATTCCTAAGATCAGAAGTGGGATAAAGATCCAATAACAGACCCATAGTGGAATTTACCAAAAGGGAAGCAAATCTACCCGCACTTGTAATAATAATTTTTGTAAGCCGCAATTGTGTTAATTTTCTGCACCTTTTCCGTTATATAAAAATGCCACGATCAGAAACGCGTGGTCGTTCACGATTTCGTTCAAGAAGTGGCTCTCGTGTCGGGTCGCGACGCCACTCGAAGAGGTTGTCGCGTAGAAGTTCTCGAGATAGTAAGCGTCGTAGTAGGCTGCGATCTCACTCGCGAAACTCATCCTGTAGTCGGGCGTCACGACGCAATCATTGGTCCAGGGCTCGGGCACGCGATATGTCTTGGAGCAATGGCAAGAAGACACAGGCCGCGGCGCAGTACATGGTGCCATGGCGAGGAGAGTGGTGTCCGGAGACGAGTGCTGCGTTCTTCGACATTAGAGAATTGGCCGTCGGCGGGCTTGTGGAGCGACATGGGGATGTGGATGGACGAGCGGTACTGGTTAGCGCGTGTTTGAACGTGCGTGGTCTCGCTTCGGCGACCGGCAGACGTATCATTCGATGCGTGGTCTCGCTTCGGCGACCGGCAGACGTATCATTCGATGCGTACGTATTGGTCTCGCTTCGGCGACCGGCAGACATATCATTCGATGCGTATTGGTCTCGTTTCGGCGACCGGCAGACGTATCATTCGATGCGTATTGGTCTCGCTTCGTCGCCTGGCAGACGTATCATTCGATGCGTATTGGTCTCGCTTCGGCGACCGGCAGACGTATCATTCGATGCGTATTGGTCTCGCTTCGGCGACCGGCAGACCCACCATGTGTGTAACACTAAGTGGGTAGACGATTCGATCGTCTGCAGGAGGGCGCATAGTGCGTCAGCCTGGAGCCAGTATGGACTGGTTAGGGACGTATGTGCCATGTGAGTTTACCACGTCATCGGTTGGCCCCAGCAAGGAAAGCAGCTTGCAGGCGAGGTGCAATCGCTGACACCACGCCGTGGATAATGAGTGTAAAAGGGCCCTATTTTAATATTTTTTGGATATCCCTGAGGTGAACTCTGTAAGATTGTGCATGAATGTGTCTACTGTGTGATGTATGAATTACGTGATAGAACTACTGTGAAAGGGGAATGTTTACTTAGGTAGAAAGACCATTCGAGTGGTAATGTCTATTTCAAATGTGTTTCGTATGTTATTTTCCAGACGATGAACCTGAGGAGTCTCCGCCTATCCTCGCAGCACATGAATCAGAAACTCTCTTTGCCCTTGCTAGATGACCAAAATGGACCATAATCAACAAGTGACGCTGCTGGCCCAGCGGCACTGCTCCATGTTCTGGGGTTGAGGACAACCCTCTGTCAGGAGAGGCCGTGTTAGCAGAATCGGACAGTGACGAGTCATGACCGGCCGCCTGCCTATATATAATCAGGCCGCAGACCAAGGACAGTCCATTTGCTCGTTGGCGCTCGACGCGGAATTATCTCTCTTGGACACCAGAGCCATTTTGCGATTTCGTGTGTAATATAGTGCTGTTGTGACGTAATTACCGGTTTGTTGTTGTGTAGTCGATTTGTTTCGCTTTTGGGTTATTTTCAAACTGATTTTTGTAAAAAGTAAATTAGACTAAGTAGCTTATGTTTTATTTTTTTGAATCTTTAACCTACCTGATTCCTAAGAATAGTACAAATTGTAGATGATTTGAGGCTTGTGCACTGGCTGTAGGGCATAACGTAAGCTAAATTTACTTTAAAAATAATGATTATTTTAACAATTATTTAATTTTGTGTGTGTTATTAATGTGAGTGTGTTTGTGTTAGGTGTAGGTATTAAAGTAGGTAAACATTTAACTGCTGCGTCTTTAGATACCGGCTCGAAGATCTCGACGCCAAACGCCAAATCCGCAAGAGTCGGCCTAAGCCGAGTGAGTGAGTACAAGTACAATGAATCTGGGACTCTTTGCTGTGCCTCTTGCAACCGGACTTTCAAAACCAAATTTGGCTATGCAAGTCACGCTCGCGCCCATGCAAGAGCCCAGGCTAACAACAGTTAAGGGTGTCGCCGTCGACGGATACGTCTGGCAGGACATCATCATCAGATACATAACACTAGAATATACTATGCTACAAAATCAAAAACTAAACATGGCTCAACTTAAAGACTAATTCACACGGAATCCGTCATTGACGATTCGTCAAAATACAGGATACGTCATGACGGATAGACGTTCGTATATGTTGCCCTATATGGATATTTCCCCAAATGTTGCCAAATGGGGACTTTAAACTGATCCGCTGCACTCAGATTCATGCAGTATCTACGGGTAGGTTGATAAAAGGCTACGTTAAACATTATTTATACAAACCTGCAAGTGACATAAAATAGTTTTATCTAAAATTTCAACACAAAAGCCATATTTTGCCGTCCGTACTAGGACAAAGTTACTGCGAGCTTCTACTTTAAACTTGTTTGCCGCTCCATGCTCCAGTGTTTATCGGACGAGCGTAAAAAACTGATTTTTATCGGCTCTGAGTCCCACTCCGTACTTTTACCCGACCTCAAAAAATAAGGTTATCAATAGTTTTAAATATTTTTTAAAACTCACAGTGTTCTTTCTTCAAATGATTTGTTCCTACGACCTTCCCGTGTAGGAATTTTTAGTTTTTATTTTAAACTTTATAAATAATAAGGTTATCACTTTTCATCATCCGTGGTCACAGGGAGACTTCTTGTGACGCAATTTCCCTGTGACCACGAACGCTGTAAACTGTAAAGTGTTCGAATCGTCAGGTTTTAAATAAAATGTAAATAAACCACAAAGTATTTCGTAAAATTATGTTTTAATAAGTTCGGGTAAACGTAAGAAAAAAATAAGAAGATTCTCAGTTAGACTCGTATGTTTGTATGTGTGTTTTTCCGCGATTATCGCGCGTTTGACTGAACCGATTTCGATGCGGTTTTCAGAAAAGTGTTTGTTATATTTAAGGAAAGGTTTCGTTGTCACTACCCCTCGTGACTCGTTTAGTTATACTTAGCACGTGTGAGAGGGACAAATATAGAGTCAAAAATATGAATTTCACCTTCTAGAGTAGGTCCTCTGACTACAAAGAACTGCGAATCAAGGTAAACACCGAGACATCTCTTGTAGTGGTAATAGAGGCGGAACGAAAATGTACAATAAGCGTCGCGTTAACCTTCCCAAATCTGTGAAAATATCTCGAAATGACATCGAACTCTACGTAATCAACATAGAGTTGAAATATAGTTGGGGAAATTTGACAGATCAGAGTAGGTGTGCCCACTGTACACTTGGGCTGGCTACTATACTTTATTGCAAAATGGAAGCGGACCGGAATGGAAATAAGTTTCGCCTTTTATGATAGTTTCCAGTTAGCCAGGATCACGGGAATTTTTCAAGTTTATAATAACACTTCACTTCGATACTTTAAACATTTTGATAGCTTAAATAAAACTAGCTGGATTTTGCCACTTCTTTAAACTGCCACTTTTTAGGAGGGTTAACTTAGTGCCAATTTTAAAGTTTCTTATAAAACTTAAATATAAGTTAAAAAAAGTAAAATAGCCTATTAGACCCCACTGCTGGGCAAAAGCCTCCTCTCAACTATAAGAAGGTATAAGCCATAATCCACCACTCGGGCTAAGTGCGAAGTGGCCAACCTTACTGCCAGCTGTTATCAAGCCGCCCTAGGGCCTGACTAGCTTTGACTTAAACTAAATATATGTATTTAGGTGACATTTTTATCACTATGAATATTATGTCCTTCTAGCCAGGCTGTTTCTGAGTTATTTTGAGAAACAAAAACTAAGAAACAAATTCCGGTCTGACCCGGGATTCGTACTCGGATCCTCTCCTCATGAACAGAAGTCAGCGTGATGATCTCAACGAGGCAGTCACTACAGGCCAATAAAACCAAATTTTCCCATCTAATAATGGATTTCCGCAAAGTAACGCTTGATTCTATTAATTACAATAAAACCAATATTAAAAATACAATTATTGTCATTTTATTAAAAACTATTATTTACAGTTGATGTTGTTATTTTTATAAGAAACGTAAGGAACCAATGTTTTTTCGTTATCTTACACTCAACCCAGTTTAAAATCATGACTTGTTATTTTAAGATATCTCATTATAAATTGCTGAGATGCCGAGAGAAAAATAAAGTCTTGGTTGGCCCTTGATTAGGAGTTTTTGTAAACTCGTGTACTTTCATGAATGCTAAGTAAGTTACTTTAATTAGCGTTAATACACTTCGAGGACGTTTAGTAAATCGTGGCCAGTTTTAATTCAATTTTATTAAAAGACTTCATAAAACGCGTTTTGAAATAGTAACTTGGTAAGAGATTAAGCGTCGATTTCACCAACACATGTTTAAGTTTCAATCAGCCGGTTGAACATTATTTGACACATTTAATATGTAAAATATATTTGAATTCTGTCCAATTGATTGTCAATTAAGGATCAACGACTGGCAATCTAAAATTATAAATATCGGCTGTAAAAAAATTTAACATGTGTTGGTGAATGTAAAGGACTCCTCGATTAAGAAATCTGTTCGCAAAAATATGAAGCTTTGAGTGGAAAAAAATATGTCAAGTTTTCCCATTTCCTACACTGAAAAAAAATGATTGGTTAACAGTAATCAAAATTTGACTACGTAAGGTCGTAATCTAGTGACTTGCTAACTTCTTATTGAAATTGTTTATATTTAACAAAAATTGGCTTCCCTACAACGTTCAACTATCAAAACTAGTTTGTTTGATCCTTTTTTTTAGTGTACCGGACAAACGGCTACTTTTGAGTGCATAAATAATTAAAGAGAAGTTCAATATAATGAATTTAAAAGAAAAGCAGCTTTAGCTAGTTACTGAGTAATAGTCGACTTCCTTATAAATTGTAGCTGGAGAACAGAAAATTTCGTGATAGCTCAGTAGAAAATCAACTGCATCAATTACTTCGTATGTCATTTTGTCAATAGGGTATGGAAGACTGGCAACAATGGAACTCTACATTTGGGCTTGCCGTAGTGACACACGCGCATGTTGTAGTGAGCGAGGCGGGAAGCTTCGGCGACGATGCGCTATAAGATATTGTTCACGAACGATTTCATGAGCCAATTTTTTATCGTTTAGTCTTTGGGCAGACATTTGACCGCAATCTCACCTGATGGTAGGTGACGATGCGGCCGAGAATAGGTCTTGTCTGACTACTAACGGCCTATTCTTAGTTAAAGGAACCAGATCTCAGTGTTTAGGAAACACTAAAATGTTTAAGGCGGTCTTGCGCGAAATTGAGAAAATTAAAGTATTTCTAAATCTCTTTTACGATGAGCTGAATTAGTTGAATACATTAAAAGAACTTATTTACGTTAGTCTAATCATTATACAAGGTCCTGGTCTTCTTGAAATTTGAAAGAAATTCTTTATGATATAAAAAACATGACTAGTAGCCAATGATATCTAGGAGCATTTTTTTTCGAAAACTTGGTGATTTTAACGCATGAAACAATAAGTTGTACCTGAAAATGATTGTATTGATATACGGCAGGTCCCCATCTTTTTACTATACACAAATAAAATATAAATAAGAAAATATGAAATCTTTTCAGTTTTTAACACAAATGTCTGATGGTATTGCGCATTGCGCAGAATAAAACTATTGTTCTAATTAAATCATCAAGTCTAAAACTTTAAAGCAAATGGATCTCATTACTAATATTAATAAGTTCAATTCTGTTTGAAGATCGTTTAGACTTACTCGACTTGCTTCGCGCTGCACCCCCTTAACCACCGGCAACGAATTCCACTCTCTAGTTGGACGCAAGAAGAACATTTAAAACGTTTGTTGCGTTATAGTATTGATAAAAACAATAAATCGGTTGATCACTTTAAATAAGTTTAAATAAGTAATTCTTATTTATATAAGTTTCTTTTTTAAACTTACATAAACAAGAAAGAACACTGTTAGTGTTAAAAAAATATACTAAAACTATAAAAACTATCGGTCGAGAATAAATCGGCCCATTAAATGGTGTCAACAGCAAAAATAAAAACTTTATCAAACACAAAGTCAACTATAAATTCTGGAACTTATTTTCATAAATTCTTAATTCTTTCGACTTTGAAAGGATTCAATAACGGATTCTCTCGCTTCCCGTTCCAATAAGATTAAACAAAATATATTTGAATAAACGACGCTTCTTAGAATTTGCGATAAGTTAAACATGAAAAGGTTATGGTCGAGTATAAGCTGCCAGGGCTGTCACATGCCTGAATAAGTAAGTTCTAAATCCTTCTTGGAATTTCAGTAAATAGACGACGAAATATTTGTATGTAGTTAGTTACCTATATCAGACCATTTCTCAACGAAATATTCGCATTTAGCCTTGCCTAAAGTTTCAAGTCTTCCAATTTATAGGATAAGCAATTATAATAATTTTTATAACTTAAGCAATTATTTTGCAAGTTTTAACGAAATAAAATCAAATTTCGCTCACAAAAATTAATCGAATTTGTGTCATCAGGTGGGACAGACACCCGACACCGGATGACACAGTCGATTAATTTTTGTGAGCGGATAAGCAATTGCTTTGCAAGTTAATTTGAATAGTAAATAAAGCACTCCAAAGACAAGAGTTGCTTTTAAACTGGATGATGATGATATGTATATACTATATGCTGCGAAAGTTTAGTCAGGATATGAAAATACACGTAATAAGGTTATTGATATGAATTAACAAAATACCATTTTTGATGTGGATTTGCCTCCTCAATCTTGAGCAAAAGAAAATAAAATGGCAACAAAATAGGATGATTCTAAAGTAGGCGTTGTCAATGATACCGATACTTGGTAAACGTAGCGTTAACGAAGCGTCTTTTCCTCTCGCCCAATCTAGCCTTAGTAGAGCTCTACCTATTTTTTAAATATTTTCCCGTTTACACTTCTCAGGGACACTGGGAGACATTGTTAATGTATTCAGCCTCGGGACGCACAAAGGAAATATGCAAAGCTGACAACAGATAACCTTTTCGCTGAAACCGAGATTAGAAGAAAAAGAAAATGCAAAAATATATCGGAATAATTTAATAAATATGCATAGAAAATTTATGAGGTTTTGAATAAAATTATTTTAAGGTTTTTATTTGAGTTTATTACAAAGAGAAAATAACTATTTAGGTTTAAAAGCAATAATTTAATTTAAAAATATTGCGCACTATTTAACCAATGTCTTTTGACATCATTGGCGAAGCGTAAAGGCAAATTAGAAAAAAAAGTGCATCTACAATAAATCATCTTTTATCATATTAGAACAAAAAATCAACTAGGTAATATCTATTTAATTAGCCGACAAACGCCAACCCTAAGCTGGTGAAAACCGGATCAAACGAGAAAGTTCTGGATAGAGACGTGGAGCTCTATTACGCAGTTAGAGGACTGAGGATCACGGGACCGAATACTTGGCAGACTTTAATTGGCCAATCATAGGATGTTTAACTCGATTTGTGAAGCAAATTGTTGAAATACACTGCCAAGTTCGGTGTTGATTAAGTGTTATACACGCGTATGTTTGCGTGGGAAGAAAATGTCGGCTTTTGACTTGGGGCAATTTGAAATCTCACTTGAAAATGTATATTAATATTCTCGCAGTAAATATTGCAACCACAGAGAGTGAGCGGAAAGTAAAAATTATAGCCTATGTGTGTGCCTAATTTGGGAATAGTACTCTAGACCTCAGTATAAGAAGAAAACGAACCCGAGACATGAGACCCATGCATGGAGACAAACGATGTTGTCTATTTTATTCGTTATTTCGTTTATCAGGGTTAATGTTATTAGGAGTTTAATGTTAATATCAATGATATCTGACAATCAATGAATTTGTTTCTTACATTTACGTGAATACTCAAACAACGTGAAGTATACCTGAGCGTGCGGACCAAAGAAGACATAACTGATAAATAGACGGATCACGAAATCTGCAGTGTGGACATGCCTTTGTCAAACTGAACCACTTCGTGACGTTTACGATACGTTTCGACCAACCTAAAGTACTCGCAAAAGAACGACGTTTTTACCCGTTTAGACGTTTGATCCCGTTCTAGCGAAAACCCAAGCAACAACTCGCACTGCAACATCTCAAGACACGGTTATCTCTTAAATGAATATTAATGAGTAATGGTAATTAAACTTTTCAACACTTTGTGATGACAAATAACAATTTTGGCTACCTGTGACCACGAAAACGTAAATAAATCGCGAAGTATTCTTTAAATTTGTGTTTTAATGAATTTGATTGAATTTAGTTAAGTTTCTCGTACAAAAACTGTGGGCAGCACATCGACCTATACATTTTTGAAGCAAAATGACCCCTATTGCTGTTGTCAGCATAAATACCACAGTGTTACCCTTCGTGCTGTTGTCTATACATTAACTGTTTTTAAATAAAATATCTTTAAACTGTATACTCGTAAAGCTGCTCGAGTTGATTTGCTAATACACACTACCTAAGCGGATCTTCAATTTGCACACTGAATGCCCACATTTACTTCCATAATACGTTATTATTTCAATATGGGACGATGTGGTGGATATTATATTAAAACAGGGTGTTTCATAACGAGGAGAACAACATTTAACAGAATATATTAACTATGGATATGAGCAATTTCCTCTAAGGCGACTACATGGGAATCGGTAGACATTTTCACACTTTTTGACAGTACATTTTTTTCACAAAACTGACGAATGCGTTCATTCGTCAACTCAAGTCCGTAACTAGCACTTTGGATGTTATTCGTTTGTAAAAGTTGCTCACATAAACACCCTGCTAATTAATAAATAACACTAATTAATTAAATAAAAACTCTTGACATTAGTAATTATGACCTTAAAATTTTATTTATGATCCTACTAATATGGCAAAAGTAAATTAATTATCTTTGTTCAAAGCCGGCGCCAGATTTCCATAATCAAAAAGTGAATTAATTAAGGTAACCTTTGTGTTTGTTTATTAATTAGGATGTTCCGGTCGAGATTCGGGTCGGGCTGAGAAAACATTTAGATAATAAATACTTTCATTCGATACTATGGAATACACTTTCTTAATAGCCAGATAAGTAATAACCAGAGGTCGTAGTAGGTAAATTGTTTTGGGGTTAACGACCGCAAACATTGTTTTTATATAGACATGCCTCCAGTATTCCAGAGTATCAAAAGTTGGTATTCTAGTCGTAAAAGTAAAAAGATCAAAGTTTTGTAAAATGCACACCAACTAATTTCAGGTGACATAAAATGAGTAAGATTTATATGATATAAGCCGGAATTTCGCGTTATCGGTTCTTCAAAAAAGGCATATCCATATTATTCTCGCACTGTCAAAGTACATCAAATCAATCACCCTCCGATCTCTAGTAATAACCGTCAAATAATTACAATCCGGCTTATTCTAAAACGTCACCATCTAATTTGTGGACAATCATATTTAAGTCACAATCTTGAAAGAGATAAACGGAATAATTTAGATGCTAAAACACTATTCAACTACACTGCAATTTATATGACGTTTTGTCATGAAACAATACAGCTCCTTCATAACTGCAGACTTAGGTTTCAGTACAGGGCCGGCTCTGAATAAGAAACGAAGAAAGAATAAAATGAATAACACCGTCTTCGGGTTGAATATTAAAGTATGTTTCAACGTAGACGTAGAAACGACAGCTCGAAACAATTTTCAACCTTATACAAGAGACTGAAAGTCGTTTATCAGCAGACGTATACAGTCTTACAGAATTGTTAAGCGCAGAGACTCCGTTACTTAAGAAAAAATGTGTGAACATGTTATGGCGAGTTACTAAAGTAAAATCATTGCTTAGAGCAGGTCAGTTGTAAAATATGTATGAAGTAATCCTTTTAAGTTCGCAAGAATTTGTTACCTCAAATTGCCCAATAAGAAATATGATAATAAATGGAAATGGACGGAATCAATGGTTTTTTATCTTAAAATCTAAATCTTTGTTATATAGAAGCTTCTGTGCCTACAGTTAGGATACTTAGACTGCAGTTTATTCAAAAAGCAAGGTTCATAAATAACCATAGGCACAGATTTAGGAGACGTTTAAATCATTCATTAATATTTACGAGACAATCGTATTTAACTTGCAAAAATATGTCTATGCCGGCCGGCCCTGATCTTATAAGTTATGAAATTGATGGAGTATAAAATACAACAATTATCTTTATCATTTTGCAAACGAATGGTATATTCAATCTTAATATTTAAAAAAAAACACATAAAAACTTAACCTGATATTTAAAAAATGTACTTAAAAAGTTTATATAAAAATACCTCCAAACCATTCCTCTCCTCCACCGAGTTATTGGTTCTAAGGAGGCTGGCTAAATTAGCACCCTGAATAGCCTCACTTAAACGCTAGGCGAAGTGACAGCCAGCTAAAAAAGGTAAAAAGCTTTGACTGTGACTGGTCACGGTGACCACGGCCAGCTTGGCGAAAAGTTTTTAGCTTCAGGCCCCCATGCACTCAATCGAATTTTCTCAAGCCTCGATAGGTCAAAGTTGGAGGAAAAAAAAAGCTATGATGTAGTTTCATTAACTAAAATATTAAAAGATCTCATAAATCGGAAAGCCAAGATGGCGAAAAATAAAAATAAAACAAAAAAGCAACAATTCCGTTTCCCGTCCTCGACAATGCGAGCTTTTACAATTAACTAAAAAGCATCGCAGCTTATCGGCGACCTGAGTTAAGGCTCCTTCAAACAAGCTTTATAATACTGGCTCAATATCTCGTATTTATCCAAGTAGAATAAATTAAATGTGATAGTGGCTTTTAAAGAACATTGTAAAGGGGTTTATGAAGGCGATGAAAGGTCGTGGGACGATAGTTAATCGCCCTTTAAAGGAGATATAATAATTTAAGTGGAATGCAACTTAGTTATAAGTTATGATGTGTACGTTACGTGTTATACGATAGAGTTGTCGCTTACGTCAGTATTTTTAATCAGGAGTAAATTAGAGATATATAAGCTACTACTACACTACTTATTAGTCAGTGAAGACATAAGGGGTTGAAATGAAAAAGAGAATTCAATCACTTTTGTGATAATTATTTTTTTATTTATGGACTTATATATATTATGTTTTATACCAAATACAATTTTATGACATAATTAAAAAATTCAATAACGCAATGGCAATCCTAACCCCTTCGTTAATTAGTCGCAGTCGGGTAAAATACATAACGTATACAAGCGGCTTAAACTTTTAAATATAGCCAGGCTATTGTTAGCCTGTCGGCGACGTCGGGGACTATCCGAGTATAATTTTTAACAATTTTAATAAAATGAAGTGCCGTCTTCGTTCCCGTTTTAACTCCAATTAATTAGGTAATAGTTCCACTTTATCTTTGTTAAAATACGAGGTGTTTGTTAAAAGAAAATTTACAAAGCAAGAAATTAATTTTCTTATGGCTGATGTTTTGATAGTCAGATAAAAATGTTATTTAAATGAAATACAGTAAGATCGATTTTCGAAATGCTATCAATGAGTCTGTCTATTCTGTCTTCCTTTTTAACATTTTGTTATCATCGAGAAGTCCTTTCAATTAAATTTTATTTTAAACTGCATTTTGAAACTTATAAATGTTTAACTTAAGGACTTCCAGTACATGTCTTACACATAAATTTAAATTGTATTGTTATTGTTTTTATCCTTAATTATTTTGACGCAACATTTATATAACTCAAAAGAATAGTGCCATCTATCTACATAGAATAAAACTTAAATTTTGAGCAGTCAGAAAATCTCTAATTGGATGATATTTTAAATAGCTCGTCGTAGTTATTCGACCAGTGACTTTTTATCGACCCAGTTGGAAAATCAGCCCTTAAAGAGACGTCAGATATAATATTGTCATAATATAAGGGCCTGCGCCCATTGGCGCTTTGTAACTACTGCCGCGTCAGGCGATAAGCCACGCGATCAGTCGCCTTTCGTAGTGTGCACAGGGTCTTATTAAATTACCTCAGAAATATCATCATCATCATGGGGTGCCATCTTCAAATTAAAGTTTGGAGGTCATCATGTAGAAACCGATGCGGTCTTGAGCCGCTCTTTTTAGCTGGTCATAAAAAAACTAAGTTTGGTCCAGTCTTTGATGTCATCTATCCATTTTCTTCTGGGTCGGCCTGGTGATCTCTTGCCAGGAATCTTGCCTTCGAGGATCAGCCTTAAAAACTCACATTGAGAACCTCTCTGCATATGTCCAAAGAAGGAAACCTTCCTCTTCATTATAGTTGACATCAGTTCACGTTTACACTTGGCACGTTGCAGTACTTTGATGTTTGAGGTAAAGCTGGTCTATGGAATTTTAAACATTTTACGCAATAACCACATCTCAAAAGCCTGTAGTCTATTGCAGCTGTCTTTTCTAAGGAACCACGTCTCGCACCCGTAAAGTAATGTGGACCATACATAGCATTGCATAGAAATATATTATGCTTCAAAAATCAACGAAACCACAACCATTATAATTATAATAATGCAATTTTTGCAAACTGTCGATAAGGACAGATTCATAACGAGAGCGGATGTAGCGGTTGCGGTCTTGGCGATATTAATAATTTATAATATAACTACTGGAATCTTTATTAATTTTTACCTAGAAGAATCACTAAATGATAATATAGAACTCTATATATTTTGCACTAACAAAATCATTACGGTTAAATGTAGGAAGGTACTGTAGAGGTTTGGAACTACGCGTAAAACCTATATGTATCATTCGCTGGACTCTTTTGATAACAGATAACAGAAAAACTTTCTTTACAAGTCAATTTTGAAATAACGTCTGATAGACAAGGAGTTAAACATTTGAGAAAAAATATGCTGAAATAACTGTATTGTAACTGTGGAACGATTATAAACGAAAGTTAATCAATAAAGGAGCTGGATCTGGAATTGAAAGCTGAGTATCATTATAAATCACCATTAGATAGAATACTAATCTTTTATAGGACACACTAGGACTTCACAGCGGAGTCATCAGGGTACCTTCATTAGATCACCCTTCGAAAGCCACCATATGCTTATCATTCCACATCTGCTCAAAACAGTTGTCTGTCATGTATCAGTTCTCGCATTAACTCATTAAAAACCGATTTACACGGGTGATCGTAGAATAGTAAATAGAGCTGTAATATACTAATATATGTCCCGTTTTATTCACGAGTTTACGGCGGTTTTACTCGCTAGCGACGACGTAAAAAAAGTGTATGGAAAATTGCACAGCGCCTCTAGCGGTTACTTGAAGAACTAAAATTTTCCATACACTTTTTTTACGTCGTCGCTAGCGACTAAAACCACAGTATACTCATGGTAACGGTACTGAATAAAAAACCACAGACTGTTCTGGGATCGCGCGTAAAAACAAATTATCTGCGACATTTAAAGTACGAGTTCCATGATGTTAACGTTAATACAAAGGAGGCAACTTGGTTAATTTGGTTGCTGCAAATGTTAAGGTTGTTAGTTTCATTTAGTCTAGTTAGATTTTACTGTTTCTATATTTGTGTCGTTTTCTTAAATTCATGTTACCCAAAGCAACAAATAATAAAGTAAAGTAAGCTCGATGTGAATGGCACCTAAATTGCTTTTGGCAACAAGTGACGTGTCTATATAGATGTAAAGTCGGTTTTAAACCGAACCAACCGTTCGTTTTAAGCCCGAAATTTCGGTTTAAAATGGGTTATCATATCATGAAGCACAAAACTGTGTTTTTTTCAGATTTGTCAGATTTTTTTGGTAACGCAAAATATTTTGTACAAAATAACCTATCCTTTTTTAGGAGGCAGTCTATATTCAACCGTTTGAAATGGTTGTTTTGAAGGTTTAAACAGTTGTTTATGGTTTATAAACGGTTGTTTTACAACTATAGACGTGCCGTAATATAAATCTTTTTGGTACATTTGCCAAAGTATTGATGAAATCAAACGCAGACCAACATGCGCAGCAGGCACTTTAAAAAAAATCGTTGAGTGACTAACATCCTCTGTAGTTTAGTTTGGAGAGCGATCGCCCGGATAGCGAGGGGATGTGGGTTCGAGTTGGTAGTACTCGAACCCACAATCCCTCGCTATCCGGAAGACTGTAGACGATAATTTTTAATGTACAAAATTGGTAATATCAACTTGATACCTTCTCGCGTTCCCGATATAGAGGATCTTTACAGACGGGCCACAAAGTGATCCTATAAGGGTTTCATGTTCCCTTTGGAGGTACGGAACCTTAAAAATGGGTCACAATAAAGACAAAACTAAAAGGATACTTCTTCGCTGTTTATCGGTAAAACAACTCGCGGCAGCCAGGAAGTGTAATCCAATAGTGTCGTCTTCAGGCTCCAGCTACCCCAATGAGGTTACCCAAGAAACGTTGGCTCCGATTTAAATTGAAACTAAATAAAATGCACTAGAATTGAACTGGTCTTGGGTTACTGGAAATTGCCGTGATTTAGCTGAAGGGTTTTCAGTTTTGAAAAAAGAAACAACGACGTGTCTATGTGTGTCTAGTCAGTCATAGATCACTGTACGGATGTCGTCAATTTTTTGTTGTTAATTTAATATAACCATAATCTATTTACTTTTGACGTGCTTTTCGAGGCACGGAAGGCGGAAGTGATAACACTAGCAAACTTTCTTACTTCGATCTGTTTCTGAGTTTTTTCAGACAGCAAAACAAATTTCGGTCTGACTCAGGATTCGCACCCAGGACCTATTGTATGTAAGCCTGCGTGCTGACCTAGTGGACACTAGGACTGCCTTGTTAGTCTAGTGACTAACTAGGCAGTCCTAGTGTGACTAAAATCAAAAGTTTGCACCTAACTTATCAGTATTAGTCAATTTGGTTATTGTCCGCCTAAAGTAATTCCTAAATCTTTCTCTCTCTCTTTAGTCGCTCCCTCATATCTAAGGATCGTGGTCAGCATCAAAGCTACATCTCGTACTGATGATTTAAATCCACCGGTTTCTGTCCATTGCGCTTTTTACAAGCTCATAGAATTTAGATGAGGAAGTTTATTTTACTTGATCGGTCCATCGGTGATCGATGTCCACGCCTTCCGTGTTTCCAACCACAGTTTTTTCAGGCTAATACTAAGGCTAATTCCTAAATACGCATAATCAATGAAAACATTAACTACGATAAATTATTGTTTTTAAGTGATAAGCATTCACTTTGCAATCTAAATATATTAGTGCACTTGAAAAAATGACCGCCAGAGTCGGGAAAGTTCCCGACTCTGGCGGTCATTTTTTCAAGTGCAATAATATATTTAACATTAACTACATAAACCTTTAGTGAAAATTCTAAAAATATGGAAAGTTCGATGACCGTTCCCGACTTAGTGAAATGTCAACGACCCCTAATCCCTCACAGTTGATTGTGAAAGCATCCTTTGTAAAAGGTAACTGGTGGAAATATACAGTTAATTTGAAAGCTATTTTTGAAATTAATCTCTTCCAATGCAATGTTTGTTCAGTTCGGTCTATGAATGAAATTTGATTTTGCAGCATTATTTTTAGGGGAGTTAAGTCCTTTCAACGAAATTATTGTTTGTTTTCAGAGAGGGATTAGGCCAATAATACTTAAACTTTAAATAAGGAAATCTTTTTAATTACCGCAAAATTTATTTTTAACTAAGGCTTATATCTCAGGCATAATTTTAGGAAATAAATCGCGATCTACGACTATGAAATAAAATAAAATGGAAATTTATTTGCTTAGGACAATAAGTGGAAATACTGTGCAGAGTTTTAATGTTTTACCATGGGTGTGACTTGTAAATGAATAATAGTTATGTATAAAATATGTACGAGGTGCTTATGGCGCAGTGGCGGCAGCAATTTGGTAGTGATACCAAAGTTAAGCAACCCACGGCGCGGTCTTGATTGGATGGGTGACCATTCCGACCATTTAAGTGACGTCCATGACAAGCATCTCCGAGTTTCAAAAGGCACGTTTAACAGTTGGTCCCGGCTAATATCTGTTGGTATTAATCGGTTAGCCCTGTCAGAGGGCCTAGGGCGGCTTTATAACATCTGACAGTAAGGTTTGTCACTACACTTACAGACACCTCTCCATCAATCCGCACTGAGCCCGCGTGGTGGCGTATGGCTCGTACCTTCTCATAGTTGAGGTGAGGCCTTTTCCCAGCAGTGGCATCTATATATGCTGACTTTATTAAGTATGTATCTATAAATGTGTAGTAATAAAATATAATTTAGTAGTTGAATTACATTACCACGTGCTTCAAATCCAGCAATATTCATCCCAATGTTGCAAATTACCCTGATAAATGTAACATACGTAAAACTTTTTTTAAATTAAAAAAGTAGTTCTCTAAATACCACGAGCTCACAATGCAGGTTGTTGCTAGATTCCGGATACACTTTCCATTATTATTTTATAACACTTATTACAATAGACTTAAAGTATAGAATACTGTGTTTCTTTGACAGTTTGATCTGGTTTATGTCTGAGGTGGACATAGTATAATGTCAAGGTTGGCACCGCCTCCGGATGAATTATGTTTATCATTTTTACGCGTCATTTTGTAGATTATTTTATTAATGTGATTAAGACCAAGTTCACCAATTTTTAAACACCCGGTAAACATCGATTGATGGTTGATTTGACCGAATTTTCATACAAGAAAAAGAAAAGATTAAAAATTAAACATTTTGGCATTTTGACCCAGCCGCCATTTTGATTTTTTTTTTTTGAAAACGCAGCGCACCCCTAATTGATATGTATAGAAAGAGGACACATATCAAAAGGAACAAAAAATGTCAAGTAACATGGTACCCTAAAGTGGCACCATACCACTTTCATCGTGCGCCGCGATTTGGTACAGAATTCGACTTTTTATAGTTTAATAATATTTTTATTAATATTTATTAGACGCACCACGATTCAGGTACATAAAAACCTGCCAAGTGCGAGTCAGACTCGAGCACGAAGGGTTCGGTACCATTATTTGACAACATTATTTTTAGTTTTAAAAAAGGTAAAATATCACGTATGTTGTATGAAAGCCCCACTTAGATATTTAATTCTGTTACCCATTCTTTTTACCTACCTCAAGCTCGGCGCTATAAGTCAAGCGCAGGCGCAGCAACTATAAAATTTATGCTCTGGGCAATTTGTCGGTCATTATCGCTCACGCCAATGCACATGCAATTTAGCTTAAATGATCTACAATATGAAACCTTAATTATTTTTTAAGTTTACTTACTTTTCTGTTAGAAGTAAAACTTATAACAATGATTCAACTCGTTAACAAACCGCATTTTCATGTTCTCAAAATAAAATAGTTGAAGCTTGTTTCTAAATTTAGCATTTTGTTCGAATATAATATAGGTACTATGTATATTTAGCTGCATGTATCTAGTGTAATATTACGTGCACGGAAGGGTTCCGTACCATTATCTATACAACATTAGACATTCATTATAACCTTTTTTGTTTTAAAAACGACGAAAAATTAAGTTTTTGTGTGGGAGCCTCACTTAAATATTTATTTTATTCTAGTCAATTTTCACGGTTCACATGATGCCTGGTGACAGACAGACAGACAGACGGACACAGGTGTCTTAGTAAAAGGGTCGCTTATAGAGTAAGGCTAAAGACGACAGCAAATTAAGCGAAAAACTGCGGCGACTTATGTAGTTTTTAATAGGGATGATTTTGCAACGAAAATGAGTAGTCTGATGTGCTAGCCATTGTACCTTCCTAATATTTATAAACGTTTTTACCGTTGTAACAACTTATTAATAAATAAATAAGGAAATATTGTATATATAAGTAAACTTAGTATAATTATAAATAAATATTGTATATTTAAGTAAACTTATAACGGCTAATATCTGTGGTATTAGTCGTTAAGCCTAGTCAGAGGCCCTAGGGCGGCTTGATAACTTCTGACAGTAAGGTTTGTCACTTGCCTTACATACACCCCTCCACCAATCCGCACTGAGCCCGCGTGGTGAAGTATGGCTCGTTCCTCCTCATAGTTGAGGTGAGGCCTTTTCCCAGCAGTGGTATCTAATAGGCTGACTTATTATTTTATTATTAAGTAAACTTTTATAATTAGCTAAACAGACGGTTGGTTGAGCCTTAAAGTCACCTCAAAAACCAGTAAGCATAAGTTGCATTCTTGTATTCCAACCAAGCATAATAAAAATAATGCGTTCATATTTCAGTATTATTATAGAGCCGCAAGCCATTAGACCAGCCCATTATCCTCATGGCTAGGCTTAGGCCTAGATCTAGCCCAGATTAGCTCAACGTTTCATACGTTGTAATAACGCGGGCCCTTAGTATTGCAATTATTTCGTTTGTGCAGATAAGCCTTTTCGGCGTATATAGCCTTTACGCATTTACCCTGATGTGACCAAATGTTACGGTTCTCGTAGGTCTGACGCCTTACTCCGGTTGACGATGTCCGTATTTTCGAATGTAGCCGTCCCTTTCACTCACGACAGAATGACACCGCGAACGAGCGTGATGGCCAGACTCGAACATACATCGTCAACCGGAGTAGGGCATCTGTTACGGAAATTCACGCGAACTGATTCGAGACTTGCGTATGAGTTAGTTTTGGGAACCATACAATTTCCGAAGAAAACTTTTCCAGTACTAGGGTCACTTCAAATCACCTACAAACTACAATCAAATCTTCAAACTACTTTTAACTTTCAATCCAAACGTTTAAAACAAGCTTCATCGTATTACATTACGGCTAAAATCTTAACAAACAAGTGTAATGTAATGTATGTAAAATTTTTTGCTTACAAGCAGTATGTATAGGTCAATAAGGTTTACTTTAGAGTCATTTCGGAAAATCTTGAAATTGTGGTCACCAGAGCTTGCTTCCACCTATTTCCGAGAATCGTGCGCAAACGCCGACTGCGCAAAATAAGTATAAATAATGTTGAACTAGTCAAAGGCGAGATTGATTGCTGTGTCCCACAATGAGATCTGATATTAGCGGTCCCATTCAAAACGGTGGCATTTAATAGACTCATTGTAATAAAATATCATTCTAAGGTTAAATCTAGTTTTCTTTGTAATAAACAATGAAAGAAACTAAGAAACACTTACGTTTTATCAGAAATATGGACGGCTCATAAAAACTATTATCGAAATGATGCTACGCAGATAGGCAAAATGTAATAATGTATTATCTATAAGTTATTTCTTTATGATCACATCAGTATAATACTGCATTAATGAAAAGTTTTAAATAATGTGTTAATGATAATAAAATTTCAATTTATCGTACGGACACATCAAGGTATAACTGTGGCATCTTAAGCAGTTGTTATAGGTATGAATTTGCGTCGAAAATGTGTAGTCTGATGTACTTACTGATCTCTCATTATAATATCTCATTGATTTAGATACCTACCAACAAAGAACCTAATGGCAAAGGTTAAGTGATATTATTGGCTAAGATCAATTCAAAGGAATGAAATATTACTTTTCAATAAAATATTCAATAAACTTCGCATATAATAATGATTGCGTAAAGTGAATGTAATTTAATGAGTTCTTTCTTAGAACGCGTTGTAAGCAGTAAGCGGGTCAATATAGATATTCGATTACTTCTTTGGTATGATTTCCAACAAGTTATTTCTCTGAAACTGAAAGTTATTTTTGCAACTTTGCAAGAACGTTTTCTGTGGTAGATACAAGCAATTAGGTATTCTGAGGTAAGTAGAGATATTCAATAGATAGAACTATTCCATTTTCAGCAGATTATTTAGACCAGAGTTCACCAATATTTGAACAACCGTTGAATCTCAATGGACGGTTAATTTGATAGAATTTCCATACAAAATATGACAAATAATGCTAAACCGGTTGATTAAAAATCAAAGACGTGTTCGTGAGCTCGACGCTTAGGCCCGAGTTCACAAATTTTTAAACAGCCGGTTAAACTGACTTGACGATCTATTCGAAAGAATTCATATACAAAATATGTAAAATAATTCTAAAACAGCTGATTAAAAATTAAACATGTGTTGTTGAACTCGACTCTAAGTAAATTAACGATGGATTCTGCTTTTCAACTAACTACTGTGTACATTGAACACGTGACATACGTTAATGACTTAATACTGCATACTCCATTACAATATCATACAAAATGTTTGACCCAAGAGTGCAAATCATACACATTTTATGCCGATGAGAAGAAACAAACAGGGTAATGATCTGTGATTTTATATTATAATAGGTAATTTCAGTGTGAAGGACAATATCACTTTTAGCGATAAGACCGCCTTTGTACATCTTTCTGTGTAAACTGTACTGTTGTTACTTTTTTAGTGTGCAATAAAGAGTTATCCATCTATCTAATATCACTTGATTAGATCTTCACTCACATGATTTGTTCTGTCTTATCACAAAGCAGTCCTGGGTTGTTTGAATATTTATTACGAAGCGCAAGCATACCGGCTGCATGTTGCAGCGGACTCGTGCGGTTACTAAGCAGGCGAACTAAGTCGGTTCTATAATCCATTAACCCAAATATGCGGACTTGCGGACCTTTCAACTGGCAAGAAGGCCGCCCGGCTGTTATCAATAAGGCTCCGCGCAGATGGGCCACTACAGCAAGCGGTGGCTGTCGCGCGCCACGCACTTTGGTCCCGCGCTAACGTAGGTCGGTGGCCGGTACAATTATTATTGACACTCATCTGCTAGATCCTTTGACAGATGTTTTATCAAAATGTCGAGTGGCCGCTACCGGTGGCGTGTCGTGAACACTGAGTTGTGTGTGGCCACCACTCGCTCCACGTGTGCGGCGACGTCATCATCATCATCATGGGGTGCTATCTTCAAATTGAAGTTTGGAGGTCAGCATCATCATCATCCTAGCGTTATTTCGGTTGGGCACTCGCAGGGCTCACTCAGAGGGCCCAGGGTCCGCTGACCATGATCCAGGATGTGACAGATCAGGCGATGTCGATTTGATGGTGTGTGGTGAACTGGTGACGTATTACAAATAATAATGTCAACAGCTTGTCGCTAGCCACACCGGTGGGTGTGGTCAATGGCCCATCTACGCGGAGCCTAAGGCGGGTAGCAACGCTGATTAGTTTAATACGCAATACAATAATTAAACCCAGTACCTACGACTCATTGGACTATTTAACCTTCCATGGTGAGTAATTGAAAGAAAATATTTCAATAAAATTTAATTTTTGCTTTTAGACCCAACAACTTATACCGTATAAGTACTATTGTACCTACTATTATTTATTCTATGGTATAAGTACACCCCAATATTGACCTTACCACTACTTCGGAACAATTCTTGTAGCAGTGTAAGAAACTCCGCCACTATTGTCATAGCCTCCTTACAAAGTTTTACACTTTTAATAATTATTTATTCTGTGGTTTTACCGAAGTTGCCTTAAATACCTTACACATACCAAAACAAAATGGTAATTTGTGTTTTATCGACATCAAAATCTTTTTTTTTTGATAAGAAAAATGATAACAGATAAGAATAATGATATCAGATCAGAAAAGTGATAACTGATAAGAATAATGATTCTATGCATCGGAGAGCAAGTTACGTAATATGATAATTGTAACTCACAAAGTTGTGTCAGATTAACGGTAAATAATTTAGTTGGTAAATAAGATATTTTTGGAGAATAAATCTCTCACTTCTTAAGCAAGTTTTAATCAGATAAGTTGGCACAAATTTTCATACTTATATTGCATGTAAGTAGGCAGAAGGTTCGATTCAACATACATTATTTGGTTTGATATTTCAAAGTCCTTGAGAGTTATTTTAGTCGTGATATACTTACCTTATGTGACAGTACGTGAAGGCGTACCAAGCCTACACGCCCGGATCTTAAATTATTAGTAATATTTGTTTTGAAAAGTTTATAGGTACTTACATGTCTATCTTAGTTGTCTATATTTTTAATGAATTGAAATGTCACGGATACTTGTATGACTTAAACACATTTCAACAATACTATATTGGCATGGCTATTGGTAAATGTCGCAGATAATTTTGGGCTGTAAAATAAAACTAGTTTCAAGTAATCTTTACCTAATTGCGGGATAGAGATGTGACTGTAATAAGATACTTTACTCGAACCCACGAGGTTTATTTCGTATATCGACGGGGGAAAGCGGAAACGTCGTAACTTGGATTTTGGGTTAAATCACCTTTTACTATATTGTTATATAAAAAAAAAAACCGCGTCGAATGGTCTATGTCTCGTTTTTCTATGATAATTTTTTGTAACGATACGACCTGGGATTTTTCCCAAGTTTTTGCACTGATAATAAGAAAATTTGTCGTAACTAGAGCAAAATCTGCAATTTTTGAAAATAAAACAGATACGACAATACGTCAAGTATAAAAAACAGTTACTACTTTTTTATTCATAACGGAATATTGTTTTGATTAAGATACGACATTTCTGTCGCCCAAAAAATTAACGTTGAAAGAGATACGACAATTCTGCTCCTTAAAAATAATGTGTAATTATATAGATACAACAATTTCTTACGTACTGGTGCATGCATATGAAACAGTTATTACATTTCAAACATTTAATTTTAATGTCAAAATCATACTTACACCAAACAAATAGAGTTTTGTTTTGTATACAGAGATCAGTAACGCCACTTTACCTCCCTCCCGCCCCTCTATCGTGCCATCGCGTTCTCTTCATACGCCGTTTCAACCGCGGCTCAGTTCATGCGCGAGCGTCGATTTGAGAAAGCGTGTTTGTTGCTGCGTTTCTTAACTTTACGAAAGAGTGTTTACGAGTTGTGTACAAGTTTAAAAGTGTTATAATACAACTTCAGGAGCTAAGGTGAGTGAAGGAATAGTAATAATTATGTATTTTTTTTATGTTTCGAGTTGCAGAGCTCAATGTTTTTTATGGTAAAGGAATCATAACAGTAGAATGTTGGGTAGGTAGGTATTATTTGTAATTGTAGTAAAACAAATAAGTATTGAAGATAGTTTGTTGTAGATGTCTCAAAATCTACTTAGGTAGAACAACTATTAAGAACACCAAAAATAATAAGTTTCTAGTTTCAAGGTTAAAGGAATCATAACAGTAGACAGTTGTTTTAAGATTGTTGGGTAGGTATTATTTGTAATTGTGGTTAAAATAAGAATAAAACAAATAAGTATTAAAGATAATTTGTTTTAGATATTATCTCAAAATCTACTTAGGCAGAACAATTATTAATAACACCAAAAATAACAAGTTACTTGTTTCAAGGTGCTAGTAGATAACTAACGAGTTACTATTACGTGTTTTCCAAACATTGAATTTTCACTGGTACTTACTTTTTTGAGAAATCACTGTTTTAGTCATTTTAAAATTTTTGTAGGAATATAGTGAAAAATAGAATTGATATTCGCGTCTGTTTGACTGTATAAATTATCTGCTTCGAAACAATTATCAGTATATTTTGAAATACGAGTACTTGCCTGTTTAAGTTGACAAAAATAACTAAAACTATTTTAACACTTAATGCTAATGGTTAGGTAATTTAATTACGTATAAAAACAGGATTTTTTGTATATAATCTTTTTGGTTACTTCGTTTCAGATGGCAAAACGTCGGCGATGGAAGGATGAATTGAAGACAACATTGTTAAATGAAGAAGACCAACCAAAAAAGCAACCTAAGATTGAGGTTTTGGAAGAAGTCGTGTATAAAGATGGAATAAAAGTACGATCAACTTCGTACCGTAAGAAAGGTTTTAAATGTTCGCCAGAACAATTGCCTCTTCCAACTACTCCTCACCAGTCTAAACCAGCCCAAGTAAGTGTCCAAGACCTTACTCCCACCTTTCGCAAACCGAAATCATACATGTCTGAAACGAAGCGAGTTATTGAAAATATAGCACGTAGTACACAGCAGAAAAATAAAACAAGTGATGATTTTGTACAGACGCCAACAAACTTGGGAACGCCCTTAAATACAAATATGTCTGATTTGATTCAAAATACGAGCAACGCATCTTATAATTGTTACGTGTCTTTTAATTCTGACGAAAGTCTAGTGAGTCCAGAAACACATACTGAAAATTTCGGAACACATTTCGAAAATACTCGATTTGATAATAATGGAATGTTATGTGAAGTAAATGCATCAACAAACTACGTTTTTGAAACAAATAATTCCTTGCCGGGTAGTAGTCAGAAATCTAGCCCTGTTTTTTCTGAAACAAAAGAATCTTTACCCCTCACCAAAGAAAAATCTCCTAACACTGCTGAATGTACTCCTAAATATAAAGTACCTTCAAAACACAAGAAATCTCCTTGCACTCCTGAATATTCCTGTGAAAATAAAAGCTGCTCACCTAACACACACCCTGAGTATCCTTGCATAGCTGAAAATACTTCTGAAAATAAAGGCTGCTTTCCTAACACGCACCTGAAGTCTCCTTGCATAGCTGAAAATGCTACTGAAAATAAAGACTGCTCACCTAACACACACCTGAAGTCTCCTTGCACTGCTGAAGGTTCCCTTGAAAAAAAAAAAACTGATTGCTTACCAACCGCACAAGAAACTTCTCGTAGCGCTGCTGAAGACTCTCCTAAAAATAAAGATTGCTTACCTAACACATACTCGTATCTTAAGTCTCCTTGCACTGCTGAAGATTCTCTTGAAAATAAAAAAAAAACTGATTGCTTACTAACTACACGACAAACATCTCCTGACGCTGTTGATGATTCTTGTATTTCTGAAACTTTTAAAGATTGTTTACATAATGCACAACAAAAGTCTAATTTCACAGCTAAAAATTCACCAGAAAATACTGTTTGCTTACCTAATGCCCATCAAAGGTCTTCTTACAGTAATATAATTGTTTCTGAAAAAAAAGATAACGTACCTGACATCGATGACAAATACATAACTGCTGATTCTGAAATCCAAGTCTCAAGTTCAATTTTAAGCGATACTTATATTGAAGCAAACAACAGCACTAAATCTCAAGAATCTAGCGAAGAAACCAGTACAAAAAGAAATCAAAGGAGTTGCAGAAAGAAATTAGGTTTTGATAAATGTTACATAGATTTTTTTGAAGAAGAAGATGCTGACACATTGCTGCTTAATGAGGCATTTCCATCGGAAGAATCAAGCTGCTCGTTCGATAATAATCAACCTTCCGATGATTCAGTATCAAGCAAGACGAAAAAAACAAAAACAAAAAAGAAACAAGACAAGAAACTGAAGAAGAAAAAAAGTTCAAACCAAAATGACAAAAAAAATGTAGAAAAAAGAGATAAGAAAACACCCAAGGCAATAAAAGTCAATGAATCACTACAAGAAGAAAACGAGCTGTTAACAAAGAGTAAGCAAAAAAAAAAGATAAAAAAAGAAAATAAATTAAAAAAAGCTTTTGGTCAGACTTTTATAAATGAAAAAGGGCAAGAAGTTCCACCGAAATCAATGAAGCCTAATCCCTGTAAAGATGTGAAATGTAATCGAAACTGTGGAGATATTCCAGATACTAGGCGTCAAGAATTATTTAATTTTTATTGGAATCTTAGTAGTTGTCAACGGCAAAGGGATTGGATAGCTAAAACCGCAATCCGGAAAAAAACTGCGAATCATACTACAGATAAAGGCGAATCATCAAGAAGGAAATTTTCATTCGAATATTATATAAATGAAGGGGAGGGACGGAGACAAGTATGTCAAAAATTTTTAATAAACACGCTAGATATTACCCAGAGATTTATAGTATATACTTTAGATAACGCAGTTGAAGGGTTTGCAAAATTAGATGAAAGAGGAAAGAATGGAGGTTCAAACAGAACTTCAGAAGACACTATAAACCATGCAAAAAAATTTATATCATCTCTACCTTTAGTACCATCACATTACTGCAGAAAGGATTCTAACAAACTCTATTTGCCAGATGATTTCAAAAATATGTCCAATTTATATCGGATTTACGAAACAAACTGCACTGAAGAAGGTTTGAAACAAATGTCTTTCAAAGTTTTCTCAAATTGGATAAAAGATAATTACAATATTGGTATTCATGTTCCTAAGAAAGATAAATGTATGTTGTGTATGACACAGACATATGATGTAAAAAACTTTGATGAAATGTCTAAATATAATGACCACATAAGAGAAAAAGAAGAATCCTATAAAAGGTTTAAATGCCACCAAAAGCTTAATGATGTTGATTCCAGTGTAATATGTGCAAGTTTTGACATGCAAAAAGTCCTTAATACACCGCATGGTGACAATATGGCATTATACTACTCTAGAAAAATAGCTGTGTACAATCTCACTATTTATGAAAGTAATACTCAGATGGGATTCTGCAATGTATGGACTGAAGTTGATGCTCGTCGTGGGGCTAATGAGATATCCACCTGTATATTTAATTACCTTCAAGAAGTAGATCAACGAGTAAATGTGAAGACTGTTCTATTGTACTGTGACTCATGTTATGGACAAAATAAAAATAAAACTATGTTGAGTATGTTAAGATATTTTTTGTCCATAGCTGTCAATATAGAGGTAATTCAAATCAATTATCTCATACCAGGTCATACATACATGCCAGTTGATAGCATGCACTCTACTATAGAGCGTGCTGTAAAGAAAACAACCGTGTGGGCGCCTTCTCAATGGCCTACTATCGTAGAAATGGCACGTAAAAAACCAGGTCCATATCGAGTCTCTATTTTAGAAGGCAAAGACTTTATGGGATTCGAAGAAATTGTGAGCAAAACATTAAAGAAGAATCAACGAATTCAAATTTCGAAACTATGTATTGCAACATTTAAAAAGGCGAACCCAGACATTATGTTAATAAAAAAATCTATGCTCCCAGATGCGGAAACAACATCAGTTTCCCTATGTAGCTTAGGAAATGCGCAACCAAAACTTTCCTTATATTTAACTCAGCTTCCAATTTCAATTCAAAAATATAAGGATCTTAAAAAGCTAGTGGACAAACAAATTATTCCCAAACATTTCGCTCAAGAGTATTTGAATCTAAAGCATGACAAGAAAATTAAAGACGTTTTTGTTGAATCAGAGGAAGAAGAAGAAGATTGTGATTGAAAATAATAATGTTAAAAACGAAGTTCTAATATTTTTAAGTAATTTTCTATGTTCCTAATAATTTAAATACTAAATAATTATACTGTTTTCCCAGTTTATAATGATTATGTTTTGTATACTCTGTTTTAACTAAGAAAAGATGATTGGTTTTTGTTTTATTTCATTACTTTCTTATATTGTAATGTTGATTACATACATTTCCAAGTTGTAAAACTTACGAAAAAGATAAAAGACTTTCCTGTTTATTTTATTTTTTAAGTTTGTTTGCTGTAATTTGTTATCATAACATTCTTTTTTACTCATTAAACATATTAAGTTTAAGATACAGCATTTTATTTTATGAACATCTGTAGAAATTTTTGTAGTTAAAACAAAACCTTTTATGTAATTTAATCAAATAAACGATATACAGCTAAATGAAATATGTTTCGGCATTGACACATTTTAGATACAGCAGATCCGTCGCTTAAAAAAATATGTCTTTTTAAGTTGGCCATACATTTCACCTCACAGATATAACATTTCTGCTGCCTAAAATGTAAACATTAATTGGCGTAACTTATGAAAAATCAATTATAAACTAACTTTACGTCAATTTAGACAAAGACATCAAATAGACCTTAGATAAATATAGGTACATTCCAACTTACAACTTTCTATCTCTATAAATATACAAGTTATGAATTTTCATAATAGTTTTTTGGCTCTAGTGTAAACTTGGGATTTTCTAGATACAACGTTTCCGCTTTCACCCGTCGATATTATAATGTCTATATTAGTCATATTACGAGGGTCAAACTGAAAGTTCTTAGAAAATCAAAAACTGATTACATTAGCCAGTTATTAGTTTTATTATATCTTTTCAAAATATTGTCCATTGACGTCAATACACCGCTGCATGCGATGGAACCACTGGGAAAAGCACTTTGCCCACTCGTCCTTAGGGGTCTCTTCAATGGCATCGCGATACGCAGCCACCGCTTCTTCAGCATTCATAAACCGCTTTCCTTTAAGTTTTTCTTTAATTTTTGGAAATAAATAAAAATCACAAGGCGCGAGGTCGGGGCTATACGGCGGGTGACCCAGTAATTCAACGTTTGATGTCGCCAAATAGTCGATCGTTCGCTTGGCGGTGTGCGACGAGGCGTTGTCGTGATGAAGGAGGATCCTACTGCGAGGTCGTTTCTCTCGAACTTTTTCCAAGACAAGTGGCAAACAATTGGTAGTGTACCATTCTGCAGAAACTGTTTTTTGATCCTCTAACACAATTGTTGCGAAATGACCTATCCTTCCAAAGAACGAGGCCACCATTTTTTTTCCCGCACTTCGATCTCTCTTCACTTTAGTTGGCAACTCTTCGAAAGGAAACACCCACTGAGCAGATTGTCTTTTGGTTTCAGGATCATAACAGTAAATCCAGCTTTCGTCACCTGTTAGTATGTCGAACACAGCATTTGAGTCACCTCCGTTAAATCTTTCAATCATTTTACGGCACCAATCCACACGATGGAGTTTTTGAGCCTTAGTCAAATTATGAGGTATCCACCGGGCGCAAAGCTTCCTGACCGCTAAATGTTCGTGGAGGATTTTGTGCACTTGACTCATACCGATGCCTAAGCTTGTCCGAATCTGCTGATAGGTCACTCTTTTGTCAGTCTCTATCATACGCCGCACAACACAGATGTTATTTTCAGTCGTCGCCGTGGAAGGCCGTCCCTCACGTACATCATCAGTGAGATTAGTGCGACCACGTTTAAACTCATTAAACCAGTTGTAAACAGTCGCACGAGATGGGGCTTCATCGTGAAAGGCCAATCGTAGTCTATCATAACTTTCTTGTTGACTTAAATGACATCGAAAGTCATAAAAAATCATTGCACGAAAATTTTCTCGTGTTAAATTCATTTTGACGTGACACAGACAATTTTCAATTTGCCGCCAAGTCGTAAAACAAATGACAAATGAATGAAATATATACTCAGTAATATTGGCAAAGAGTTCTATTTTCAAATTTTAGAATATTTTTTTATTATATTGTTTATAAGTGGCCAGTTCTAAGAACTTTCAGTTTGACCCTCGTATAGTAGATATATAGTATAGTAGATAGTGTCATATTATAATGGCTATATTAGATATAGCTATATAACTTTATAGAGCGACGAATTCTTTCTATATTGGACAATGGAAGTGTTTTTATCACTTGCAATTTACAATCGTCATGCCAAATTTTAAATGATTTCAACCTAACCGTTACAATCTTTGTGAATACCATAGTAATATTTACGCATCAGTCACTTACCTCGTTGGCTTATATGTGTGTCTATGGCCTGTATAAGTGTAAACGGCTTGTATGACTGTGTATGGCTTGAATGTCACTCCTAAACAGAGAGTCAGAGATGCTGCCATAGAGGCTTCGCGGTACTATACGGAATGTATTGTATGATAATTAAAATTACTCTTAGGGCTTTCCTGGCCTTAATTGATCATGTTTATTTGGCACATTTTGATATTAATAGAACACAAGTATTAATTATTATAATTGTTAAATGACGTTGTGTCTTCACATTTTTGAAAATATACAAGATAGTTGTCGGCGAAACTCAAGGTTATGTTTAGATTATGCCAAAATATGACAACATTTCAGCTGATTTGAACTAAGAGCCTAATAGTGACTTTGTTTCAGTATAATAAACATTTTCTTTTGCGACTGACATCAGAAATATTTATGCACTTAACACTTTAGTAAAATTCGTAGCAATCAGTGACGATTAGCCGTAAATTGAGTGTTCGATTTAAAAAAACGTCCGTAAATTTTACAAATGAACCCACAGAATTTGTACTCTGTGAAGGAAGATACAAGTCATATAGCGACCGCCACACCCTGTTCCTTTCATAGAACAATAGGATAAAAATTGGTAAAAAAAATTTATAGGCCGGCAGATTTTATTATAAATTACAATGCAGACTGTGGTCGCTACCAGGCTTGTACCTATAAGCAGAGTTTATATTTCAAAATTAATTAATGTGTGCCTAGTTCCAGTGTCCATTCGTTTCGTGCTTACATGTAAACACACGTTCATAGTACCGATATCAAAACTACTTTCATATTTCGCGTTAATTCGGCTACAGCTGTGTACAGTCGAGTCAAAAACTATGTGACACAACACTGCGATATGTAAGGGAATGCTCAACATCACTATACACTTATTATAAAATAAAATCCTCCCGCGTTTGGCTATATGTTCGCGATAAGCTCTAAAACTAAACGAATTTTCATGAGGTTTACATACATCAACAGAGTGATTCTGAGGAAGGTTTAGGTGTCCAATTTGTTCCGGTTGTTTGCGAATTGGCCGAAATGGTGTCGGAAAAAATCAAGCCGTCTGGGAGCTTTAATCGAAAATGCTAGCTAATCGTATCAGTTAATATAGCAAAACCATAGTATATTTTATAGCTCTACATAAAAATAGCTTAAGCATATTTCTGTCTATGTTTCATGATAGCTATAAACATACTTTCTTTTACTAGTGCATAGCTAGGTTGGGTCGCTGGTCTTAAGGCCAATTAATATAATTACTGGGTTTCAATAACCAAGTTCCAAATGTGTTGAAAAATTTGCGAAATTACAAACGATCACAGACAGTGTGGTACTACTGTGGTTCGACCGTTCCCAAAATCTCAATTTCCCGATTATTTTTCTCGACTAAAATTGAATTTCTCACACTCAATCTGTGATTATCGCAGACACGCACAGCTCGTAATTGGTGTGTAACATTTTTGAACTTGAGTGTACAATTATTATGCGAGTGACATGTCGCAAGCTAGGCGTGGCAAGGCCGCCAACCGCTCACAGCGCATGAGTGTTATGCAATTAAGTGCATGTGCATAGGGCTGTCAGTAAGCTCTTAGGAGGTTATTAGACTACGCGATATTCAGACAGTCTTATTAGGACTCAGCGTAGTGTAATAAGAGTTAGCCTGTAAGCCCCATCTCGCTCTTTCACATGGTGAATGAGTTTTATCTCAACTATATATAGTAGTTTTAACACACGGAGTATGTCTAAGTAGGCTTATGACTATCTATTTCTCTGCATGGCTGCCTGGCAAGCAAATCGATCTGTTTACCAATCGAAATTGATATCATAAGTTCGGTTATCAAAAGAGTGAAGGCGATGAAAGAAAATTGATTAAAATTAATTAAATTAAAAATATGAACACTTTTCGATACTCGTCATCATCAGGCAACTCATCATGTAGGCTAGGTGCCATTATAACTATTCATTCACTAACTTTTTCGTCTTTTCAGATGCGTCTCCTTTTAAGAGCTTAATTTGAAACAGAACTTTAAGTAACTGTTCGTAATTTGTGTGTCAACCCTATAGGCGCACATTACCAAGGCACGTGGGTGCGTGAAATTATATTTGGATACTAAATTGGTGTTATTTCGCACATTCCGTATAGTTGATATGTTGTCACCAGCCGATACGTTTGTCCCAATGGACTGACTTAGCAATCAGTCTGGGATTTTGGGATGTTTGAGTTACAACATAATTATTAGTTTAGATGAGTTTGAAATATATTATATTCTAGAAACAAACCCTTAACGGTGTCTGCCTTATAACAAAGTTTAATTTATGCAGCTTTTTACGGCGACTTTGTAGATTTAATGAACGTACATAACTAAAAATAAAATTTCAAAAGTTCTTGATTTGATTTGTTAATACATGTTAGATTCAATACTATTAGGTAATTTGTGATATACTTAACTGAATCCTCCTTTAAGAATGTACCGCCGCCAGGTAAAAATAAAACATTTTTTTAAAATTCTGTAAATGCAACCAGTAGTAACTATTGGGGTAATTTCTCGTATAATAATTAGTTTTTCCCTTGACCTTATTGTTTACCATAATAATCTCGTCTATCCTTGCCAGTACAAAATTACAATAAATAAGTGTTTCACTAAGCTTATCCAGCACCAACCGCTTATCTGAGACTTCGCTTGCGGAATACAGGGGTGGGGGGTAGACGAGAACGGGGGTTATGAACGGTGCGGGTGGAGGGCGCTTGTAAATTGATTGGGTGATTTGAGATTTAAAGAATTTATTCTCATAAAAACTATTACAGTTCACTTAAAATGAGATACGTTTCTAAATACAATATTTTAACAATAATTGCCTCTAAAGCGCTAGTACCTACGTAATAAAAAATCACAGTGTGCTTACAAATTCTCTTAATTTAGCCTTGTACATAGTCAAACTTTCACATTTTTTTATATCATTTGGTAATTTATTGTACAGATGCACTCCCTCAAACAATATCGTTTTCTTTCCATAGTTCGTGCGCGCACTCGTAAGTTGTAATTTATCCTTATTTCTTAAATTATGCTGATATACTTATTTATGAAATTGGAAGTTAGATTGTATAGATTTAGTACTAATGTTCCGAATTAAAATACAAATGTAGTAGTTATACAATTGGGCAATATTTAATATTTTCGTTTTTTGATACAATTCTTTTGTTTGAATTTTGAAATTCGAAATTCGCATTCTTTTCAAAATTCAAATTGCCCAATCCCTGTTCTCGTCTACCCCCGCACCCCTGTGGGTACAGGGGCAGGCGAGGTCTCAGATAAGCGCTCAGCCTATAGTCGAACAAGATACGAGTATATCTTTGGCCACATCGTAGCACCTAATTAATATCACACTAAATATTTTACAGAAATTCACGCAATGGTATGAACGCATTTACATTACGAGTACATTCCGGCCAAATGTCTGGCAATTATTAAAATACCTTTTTACCTCATAAAGTACAAACTATCAACGTTTGTCTACAGAAGCCACTGACCTCCATAATACAAGTACGCTGGACTAAACATTCTCTAAGAAATGACAGATATTTTTTTGTGCCGAATCAAAGCGCCCCCACCAAGTGTCTATATAGGGAACTAAGATAGAGTAACTTGTCGATGTATTTTTAGGGTGACAGTATGTATTCCAGTATACTTGTATTATAGAGGTCAGTGACAGAAGCAAAGAGACAGCAACTATTCACGCTATTCCAAGTATCGAATCGTGCCTTTCAGATAAGAGGCATAGGTGCAAATTATGAAAGTCATTACTTGCTTATCGGCGTTGTGACATCCCACAGCTGGTGGTATTACCTGGAAACAAACACTAGGTTAGTATGTGATAGATAACAGACAATTTTAAGACAACTTTAACAACTGGGGATACTGGGCACTACCTATACCCGGCCCGGCGAACCTTGATCCCTATGACAGTTCATGTTAGTGATGGGTCGCGTGTCGATGAAACTTAATTTTTTTAACCGACTTCAAAAAAGGAGGAGGTTATCAATTCGACTGTATGTTTTTTTATTTTTTTATTTTTTGTGGCTATGTTACCGCATATCTCAGTCAGTTCTGGACCGATTTGAAAAAAAAATATGATCACCTAGAGGCTTTACCTTCTAGTTTGTCCCATTTCGGCCCAGTCGAGATCTGATGATGGGATCTTGGTGTAATCGAGGGAAACCCTTAAATTTTGAAGGCACGTATAGTGTTTTCGTACTAGTATCTTAATGTTGACATGTTGTTACGTCTGATAGTCATTATGTGGAGGTGAGCTGATGGTGGAAGTCCTTAAAAATTAGGAGTTTAGTAATTAAAACACCAGATGTTTTGTCAGAAATATATAATTACTACAAGAAATCAATTAACTTTTACCGCTGAAACGATGGATTTGATAGTCTGAGTACCGAGAAAGGACATAAAACAATTTTTATCCCCAAAATCATTTGTATAGGGAACCCGATGATACGATATACAACAAACTAAATTAAAAATGCTATAGATTAGCAATCTTTAAATGTTCTTCTTTAAACGGTCTTCCTTCTCGTTACTACTTTCTTCCAAATGACGCTGTCGCATTTGAACAGCGCGTTTAGTAGGTCTACCCATGTTGCACCTTACAATAAATTTCAACTAAAAATAGAAATTTTAAAAAAATACAAAAACCGACTTCAAAACTGACTACAGTGCTAATTAAAACTAAAAATTTTATAAACAAATTTAAACTAAAAAGTACAAAATAATATTTAAATGACCTAACTGTTCTACGGAATCGTACAAGAACCTATTTCCAATTTATTATCTGTTACTTTTTGGAGTCGGTGCCAGAGATTCTAATTCTAATGTTTTTTGCAAGTAAGGACAGGATTAGGAAAAAGTTATTGGCGTCGCTGAAATCAGCAGATTTTTTTAAAGGCGGTATCACTTCTCTCAGAGTCGTCATAAAAAAATGTGGATTTCGGTATGGAAAGTGTGACAAAAGGAAAGTGTCCATGGAGCGGAAGGTTAAAGCACTGATGAATGTGATTTTCTACGAAAAATAAAGACTATTGAGAACTGGGACAATGTGGTTTACCTGGATGAAACGTGGCAAAACGCCAATCACACAGTCCCCAAAATATGGTCAGACGACACAGTAAAATCCTGTACCAAAGCGCCAGGAGGCAAGGGTCAGCGTTTGATTATCTGCCACGCTGGTACAGCCAAAGGTTTTGCTCCTAATTGCTTGTGGGCCCTTCAAATCAGTTAAAACGACCGATGATCATGAAGTGATGATGGATAATTTAAATGAGCCCCACCATATTTTGATGGACAACGCCCCATACCATTCCGTCCAAGTGAATAAAGCACTACCAGCAACAATAATAAAGGGTAAATCCTAGAGTGGTTGCAACGCAATGGTGAGGCAGCTAACATTCAAATGTTCAAAAAATAATTGGTCAGACTGTTGAACCTGCAGAAACAGCAAACAAAGCGGACATATTTTTTGGATGAAATGGCAAAATCCAAAGGTCACGCAGTGATTTGGCTACCGCCCTACCACTGCCAATATAATGCTTTAAAACTTTGTTTTGATGATTGGGATCGAGACGTGCGATACGACAGCATTGTAGATGAGCCGTTTTTGATAAACGTAGGCGACAGCAGCTGCAGTTCAGATTCCGAGTTCGTGACACAAACCCTAATGTCATTATCAGATTCAGATTAAAATATATAAATAAATGATCGCTGAACAGCTTTTGTTTTATTTGGTTTTGTCCTACAGTTAATTTTTAATTCTCTTGGGTATACAATCGTGAGTGCATGTATGCCGCGCTCCGTTCTATTCAATAGAGAATGTACTAATACTTAAGTATGAAAAAGCAATGACACTCATGATTTATCACTTATTTATGCCACACATGAAAACTGATACTAATGAAATCTAATCTTAAATAAAACAAAACCTGGTGTCCCCAGAAATATTTTATAAATTTGAGTGAAATAAAAACAATTTTATGCAACTTTTTAACATTCAGCTCAGCACCTATAGCTTAAATGATTATAAATCATGTACACTCGTTTCCATTATCGACATTTGTTTATCGATATTTTTCCGCACTAGTCGATATCTTCCGAACGAAGTAACTTTTGCAGGACGTAAACGTAAAGTCTGATTAAAATAATTTCTTGTAAATGTTAAGAATTGTTATAATTCCGACGGGATATCATTGTAATGACATATATCTACCTTACCTTAATAAATGGCATTTTTAGAAGCCTCCAATTCAATTCTAATGTAACGGTGACGCCACTACAATGTTGTGTCGTAGGAATAACTGTCAATGTCATAGGGATCAAGGTTCGCCGGGCCGAGTATAGATAAGTTTAACTATTGTGGTACCAATTCCTTTTTATCTTTTTAACCGACTTCAAAAAAGGAGGAGGTTATCAATTCGACTGTATGTTTTTTTTTTTTGTGGCTATGTTACCGCATATCTCAGTCAGTTGTGGACCGATTTGAAAAAAAAAATGTTTACCTAGAGGCTATACCTTCTAGTTGGTCCCATTTTGGCCCAGTCGAGATCTGATGATGGGATCTTGGTGTAATCGAGGGAAACCCTCAAGTTTTGAAGGCACGTATATTGTTTTCGTACTAGTATCTTAATGTTGACATGTTGATACGTCTGATAGTCATTATGTGGAGCTGAGCTGATGGTGGCACTCCTTTAAAATTAGGAGTTTAGTAATTAAAACACCAGATGTTGTGTCAGGCACTGTATAGGATGCTAACAAAACAAAGTCAAAGGCGCAGCTCCCTCCTCTTTCCCTCCCCCTCCCCTCCACCCTCTTAAAATGCTATTGGCAAATCTTTTCCTGTTCTTCTTTAAACGGTCTTCCTTCTCGTTACTACTTTCTTCCAAATGACGCTGTCGCATTTGAACAGCGCGTTTAGTAGGTCTACCCATGTTGCACCTTACACTAAATTTCAACTAAAAATAAAAAAATATATTTATTTAAAAAAAACAAAAACCGACTTCAAAACTGCCTACAGTGCTAATTAAAACTTAAAATTTTATAAACAAATTTTAACTAAAAAGTACAAAATAATATTTAAATTACCTAACTGTTCTACGAAAATAAAATTATACAAGAAACCTATTTCCAATTTATTATCTGTAATTTTTTGGAGTCGGTGCCAGAAATTCTAATTCTAATGTTTCTTTGCAAGTAAGGACAGGACTCCAAAAAATAACAGATAATAAATTGGAAATAGGTTTCTTCTATAATTTCGTAGAACAGTTAGGTAATTTAAATATCATTTTGTACTTTTTAGTTTAAATTTGTTTATAAAATTTTAAGTTTTAATTAGCATTGTAGGCAGTTTTGAAGTCGGTTTTTTTTTTAAATAATGTGTTACAACAATATCTGGTATGATTTTGACAGTTAGTTGTTATTGACTAAGAAGTTAAGAATAAGGTTTAATATAAACATATATAGGTGCATCATATTCACAGTCGTATAATTACTTAACAAAATCGAATACTTGATAACATGCTTTCGATTAAGTATTTTGAAAGTTTTAATTTAAACACGTCAAGTGAGCTTGTATTTCTCATCTTAAAACAGGAACAATGACCTATTTCTATTTACAGTAGTCAAAATGTCCAAAATGATAACTACATCAACTCCTAATTATTATCCTTGCATTAGCTGACACACAGTGAAAACTAAATTGGCAATTGGAAAATAACACTGACTTACTAAGCCTGGTGTTCACAATTTTTAAACAGCTGGTTTAGCATTATTTAACTTATTTTGAATGGGAATTCTGTCAAAGTAATTTAGTCTTGCCGGTTTGGCAATCTATGTTTACCGGCTGTCTAAAAATTGGTGATCGGGTCTTACTTAAGGGTCGCGTGAAAAATAAAAATACTAACACGAAACCTCACAGGGTATCAAATTCAACTTGTTATTAAAAATTAACTTCGCAAATCGGGTATCCAGTTTTGGTAATAAATATCAATTTGTGTCGACACCCGACCCCAGCTTTGGGACTCGACGATTGGCCGGGGCCAAATGAGTGACGTTCGTTTCGTATTCGCTTTTCAAATTGAATTTTTCCGATCGGTATTTTCGCAGTAAACTTTTTTTTAAATAACGGTCACGTAGAGTGTTTTTAAATATGGAAATGAGATCGGTTGCAAGTTGGTTTTTCATGTAAAAACAGGACAGGTCTGAACATGTTTGTTTTTGAGAGTGAGTGATTTTTTTTCACATATGACACGATCATGGTCATAAATGCGATAGTATGCTGGGCACAGACCTTAAGGTAAAAATAAACCATAGTCGATAAGTAGCAGATTAAAATTAACGTAAATATGTAGAATGTAGTAAGACCCAAGTTCACTAATATAATGCTGAGCCAGCTGACAAAAATAAACATGACGCGTTGGCGAATTCCAGGCTAACGGTTTATGGAAAATGCATAACTTCTTTTGTTATACCATTTTGATTCCAAAAAGAGATAAATAGAAAACTTTTAACACGAATACCCTATAGCCGAATTAATTATTCACGTTATCACATCCAAATCACAACACAGCTAGATTAAACCAATAGATCAATGATTAATATCACCGGAACGTTTACTGAGGCTAAATTTATCATTCAGTTTAATCGGAAGCCAGCGGCGCGGCAGTATTGGATAACAATTTGTTTTATAATCCGTTGAACAATAACGCCACACGCCATTTGACGGTAGAACCTTTTCAGGAGTAAAAAATAAACACACGACGTTAAATGGTAAAAATACACGACCTTGAACCTTTAACAAACATTTAAAACTATAAATATCTGTAGTACGCGACTTTGTCTACGAAAACTCGATGATACTACAAAATGACCCATACCCGTCCAGTAATCATGACCCCTTAATTGTACTATATCACATAGTGAAGAGAGGCTAAATAAATAAGTAAATTGTTTCCACAAACACACCAATTACCGAGCCACAAACTAAGCGTGAGCTTGTGCTATGGTGACTAGAAAAACAGATAGACATACTTATTTACATTTATAAACATCCATGACTTAAGTACAAATGCTCGCCACTTAAATATTTGCCACTTGCGGGATTCGAACCCGCGACGTCGCATTCGTCGTCAAATCTCTCTTTCGCTTCATCTTAAATTTCAAGGGCATATTTCAAAAATAGCCGCGAAGCCTACGAACACGTGCTCCCTTAATTTCATGGCGGCGTTAGCATCGCCTACATTATATCGCTCAAAGGGATGCAAATCGGTTGGTAATAAAGGGGTGAAAAGGAAAAAGAGAGCCACAGTGTACTAATGGTACGAGTGCTTTCGTTTAGACAAAAAATATTTTTGTAATAACGTCTTTAATCTTTTAAGTATTGTGTTTTTCTTCTGTCCGTCGGTTAGCCGGGAATAGGTGTACGGAAGAAAACCGTTATCGAGACGCTGGCAGCCCTTATGAGACTCGAGGCGTTATAAAATGAAATTAATAAATTACTCCAACAATCACACTGATCGTAGGGCCAAATTAGGCGAAAGTTTGTGCTATGGCGACTAGGACAATGGATAGTGTCTATCCGATAGACAGACATACTTATTAGACACGTTTATAAACTGCCATGACTTAGGTAGAAATGCTCGAGTATGTATATCACACTCACATTTGCCCCTTGCAGAATTTGAACCCGTAACTCCGGTGCACTCACTGCACCAGTCCGGAGCACTCAACAGACCAGTCCGGAGCACTCACTGCACCAGTCCGGAGCACTCACTACACCAGTCCGGAGCACTCACTACACCAATCCGGAGCACTCACTACACCAGTCCGGAGCACTCACTACACCAGTCCGGAGTACTCACTACACCAGTCCGGAGCACTCACTACACCAGTCCGGAGCACTCACTACACCAGTCCGGAGCACTCACTACACCAGTCCGGAGCACTCACTACACCAGTACGGAGCACTCACTACACCAGTCCGGAGCACTCACTACACCAGTCCGGAGCACTCACTACACCAGTCCGGAGCACTCACTACACCAGTCCGGAGCACTCACTACACCAGTCCGGAGCACTCACTACACCAGTCCGGAGCACTCACTACACCAGTCCGGAGCACTCACTACACCAATCCGGTCTAAATGTTTGCCTTTATGTAAAAAAGGTTTTTGTTTTTGAGGTGCTTGTGGCGCAGTGGCGGCAGCGCTTTGGTAGTGATACCAAAAGTTAAGCAACCCACGGCGCGGTCGTGATTGGATGGGTGACCATTCCGACCATTTATGTGACGTCCATGACAAGCATTTCCGTGCTTCGGAAGGCACGTTAAGCAGTTGGTCCCGGCTAATATCTGTGGTATTAGTCGTTAAGCCTAGTCAGAGGCCCTAGGGCGGCTTGATAACTTCTGACAGTAAGGTTTGTCACTTGCCTTACATACACCCCTCCACCAATCCGCACTGAGCCCGCGTGGTGAAGTATGGCTCGTTCCTCCTCATAGTTGAGGTGAGGCCTTTTCCCAGCAGTGGGATCTAATAGGCTGACTTATTATACGTAAAAAAATATTCTCACAAAGCTTACCTGGGATCTTAAAAAGTTGAAATAAAATATTTATGTTCAATATAAAGATAATGTCAATTTATGATAACTACTTTTAAGACCTCAGATTTTGCCAGGGTAAATGTGACTATACTTATTAATTGAAAATTATTGCAATAAGTAAACTGTATATACCTTGCAAGTTATTTTGGGATTTTCATATTGTATTATATTTTTATAACTTAAGCAATTATTTTGCAAGTTTTTACGAAATTAAATCAAATTTCACTTACAAAAATTAATCGTCTGTGTCATCCGGTGGGACTCGAACCCACGTCCCTTCGCTATCCGGGCGAGTGCTCTTACATATTTCCATTGGATACATGCGGGTACATTCCCCAAGTATTGATGAAATCGAACGCCGGCTCACTGGCGTAGCAAGCACTTGCAAAAATTCGTCGACTGACTAACGTCCTCCGTAGCTTAGTTGGTAAGAGCACTCGCCCGGATAGCGAAGGGACGTGGGTTCGAGTCCCAACGGATGACACAGTCGATTAATTTTTGAAGTGAAATATGTTTTATTTTCATATTGTTTCCGTAAGTAGATGAAACGATCACCAGAGGGTGTACCAATCAAAATTCAGTTGAATTAAATAGCATGTTGGTTCAGAAGACAGCGAGTTGACTTTTTACTGCATACTTTTTATACTCTGACTGATCGATTAAAAAAAACTTTACCACGACGCGACTGTCTTCGTCACACCATGAAGTATGAATAAGTGTAGCCCATTGAAGTAATACAACAGACTAAAGAAATATATTATTGCACTTGAAAAAAAAAAAAAAAAACGACCACCAGAGGCGGGAATCGAACCCGCGTTCCTCGCATACCGGATTGCCTAACCTCTCGGCCACCCTGGCGTTGGCAGAGCCTGTCGAAATTTTCAAGTGCTTCTTAAAGCTGTAATGCCGCGTTGCTTTCATCAATGTTATTGGGATTGTACCCTCAACACTCGAAAGAAATACTATTGCAAGTATTTAACAATCGAAACCGAGAGGTTAGGCAATCGCCCGGTATGCGAGGAACGCGGGTTCGATTCCCGCCTCTGGTGGTTGTTTTTTTAAGGTGCAATAATCTATTTAGATTGCATAGTGAATGCTTATCACTTAAAAACAATAATTATCTTAGACTAAAGAAAGCTTAAAAAGGTATAACCCTAGAGTAAAAATAAAGACCGTAAGATTCAATTTGTAACATAAAATTCTTGAACCATAATACGTTATACGGTAAATGTTAATTCATAAGTTGTATTACTCATAAAATAAGTTGAGAATAATACATTATCAAATAAGATGCTATTGGTAACCGTCAGTGATGTAAGATAATGAAATAACAGATGAATCGTATCCTTTTGTTGATTGAAATCTTTTTTCATCTCGCTTTTTGTGAACTCTATTATTGTAAAGTTAAATAAATTTTTTCCTTATAATGAGTTGATATATTCAAATCGTTTTCGAGAAACATTCTCACAGTAGTTACTTCATGAGAAATGGCTCATTTGCTTGCGCTTTATAGCGCAAAGATAACAGACACTTCATTCATTTGTTTCACTTAGACAAATTACACAGGACCTACTACATCTTACAATACCAAAACATACCAAAAACTTTCAATACCTAGACACATCATGTAAAGGTAAGTAATTTACACTGGTTAACAGCAGATACTTAGCAGTTCATGATATTGAACATTTATAGCCGATACCTACCAATTAATAATTTACCATTTACCAACCAACTTATAATATTGAAGATTTAGCGACATTGTTCAGAGCATTCATTTAGACTCTCGGGGCTCCACAGCGAGCACAAAATATTGTTGGATTTGGCTTTAGAAGCCTATTCACCTCGAGCTAAATGTTCACGCGGTTTTCTCAAAAGCCGGATCCAGACGAGTCTAACGCGCGCGCGTTTTGTGTCAGGACGGATAGTTGTGACAGGATGGATCAGCGTCGAGCATTACATGTAACGCTCGTCGCTGATCCATCGGCTGTCGGTTTTTAGCCCGAACACAAAGGCGCTCGCAGTGCCGCCCACACGGTTGATGCTAAATTACACGTAACCTTACATTACACGTTACACTCGCCTGGACCCGGCTTTAGAAGGCTGGCTGTTTTCTTCGCCCTACAACCTTATCATTCATGACGTAAGGTCGGAAACTGTAATCACTACTCGTAGAATCGCGTGAATGGTAACAAGACCATGGGCTTGATCACGAATGACAGATTAGCAGATCAAACACAACAGTGGCAGTTTGTAATTACTGTTCTGTTTGTCTAATGGCTACTTAGCGAGACAATGGTGATCTAATTTCTACTTAAATGATTTAATGACTGGTCAAGACATGATCGACATACATAAATGAGAGTATAATGAATTGGTAATTTAAAAAGCTATTGATTTTTTGCTAGGTAATCAATAATAACCTAAATACCTATGCAAAGGTAATTAGAAATGATTGAGATAGATTTTTTACGTTGTTTCATCTTAAGAATGGTTTCTAGCATTTTAAGGCATTTAAAAAGAACCTAAGTATGATAATAACTCATGTAAAATTACAATGAACACTAAATTTATCTTGTGTCTATTAATCTATATTGTCTTGTGTCTGGGTGTTGTGGTTTCTTCATTGTTTCTGATTTCCATAACACTAGTAATTTAGTTAGCTATTTACTTTGGGATCAGAGCCATGTATGTGGTGTAGTCCAACATTTAATTAATATTATATCACCTGCCTGTTTGGATGAAAAATGCTCGGTAAATATTATAATACAATATGTAGGTACCATGGTCGTTGTCGTTGGTATAGCTATCTTATCTTTATTGCCATAGATGATTTTAGATGCCAGTTTCACTACTTCCGGATAAGTTCCTGATTCAAACTTCCATACTGACTACCCTGTGGTAACTGGAAAAAATCCCTTCCTTTACGAATACATATATCTATACACACACACTCATGATATCTTTAATTTATTTAAGCATATATCATATCGTTTATAGTAATATGTATGTAGACGTAGTGCTGGCGCCATTTCAGTGTACCTCACTCAGTAGAGGCCCACTGAAAAGCGCCAGGACCTTCAGAGGGACTGGCTTATGCTGAGTGAGGTCGTCTTGCTTTGGACATCACAGACACACAAAGGCACTTTGTGGCTTGCATTAACTGTTACGTAATTATTGTTTTTTAATGTTTGTCTTGCATTTCTTGTGTAGTTTATTAAGTGATTTTTATCTCTACATTTTTTTACGTAATCTCTTATGTATTTAATTTTGTTCTGTGTTTGTGGTGTCCTAAATAATAAACCTTTCTTTCGATTGTCTGTCTGTTACCTCTTGACGCTGCACTAAACCAATTTAGATAAAATTGTACATATAGATACTTTGTCATTTTATCCTGATATAAAGGGGGTGAAATGGGCGTCAAAAATGTAATATGGGAAATTTAACTTTTGCGCTGGCGAAGTTGCGGGGACGCAGTAGCTTATATGACAGATACATTGATTTGATTCCACTTACTGCGTTTAAACACTAATTTGACGTTACACCATCCGAGTTCAGAAAACTGTTATACAATCGCCAAAATCGGTACTTAGGCCTAATGCCCCATCCGATACAATTAGGATGTCCAAATTAATCAGTTCCCTACAAAAACCAGTTGGCCACGTCCCAATTATGCGTTATTCAACACATCGACGGCTCGCTTGATCTCATTAATTCATTGCGCACATCCGAATTAGCTATGTAAAGCAAAATTTCCCGACAACCGAAAATCTGCATAATCATAAGCGTTCGCTTCACGCCCCAATAAGTGGCAATAATGGCTCAATAGTCGATTAATTGTGCGGATGTGTTAATGCTAATTAACTAAAGCAAAAACATTTCATCACGTTAGTTGCTGGGCGATCTCCGAGATCCGTTACGAGCGTAGTGCATAATAAGTGCGTCAAAAAGCATGTAAAGTTGAGTTGGACTGCCTTCTCAATTATGAGACTGAAGGAACAGAGAGTGCACCTGTATATTGCGCACAATCTCGAGCAAGTGACTAATCTTTAATGATCTTTTTTGGCCGAATACTGCGGCTGGACGTCCACTGTTGAATAGAATAGAATAATATTTATTTGCAAAAAAATATGGTTCTAATTAAGTTCTTACAAATGATTAGGTATGAACATGCATGTTTCATCGAACTATCGATATGCAAATATTTCGTCATCGTGCAGTTATATATTACCAAGTACAATCACTAATTCTCTCACTTTCCTCTCCCATAAATATCTAAAGTTTGAGATTTCAAGTGGCCTGCATCCCAGTGTGACCCTGTGACCGTTACGAGGTCGTCTTTTCATTCTTGCCGGTGGACGTCCTAAGGTACGTTTTTCATCAAAATCATCTTCACCAGAAGAATATTTTGATTATTACAAACCTACCTCATTCGTAATCTGTCTTTACTAAAACCTAAGAGATGGGGTAATGTTATTACGCATGTATAAACGGAAATAACCGCAGCAAGAAATCTTAAAATTGCTTTTTTTTAGCCGGACTAGAACAACTAAGTCGGTCCCTTGTTTTCCCTCGGCAAATTAAATCACGCTCTCCTTGCGATTGTGAGACATAAATAATTCCTTTAGGTAGCGACTTGTTTGCGAACAAGTCGCCTTTAATTGGAATCCCTACTCAACGTACGGAATTAAAGTTAATAATGTCACTTTTTATAAGAACGAAAAGAGTGGGCGTCGGTACAACTTGAAAACTAGTAAAGGTGGTCCTAACGGTCCACCCCGGGCAACGACATTACTAACTCCAGTTTGTGATGGCGGCTGAACCATCCTATCAGCGGTGGCAGGCTCCGTGTGCCGCCTGGTAGCTACCACCCTCCCACCGGAGCCCGGCGCCAAGCGGCTTGCTGTGTTTCGTCGATGAGTGCCGGAACCTTCTGGGTGAGCTCGCTCTACCATCCGCTCTGACTACGCCACGTCTGACTTAGTCTAGAGACAAGAGCACACTCATTTCAAATAAAATTTAAAAAATCAACTGCTAACTTGCCATTACGAAAACTCGTTATCAACAATGTTACTAACATAGTTAAGGAAAACTAAATTCCTCGAATTGAATGAAACTTATCTTTTTATTCAAAGAATTACCTTACAGGCTTGTTCTAAGAATAACGATATTTTCTTCAAAGTGTTCTATTAAACCGCAGGTTTGTTTAAAGGGTTAACTAATAACTCAAAATTAATTCTTAAAACTATGTTGCATTGTCTACAGCTTGGTTGTTTCATACGGAGGCAATTGAAGATTGACGTAGAAAGTCGCCGTTGATAGGTGCGGACAGCACGTTAACGTGCGTTAAACACTGTAGCATTTTATTCATTAATTAATAGAATCAGGCGTTACTTTACGAAAATCCATTATCTACGACGAAAAAATCTCGACGCGTTTTACCATTCCACGCGGCATTTTCAGGAGATGTTGTCGCCTCGGCTGAGCACGGACGACTGACGACTGAAATCGCCAGCGACTCATTTCAGTCGTCCGTGCTCAGCCGAGGCGACAACATCTCCTGAAAAAGCCGCGTGGAGTGGCGAAACGCGTCGAGGTTTTTCGCACGTTGGTGTTGGTAACTAACAACTGCATTAGCTGTAGTGCATGCGTATTGAGGGAGGGAGGGCGGTGCATTCTGCATTTGCCTGAACTGGTACTCAACGCGGTTGCGGTTGGTGTGGTTTTGGTGCCTGCGCTAGCGTCTCATAGCTGAAATTTAAAGCAAAATAATTCTATTTTATTTTTCGCAGCATTTTATTTAGTTATAATAGGAGTGATTTTGCAACAAAAATGTACTGATGTAATAATTTATTATTTAATACATTTTGAAGTCAACAACAACAAGTTTATTTGATATATCGACGATCAAACAAACTTGTGTGTTTTTTGCAAGTCATCAGTCATTAAATGAGATCGCTATTCCTGTTTACACTGTAAGGCCTACTTGCTCACGTCTGGATTAGCTATTCCAAACTTTGCCAAGGCCTATTATCTGAGTTAAAACTACTTACTAACTACTAACTACTAAGCCTACTCTGGTTTAGCAAATCCGGACAGGCGCAAGTGGGTTTTCAACTGACCTGCATGTCCGTCTCCAGGAGGTCACTGATCATCGAGATGAGCTTCTGAATACCATAAGCACCTTCGACCAGTGCAGCAGTGTCTTCCAGCAGGCACTTATACGCAACAATGAATTGGAAAGTGATATGCGGGATGCCAACAAAACCATCTTGCACTTGGAAGAAGAAAAGAAGGAACAAGCCTACTCGGATACCTTGAACCTTTATGACGAGCTGATTGGGAGCCCCGGTGGAAGTGCAGTAGCTGACTTAAAACATATAAGTCGACCAACTATATTGTTAGGTAGAAATAAGATTAAAAAATACATAAAAATTAACAAATTTATCACAAAAACTAACAAAATAATAAAAAAACAAAAATGTTTTTATAATAACATTCACCTTAGAAAAGAACGGATTGAATTATTAGACAGTTTAGAGATTTACCACAATAAATTGTATGAAAGCAGGTCCAAATATGATCAGGATATGGAGCGTCTGCAGGCTGACATCTCCAGGTTGCAGGGGTCATTAGAGTCTATGACCAGCAAGTACACCTCAGCTAAGGAACAAATAAACGAACACATCCTAGCTGCAAACAAACTTTTAGATCTGGGGAATTCTGACTCAGATTGTAAGTCCTTACCTAATATTAAAACAGACTCAGTACCTCCTACCCCTCTTCAGGGAGGTGTTGGTCAGCATATGCCTACTTCATTACCCACTGTAAACAGGGTTGAAAAATGTAAAGCTACAAACAAACCACATTTTTCTAATAATGTAGTTGTATTCTCCGACAGGTTAGGAGTCGGTTATTAAATAAGAATTTAAATGAATGTAACATAGTGAACCATTGTATGCCAGATGCACCACTCGATAAAATAGTTCACAGTATACAAAATAGTAATCTAAACTCTAACTCTATAGTTATAATAATGATAGGAGATAGCCAAAAACTCACTAAATCAAAAATTATACATAATTACGCAATTTTGTCCAGGCTTGATGTACAAAAAATTTTCTTTTGTGCACTTCCATATTCAAAGTGCCACACAGTACAAGAAAATGTCAGTATTCATTTGTTGAATAGTTTAATTTATAATATGACTCAACGTCACAGTGACAAGTTTGTGTTTTTTGACACAAATAAATTTATTGACAATAGATTTTATTTAACTGGCAGCTCTTTACACCTGCCTTATAAATTTAAAAAACGAATTGCTAATTTGTTAGCATATAATATTAATATTTTAGTAAGTAAATAAAAAACATGTACTAAACATATCAGTACTAGTAATTTAGTATTACCATTGACAAACCCGCAGCATTTAAACTGAGGGAGAAGACAAAAGCCAGGTCTAAATTCAATATTGTACACCAAAACATACAAGGACTGGCCGGCAAAGAACTAGAAGTATCTCTGTTTTTACAAGATTTGGATGTGCACGTTATGTGTGTGACGGAGCACTGGTTCATTAAACATGAATTAACGATTAGCATCGATAACTACAGAGTCGGTGGTTCGTTCACTAGGGAGACCACTACAAGAGGGGGGTCACTCATTCTTTTAAAAAAGATTCAAATTGTAAAGATCGTAAGGATATAGTGGCACTTTCTATTGAGCGCACTATTGAATTTGCAAGTGTCGAGTTAGAACAATATATTATATTGAGTGTGTATAGTCCCCCCGATGCAAGTTACCAACTTTTTGAAGACACTATGGAAAAAGCTTTAGATAAAATTTGTAAATCAAATAAAATAATTGTATGTGGAGACTTTAATGTCGATATTTTAAAATCCACTCAATATACTATTCGGTTTTTAGGTCTCTTCAAATCTTTTGATCTATTTAATGTCTTTTACGAACCAACGAGAGTAACTCCTACAACGGCGACTTGTCTAGATAACTTCTTTTATCATACAGAAATTACAGATAAATCAATTTTACAAAAACTCAGTTCAGACCATAGAGGACAAATGATCTCATTGGAATATAATCATATTCCCAATACAGAGGAAACTGTTTTTAGGCCGGTCACTGCTAATAGGTTATATAGATTCAAAGACAGAATTATTAATAGTCTCAATTTGGACAAACCTAGCACCACCATCAATGTGGATAAGCTATATGAAAATCTTTTTAACCTCATTAAAAATGAATTTAATCAAGTTTTTACCAAAAAAACAAAAAGCAATTGTACAACTAGATGTAAGTTTAATGAGTGGGCTACGCCTGGTATTCATAAAAGTAGGAATAAATTATACGATTTATATAGTATAAGATAATATTCTAATGACCCACTTTTTATCGAATATGTTAGAAACTATTCTAAAATTTTTAAAAGAGTGTGTGTTGCCGCTAAGTCTAACCACCTCCGTAGATTAGTTTTAGGTTCTCAGAATAAAGCAAAGGCTACATGGAATATCATAAATAAAGAAACGTGTAAAACTAAAACAAGAGACTGTACATACTCACTACGAATTGAGAGTAAACTACTCAAAACGAACTCTGAAGTTGCAAATGCCTTTGAAAGTTTTTTTTACTAATATTGCAACTGCAACAACCAAAGACCTAGCTTCTTCTTCAGAAGAAGCCGAGTCTATCCTTAAATGTAATGTTGATAAGTGTGATGCTCTGCTGCATTTCAGGCATGTAAGCTCTAGTGATATTATAAAAACATTCAAAGAATTGAATATTAAAAAAACTGAGGACTTATGGGGATTATCTGTTTACATTATTCAAACAATCATTGACACGATAGCCCCACATTTAGCAGTTATTTTCAATAGATGTATCGACGAAGGACAGTTTCCTAATTTAATAAAATTCAGCAAAATAGTTCCCTTATTCAAATCTGGTGAGAAAAGTGACCCCTCCAATTTTCGACCAATATCTATCTTTTTTTTTTTAATTTATTTATCAGATTAAACAGTAGCATACATATATAGGTATATTTAACATTTAAAAACCACGGAGGTTTGACTTGATGCTAAATAGTTAAGTTCAAGTCAGCATAAGTAAGTTGTTAGGTAAAATATAAGTAGTGATTAGACAGTAAAGTAAGAAAATACATGCAAATAATGTAAGTTAACAACTTACCTGTATTAAGTAAAATTTTTGAAAAGCTTATATTTAATCAACTTTTATATCACTTTAGATCCAATAAACTATTACATAGTAATCAATTCGGATTCACACAAGGTAGAAATACTACCGATGCAGGAGTTGCTCTCTTGAAACATTTATTTGATGCTTATGATAATAAGCAAGATGCTATAGGTGTCTTGCGATCTTTCTAAAGCTTTTGATTGTGTAGATCACTCGACTTTACTGAAAAAATTACATCATTATGGTGCCTCAATAAATTCATTAAATTTATTTCATTCGTACCTTACTAGTAGAACGCAAAAAGTTTATGTTAATGGAACTGAGTCTTCCGGGGCACTTCTTACTATGGGTGTGCCACAGGGTTCGATATTAGGACCTCTTTTATTTTTAATCTATATAAATGACCTTCCATACTTTGTCGAGGGTCTTTGTGAGATAGTATTGTTTGCTGATGATACGTCACTGTTATTTAAGACCCCTAGGGGTAAAAATAATTTTGACGATGTAAATAGTACCCTTTCACAAATATTACATTGGTTTACAGCTAATAACTAGTTACTTAACGCAAATAAAACGAAATGTGTTAAATTCACGATGCCAAATGTTCGGCAAGTCTCAACACATGTTAAAGTAAAAGACGAACTAATTGATACTTCAAGCTCTACAACATTCCTAGGAATTACTCTAGACTCGAAACTTCAGTGGGGTCCTCATATGGAGACCTTGTCAGGAAGACTTAGTTCAGCTGCTTTCGCGGTAAGAAAGATAAGGCTTCTGACTGATATTGAAACGGCAAGATTAGTATATTTTAGTTATTTCCACAGTTTGATGTCTTACGGTTTGTTATTATGGGGATCTGCTGCAGATATAGAAACAATATTTGTACTGCAGAAGCGAGCTGTGCGAGCTATTTACAACCTCAAATCTCAGGATTCACTAAGAGAAATATTTAAAGAAGTTAAAATATTAACACTAGCTTCCCAGTATATTTATGAAAATCTGATTTATGTCCGCAAAAACTTGCATTTATTTTCAAAAAAGAGCGACGCGCATAACTATAATACAAGAAATAAAAATAAACTAGCCGTTCGTAACTATAGGATTCAAAAGGTTGGTAATTCATTTTTGGGGATATGTATAAAATTTTTTAATAAGCTACCCGATCATTTTGCTGAATTACCTATACATAAATTTAAAACAACTGTTAAATGTATTTTAATGTCTAAAGGATATTACAAAATAGATGAATTTTTAAATGACAATAATAAAAATGTATGGAATAGTTTTAAGGAACACAAATCTTGTAAAACTTTGAAAAGAGGCTATGACAATAGTGACTGAGATTTTTTGCTGCTTCTTCTCAGCACTAGCCCACATTGTCCCGAAGCAGTGGTAGGGTTCTATTTTATGTTGGGACGTGTATAAGTGCTCCTTGCGAGCCTATGTACAGAAATAAATGAATTTTATGAATTTTAACTCAGATGCCTTGAAAATTTTTTTTTTACACACCAGTTACATAGCCCCAAACTAAGCGTGAGCTTGTGCTATGGTGACTAGGATGACGGATAGATATACTTATATATATTTATAAACATCCATGACTTGGGTACAAATGCTCGTGCTCATTACACAAACATTTGCCCCTTGCGGGATTCGAACCCGCAACCGCCTGGTTTAGAAGTCCGCGACACGAACCACTACACCAAGGTGGTCGTCGTATTCAGATTGGCTAATCCGGTCAAAGTTTATTTCTCGACTTTTTATATTTAATCATATCACTAGGTACATTATCCTCATACATGTTCAATATTAAAGTGTCCGTGTGTTCGTCACGGGCGTTACTAACCTGATTACGCTGCGGTATAGTAACCGGCCGTAGGTCAGTTAATAAATTAAATCCGTTGTGGTCAGCCCTTACAGCGTTCTGGGTGAATCCTGAATAATATTTGGTCATCCTATTTGTTGATTCAGATGAGAGAATTTACAGACATTTATACGACCTATTTTTTGTTTTAGTATTTTGGGTTACATAAAGGGAGAAAATAAGTTTTTCTTCAATTGTGCTAAAATCAGTGCTTTAATAAAAAATATGTATTCTTAAGGCATTAGCGGTCAAACGCCCTTTTATGTTTGTTATAATTCAGATTACAAAGACCCTGAGGTGCTTGTGGCGCAGTGGCGGCAGCGCTTTGGTAGTGATACCAAAAGTTAAGCAACCAACGGCGCGGTCGTGATTGGATGGGTGACCATTCCGACCATTAAAGTGACGACCATGACAAGCATCTCCGTGCTTCGGAAGACACGTTAAGCAGTTGGTCCCGGCTAATATTTGTTGGTATTAGTCGTTAAGCCTAGTCAGAGGCCCTAGGGCGGCTTGATAACATCTGACAGTAATCCTCCACCAATCCGCACTGAGCCCGCGTGGTGGAGTATGTTTCGTTCCTCCTCATAGTTGAGGTGAGGCCTTTTCCCAGCAGTGGGATCGAATAGGCTGACTTTTTTTTTTTACAAAGACCCACCCATATAATTTGTGAGCAATATAGTAACAACTATAAATTCTGTGGCAACAGAGCATTTAGCCCATATAAGAATTTCATTACTTAATTATAGACTTATCAAATTAAACGAAATATGGATACTACATCACAAACATTCCTATCCAATTTTACCAAATCCATTTCTAAGAATCAAATCATATAAACCTTTAATGAATTGTGTAGAGATTTAGATAAAGTACCGTCTGCGTTGTTTGTTAAACAAAGCGTTGGGAAGCCAAAGGCCAAGGTCTGGCATTAAGACATATCAGATTAGCGATCTAGTTCATTAGTTACTACTGTACGTAGATAAAAATATACATACATACATTACAGCAACAAGTATTTTTGACTGGGGCTTACATTGGCTGACCATAATTTATTTAGTCAGCCACTGTAAACCACATTAATTACTTTTAATTTCGACGACCGTCTTGGTGTAGTCGTTCGCGCACCGGACTTCCAAATCAGGCGGTTGCGAGTTCGAATCCCGCAAGGGGCAAATGTTTGTGTGATGAGCACGATTTGTACCTAAGTCATGGATGTTTATATGAATTTAAGTATTTCTATCCGTTATCCTAGTCACCATAGCACAAGTGCACGCTTAGTTTGGGGCTAGGTAATTGGTGTTGAAAAAAAATAATTAAAAGTTGGTGTCAAATTCTCAGTCTACGTACTAACCAACAGTTTATACAGCCGGTAAACCGTTGACGTTTAATTTGACAGAATTCCCATACAAAATATATCAAATCATGCTAAACCGGCTGATTTCAAAATTCAACATGTGTTAGTGAACTCTAGGCTACGGACCCGAGTGTCTTAATTAACTAAATAATGATTAAATCATCATAAATAAAAATTTTATTTATAGTCACTGCCATTTATAACACTTACGGCAATAATTACTCAGTTCTGAAGTCAGTTCATCTTGCTTGATTGCACTTTAAGCTTACTAGCTTAAAGTGCAACAACAGGTAAAAATAGTTTTTTTATTTTATTTGCAATGGGTTTACACTTCACGACACAAACGGGATTTAATGCAACTAATTAATACTTTTTAAAAAGGCAAATTTGTATTTATCTTCACGACGTTTCGATTCGGTTGCACGAATTATGGTCGCGGGTTGACAAAGTTTGAAATCCTATATTGCAATGGGTTTGCTCTTGACTCTAGTCGTAGCCAGACTAGACGAGGCACAGACAGAGTCGACGGTGGAACGAGCTTACCTAGACAAAACATGGAAGTACACACGGCTGCACTAATCCTTTTGTAGTTCAAATGGGTAATCTGGACGTGCATGCCTTTCTTATACTGGCTGTTCTACCCCAGCTATAGCAAACGTTTGCAATTGCATTGTCAGGGCGTAATTAACGCAGAGAACAGAGAACTGAGCCGCCATTGAGCTAGTGACGCGCAACTCTAAATTATGTGCGCACTTATAACTGGCTTACCAGACCAGACAGGACATGATTTATTTATGATTATAATAATGCTTTCATTTTATAAGAGACTGCATGGACTATTTTTTACATTTAGGTGCCTATAACCTCTAGTCATCTCGTCGCCTAATGTAGGCGTAATTACAGAATAATACTAGTACTTAGTACAGAAGTATGACTTAGCAATTGTATTCAAAGAAATGTCTACTCAATGTCGTCAACAATATGGCGTAATTTAGTTCGCCTCAGAGTCAAGCACATTTTCGTGTAGACACCTACAAAAATCCATTGCAAGATAATTTCATACTTATTGCTCTGGAATATGATCCATAATACATAAACCTATTCAGTGACGTAATATCACGCGACGCGATAGGGTTGACTGCTACGAGAAGCTTCTAACGCCATCTAGCGCCTCTTTCTAGTACTTTATTCATTCTCGTCCAGCCAGCAACGTAGCCGCGCGGCCGCCGGTGAATAAAACGCGCGAGCGTGGCGCTGGCCGGTAGCGACACGCAACCTTAGCCCCTAAGTAAGGGTCGCCGCGCGTAGGTACGTTTTTGCTACCTACGCGCGGAGATACACAGGCCTGGCGTAACTGATGACTTCATTTGAATGGAACTTATTTTTTGCCAAAAGCAATGTTTAGAAGAGCATTGTATAAGTTTCCAATGTAATTAGCACAAATGTATTGTATCTGTAATACTCGTAGTAAACAGTAATAGTAAACAGTTTGAATATTTAATTGTAAACTTACTTCTGAAGTTCTCATCCAGCGTAGAACTACCCAATCATTAACCCATTCATATTTTATGATTCGTCCTAAATTAACCGCCTAATTGTTCTTATATTTATTCTAAATACATGTATTTAATCAATGATTTGTATCTTTGTTTACTTTACTATTCAGCAAAGAATATCTGTCTATCTATCTGTCTTGTTTGATGCCAACAAGAACGTTCTGACCAGAGGCCTTACTCCTTACTCCGTAAGATGACGTTCTTCTGTCTTAACTCCGAATCTATCCAATTATCCATCCCTACCACTCCAGTCAGCTTAAAACAGTGCGAGCAAGATAGATGGATAGAGCCGGCCTATTAAGAATTAATGACAGATAGATATAGTGGAGACAAACATTTCAATTTAGCCGTCTCAAGTGTTATAGCAAAAACCAAGAATTTCGCACGGGTGGATGGACGGCACGGTAGCTCAGTTGGTAAGAGCGTTGGTCCGGCTAGCCAAAGGTCGTGGGTTCAAATCCTACTCGTGTGCAAATTTTTGATTTCTTATTTAAACTTATATAAATAATAAAGAACACTGTGAGTGTTAAAAAATATTAAAAACTAATGTCAAAAACATTATTAGTAAGGGAGTAGGTGTATTAGTGTAGCAGCCCAGGTGTTGACCGTGTGATTGGCTGCTTCCATGCAAATTCATCATGATAATGTAACTAATTATCGGCAAACATCGTTAATTGCTATATTACAGACCCGTGCCGGATGAGAGAGCGAAGGTTGCCGCTTGGGACTTTGATTTCGGATGTTGTAAGGAGTTTGGATGATCTTACGAATATTTGTATTAATTCTAAGATGTTTGATGATTCTAAGTAAACGTTTTTTTTTTGCTCTAATTTTTTGTAGGTTGATCATAGGGGAAATAAGCTTTGGCTTTAGTTTTCGTAGCGGCCAGGACAGTAAAATATGTCAACAAATTGTATCTCTGAAGTATTTTACCGATGTTTTTTCGCTTACGGACAGGTTTTGAACAGGTTTTGACCTTTGGCTAACCGGGCCAATTCTACCCATGTGCGAATAGTTGGTAAAATTATTTATTATCTACGGACTTAATAAGATTTCCCTAAAGTTATCATCAAAGGTGTCCTTTCGTAAATAAAATTTTTATTAAATATTATTTATATTTATTGAAATTTTCTGCCGACACTTATTTCCATTAATACGATCATAATATTCACACTTCATTACATCGGAAATGGATAGTTAACTTTTTAGCGGTGTCGACATAGGCTCTAAGAGATGTTAAATGGCAAACAGCACTGTATGATACTGTAGCAACTGTGAATGGCGCCACTAGCCATAAATCACGCTTACAACTTAATTAAACTGTACAAGTAAGCAAAAACATATGTGCTCATATTTTCGACTTTATGACTTAAGACTTCAAGGTTTTAGGTGGCGAGTTTGTAAGGTAGACTGTATGTTAAAATCCCTTTGAATATTCATTCTTGTAGTAGAGCGCGTCGCGGGTTCCGAACGCAGTTTAGTTCGTGATTTATTCGTGTACAGAACCCTTATTTATCATACTAACGACCGGTTATGCACGGTGTGTTTCAATAAATTAGTTGTAATTCTTCAAGATTCAGACTTCAGCCTTTGATGTTAAATTTATGATGTGCTTTCGTAATGCCATTAATTTAAGGTTTTAATTTTAACGACAAAAATGTTTATACAACAGTTTGTCCATCTTTAAGCTGTCGTAAAAAATCCGGCTATCGTATAGAGATGTGTAAGGTTTTATTTAAAATTAAAAATAAAATTTACTGTCTAATTCATAAATATGACCTAACTCATAAATGTAAGCCAATACTTGAATTTCTACAGAAGCGCAAACAAAACTGTCCATTAACAAGTAAACATAATTTATGAAAAAACAAAACACCCGGCTGCAAAAATTATTATATTTTTGAAATGGTCTTTTTACGGGCTTTCATTTGATACCCATGCTGCTATGGTAAAGAAAAAATCAATCCCCCCTTTATGTCCGTTTGCGGGCGCCATGTTTAAAATGTTTATAGCCTATGTCACTATCACAATTTTGATAAATTCAACGACACCTCATATGTCAAAAACTGTCCAGCCATTTGGGCTGTAGGGCGTGCCAAACAATTATACATACATACTCTCTCTCTCTCTCTCTCTCCTGGGCATTATTAATCCCATCTGATCTGCCTTCTCAATTTTTCTTTTCCACTTTGCCCTATCGGACGCATCGTCTACGGAGACATTGCAGAGTCTCAGGTCTTTCTTGACAACATCTGCCCATCTTGTTTTTGGTCGCCCTCTGGGTCTGGGCCCTGGGATGTTCAGATTGGCCGTAACATTTCCAACGTACTCGGGAGGTCTTCTTGCTACGTGTCCAAACCAGCGTAGCCTACTTTCTTGGAGCTTATCGGCAATGTCGCGTAGACCGAGACTGCCGCGGATATATTCACTGCATACATACATACATACATACATACTCTCGAAAAAATAACCCTCCTTTCGCAGTCGGGTAAAAAGATACAACTCGATCCGCATTAGACTAAGGCACATGGGCTACCGACCACAGCCATCGGTGGCTAGCGACAAGCTGTTTAAATTATTTTAAATACGACCCGTACACGTGAAGCGAATGGCGGCCACTTGCGACTAAGTTTTGGTGATACGCCATCGGTAGCGACCACTTTCCATTTTGTCAAAACATCTGTCAAAGGATCTAGCAGATGAGTGTCAATTGTAGCGGCCACCGACCACCTTCGTTTGTGCGGGACCAAAGTGCGTGGCGCGCGACAGCCACCTGTGGCGGTGTGCTCGGTGGCCCATCTGCGCGGAGCCTTATATTTTCTATGCCAAATGCAACGGTCGCGCCTTCTTATCTAACATCGTATATTAATCCTGCAAAATGGACACGGTTCGAGTTGGCAATTGTATCGACCACCGACTTCCTTCGTTTGCGCGGACCAAAGGGCGTGACGCGCGACAGCCACCTGTGGCGGTGATCAGTGGCCCATCTGCGCGGAGCCTCCCTACAAAATCGCATGATACATGAGTCGCAATAATGGTGCAATTACCGCGTCGCAAAAAACGTAAACGCAACCATTAGACGCACGGAGATCACGCTGAGCTGATACTTGATCAGCTGAGGCTGACACACGAGTATCTTTGATTAAGATGATGTTACGTAGCAACGTTAACTCTTGTTGGGACGAAAATACTAAGAGAATAAGAGAACAAATCATCAACAGATCATAATCATCATTCGTTTCTATTACTTTTAGGCTCGGCGCAATATGTTTCTCTCTTTCGTACAAACAACTCGTTATTAAATCTTCCACTTTTGTTTGTATTCCAAATAAAAAAAAAGCTATATAAAAACTACGTAGGACGTAGTTTTTATATAGCTTTTAATATTTTTTTTAACACTCACAGTGTTTTTCTTATTTATATAAGTTTTAAATAAGAAACCAAAAATTTGCACACAGGTAGGATTTGAACTTACGACCTTTGGCTAACCGGGCCAACGCTCTTACCAACTGAGCTACTGTGCAGTTCATCCAACCATGTGAAATTCTTGGTCTCTTTTGTCTTACGTCAATGCGTGACGGCAGCGACATCTACCCGAGCTGCATTGCAACAGCAATGGGCCAAGTAGCGTGAACCTGTGTGCAAAAATTTGCAATTGCAATTGCAAAATTTTTGGTTTCTTATTTAAAACTTATATAAATAAGAAAAACACTGAGTGTTAAAAAAATATATTAAAAGCTATTGAATAGCGTAAGCGTCATCATTCAAGTTGAGTTAATTCTGTAAAGAATAACCACTGCTGTTGCAATGCAGCTCGGGTAGATGTCGCTGCCATAGTTTTAATTTTAATACAAAGTGAATCAATAACACACTCAAACATAAGTACTTATCGAAATAACAATTTATTATACCACCTCTTATTAATATCGCAATCGTCACGATATTCATCTCTCTGACCTCTGAGTTCGGGTATTAGTAGTCGCTAGTCGGCTATCCGACAAAAAAGTCTTCATTTCACACGTTACCTCACTCGTTTGATATTTCAGCCATCGTTTCACAGGCGCGTGATCCGTGTGATAAGTCATAGCACAATACGGGAATCACCAGTAGGCTATCTTCTAACTTATTACACTGAACATGATACTAAGTGCCCTCGGAAACTCTAGGTTAATTTTGGGGAGTTTATGCTCTCATAAGGAATTCTAGGGAGCCCAAGCTCCTAAGAGTTGGAAGTGAAAACTAATTTCAGAGCATTCGCGGAGGTTTGTAAAAGATATTAATACCACCTATAAATTTCCTTGCAAAACCGAGCGAGTTGCTTATTCAGTATAATATAAAAATATGAGCACTTTTTCAGTGCTTGATATAATATTTAAATAAAAAAAATATTTTTTTGGACCAAGTGGCCTAAATAAACATCAGTTTTTTGGCGGCTGAATGATTCTGACAACGGTGGTAGGCTAGCTACCACCCTTCCACCGGAGCCTTGCTGTGATCCGTCAGTGAGTGGGAGTGCCAGAACCTTTTTGGTGAGCTCGCTTCATCGACGAGTCGTCGCTACGTCTGGTTTAGTCAAGAGTAAACCCATTACCAATAATGAAAAAGTCACCATTTCGCAGCCTGTTTATAAAGAACACGAATGTTTCTTATATTTATGCATAACAAAACATACAACCACCAAACAATGTCACTGCAACTTCCTGCAGTGTGGCCGCAGTGAGATGAGCGTTCCTTTCACTATCCGGCGACCTTGCGATGCTCAGAAAGCACATATTATCGGCCATGTGGAATTCTTAGGGTTGGCGAAATACTATTTACAGCACATTAAAATTTAATTAACTATTACCTAATATTATACCTAATATTATTAGGGACCTTTATGACACTTAAATATAATTTATTTTGGTGAAATTGTAATGTTTCTGCCAAATACTTCACCAATTTAAATTTTGAAGTCCGGCTACCAGATAACTGTATTTATGTGATTGCAAAGAAAGATAAGTACGACGTTGTTTTAACTTACATTTGTAGCGTCAAGGGATAGAAAACCAAAAGTGTACTTAAAATTAGGAAACCTAAAGAAAGTAGGCTTTATAACGTCAATTACGGTTGGAGAAAATAAACAGCAAACTGCCGAATCTGTATAAGACACAAACAGAGCGACACATATCATAACCGACTAAGGCTGGAATGCGCCATCTTAGTATAACTATACCTAACATCAAAAGTTTGTCAAACTCCATACGAAAAATTTCGGTTATGATCATAGTTACGGTTAAATTAGGGTGATACAACTCGACCTAAAAATTACAAAAGAAAAAGTTTTATTAACCAACCAGTGCTAAATTTGTCAATAAAAACAACTGTATCAAAAGACCGCGACATAACATCATATACAGATATTCCAAAGACATTATTAATGCATCTGGTATTTTAAAGCAAAAAAATATTTAAAAACTGGCAGCCCTAACAACACCTGTCGCATATTACACCACATCGGTGCTAGTAATTATACGGAGCTATAAATTATTGTGCTAATTGCCAACTCGAACCGACTCCATTTTGCAGGATTAATACACGATGTTAGATAAGAAGGCGGGACCGTTGCATTTGGCAAAGGAAATATAAGGCTCCGCGCAGATAGGCAACGAACCACCGCCACCGGTGGCCGCCACGCCCTTCGGACCCGCGCAAACGAAGGTGCTCGGTAGCCGCTACAATTGACACATGAGTGTCAATTGTACAAAACATCTGTCAAAGGATCTAGCAGATGACTGCTAGATCCTTTGACAGATGTTTTGTCAAAATGGTGAGGAGCCGCACTCGGTGGCGTGTCGTGAACACTGAGTCGCCGCCACTCGCTTTACGTGTGCGGCGATGTATTATAATATTAAAAAAAAACTTTATTTCATCTTATTAGTAAGTTACAGGTTATCTAATATGCAATTGAAAATTTCAATTACATAGGTGATGATCAATATTTAGATGATGATTATTAACGTCTGTGCTAGTTAATATTTTAACTGTGTTACAGACGCTAATTCCTTCCATTGATTTACAATTTTATAGGTAGTGCCAAAACACTTTAAATAATCCTGTAAATTTAATACAGTTAATGGTAAGTACTACATTACTATTTGTGTGTGTGTGTGTGTGTGTGTGTGTGTGTGTGTGTGTGTGGATGTGTGTTTGTTTGTGTGTGTGTGTGTATGTGTGTAATATTTATGTGTGCGTGTGTTTGAATAAGAGTGTAAGAGTGTATCAAGATTTATGTGCACCGGATGTATATGTGTAATAGAGAAGAGAATTTGAGTTGAATAGAGAGCCCTGCGAAAATAATGTAAACAGCTTATTGCTAGCCACCGGTAGCCACATAACCTAGATACTTGATCGGCCAAACCTGTAGATATGGCACGAAACTGATAAGTTTCAAGTCCTCTTTGGCAATATTTGGAAGACGTTTATGCGTATACATTTTCGCTAAAAATTTCATACATGTCGTTAAATATTTATTATCTGTTGGTAAACATTAGTGTTCGATACGTCGCCAATCGATAGCAAGCTATCGCTGAACTATCAATAGTTGACGCCATAACAATAATATCGATAACTTATCGATTTCATTACAAATAGTGTTACTAGTGTTCACGGTGAACTATCTATAGCGAAATTATTGACAGTTAAGCAACTCTGCTAAGTGTTACCAATGGATTTACAACAATTACTTTCGATAGTCTATCGATAGTTGACGTCATATCAATAATATCGATAACCTATCGATTTCACTATCGATAGTGTTAGGTACTAGTTTTCAAGGCTATCGATAGTTATGCAAATCTGTTTACCAGTGTATATAATTGTTACTTGTAGTGTCATTTAGAAGTTGGCCAATTTGCCATGCTTGAGTTTGGTTGTTGGTCTGTATGGGCGCAGTGAATCCTTATAATATTGAACTTTGTTTATTCAACCAGTAATGGATAATTGTCACTTGATGAAGTTAGAAGTTGGCCAAGTCTAAGCTTTTGTACGGCGTAGTGGATCCTTAAAATTTACAAAATGATTCATCTATACCGATACCAAACTCATATTATTTTGCTTGTGGGTTTGAATTTTATGCATTTGTAACCAGAAGCCTTACCATTTACATTTACATTTCGTTCAAGCAACATTGTTGTCTTTTTAGCAATTCCTAATTCAATATCGATATAAAATTCAAAGTTAATTACTGGTTGTACCGGGGCGTCCGCGTTCCTGCGCAGGAGTTGCTCAAGTTACTTATGCATGGTAACTTGTGTCTCACTGCGAAATGTTGGAATTATGGAAGATAATATAATAACTGTGATTAATAACGGCTCCGCGGTTATGTTGGTTGTTTACCCAGCACAATTTGATTATAGTTCGGTTAGAGCCCTAGTCCCCTGCTAGGTGGACCGAAGACCTGAGGAAGGTGGCCGGTGGTGGCTGGATGCGGAGTACCGTGAACGTTGGCGCAGTCTTGGAGAGGCCTATGTCCAGCAGTGGACTGCAATATGCTGATATGATAAGAGCCCGAACTTCATCCATAGGTGAGAACGACAAAAAATGTAAAAGAAAAAAAAACTGCTAAGCAAACGAAAGAAACAGACTAAAGTAATTAAGAAACGTCAAATTAAGTGATGCGATTTCTTACGTATATTCATATTTAGACAAATAAAATAACATGCCCCAACCGCAACGGCCACAAAATAGTAAAAGAATTCAAAATAACTGCTACTTTCATGATATCTCTTAAACACTCATGTTATTCTTTGTTTCTCAGAAAAATAATAAATAAATAGTTGCACTAAACTTGCTAGAATTGCGGTATGATTGAATCTGACCGCTCATGAGCTCTTGATTTCCCCTGAGCCCTGGCATGTTTCGTCGACCGTTTTTCTTACGATGTTGATGTGGTTATTAGATTACTTACTAAGTTCTTTAACAGTTACGGGTACGTTTAAAAGAGAAAGATACCAATGTTACCTAAATATATTCCGCGGCCATTTCCTACTGACTGTACGCGATATGCAACCGATTACACTTATTTAGGCTACGTTATGAAAAAAGTTTACGGAGGTTTTTAATATGATAGCCAGGATTCTTCATGGTCATCATTTTAAAGATGCTGAAGAGTTGATTTGTTAACGATTACACTGTACTAATATGGTAGAGGCTGCATGTAGAGGAACAATATCACTATACCAAAATTTAACAGGAGTCTGGTTTGTTGGTTGGTTTAGTCACACTTGCGAACACCCAATTACATATCCAATCAGCAGTAACTCTCAATAGATATTGTTAGTAAAACTTTGCTTTCTTTGAAGATTTGATTTCGGCACGAGTAGTAATATAGGTAACACAGTTAACAATCAAACAAGCTACGCACTACATTTGTATATTATGTAGATATTCAGCGTTTATTCAATTTAAATTTTACTTGCCAGAAAATTTTCTTTGATTTGTTAAACACGTTCTAAAGCAACGCTAAAGTTTAAGACTGATTAAGCATTCAAGTGTTATTTTCGATGACAAGAGGTTAAACCACTGACCTCTATAATCCAAGTACGCTGAAGTCAACATTCTCTAGAAGTTACAAAAAAATTTTGTGCCGAATCAAAACGACCCAACCGAGTGTCCAGGGAACTAAAATAGTAACTAAAAGAGTAACTTGCATATGTTTATGTCAAATCTCATTAGTTCCGTGGACGGGCACCACACGCTCACTGCAGCTGTCAGCGCCAAAATGGCGATAATCAAATGGCTTCATCTTGAGGTTGTCAGTATGCAGTCCAGCGTACTTGTATTATGAAGATCAGTGGGTTAAACACAAAACTGTTTGAAGAAGGTTACCTATATTGGCCGAATTTGTAACCTATAATAAATAATAAATTGTTTCAACAATTTATAAATATCTATAAATAAAAAAACGTACATAACCGAGTGAGTAGAGTTTGGTGGTTCTTTATGCCATAGCCGCGTACACCTCCAGCATAAAACCTACTTTGCTGAAAAATAGTCTCAACTTTTCGTTTTTGTCCAAGCACAGATTCCCATAACAGCATTACCTCGGTTGACAGACGTCACGTGACGGGCCCGCGGGGCGCGCGTGACGTGAATAGCGGCCATGTTGTGACAAGGCGGACAACTACAAGATTAGGGCAAAAAATAATAAATTTGTTGACACTGTTGAAGATTTAGGCCGTGTTTGACGCCTCATTAAAAATCGTTTGGTGGTTGGATTGATTAAAATTATTTTTGTTTTTCCATGCGGGCTACAAAAACTTATTACTGTCATCTTTGACGTGTGCTACTTATAAAAACAAACGGGTGGCTTTTTGCATTGTAAACTTTACGTCAAATCGAGGGGTTTTGTGCGCCAAAAATTTTAAAACCAAGAACTGGTATTGCTGGCCATTTTTGTGAGATTTATGCTATTAATAAAAATATTACAGCTTTGCTACGAGCCAGACTTCCTGGTAGAAATTATGTATAATTACTTACTGGCTTCTGCAACACTTTTAAACGTGCTGTTTTAGAAACTCATTGTCAATGCTTTGTCCTGAGTCACTGGCGTAGCAGACAATTCTATGAGTCGCCATAGCGAATCGCTAAAGACTAGAAACGAAACTGTTTTGGATGAACAAACGGCACCCATCGGTGGAAAAGTTTGGTATCCAGTAAGAGCTAAGCTACCACTTTTACAATCGGTTACCTCTGGCAACGAGGTCGGTAATAAAAATAAATTAATTGTTTCATTATCCATGACTTAAGAGTAAAAAGAATAAATGCTCGTGTTCATCACATAAACATATGCCACTTGCGGGATTCGAACCCGCCTGGTTTAGTAGTCCGGGGTGCGAACCACTACACCAAGATGGTCGTCTTCCATTTAGACATCGCATTCAATTGCACTGCCATCGTGACAAGAATAACAGAAACAGCTTGATAATAAGAGACAGCAAATGAAGATTTTTTTTGACATGTTGTAACAACAAAATGTATGCATGTAATAACGAACAAGATTCAAGTACAGCGCTAGCTCCAACATATTTTTTATTTGCAATTGAGACGATGAATATCACCTTATTGATAGTGAAGAATTCTAACAAGACTATGAAAAAAATTGTGTCTTAAAGAAAAAACAATGCACCGAAACCGACATTTCGCATACTGCAAAATTATACCCACTTTATCTTTATTGGATCAAAAATTAGGCAAATTAGGTAAATGTGTCTAACAATGCGTGAAATTAGTTATTAAATCAGCAGTCCTTGTAATCATCTTACAATATTGCATCGTTAACGAACCGATGAGTTATCAGTAAACCCAATAATACAAAATTATTGCACTTTGTTAAAAATCAAGATTTTACTTATTGCATGATTTTGAGATACATATTAAGCTACGCATCTATTACATCATATTAATTGATCCGTACGTTAGTTTTAGTGGTGGTAACTATCATATTTTTAAACTCGTACAAATATTATTCGATCATTTATATATATTTATAATTATAAAATTAAGCGTTCAAAAAAAAAACACTATTCACGTAGCGTCGCTCGCAGGATCAAAGTCAAATTCAAAAAATATTTATTCAATTTAGGACACAAAATGCCACTTATGAACGTCAAAATTATAAGATCGTGTATTCTTAGGAAGTTAACGCGGGCAGCTTTATTGTTTAACAATGTCCAATTGTGATGATGATTAGTTATGATGACCTAAAACAATCCTAGAACTTAAATATGATAATGATCTAGAAGGTTGAAGGGGTTGATATCAAACACTGAACTCGTTCCACAATCTTTTATCACACATTATTATTCAAAATCTTAAATAATTCAATATACAAAGATATAAAACATTTAATCTTTTCCAAATTACTTTAAAACCTTAAAATTAGCACACTGTTTTACTCGGGGTAGTATACCGATAGCTCCACGAGCCAAATAAAACCACAAGAACCTTGTTAAAAAATGATAACGTACTATAATAGAATGCGGACAGGGGGTCACACTGAAATACTTATAAAAGTAAAATAAAGTTAGCCTATATAGATTCCACTGCTGGGCAAAGGCCTCACCTAAACTATGAGGAACACGAGCCATACTCCACCACGCGGGCTCAGTGCGGTTTGGTGGAGGGGTGTCTGTAAGGCAAGTGATTGACCTTACTGTCAGATCTTATTAAGCCGCCCTAGGGCCTCTAACTAGGCTTAACGACTAATGTCAACAGTTATTAGCCGGGACCTACTGCTAAACGTGCCTTCCGGAGCACATATGTTTACAATACATATATTTTTCATGAATAATATGCAATTGTGCAACTCCTCCGCAGATCTTGTTTCATTATGCATATCCTAGCTAGCAGTGTGACACGGCGTTCGGCGAAGAAAGGCAATCTCTCACCTCAATCGCGAGGCCGCGTTGCGCTCCGCCATCCGGCCTCGCCGCGATTTCAGGAGAATGCGCCCGCGCATCTCAACGTTAACCCCTTGTAATAAGCGCCAATATCGAACAGCAGGTGCCTGAGCAAAGTGCTCTCTTGCTTAAATCGCCGGCCTTCGCGTTCTTGCCTCTGAATCGCGATGACTTCCTTTTGGGTTTGAGTGTTGCGCATCAAGTAGCATTGGCAGTGCATTAGCGTTTCGTTTATTTTTAACAGAAACCCCTGGTATAGGTTTCGACACGCTCTGGTACAGATTTTGTAAGTAGAATTAATATCATTATAGACTAGCTAGTTCCCGGTGACTATTGACATAAATGCCTTCCCTTACGAAACCGTTATACCGTTATTCCCCATTTAACATTACGTAAGTAAAAAAAATATGTTTTTATTGATATTATCATGAAAAAGATCATGAAAATCGGTCCAGCTGTTCTCGAATTATAAATGGTGTAAATTACCTGACATTGTTTTATACGTTTATACGTTAAAAAATTAAGATTGGTTTCATTTACAACCATAGTTCCTGGATAGCTTAACGGGTGAATTAAAATGTAGGTAGAACTACAAGTTGTTGATATAATTTTTCTATAGAACGTTACTTATTTGACACACGATAAACTCAGATGTTTTGTAGGCTCATTTAGTTAAATCACGATCACCTGAGTATTTTGCTTTGTGAAATTATCTGTGGTATTTTATAATTATTTTTATAACTTAAGCAATCATTTTGCAAGTTTTTACGAAATCAAATTGAATTTCGCTCACAAAAATTAATCGACCGTGTCATCCGGTGGGACTCGAACCCACGTCCCTTCGCTATCCGGGCGAGTGCTCTTACCAACTAAGCGACGGAGGACGTTAGTCAGCCGACGAATTTTTGTAAGTGCTTGCTACGCCATTTCTGTGATATTATCACAAACATTCCGACAAGACACAAACAAGTTACTTTTACCAAATGTTTCTTTAATGCTACCTTTCTTAAGTTTATTTAAAGCAGATTTAATAACTTTAAACTAGATTTCATGGTAATCTAAAATAAATAGTTTTAAAATAATTAATAGTGTTATCAACTAAAATATTATTATCAAAAACTATGACCCAGTGGAAAGGGACGTACGTAAATTGAATATTTCTGGCGCAATTCGGCGCTCGACCGCGGGGCCGTCGTCATTTAGTTTGGTATTAGGGACAGGTATTAAGGCGAGATTTACACTATTCAACTTTATAATACCTGCGGTGTTATTACAATAAAATTAAACAGCGTTTACGCCTTGCCTATTTATAAGACGGGAAGGGATTTCAAACTTAATATATAGAAGCTGGCATATCAACCCCCAGCCGCAATTTTAATTTTTTCGGAAATCGCGGCACACTATAAAAAAGTGATATGTATGGATAAATGTCACATAAAAGATCAAAAAATATCACGTAACATGGTACCCTAAAGTGTCACTATAGTTGAAGGTAAATATCGACAAATGAGTACTTAACGCCAATCATTGTACACATATGCCCGTCTTTGCCTTCAAATATCTAGGTACAGTGACACTTTAGGGTACCATGTTACTTGATATTTTTTTGTTCCAGTATGTGTTATTTATCCATAAAACTCTCATTGTGTTTCGCAATATCGAAAAAAATATATGCTCGGGGTCAATATGCCAGAAAGTTTTATTCTCCTTTCGAATCATTATATTGTAATCTCAACCAAGTTTACGATAACGTTTATCGTCTATTTATTTTTAAAAACTTAGAAAAATGATAAATAATAATAAATAGTTCCAGCAATCACACTATTACTTAGCCCTAAATTAACAGTGAGCTTGTGTTATGGCGTATTGGCGACTAGGATTACGGAAAGACATTAAACATTTGTTGGTGAACTCTACAAATCCATCATCTCAGGTACCAAATATGCTCGTGTTCATCATACAAATATTTGGGCTCATCATACAAATACTCCTTGCGGAATACGAACCCGTAAGCTCGGGTTTTGTAGTCCAAAGCGCAAACCACTAGGGGATGTTGTAAGTAGACGGTTGTCATCAAAAAATCTTAGGAGAGAAAGAATCCACAAAGTAATCGCAAAATATTTTTCATCTGAACTCGTCCTTTCGAAACCACACGAATTGCTTCCAGAACTAACAAACCAAATCTTAAAGAAACTTTAGGTAACAATCGAGACTAGATCGTAAAAACCAAAGCAATCAGTCCAAAATTCTTACCTTCATGTAATACACCTCTAAAACTTAGGTCAATAACCAGTAAAAATCAAAGCCAGCGGTCGTACCGTACAAAATCTATGGACCCAAGAGGAATTAAGGTTCATACGTGACCAGAATCATTCCAATTCCGACCGGACTGACCAAAAGCATCCACTCTGCTAGCCAATTTTTGTTTTTCTAAGTTCTTCCATCTCGCTCATACAAACCAGAAGAAAGCGAGATGAATAAACATACAAACTACATACAATACATACATAGTAAGCGTACACAAACACACTTTACAAAACTTATGCATAAAAGCGCAAACTGGCCTAAAGACGGACTCGAAAATTACATAGTCATCCAAAGTGATACTAAAAATTTATTCAAATCCATACTACCTACATATATTTATTACAATCTTCTTAAATATATGTCGTAGGAGGCTTGTGAAGAACCGTTGTCAGGTGGCTCGTATATGGTGGCGTACTCGAAATAATAGTCCGGTTAGTTAATACAGACGCCTATTTTCAGAACCACAAACAAATCGACACAAAATAACTAAAGATTACACGGATGGCTTCGGATTACAATCGAGAAACGCAGCAAGTTCAATACAGCGACGCATTAGCCAAGACACAACCGTTCCTGTCGGCGCTCAGTGTTATCTCTTTCCCGTCAAAGGAAACGTTAAAACGACGGAAACAAGTGTTGCCATCGTTGTATCGACCATACTAAGTAAACTACTTGGCGTTTTTTGACTAAACCCAATAGATGGTGCTAGATTGACTTAATCGTATGATACGATTTCCGAACGAAGCTCTACTTAAACGACAAATCCGAATGACGTCTGTCATCGCGTTCTGACAGCTCGAAACTTTATAATAAACAGAGCCAACCGCCTCATTCTCCGACATATAGGTATATAATAGGGAAAACTGACCTAATGACTGACAGACATATTAACACACAGCCCAAACTCCTTGGATTAGAAACTTGAAATAACGCACCATGCTTTCTTTATAATGTCCTCCTAGCCGATTTCGACTACGGCGGCCTATCTCAACAGAGATTAGCCAACTGCGCAGGACATATTATAGTGCACAAGTGTGTGTACAGTACACTGGTGCGCTCTCTGTTCCTTCACTCTCATAATTGAGACGACAGTCCGACATGACCGTAGAGAGATCAGGCGCAGGACCAACGGCTTAACGTGCTTTCCGAGGCACGGGGGTGTTAACACCACCAACTTCCTGTCTCCGGAGCTATGTCTGAGTAATTTCAAGACAGAAAAAAACCCAAACACTCTCGGCCCGACTCGGGATTCGAACCCGGAACCTCGTGAATAGTACCCAGCGTGCTGACCACTAGACCAACGAGGCAGTCAACTTCCTTTTTATAGTGTAGTAAGCACTAGGAAAGGTTTTTGGAAATTCAACCCTTAAGGGTGTAAAAAACGGTTAATAATAATTATAAACCATTAATTTAAACTAAAATCGGTGCATCAGTGTTTCAGCAAAGAATATATACACTACGTTTCAGGGTGAATGAGATAGAGAGAGAGGCAAAGTTGAAATATTTGACATTATGGCCTCTAGTCGCATACCGTCCATTGGTTGTTGACAAAGACAGTACGTCTTTGTTTTATTTATATAATCTGTTAGACTACGCCCATGTATTTCATATTTCAGTTCTATTTATCACGAAATAAGACCTAAAGTCGAAGCTTAATAAAATTATCGAAACGCGTTCTAATAATTGTTTTCAAAACACAGTCAATATACAATTTACAGAATACTCCAAGTGAATATCCCACCTAAAGTGTATGTACAGCAATGAAACGTGATTATTTCGTCTGTTGACTTTGCGCATACAATAAAATTAATCAAGACTGCAATCGTATTCGTTTATGCACATAACACTTGTACATACATTACCACAAATATACCTACATGCCACAATAGAAAATACTCCTATTTTATCTCTTATGTTACCTATACTAGTTGTATAGGCAAATAAAAATACTACAAGTAGGTAGCGTTTGATCTGCCTATTTAGCAATCAAACGCTACTAACTGTTAGCAATAAATTATTAACAATGTCGTTTGTTGAAAGTATCAAATATTTTGTTAGTTCAGTTCAGACCAAAACAATGATTATATTTATTGTTTAAAAACTAACGAAGTATCTTAGTTTTTACTTTAGTAATATTAATGTCAACCCTACATTCTTGATCGATAGCATAGTTCAAGGCATCATTGACATTCATTACTATCGATATCAATAAAGCATGTTTTTCGAGAGATTAAAATATACAGACAAAACGTCATTTTGCAAGTTCCGTTGCACCAACTTGTATATACAAAACTTGATTAAACTAATGTCAAAAATATATTTACCTACATAATAAACTCGGTTGACGTTTCGTTACACAGATAAAACTCGGAGCAACAGAGCATTGTGCTTAGAACACTCGATATTTTAAGGTGATTCTACTGATTATTCGTAGATTTTAATAAGCACTTACAATATTTCGGTGCTTAAGGTACATCTGACATTTGGCGTCAAATGTCAGCTGCGCAGGACTGGTTCTCATCACACCATATTTACCTGCAACAAAGTATAAACACGTTGTAATTTACACCTTAAGATCACTATCGTAAGTAATTAGCTAGTGAATGACGTTTAAAGTATGTGAACAAACAAGAATAATTTATGCACTAATATTAATTGATGGTTAGTTTGACAGGATTCCCATACAAAATATGTCAAATAGTGCTAAACCAGCCGATTAAAAATTAAACATGTATTGGTGAACTCCAGGCTGATTCTCACAGAAAACCAGCGAACCGTATACTATAATTTTACTATATTTTTATTTTTGTCTATGTTTCTAAGTGAATATACTTTTTTATCTTTATAATAACCGTGAATAGTAGCAAACACTCTCTTAAATTTTTGAAACCTACAATTTCGTTTTTGAGGGTTCAATTGAAAAAGTCGTACAAATCCAGTTACAGAGATAGACGCTCTTTTGTCTACCAAAGTGATAAGAAAGAAAATGGAAACACATTTTATGATGAATAGGCTCGTGATTATAATCTGACCCGAAGCAGGTCTGTGTATCTTCCCGCGTAGGTAGCAAAAACGTACCTACGCGCGGCGACCCCTAGGTAAGGGACTAAACAAGTTGGGTGTCGCTAGCCGGCAGCGACATACTCCCGCGTATTAACCGGCGATGCGCGACACTAGGTTGCTGGTTAGACGAGCGTGAATAAAGTCCTAGAAAGATGCCCTAGATGACGTAAGTAGCTTCTTGTGGCAGTCAACCCTATCGCGTTGCGTGATAGTACGTCACTGAATAGGTTTAGTGTATTATGAATCATATTCCAGAGTTATAAGAATGAAATTATCTTGCAATGTATTTCTGTAGGTGTCTACACGAAAATGTTCTTGAGTCAGCGGCGAACTGAATTACACCATATCGTTAACAACATTGAGTAGATATTTCTTTGAATTTCATTGCAAATTCATACTTCTGTACGGAGTACTAGTACTTATTCTGTGCCCGAAGGGAAAATATATCACCTTTTTAAAGCCAAATAGATATGTGGACTGTGTGTTTAGGCCCGCATCGGATTTTTATCGGGAACCATTCAAACGTGAATCGAAAACAAAACATTGGAAGGTATTATTCCAACGATTCGATCCCTATGTCGGCAAAAATGCTTTTGGTTTTACATGCTGATTGTTTTTCAAATCAAAAATTTAAATACACAGTCGAAGATTACAAAATGAATTCACCAGTTGGGGCAATTCTTGTATCAGCGATTTTTATATCGGTTTTTATTAAGTTTGAACCTTTGAAAAGAATATTAAAAAGGTAATCCCTTTATCGGCTTTTAGTTTCTCCATTTAGACGTATTTAAAATGAATCTTTTTGAAGAAACGTTTACTAGATACAAAAATCTTTTAAGAATTTATTTCAGAAGTCCCAAGTTATTTTCAATTTATTTGTTACATTCTAGAGGTATAGTGCACGCCTAGAAAGAACCCCGGATTTTAGGGGAATTAAATAAGTATGAAAAGGAGAATGTTCTGGCTTCATAGAATGTTCGCCTACAAACCGTTGGTAATGAAAACTAGATAGATATACTATAATAATATTCAAGAACTCGTGACATTTCATTTTTAGCAACGGACACTTGAAGGAACTTAGTAATAACACAAAATGCACCGTGTGTCTAGGTTTTAAAAGGAATAGAAAGACGCAGCCTAAATGAATTCCTAATGCAAGATTCATTGCAATTCCAAATGCAATTGACTAACCACTCGTGAAGCAGTCCATTGGCGTATACAACGAAGGATTTCTTAGTTGTTTAATAGCATGGAACCTCCAGCAGATCAACAATTCACACAAAACTGATTTTGCAGATCCATTCCGTTTCACAGAGTCCTTTAATCACAGCCAAGTCAAAAATAAGTAACCAGTCAATCGTTAACACGCTGTGACTTTGCATCCTTGCCATTTACAGAGGTAACTATATTACGGACACTGAACTCAAATCATTAAAAAAATAGTGACCTAAAATTTTGATTTTTAATCTTGATTATTTAATTTTATCGACAATCTGTTACGCACACCCACAACGATCGTAGCACATACACATCACTGTTGGCTGTTCATCGGCACAAAAGAGCAGCGGCGATTGCGCTCTCTTTCTAACATCATAAACGCCGCCCCTTCTTCTTCTTCTTCATTTTTTTTCTTTTTTTTTTCTCTTCTTTTATCTCTGTGATTATGGCAAGGATGTAAAGTAACACCGTGTATGTATGACTAACTTATACTTATATTTCTAACTTATTTTACGTCATATCTTATGACCACTTCAGAAAACTAAAGTGAAAAATTTATTAAAAATTACACTCAACAAGATTCATAAAATGGAAAAATGACAAAATGTTCATAGCAGTTTTTTTTAAAATATGTCTTTAAAAAAGGACTCGCGCCATAGTAAAAAGTATCTAGGTACTTTTATAATATAATATTACTAGTATTATCAAGAACAAAAAATGTTACTTGACGTGCGACCATCTTAACTGTAAAATAAGTAACAGATAATGCAAACTATAAACACATCTGCAATTTATCAAAATGGTATCACAAACTAAGTACAATTTGTGACTCTACAGTTATGTTTATCGCCCTGTAGTAAGAGCCTGGTTAAAGATCCTTATTCTCATTAAACCTTGATTCTTAATTCGACGGAGTGGATTGACAGGTCGAACTGTTGCTTTGCTCCCTCTCTTTCGAAATAAAGAAACGAGAGAGAGCGAGACAAGCGACAGTACGACCTGTCAATCCACTTCGTAGAATTAAGAATCAGGAATACCTTCCCAGACCTTCACTTCAAGAGTAAGCAATATTGTATACCACGCCATCTGTTGGCATCGAAACGAAGCCTGACATTTTTCACTGAGAACCCTGGCAACACAAGGAGTTGATCGCGCGTTCATGAAACGGAAGCACAGATAAATAATAAAACTATACCGTATGATTACGGAAGTTGTGACAATCACTCAACAATTTTTTTATTTGAATTTGTTAATTTTAGGTGTCCGTTGGATTCTAATGTACATTCCAAGCATAATAAAATGAAACTTTAATTAATTCTCAACGGTCCATAGGCCAATTTTATACAATCTCCTTTGTAAGTAAAATCGAAATTACATGTTTTATACATGGGGTTTTCATACTAATTGTACATACGTTCGGCGGAAATAAATATGCAAAAATATATTTTTTAATAAAAATATATATAACATGTTTAAAGATCATGATGATATAGTCTCACTTCAAAAATATAGAGGTATTATTTATTGTATATATGTTAGTTTTAATGTAAGCATTTATTATATGGGCCAAATTTTCGTGTGACATTGTAGTTGCCTGAAAGAAATGATGATGATTATCTATATTATAATTTAGATTGTTTATAATTTGAAGAATTTGTTTTTACAACGTAATTAAATGTTTTGAAGCGTAATTAACTATATATACAACTTATTAATAAAAATTAAGATAAATTACTTAATACAACACAAAAACAAAAATTATAAAGAGGGTCCTTGTGGTAAGGTTCCTAGGATACTGGCAGCATTACCGCGCTGAATAGCGATGCTTATACGCTGAGCAAGGTAGCTGCCAGCTCTTAGGTCACCACTGATGTCAACTAGCCTCTTGGAAATCTCTTTGAAAAAAGAGATAGCGTTGGGACCCCACGAACCCAGTGTTTCGACTCCAAACGGTACAAAGTGGTACCGGGAGTCGATCTGCCTGTACTTGTTCTTTTTAAAGTTTTCGGCACCTCTCGCAGCCAAACCAGCATCACGGCTTGTCCCGGGCAGATGAGAGGCTGCAAGTGTGTCGACACAGGTAGCGTCCCACACAAGAGCCCGACCCATCCGCCAAGGAACAAGTGACATCCCGTCTGGTCTCTTGCCATCATCACGCGCGATACCGTTCGGCTCGAGTAAAGCCGGCACGTTGATAGAGGCAAGAGATCGACGAATGATGTCGTTGATGCTGGCATGACGCGAAAAGCGGCCTGCACTTTTAATACAGGAGAGTCCGTGATGTCCCAACGAGCCGACATCAGAACCACAAGGACATCTGTGTGGAAGGCAAACCTCAGCACCAACACGCAGACCTATTGCGACTCGTAGAGTTTCTGAGTCCAAAAGGGTTCCCACGTTGGCCGAAGGATAGGCCTGAAGCCAGTATCCTGCTTCCTTGGTGGAAACTGCTTTTAGTCTGGCTAGATCCGCGTTGTCAGTGCTACTGTCAATAAGACTTTTCAAAATAGACTCACAAGAAATTTGATCCCAACTCCTTTGAATTTTAAGATCTGAAGGGAATTTATTCGCATATGCTATATCCCAAGCATTTCTAGCCTCGTCCAGGCACGCCACTTCGAAGTTTGCAGTAGAAGGCTGCAGGATACTTGCAACGAGAGTGGATGGCTGTAAGATGAGGATAGAAAGGCAGGTAAGGAGACAGTGGAAATTTTGCGAGTCCCAATCCCACCAAAACGGATAGGAAGGGACGCTTGATCCCAAGACCGTTCCAAAAGACGAATGTTCAGAATCTTTTCCAAATGTGTTTTAACAAGATTGTCTAATTATTAGTCAAATTTTGGAATTTCCAAATAGGACAGCATCGAATAAGATAATAAAATTTAGGAACTAAAAAACAGGATTTAAGTATAAAGAGAGCCGAATGAGCGTTGATTTCCAAAAGGCGGTCTGAACATTCATCAAATTTAGTTACTAATTTTTGAAAATGAGGGGGTATTGCATTATCGAAGATAGGAGAGCCTAGAAGATGGAGGGTTGAGTCTGTGAGAATCTTAATATTGGGGGCCAAACTATGAAATTTAGAAATTATCTCAGATCTTCTTGCAAGAGGAAGATGTTCTGAAATAAAAATTTCGCATTTGTCAAAATTTAAAGAAAGGCCTATTGTATGAAATTTTTGAATTATTCTAGAAAAGTCTAAAAAAACAGTGTCAGCGTCACCTCCTAGTGCCCCATCGTCTAAATACCATACATTAAATTTTGAGAATAATTTTAATAATTTTTCTATATTATTAATAATATTATAAAGAGGAAAGACTTAATTGTTATTTTGCATCGAATAGGCCCAGAAACTACAGAAACGATTCAAATGAAATTTGGTACAGGGATAATTTGTGACCCAGGGAAGGACATAGGCTACTATTTGTCGCGATATAAAATCATCAGGGGGTGAAATGGGGGATGAAAGTTTGTATAGAAATTCCGACTTTTGGCGCGGGCGAAGTCGCGGGGAACTGCTAGTTATTAACAATATTGTTTTTCTAACTAAACAACCAACACAGATGTTATCCAACCAGCCTTTTACATTCATTACTATCGCAACGTGCTCCAAAGAAGACGGTTACACAACGGCCCCCCGCGGGCGCTCCGCTGGAGACAGTCCTGTCCAGACGCTTAGATAAGATGGCCACCCTTCACTACAAAGTATACGCCCGGGTGAATAATTGTTGTTATAATCGTTTAAAAAACCGGCAAAGTGCGAGTCGGACTCGCGCACGAAGGGTTCCGTACCATTATCTAAAAAACATTAGACATTATAATATGACTTTATAAAAAACACATTTGTATGGTAGCCGCCCCTAAATATTTTTATTTTATTTTAATTTAATTATTTATTTTTGAAGTGCAAATACAACTTTATATTCTGTGAATATTTCAATCGTCTGCTTGTTGCCATTATTCATATCAAGCAAAAAAGCCAAAAAAACACGTTTGTTGTGTGAGAGCCCCCATTTAAATAATGTAAAAAAATATTTTCAAAGATCGATTATGTTTACTGAATCTGAGTTACCCCTGAAATTTTTGCACCTCGTTGCAATGTAGCTCTGTGTAGAGTGTACGTCTATTATGTGTTGTCTGTGTGGCAAGCTTTTTTTTCTTCTTTGCAGTAGAAAATGGCGAGTTCGGAGATTGTGTAGACACACGCCTAGGCAATAAAATCAAACGTATAACGTCCGCCTTCTTTAAATATATGGCGAAATAATAGGGCAGTGCAAACGCAGTACTATTACAAGAGGTCATAGTGCAGGTCCTAACTAGCAAATAACGTAAACATTGCATTCAAGGCCCTACGCTTGTACACTTGCAGGCAAGATGATGTCAAACGAGAAGGTTCGCTAGGTCGACGACCCTATAATGGCGTCCGCGTAGGGATGCCTTGCACTCGATAGAGTTCATTTATCGGAAATGTCAGTCGTAATGTTTGCATAAACCAGAAACGGTTTAACGAAAAAGAAATGTTTAAGTTGGCAGGTTGATATAAGTTCTTGTCCAAGTCAGAAAATGTTAGTGCATTTTGCTTTTAATGAATCGTTTTTAAAGTGATTAAAACATATTCGTAGCTACTTTACTTTAACAAATTCATAAAATTACAGTGTGATATTATTATCCAACGTAAAATTTTTCAGAAGATGCCTTTTATAAAGCAAAAGTAAGCCGGTTTGCTCATCAATCAAAACTTCACAATAATCGTCTTACTAAAGTAAGGCATTCATGAACTTCTCGGTAGCCAATAAATAAAGCATGTAATAAAGTTTTTCGTTAACTATATATGCACATCTTAAAGTAGTACTTATTATAATTTTAATATAGTGTGTTGCGTCACGGTCGTAAGGAACATTGAAACGTCTTTAAAAAAAATCTGACTTGAGTTCACTACACCGAAACCTCAAGCCAATACTCTTCACCGCAACCGAATTTCCTAAGAAATTTGTATTACATTAGATTCAATACTCGGGTATCGCGCGTCCGTTGCGGTCTAGGCGCTACTTTTAGACGACGTCCGTATTTTCGACTCCTGCCGTCCTGCTCACTCGAGTCCACATGCTAGTGTGAGCGAGAATGACTCCTATAGCTGAAAATATAACTGCTTACAGAGTAGGCCCCTGGGCGTGAGTTGATGAACGATCGCGACGAGTTTTGCAACTAGTGGCTGTACATATTGAAATCGATACAAGAATACATTTGTTGTCGAACAAACAAAGTGTGTAACAACATCAATAAAATGTAGTTTTTGTGATTTCACTGTATACAGTCGTATTTTTACTTAAATCAATTATTGACTTTTTATTGTACAAGTTATGTGTAAATAACTTGTACAATAAAAAGTCAATGTTAGCCATACTGCAACCAAAACAATATTAGATATAGAAAAAGTAATGAAAAACATGATTTAATTAAATCAAACATTATTATTTTTAACTCATTTATTGGCAACTGGGTATATGTATTTTTTAGTAGACCTAGGGTCTTTTTATTATCTTTAAAGATATTCAAAATATCGATAAAATTAATGGCTAACGACGTACATCTCTAACGAGAAGTTGATTGAAAAACATCCCAGTATGTAATAAGGTAAATGATCATCCGAGCTATATGACGTCACCACTTGGCTTATTAGTATCGAGTGGCGCACATACAGACATCGACACACTTCTCTTAATAGTGGGAGGTGGATTTCCATCGGTGTATATTATGTACATTTTTAGTTTGCGAAATACAGCTAAATATTATGTTGAAATTAAATAACGTAAAACTTTCTTGACTTTTTGAAGTCGTTTACATCAAAAAGTTTGCGATCACTTTAGAAAAATATTTTGTTACAGTAGACTTTACCACACTTAATTTCTTCTTCTTTAAGATTCTTGAATTAAAATTTAAAATAGAAAACAACTTAACAACTTAGTTGTTTTTCCATATTAAAAGAAATCCAATACTAGTTTTTGCTAGTGACCACAAACTGTTTTTGATGTGTGTATTGGGTACTTGTATTTTCGGGCTCAAAATGTTTTTAGTGGATTAGATCTATTTGAGCTATAGTCCAACCGCCTAACTGAGCCCTCGCTAGCGGGGTAGCGATGGGCGATTATTACTAAATTAATCGAATTATTCGAATGGTCCCTGTAATCGAATGTATTCGATAAGCAACCGAAGTCATTCGATTATGCAGCGAGCAATACCGGAGCGTGCGGTGCGCAGGCCGTACTACTAACTACTAATGAATAAATCGTCGTCATTTGTCACGTCAATTAATCATTCGTTCGCTGCCTGTCCTGTCGCGGCAATTCAATCGAATGCATCGAAGGGCCGAGTATAGATTATCATTCGTTTGTCGATTATTTTTTTCCCGAATTACTAAATCGACATTCGATAGTTCGAATGGTCGATTGTCGATTCATTCGATTATTTTCTTTCGAACAATCGCCCATCGCTATTGCGGGGTACAGGGATGCGGAGTTAACGAGAACGGGGACAAAGGACAGAGAGGGCAGCGGGTGCTAGCGATTAGAATTTCGAATGCCAATTTCGAATTTTAGAATTTCAACTCACAAGCGCCCGCCCCGCACCCCGTTCTCGTCTACTTTCGCACCACGCGAGCACTCAGTTAGGCATTCGGACTATAACCCCCTTATTACAAAAAAATAGTACCAGGTTTCACCCAGGACCAAATATTAACCGACCAATCAGAAAAGCGTTTTTCTAATAGGTAATGTCACAAATGTTTCATTCATTTCTAATTTGTCTGCTAAAATTTAGTCCTAGTTTAAACCTGGTACTAAGTTTTTTGTAATAAGGCCGTACAGGTTTTATATTCGTATAACGGTCAATTAAGCTGTCAATTTGTAATTAACCAGCATTTAACCTATGGCACTAAACAGGTAGTATAGGGAGCTATTAACTCCCTCTTTAAGGGTTCCGTACTCAAAGGGTAAAAACAGGACCCTATTACTAAGCCTCCGTTGTATGTCTGTCTGTCTGTCACCAGGCTGTATCTCATGAACCGATAGCTAGACGGTTGAAATTTTCACAAATGATGTATTTCTGTTGCCGCTATAACAACAAATACTAAAAACAGAAAAAAATATATATTTAAAGGGGGCTCCCATACAACAATCGTGATCTTTTTAACGTTTTTTGCTCGCTATTAATAACGGCAACAGGTAGACCCTTGAAATATTCACAGAATATTAAGTTGTATATTCACTTTAAAAATAAATAACTAAGTTAAAATAATAATAATATTTAAGGGGCCCCAATAAAACGAACGTGTTTTTTGCCTATACTGCCTATTGTTTTTTTTTATCAATAATAATGCCGTACAGGTTTTATATTTGTATAACGGCTTTTAGCTGTCAATTTGTTATTAACCAGCTTTTAATTAATATCCATTCCTTATCTATTATTCCTTGTCTATTTGTGTTTGTATCTCGTCAACATTATGAATAAACCACTTGTGGAGACTTGTTAGGCTTTAGCACTAAACATTATCTGTAAACTAGATGTAATAATAACAGCTGTTTGTTTCCTTAATAAAGATAAATAATAAGTGGTCAGCACGCTGGGTACTATCCACGAGGTCCCGGGTTCGAATCCCGGGTCGGGCCGAGAGTGTTTGGTTTTTCTGCTATGCCATGCTATGCTATGCTTGAAAAAGCTCAGACACAGCTCTAGAGTCATGAAGATGGTGTTAACACCCGTGGCTCGGAAAGCACGTTAAGCCGTTGGTCCTGCGCCTGATCTCTCTACGGTCATGTCGGACTGCCGTCTCACCGAATTATGTGAGTGAAGGAATAGAGAGTGCACCTGTTTATTGCGCACACACTTGTGCACTGTAATATGTCCCGTGCAGTTGGCTAATCTCTGATGAGATAAGCCGCCGTAGTCGAAATTCGGCTAGGAGGACATTATTAAAGATAATTAAATATCACTAATTAGGTATAGGTGGGCTTAACAGCTCCCTTTTTATATGAAACCAGTGCATAATAAGCAGGCGTATAATTGCAAGCACGTTTTGCATATGAACGAGACCGTAATAACGTCCCTTGGGCAGCTGATTGTAGCTTGCCATTTTACAAGCTGCATTCACGGCTGGATTAAAACTGTGCAACTTTTTCTGAGCGTAATTCCCGCGGCGTAACGAAGGGAGGATAAAAAGTTTGAGAGGTATATGAGCATTATAACTTTTAAAAAAGCAAATTGTTTTTTTTTAATTCACCTAATTCGATATCGCTGCCAGTTCGTTGACATTCTATCTCTTCTACGAGAATGACAGGGATATACCATACTGTAATATTTGTAGGTACGATAGGCCAAAAGGTGTTCGAGAGTTTCTTTTTAATCTAGGTACCCTAAAAATTGTAGCAAAATCTGTTCAGTTTCCTTTCAAACACTTGTCGTAGACAGAGTCGACGGTGGAGCGAGCTCATCCAGAAGGTTCTGGCACTCCCACTGGCTGGGAGGGTGGTAGCTACCAGGCGACACTCAACGGCGCCTACCACCGCTGATAGGATCGTTCAGACGCCATCACAAACTGGAGTTTGTGTCGTCGTTGCCTGGGGTGGACCACTAGGAGGTGGATCCTTCACCACCCAAGTTTATCGACAACCCTATTGCTTTAAGAGTTCACTGACCGTCCGATAATTGTGATTGATGATTTCAAAACGCCACCTTTGTCTTTTTAACCCTTTTACGCGTGCGTCGGTGATGTCATATCGCGAAGAAAACCGGTCCCAAACATTTCAAGGGTCATCTCACTTTTACTTGTGCTTAAACCGGATTTGTTATTTACAAAAAATTTGGATATTGCAAAATGCTGCACGTTTGAAGCTAAAGTCTTCCGATTCAGCAAATTGGAGGTTTAAGCACAGATTATATAATAGTTACTATACTACGTAAAGTACCTATTACGGGGTTTAGTTCGAGTTAAGATGATTATTTAAATGATGTAAACGTGTGGACCAGCTCGCACTGGTACAATTTCTGTATTTAAACATTATTTTTAAAAGAGGCTTTGACAATAGTGACTGAGTTTCTTGCGCTGCTTCTTCTCAGCACTAGCCCACAATTTGTCCCGAAGCAGTGGTAGGGATTAAAAAATAATATGTTGGGACGTGTATAAGTGCCCCCTGTGGGCCTACATACATAAATAAATGACTTTTATGACTTTTTTACTTTAACAATATAATATTTGGGCTAAGGTTATTGTTAAAGTTAATTAAAATCCAAGTATGAATCTTAGAAGCAGGTAGACAAATCGTAAGCTTTTTAATTATAAAATTAATTTAGAAAAAATGTTTACGGGGAGTCCACGAGATTTGATCCATCCTTCCAAATTTAATTAAAATTGAGTGGTAATGTCATGTCAACAGGTAGCACAAATTGGCTGCGTGGTTGCAAATTGCCTTCTCTTTGCAACTCGATCATTAATTGCTGATATAATTGTCTGCCTTCTATATAGAAGATATTGACTTAAAATTAATACAACATTTTAATTTTAATTTACCGAGTTACAATGGGTCAACTCTCCTTCCTGTTAAGACTCCCGAACTCCCTGTACCCTTGCATGCTAATTAATCACTTTCATTTACAAAAATCCGCAATTTATCTCACCAGTCAGCTAGCTCTTTTATTTAAAATGTACACTATGATAATGTTGCATTTCCTTATACCTATAGGTACTGAATCAAGTACCTAATAATGCAAAATCACCTAGCGACCTCTTTGCAACCTCCTCATATCAGCCTATTGCAGTCCACTCCAAGACTGCGCCAAATTTGCAACACACAAGTTTTTAATATTTTCGTCATCATTCCAGTTGAATTTATTCTGTAAAGAATAACTACTTGGCCCACTGCTGTTGCAATAGAGCTCGGGTAGATGTCGCTGCCGTCCCGCATTGACGTAAGACAAAAGAGACCAAGAATTGCAGACGGTAGGATGAACTGCACAGTAACTCAGTCGGTAAGAGCGTGGGCCCGGTTAGCCAAAGGTCGTAGGTTCAAATCCTACCTGTGTGCGAATTTTTGGTATCTTATTTAAACTTATATAAATTATTATCAAATAAATTGTCATCGCAAAACGTAAATATCTCGTGAAGGAGATTAATACACCCGTTACAACTTGAAACCCCCCCTAAAAGGGGTGGGGGAGGGATGCGTCGAGACTAACTACTTACAACTAATTAGTAACTCGTAAACTTTCAACTTGGGCTCTCATTTAGTGATGTCGGATGTGTTTATAACACTGAAGCTGTAGGTTGCGTACCTACCTTGATATAACCTCATCACGTAACTTAATGTGACGTAATAAGGAGGTTCAGAACAAAAAAAAAGAAATATATAACGGATAATCAATGTGAGTTACGTAATAAATACATAAAATTACACCAAATTACCTAGTCCCAAACTAAGCGTGAGCGTGTGCTATGGCAACTAGGATAACAGATAGACATACGTTATTACATCAATGACTTAGGTACAAATGCTCGAGCTCATCACACAAACATTTGCCCCTTGCGGGATTCGAACCCGCAACCTCTGGTTTTGAAGTCCGGAGCGCGAACCACTACACCAAGACGGTTAATAATAGAAATAATAGAAGCAAAAATAGATTAAACCAGTCATTGTATACACACTTACACACTCACCCACACGCACACACAAATACACACACACACACACACACACGAAAATATACACACACTTACTTGCACATACAGGAGCACACCTCCACAGTTATACTACACTATTTTTATTTTATTTTGTTTCTAATACTATTTTCTAATGGCCAACATCAAGTGAGGAGGGTCCTGTAGTTATGTATTACAGGCTCATTGCCTAGTTCAGTTCAGACCCCAGTTCTCTCTCTCACTATCAAATCAGTGAACCTAGTATTTAATAATTGTAACTTTGTGTTAAATTGATTGAGGAAGGAAATCAAGGATTATACTCTTAGACCTTATGTCATGTGAAAGATGAAGAATAGATACTAGACTACGTAAGATAAAATAATCCTTATTGCACACCACACAAAGTGGATATTTACAAGAATTTTCATTATGATACAGATAGTTTTACATTTTAGTCTTATTTAGTATTTTCCAACAAATCAAAATTTACGCACCTAGCAAACAGAATTCATTAAGCACGTCACCTGAGTTTCCATTTCTTGGAATTATTTTTCCAACAAGAGGTACAGTTTAGATTGTACGCTTTGCACAACTATTTACGTTGCGTTGACCATAAGGCGTTATCGATTTCAAGCGAGCCCAGTTTGGCTGTCGATAACAAATAATGATATAGCTTCACGCTCGCGATTGATATCAATTCAATATTTACGATCGATACTGCCATATCTGAACCTGTCAACAGACTAACAGCTGTTAAATATGACTGTTGAATATCTGATTAGGACTAAAATACGCAACACAGACGCCATAGCTTGTTCGCAATCAGTGTAGCCTTAAATTCAAAGATTAATCGACACATTTGAGGTTATAAAGTAGACAAAGTAAGACCAAATGTTCTAGTCTCGCTTAGCCTAGATCAACTCGTAAAGTAAGCTTTTAACGCACTTTATTTGCTAAAGTCGGCTGAAATAGAATAAATAAAAAACAAGAACACGTCGGATAAATGTGCGTATCCTAGATCTGCTTATTACTTGTTCTGTGATCTAGGTTTAACTTAATAACACAAGCCCGAAAGTATACAAGCTTTTGAGCTTACAAAATGGAAGAAAGTCTTGGAGATACGAATTGTCCAGTAAAAAATATCTTATTCGCTAAACACTAATAATGATTGTGGCAACACCAAGACTTGACAAGAAAAGAAAACTAAGACTTTATCCTGAACAAATTTATGCGGCTGCCTGTACTTAAGCTAGAGTTTGTTATGTACTCGCTCAAAGATGGGCTGATTAATATTAATGTATATCTTGATGTACCCACGCCGCACGTTAGACTACCCCACTTTGACCTCGAGACCGCCTCTATTCCCTACGAAATAAAAGCTGATTTTGTAATTCAAATGGGTAACCTGACCTGCTGCCGACCGCACAATCGGATAACTTGTGGTTTCTAAGCATGTTTTAGAGCTACATATTGAGTTCATTATGTGAACAAACACCTTTTGCAGACTTTAGAAAAGATAAAATTATTGGTAAAAGCCTGTTCGGTCATATATTAAAGGGTATTTTTTACTGTCTCGTTGATCTAGTGGTCAGCACGCTGGGTTCTATCCACGAGGTCCCGGGTTCGAATCCCGAGTCGGGCCGAGTGTTGGTTATTTCTGTCTTTAAATAACTCAGACACAGCTTTACCGCGACCATGATTCGTGCAACCGAATCTAAACGTCGGAAAGGTAAATACAAATTTGCCTTTCAAAAAAATTATTCGTTGCATTAAATCCCGTTTGTGGCATTAAGTGTTACTGAATGTCCTCAAATTTCTTCTTAGCGTTATCCCAGCAACAACAATGTTTGAAATTCTGTATCACTTTCCTAATCGCATATCCACAGTATGCGACAGCTCAGGGTCATCATCGCACAATGAGCTTATAAAGTGCATAGTTTCAATGAATGAGCACACGGCCGCACGTCAAACTAACCTAATTCGACCTTGAGACCGTCTTTATTCCCTACGTATCAAAAGGTATTTTCGTAATTCAAATGGGTAACTTGACGTGCTGCCGACTCTACGTGCAGTACCAGCACTTCAGACTATACATTTTCGTTGCGGAATTATTAAAACTGCATAATGCCGCAGTGTTCATCTTGATGTGCCGTCGTCCGACATTCAATAAAATTACAGTGATACCGCAAGTACGCACATCAGACTACCTCACTTTGACCTTGAGACCGCCTCTATTGCCTACGTTATAACAGTTGATTCCGTAGTTAACATAGGTAACTTGACGTGCTGCTGACTGTACAAGAAATCAGACATTTTATTTCTTTCCCATAACGATAAAATAACTTTCTAAACAAGGGCATTGATATTTCTCGACTAGCCGGGGGCGTTTGAAAGAAACTATTGAAAGCATTCAAACTGCCAGTGGAATACGATTGCAAATTTTCTTGTCGATGGCCACCGGGAGCGCTGAGACCTTACTCCGGTTGATGATGCCCGTAGTTTTGACTGTAGCGGTTCCAATCACTCACTCCAGAATAACAAAGTGAACGAGCGAGATGGCTAGACTCGAAAATACATACATCGTCAACCGGAGTAGGGCCTTTGGTATTCGTTAAAAGTTGGCAAATTCACAACTTTAGCTCAGTGCAGGTGAACTTTAGAAGGTGCAGCTCGAGTGTGGGCACAGAATAAGTACTAGTACTCCGTACAGCAGTATGACTTTGCAATGAAATTCAAAGAAATATGTACTCAATGTTGTTAACGATATGATGTAATTCAGTTCGCCTCTGACTCAAGCACATTTTCGTGTAGACACCTACAGAAATACATTGCAAGATAATTTCATTCTTATAACTCTGGAATATGATTCATAATACACTAAACCTATTCAGTGACGTACTATCACGCAACGCGATAGGGTTGACTGCTACAAGAATCTACTTACGCCATCTAGCGCATCTTTCTAGGACTTTATTCACGCTCGTCCAACCAGCAACCTAGTGTCGCGGTCCTCCGGTGAATAAAACGCGGGAGCGTGTCGCTGCCGGCTAGCGACACCCAACTTGTTTAGTCCCTTACCAAGGGGTCGCCGCGCGTAGGTACGTTTTTGCTACCTACGCGGGAAGATACACAGGCCTGGTGTGGGGACATTTTTCATTCGTTTTCAGGGTTCCGTACCTCAAAAGTACAACGGAACTCTTTTACGATCACTTTGTTATTTGTCTGTCCACCTCTTTATCTGTCCAGTTCGTCTGTCTGTCGAGACCCTTTTTCACAGGAACGCGTAAAGGTTAGTTAAAATTAGCATCAAATACTTGCCTGCAGTCCCTTAAAGTTGTAAACAATCTAGCTTTTAAGACAACGCAAACCAAAGATACGGCCACTTGAGCCTTATTTTCTAACAATTCGTAAAGGGAACCAAAGCCTATAGAGTACTTCCCATTGACCTGCATTATGAAAGGCAAAAAGGATAAATACATCTACCTACCAAGTTTCAACTGTGTAATCCTAATAGTTTCAGAATAAAATAGCTGTGACACAGACAGACACACATGACGAATCTATAATGGTTCTGTTCTTTGCCATTTATCTACGAAACCCTAAACATATCATGTACATTGTCTAAGATCTTCAGTTGTCTGTGAAATCGAATGGAATTTCCCCAAGTTCAAATCATCATTGCGCAATTTTCGCGCGAACCATACTTCGGACTATGGCTAAAACCTTGAAATACGAGCGTCAAAATACCTAGAAATCACAATCGGAAGCGTACAATCTAGTGTTTGCTATGACGGCAGCTAATCACAATCTTCTAAACACGGGCCGAATTAATAATACGGTCCGAGTTTCCGCAACTCATCTAAACTTGGTGAAAACGTAAAAACGCCGCGTCGAGGAAAATATTCATTCAATTTACACATCAATAATTACAGAGGCCGTTGGGAAGAGGGAGCGAACGCTAATGAAAATTCTAGCGAATGTTTGGCTTGATTAGATTTCATCTACATACAAACCGGTCAAGTGCGAGTCGGACCTGCACACAAAACATTCCGCACTATCGTACAAGATGTTGGCACTTTTTACGTAAATAATTCGATTAATTTTATCCATAAGAATAATTTAAGGGTATGTACACCTAGACGTGATTGCTGTTAACAACAGACCGTCTAAATTATGAATCAATTTTATAATTAAAGCAATTTCTTTGTAACTTTTTAAGTAAATTAAACTTTCTTTCAAACTCTTTGAATATTGAGAAATAACAAGTAGCTTTATTAAGTAGAAGACTCTTTTTCAGATTTTCATTTGTTTTTAATATGTGTTAAACATAAAGGGTTTAAGTACCTTTTAATTATTTGGAACATAAAGAACCTTTTATAAATATCCAAACTCGTACCAAATAATATGTTTTAAATATTATGTGTCTGTAATGTGTTTTCTTGTTGCAATAAAGAATAAGTTAATATCTATATTTGATTTATATGAAGATATAATTTTGTTCCATCTTGTCACTTAGTAATGGTACCTACTGAGAGTTCATTTTTCCACAACATCAGAGACTTGGTGAAGGACATTTTTGGTAGTAAAGTGGTGACAGTATACCTAAGCTATAAAAGTTACACGCTGTGACGTAATAGAGGCGATTTTACAATAAAAAATGTATGTCTGAAGTGGTGCCCACCACCGTAAGATTGCTCAGTTCGTAAAGCCAGATCACGTGTCTACTGATTCGTTATCTAACCTATATTATTATATTCTCTCTCTACCTGGCTATATATCCCACATGGTGGTGGGGTCAGCCTTCTTTATTTTTCTCCTTCACTTCGCCCTGTCCTCGACATCTTCGGTGGAAACTCCGCACTCCCTCATATCGTTAAGCACTACATCTCTCCATCTTTTTTTGGGTCTGCCTCTGGATCTTCGACCGGTGATGCAGAGATGCAGCGCCACACTTCCGACGTAGTCTGGTGGCCTTCTCTTCTCGTAACTATACTATCGCAGCCTGCTCCCCTGGATTTTGTCGGTGATGTCGCGTACTCCCAGGCTTCCTCGCACGTACTTGTTGCGGGTTTTGTCAAGTCTGGCGTCGCCGCACACCCACCTTAGCATCCTCATTTCTGCGACTTGGATGGCATGGATATGCTTTTGGGTCACTGCCCATGTCTCGCTGCCATACAATAGGACTGGCCTTATGATATTCTTGTATACTAGGCCTTTGAGTTTTGCTGGCATTCTCCTGTCACATGTGACACCAGTTACCTCACGCCATTTTAGCCACGCTGCAGCTATTCGGTGCTGAATGTTGCATTCTTAGTTCCCAGAGCTGTGCATCATACTTCCTAAGTACTTATACCCTATAATATTATATTGTAAAACGATATTTGAAAATAAATAAGTATTTTTCATTTTCATGTTTTGAAATCAATTGAGCGTCGGTGGCGTAGTGGCTAGAGCGTTACCTGTAATTCCAGAGGTACCGGGTTCGATTTTCAGAGATTTGTACATTATTTTTTTCACTAACCCATGCTCTTAAGGGAAAACGTACAGAAGAAACCTGCACTTTCAGGCGAATAAATGTGTAACCATGATGCAAACTGGTCTGTATGGATCCGGTTTCCCTGTTAATAGGGTCAAGGAGGTCAAATGACAGTCGTTTCACTGTAATAACCTGATCTGCCATATCCATGGTCCAAAGCGGACAATATGCCCTCGCGTGCGTGTGCGTGATAACGCGATAACGCTTCAGATTATATTTGGAAATTCGTCGTTGAATACGCAGTGCCTCAGTGAGAGAGAGAGAGAGAGAGATGGCGAGAAACAGTGTACCCTCAGCCTTAAAAGCCAGAATTCCGCTGCCCCAAACTTTCAGCCTCCAAAATGGGGCAGTAATGAAATCATTTCGTCGGGACCGCTGGGAATCGAGACACATTTTTCCTTGTTTTGTTTTGCGAATGTGTATTGTGTGTGAATGCCACAGGTCATTTTGTTTAACCTAATGTAAAGGATAAAGGGCAGCTTTTAACGTCGTCTTAAAAAGTAGCTTCACTCTGGTATTTTCAGGAAAAAGCACGGATTGATTCATTTGTTTCTGCATCTATATATCAACAAGAGACACCTTTATTCGTATAATACGTCAAGAAAAATACCTTTTGGTCGTCAGAAACTTTTGATGTGGTTCAGTTAATAAATAGATCTAGAGTTACCCCTTCATGATGATTCAACAAAAGGTATAAGTAGGGATTTAGCAAATCACAGTTTAAATCGCATTAGAATATTCTACACAATGATTAATGCACATAGGACGACCGTTATACAATAGTAGGTAAGTAAAGATAATTTTGGTGTCAGCACTTTCAACAGAAGAAAAAGAAATGAAACATGCTCAGGTATGAATTGTGGTAAGAGTAGAGTGTTATTTTTTTTCATATACTTATCAACGAAGGAGAGCTGTAAACCTAAGTCATAGGTGGTTAAAAATGTGACAATTCATTGGCAATAATGTCTAATGTTTGATTATTTTTTTATAGGTCTTGTTGTATTTTTTATACCTCGCGCGTTGTATCTTCAATATTTCTTTTCTATAGCTTCTTCAATATCAACGCTACTTTTTGTATTGAAAATAAATCAGCTACTTTTGTCTCAAAATGTGCTGATCTCTATGAATAATCTGTATCTCGAAAAAATAATTAGCTAATGGTTGATTAGGCAATAGGTTTGTTAAAATATTTCTTAAGGAATAAAAAAGTTTTTAAGAACGTCAACTAACATAATTATTTTTAGATTTTTTTCATGTGTAAAGGTTTTTTTTCTTCCTTTTGTATTTACTTTCCATTCCGTAGATTCTACTAGAAGGTACTGTCAGGAAATCAATAATAGCTTTAACTAATTTTAAAACAGCAATGAAAGCTTTTAAAGTTATTAAAAAATACAGTTCATAACAATTGTTTTCTAGTTGCCATCGAAATCGCGAAAGCTTTCAAATTAGGCGGGTCTGTGGATCCTAATTAATCACCTCACTCTGCATACTGTTACTAAGGTTATGTAAGCTCTGGAAAATACAGTCGTGTCCTCTGGTTCAGCCAATTAGTCATGTTTGATTATGTGCCTTTAATTAACCAATCAAATTAGTTGAAGGCACAGTTACATACCAGACACACAGTGTAGGTGTGATCCAGTAAGCGCACTCTGACTGAACTTAATTTAAAAACCGGCCAGGTGCGAGTCGGACTCGCGCACTATGGGTTCCGTATCTTATCCAATGTGCATATAATCTTGTGATTAGACACTATATTTATAACCTTATTAAAAAAACGGCAAAAAAATATGTTTTTTATATGGAACCCCCCCCCCCCCCCCCCTGCCCTTCAATATATATTAAATTTTTATTTAATTCTCCAGCAATCCGCAAGGAACCCGCGTGTGAAGTCGAACTTATACCTCCTCATAGTTGTAGTGCGGCCTTTGCCTAGTAGTTTTAATGGCTAACTTTACAAGTCACAACCGTAGAAAATTTACGGTGACCGTATGAGGTCGCATTACAAAATCCCTCGCGCTTAACTGACCTGTTAAACGATCTCTGCATAGGAAATACACACTGAGACTACTGTATAAACTAAAATACATTGTGGTCTCATACCGCGCGTAACATAACTCAACAAATTTCCTTGGGGAGCTAACGCGCTCGTTTCTTAGCTAATGGAGTGTTTATTGAGAGCTTAATATTATTTCTGAGATCAATCTTGTGCGATGGATCCGCTCTTGTGCGATTTTTAGATAGTCAATATCAGGTATGATGACGAAGAAAATTTTACTACTATTCCGTGACCATCGCGGGTTCGATCCTGGGATCCTGGCAGTACCATAGCTGTACCTACCACTGAGTTCGTTAAGTACACCAGCCGCACGTCTGACTACTTCACTTTTACCTTGAGACCGCCTCTATTCCCTACGTCATAAAAGCTGTTTCGTATTTCACACGGGTAACCAGACGTGTCGCCGACTGTACAAAACTTCAGTACCGTATTTTTCGAAGATATCCTAGTTACTGATAGTTCCGCCCCGCCGAAAAACAAAATTTCAAAATCGGTCGAACTTTCATTACACATGATATGAATCTGTAGTACCTATGCAGATGGATTATTCTTTTCAAGTGCAATAAAATAATATATATTTATCTGTTTACTACAATATTTTGATTTGTTTGTGTACCCTATTGATACTACGCCGCGCACACTCACACGCATACCTGCCTTATTTTTATTTGTTTAAAACGTACCGTGAGAACCCCGAAGATCGAGTCGACATCGAGACGTTCCCTATGACACATGTACTAGACCGACCAGAGCGCTTTCGCCGCGTGTGTATCCTGTGAAGCTCCTTACAGACATTTCGAGTGATTGTGGCCTGTGAAGTGATACCTGAACCCCTGAAAGCTGATGCGGCAAGTACCTAGCTATAAATGCTCAGACCTGACTAATTTTCCACCTATCATTGTCGCCCTCCACGTGTAATCCACTGCCTAAACTCTCAAACATTATCTTATCTACATCTATCTTATCACTTAAAAACAATAATTCATTGGATTATTCTTCATTTTCTGACACCCTAAATTGTATATCTTGGAACCTTTAGCCAGAATAAAATACACCAACTACACTTTCAAGTCTGAACTTTCATTTGAGCACACATAAATTGCAAAGGTGTGAATCTTATCTTCATAACCGCCAAAGAAAATATATCGCTGTAGATAAAATTAAGTTGTTCGGCCCTCTACGCGGCACAGTGTTTTAAAAGACCGAAAAAAGTGTCATCCTCTTTTTATTGCAAAATACTATAGTTTAGAATATTACAAACGCTAGACAGAAACTCCCGCGTTTCTATTATGTATGGTTTTTGAGAAACAAATATATTTTTTTTTTTTTGTGACCCGGATATAACGAAAAAATAATTATAATTAAAAATATTTTTAGGAAACTGTTTAATTAGCCTAGGTGTTTGATAAACACAAGAAATACACACATTTTAAATTAATCGCGAACTCTATAGGTATATTCATTACGAAGTTATTAATTGTTTTATTGATTTTCGTTTTCGATTTATTTCTTCGATATGCTATGCGATTAGGACGCGATATTTATATAATAGCTTCATTTACATGTCTTCAATGCACCCTGTTAATATCATGACATAATTCCATGGATTATTGAATTAATTGCAAAAAATATTAATATCCGTAATATCCGGGTTCTAGGGTTGTCACTTTAATATTTTAATATATTATGTAGGGTACTAATTTAAATGAAGTATTTTAGAAGGAAGATAAAACGATACGCTAAACTAATCAAAAATTGTGTATTAAAACGTTAGTATAAATAGAAATATAAGTATAAATAGAAATAATATTTATGCATGAATATATATTTTTTATTATTTAACTGTGACTGTTTATTGAAGAGGCTCCGTAATTTCGTATAGATACTCTGTTGTATTTTCTATTGATATTTGAATTTTCAATGAAAGGCTGTGTGTGACATGGGAAGGGGTCCCTCGTTAGGTTAATACTGAAACCCCATGTCAATACACATAGTCTGGAGGAACGGGGGTGAGGCACCATGGAGCCGTCACAGACCCATGGCGCCACTTTGCCTCAGCAGGGGCTGACCCCACCTGCTGAGGGATGTCCTACCGGGCTCCGACCGGGGGACTTAATGCTAGGAGGGCATGAGGGCGCCAACCCTCATGCTGGTCAGCGAGAGGCAAATGAAGTTGTGGTCAATGCCACAACTGGCACTCTTAATTCAAGTGTGCAAGACATATTCAAATGTGGAGAACTGAATACTGACAACGATGCTGCTGTCGGTGCATCTAATACAAAAATATTAACTAGATTGGATGTTTATAAGCTTTTATCAGGCAAAAACAAAACACTTTTACTCCCCGAGCGAGTAGAAATAGTGTTTGCTGCGATAGGAAATGAAAATGAGTATGCAATATCTCGATCTAGGGAGGAGGTTACTAATACGCTACCTAGTATTTTGACGAAATGTGACAGCATGTACAGGAACTGTAAGTATAATATGAAGCACTTCGAAAAAAAACACGAAAAATGGCTGAGAACTACATTTATAAGTGTTCATTTGGTATCTTTTATGCAAACAGACGAATCTGATAAACCCACTTTGCAGTCATCGCCCAAAAGTGTGCAGTTTTCAAATTTAAGTACGCGACATCAAATTCGGTCTCGGAAACGCCTTGAATCGGTATTAGAAAATGAGCCACAGACAAAAAAAAACAAGGCGTTTGTAAATACGTTACACATTAAAGGGGAACCAATTTCGAGTCAAAATTCAAAAACAGTTGAATCAATCATAAATTCATCTATAGAGTCACAAAGTGCCCCAAAACAGATACATGACAAGATTTGTGCTAAAAGTCCCCAGCCGTATAATGCTGACGAAGCTTTGGCAATGATAATCGACAAAAGAATGTCTGTTGATGTTTATAATTTTCTACATGTCGATTTAAAACAAAGAGGTTTTACTGCATTTCCACCATACTATAAAGTTCTGGAAGCTAACAAAAGTGATATCCTGAATCCGTTTAAGTTAGCAAAAAAGAGGCCTCAGTTCCATTACAATTTCTTCTCCAACATACCTTTGAACGCATTCTTCACAGTCAAGATGAAGTTTTTAGGCATTATTGCGAAAAAATCAGTGTCAATGATTTGGAATGTGTTTTTGAAGGGTCCTGGGGATTCGATAGTAGTTCAGGCCAAGCTCTTTACAAACAGAATTTTTCCGATGGAACGCAAGATGAAAGTAACTATTCGCCACGACGTTTATACCGTTAACGATTTTTATCAAGTCATCGTCTACAAACCCGTCAATACTATGGATGAACCCAGCTCCACAGTCCTATCGATGTTGCAGACCAATTCGAATCAAATATGAAAAAGAAAGTAAGCAATTAATACTATCTGAGAATCAGAGGGTACAAGATGAAATACGTAATCTTACTCCGCTTGAAGGTCAGCTATCAACAGGTCATACCATCAAAGCTACCTGCAATTTATATTTGGCGGCTATCGATGGCAAAATATTGAACGTCATGTTGAACACACCATCGCAGATGCGTTGCCCTTACTGTAACCACACGGCAAAACAGTTTAATGATTTAAAAACAGTGTTTGCAATAACTGTAGACAGTCAAATGTTCAAACATGGCATTAGTCCTCTACATGATTGGATAAGAGTTTTGGAATTTCTGCTCAAACTGGGTTATAAAAATGAGGTAAAAATGTGGTATGTCTCCAAAAACTCCAATGAAGGACATCTTATGGAAGAGCGTAAAAAAAAAACAAAATGAAATCCGAAAAAAAATGGTGTCTTAGTTGATGTTGTGTGGCCAAATAGTGGCACGACTAACGACGGCAATACGGCTCGAACTGTTTTGTCTGATAAATACCGTAAAACTTTTGCAAATATCCTTGGTATAGAAAAGTGGCTTCTGGATGACCTGCACACAATCTTAGTTGTTTTATCGATATCGTGGTCTTCCGATAGACTCTGAGAAATATGGCAATTTCTGCAAAGAACTAGCTCAAAAATATTTAAGCAGTTATAATTGGTGTCCAATGACAGTAACTATACACAAAATTTTGGTTCATGGAGCTGCAATAATAGAAAACTCATCTGTTCCAGTAGGAATGCTGTCCGAGCAAGCGGCAGAATCTAGAAATAAATATTGGCGGCATGATAGAGAACACCACACACGCAAATCAGATCGCGTGAAAACAATGTTCGATTTGTTTCATAGAGCGTTAGTGTCATCTGACCCAGTAATTTCAGAGCAAAGACTGTCACGAAGACATAAAAATGTTAGAAAGAGCCCCCTACCGCTTGCCGCGATAGCATTATTGAAACCACCATCAATTGAAGTTTTCTTATCACCACAGGGTCAGAATATCACCACAGCATCATCATCAGCAGAGGAATGTCCAAGCGACGAAAAATCTGATTATTATGAATTACAAGATGGGACAGAGAGTCTGGAAGTGGAAGATTATGATATAATACTATGATATATACTTTTAGGTCATCTTTATTTATGATGTATATAAGTTTTCTAATGATTTTTTCCTGTGCCGCCAAAGTAATGTCACTATGTGCTGTATTAATTTTACATACAAATATTACGAGTGACAACCCTGACTAAAAATTAAAATTAACTGCAGATTCAATAATCCATGGAATTATGTCATGATATTAACAGGGTGCATTGAAGACATGTAAAGGAAGCTATGATATAAATATCGCGTCCTAATCGCGCAGAATATCGAAGAAATAAATTTTAAACTAAAATCAATAAAACAATTAATATCTTCCTAAAGAATATACCTATAGAGTTCGCGATTATTTTAAAATATGTGTATTTCTTGTGTTTATCAAACACCTGGGCTAATTAAACAGTTTCCTGAAAATCTTTTTAATTATGTTTTTTTTTCGTTATATCCGGATCACGAAAACAATATTTTAAAAAATTCATTTCTCAAAAACCATACATAATAGAAACGCGGGAGTTTCTGTCTAGCGTTTGTAATAATCTAAACTATAGTATTTTGCAATAAAAAGAGGATGTCAATTTTTTCGGTCGCTTAAAACACTGTGCGCGGAAACCTGTTCCAAAATAGATGTAAGATAACGGAAATTGCCGAAGAAAATTACCTGCTGACTGCTAATAGAGAAGACACGCGAACACGGCTTAATTATACTTTGTGGATAAAAATACATTTATGCAGTGCGTAAAAAAAGTTGTAGACTAGTGACAAACCATGGTTTATGAGAAACCATATAAAAAGGGAATACTTACACGCCGAACAAATACTATTTGAAAACTGACACAGCAATAAAGGTGATTAAATACGAGAATGCTGAGAGCTATGTATTAGGTTTTCTTTAACTTTAACTTTCTAACAGTGTTAATTTGTTACTATGTTGCCCACCGCACGTAGTCATTAAAAAAGGTTCCCGGAAATAACCGCAACTTGAAATTAAATCGATGCTTTGAATGTTGATGGTTTATTTCCATCCTCCTAGCGTTATCCCGATTGTGCACTCGCACGCCAGGGCCCAGGGTCCGCTGACCATGATCCAGGATGTAGCACAGTAGAGCGACTGCCATCTGACCTCCGTGACCATGTTACAGGGGAACCTAACCAGTTTGGATCATGGTTACACATGCAGTCGCCTGAATGTGCAGGTTACCTCACGATGTTTTCCCTCACCGTAAGAGCATCGGTAAGTGAAACAACAAATGTACATAACTCAGAAAAAGTCATTGGTACATGGCGGCACGTGGGATCGAACCGGTACCTCCCGCATAAGAGGCAACCCGCTAGCCACTGCGCCACCGACGCATCATTCGCGACTCGCTTCGACGCGTTCATGATCTATTTATTTATAGGATATTAAAATTGTATTGAATTAATACCTCTAGTTACTTAATGAGGTTAACTAAAGTCTATAATAAGAATTGAACACTGTACAGATAAAAAAAACTCAAATACCTGCTCAACTCAAGAGTCCCAACTGCTTATCACCAAATCATATCGTACCTGAAATAGAAATATACTTTTTAGTTTTTTTTTGTATAATTACACGTGTATAACCTACTAGCACTGCGACTTCGTAACTACGTCTGCTAACAAACGACAGAATTTTAGTGTTATCAACCATTTTACGGGTTTGGATTTTTTTATGGTTTCTCTTTTATTCGGAGAGGGGACAAATCATGTATATCGGTAAATAGGCTTTCTTAAGTTATAATTGGTGTAATTTTTACGACTTTGTGTTATAGATAAATTATGTATATGGATTACCAACATGATTAATAGGTACTATAACCAACAAAACATTATATCACTTCAAAAACGCGTAGCAAAATACCGTTCATAACAGTCTTATTTATGAACAAACATACTTATTTGAACTTGGCCTTCTTTCTTCATTGCATAAGTATAACAATTGATCCTAATGATGATTGATTGATATCTATTCGGCTTTGCAGCCATATTTTCACTAGCTCAGAATTCAATTTGGCATGTTTATTGAAATTTGCATCTGAATACAATAGGTCTTGGTTAACTATTGTTTATTCTGAATGTTCGTTAAGAAGTGACAGCTTGTTGCAACACTTTGACAAATGAATTAGCAAACCCAATATTTTAGTAATAACCATTAACTGCCACACTTAGAGACGTCAATAAAATTTTATCTATAATTAAGTCTCGTTCTGTCACTTTCTTTGTCAATGAAATAAAAAAGGACGGCATGAGACTTAATAAAGGATTAACTTTTATTGACGTCTCTCAGTAAAGCAGTAAGACAGCAAAGTATTTCTATTAATACCTTAAAACAATAAGGCGGACGTACGCTGTCTCATTCTCTCTTAAAATAACAGTTCTGTCTGTATGTATGTATGTCACCTGTGAACTGGAAATCAACTGATATTTAGTCAAAAGAGCAAACTCTACTCACTGATTTATTTCAATCTTAAATAGCAAGAGAAAAGTAGTCAGGACTATTTTGAAAATACTTAAACTTATTAGAACATATAAAAACGGGGATTAACGCGACGGATAGTAGGTAAAACATTATTTACCTTAAATTTTGCCTGACGTTTCGACCGGGTTGCACCCCTTGGGTTGATACTTAAACTTAATAAATACTAAAACAACATAATGATATTAGTCGCGTATAGCCATACGAGCGTCTCTCTCTTTCTCTAATGCGGGAGGTACCGGGTTAGATATGCACAATAGTTGTTTTTCTAACCGATGCTCTTACGGTGAGGGAAAACATCGCGAGAAAACCTGCACATTCAGGCGACTGATCAAAACTGGTCAGGTACCTCTGTTAGCTGGGTCACGGTCAGGGTCTTTGCAACTTTTTAAGAAATAAAATGAGTTTCTTTAAAAAAAAATTTCGACATGGTCGATAAATTTTTGAGTGCAAAACAATTTTTCTTTCTTATAGGCCATACAGCATATATCCACGTATTCAAGATTACGTTAAAAATTGTAAGGAAAAACTGAAACTGGATAAGATTACGACATATTATCCAAGCGGCGAAAACACCAAAACTGAAAGAAGAAAGAAAGTAAAATTGTTTATTTCGCGGTCAAAATAAAACCTTCCACTATATTAGTCTTTAAAAAAATCAGGATAAGCCACCAAACGCTCAGCATAAATCGTGGCAGCCCGGGAGCATACCACGAAACTGCTTTTCAGCGGATGCCTAGAGGGTAATCATAAAACTGAAACTCGAGTAGTCTTGACTCAACTCCCGAAGCTGCAACTTATAATTACTGCACGTTCATACTGTACACTGCACTTGGTTGCATCATTTCCACAGAATCAGGGGTCCTATTCTGAAGCCTAAGTCCGGATGAAGAAGTTTGCATTTTCGACTGTATCCGCCCTGTCACTTATGCCAGCATGACAGCGCGAGAGCCCCGACATGACAGCGCGAGAGCGCGAGGACCCCGCATCAACTTACCCAAATCTGTTTAAATATCTCAAATGATATGGAACTCTATGTAATCAACATAAGGTTGAAATATGATTGCGGAAACTTGACATATCAGGGTAGATTGATGTGTGGAGCCGTGTGTACATTTTCATAGTAACCATTGTGACGCAGCGTGTGGCGAGACGCTGTATGCGGCCGGTGGCGTTAATAGAAGACCATACAATATAGCCTAATCCACATTTTTGTTTGTTCTCTCCATTCTTGTCACTAAGTTAGCGAGTAAGAGCAAGACAGCTAGAGCCCAAAATACCTACAGGCATCAGGCGTCGATCTCCTCGATCGTCTTAAAGAATAGGACCTGTGTGTGTACAGCGAGGGACTAAACTTGTGCCATTTTAGCTTGTGCTGTAAAGTTGCTATGGTTTACATTGCTTTTTCATTCTGTTAAAAGCTCTTGTATCTAGAAAGAGCACTTTAAAGTTTTTGGTTCGTTTTAGAAAATATTTTTTCATAATTAAATGAAGAAAATTAACTGGTTAGGTCATCATGCATTGATTTAGATGTGAAAGTATACAATACATATATCACAAATTTACACGTGGTAATCAAAAAAGGAAACTTAATAATAATAAAGACACTGAAATTATATAATATAAATATAATACGCGCAAATATGATGATAAGCCATTTTGACTCGGATTATCTTTATACAACAATTAATTCATCAGAAATACAATTTAATACAAGATTTAACAATAAAAATAATAATAATAATTTTGCCCATAATCTGTACAAATAACATCAAATTTCACTATATGTCTATTATCAGAAAACAAACAATACTTTGACTATAGCAACTATAGCTGGCTATGCAAGTCAAACAAAATCTAAGATAAGATAAAAATCGATCGAATTAATTTTACAGGCTCGGTCGACCTCGGGGTGGCCTTGATATTTGATGCGCTTCCTGACGCGCACAAAAATATCTGTCATCCTTCTTATGAAATGATAAGGGTTTTCGATCAGCGAAAGCGATACTTAGACGGCTGTTCCTATTCAAATCAGTTTACGCTTTTGCATAAAAGCGAAGCTGTTTTAGTTGGAACGTGAAGTGTTATACAGGACCCAAAATCTTAAAACTATATCTAAATTGCTTCATAGTTTTTGATTAATTTTTTTTTTTAAATATCCCAACATTGGAGCGGAGCATACATTTTGTTACTTTTCCTTTTTTTTGTTACCACGCATATTTGTAATTTTGAGGAATATTAACAAGATGTTACATGAAAATAAAAATAAAAATACAGTGTAATAAAGTTGTAACTTTCTTAGTTTCTTTAGTCAACCTTTCGGTTCGACGTACACAAAGTAAGCTTTGTTACTGGTTTGCTGGCTGATTTGTCAATTAATCAATTTGTAAATCCTCTTAAAATAATAATAGTTACTTGTAGAATGCATGACATGACAATAAAATGAACTGTTTTTCATTCATGTGTTTGTGATAACTAATAAGGTATTTCTTTTTTATTAATTTAATTACGATATAAGGTTTTCCAATCCGAATTTCAGCGCGGCGGTCAATCATAACAGAGATTAGCCAACCACGCAGGAAATATTCTTTCTTTGGTTCCAAAACCTCGTCCTCCTTTGTTCAAAGTTTAGAGAAACGGCAATCCAACATAACCGGAGAGAGATCTGAGAATCTGAGATTAGATTCTGATCTTAACGAATAATCATTTGTAATTAGATACATTACAATTAAAAAATCAATATTCGCTAAACTGCTGATCGTTTAATAGCCTATCTAAGTTCTCGTCTAAATCTAATACACAATCGTTTTAATACCTATAATTAAATGATAAATATTTACTTAATGTGTTAAACGTGTTAAAAGTATATTTATTTAATAGACTGTAAATAAATACACGTTATTTAAAGTTTATTTGCCGCAAATTGCGCTTATAAAATTCATATATCTTGTATCAAGTAATTTAAAACCACACTAGTTTTGCACGTTAATTATATCTTTAGTTAGTATAGTACTTATCTATATGCTAGTTCTTACTAAGTAATAGTTTGAGATACTTGATCACAAATTGATCCGCGTACTAATTTTATTCCAAACTTGACCTAAACATAAACTATAGCATATCTCCCGCTAATCACTGGACATTGAGATTTATACGGTAATTATTTTTTAAATATTGGTATACATTCGTCGGTAATTGGAGCACTCATTTAACATTGTAGTGCCATTAGCCATAATCGAATATTCAATCAGTTCACACTATACTCATAGTAGAAGTAGACAGAGTAGGGCCTATATTCTGACAAGGTGGCAATATATTCTGAAGCGAAGTTCGTTATCGCTAACAAAATGTATGAAACTGACATAAGCCATCGAAACATCACGTAACTTTTGCATACATTATTATTATTTTATTTTGACATTTCATTGGCGATAGCGAAGTTCGCTCCGTAACGACTGCAATTTGGATACGGGCCAAGTTCGGCAGGATTTTCCTACGGTCGCCAGAGGTGCGTGGGGCAAGGCAAGCTAGATTTAAGTAGATGCCAGCGGGGACGGGTACTATTGAGGGTAAAGGGATTTACCTATAATAGCCGCGTGGATGGGCGCGTTGCCCCCCGTACGTCTTGCGGGGGCGCAGGAGGGTCGGTCATGAACTAGCGATGGGCGATTATTACAAAATTAATCGAATTATTCAATTCTCTGTATTCGATAAGCAACCACAGTTATTCGTTAATCCTTCGATTATGCGGCGAGCAATACCGTAGTGTGCGGTGCGCAGGCCGTACTACTAACTACTAACGAATGAATCGTCATTCATCGCGTCGATTAATCATTTGTTCGCTGCCTGTCCTGTGCGCACAGGCGCGGCAATTCGATCGAAGGGCCGAATATAGATTATCATTCGATTGTCGATTATTATATGATATTTTTTTCAGATTTACTAAATCGACATTCGATAGTTCGAATAATCGATTTTCGATTCATTCGATTATTATTTTTCAAACAATCGCCCATCGCTAGCATGAAGTTGCCGGACTATACACAATGATTGCACCTTCGAACCGCAAGTACGAGTATGTTCAAACGAATGCCCCGCCCGACGAAGCTGGCGCCCTTAACAATAGTCATGTTTTATTTCATCGCCTTATTATTAGCCTTATCCGAAAGATTTTAGTTGATTTTTTTTATAAACAGTGTTTCGACTATACTAAAGGATCAACCAAAATAGTTTTGTTAGTTGAAGGTTTCGTTGTAGGGAAGTCAATTTTTGTTAAATATAAACAATCTTCTGGTTATCAGTAACAAAACTAGTTTGTTTCATATAACTTATTTTTTTTCTCTATGACAGTAAATAATGTTGAATTGATCTTTATTTCACTTAAAAAATTATTGAAAAAAATAGTTTAAATGGCTGCCATTTAAAGATGGAGGGAGTTAGAATCCAACCTTGGGTTTTTTGTGAATAACATTTAATAATCTAATAATAACCCATATATTACCGCCAGTCGAAACCCACTGTATAAACCCCACTTATAACATTATATATCACAACTATTATGTTATGTTTTATCTATTTTAAGGTCATTTGGTAAATTTAAAATAAATAGGCGGGTAAATCATTTAATGGAAGACCAATAAAAAAGGACAAATGTTTTCTTATTATTTAACAGGTTTTGAAGAGACCTTGTTGAAGTAGACCGACTTTGATTATAACGCTTAAAGTGGAAAATAGTTGACATAATTATGCGACTATTATGTAGTCACTGAAATTATTGTTAAGTATACCATAGAAATTATTACCGTTAATTTCATTGATGATTTAAGACGCAGGCAGTTAACAATTCAGTCAGTCAAATATTCATAATTTTGACTTTTCAAGCTTTCTTGCCACGAGAACGACAAGCCACGACCAAGTGTTGGATAGGTAAGTAAAAGAACAACAAATTGTTGTAATGAATAATTTCTCCATGATTGTAACAAGTTTACAAAGACTAACGTGCCATAACCTAAGGAAAAGTTAAACCACGTCAAACCGGCCCAAATAGCACACATCAAATGTAGGCTAGTTAGTTTTTACAGCATTCACGTCATTAAGGCCGTCCAAGGCACTTAATTTTTATTGCCGCCTTCCATAGCGAGATAAGTAAGGTGTTTATTTGTGTCGATCGAACGACCACTTGTGGACATGATGATAGGAAAGATACGGGAGTGAATCAGAGAAATCAATGGTGGGGTTTGGAATATTTGAAAGCCGATTATTTAGAACAATACCTTTGAGAGAATCAAATGAATTGAAACCTTGAGCCTTTGCTGCAAGTCTTAAAATTTGCTAAAACTACTTGTTTACTGGATCCGTGATATTATTTTCAAGGCTTATGACCTTTTATGATGATATAATCAAAAAGGTTCTTACTTGTAAACAGATTCATTTTTAACGCCGATGATTTTAACAAAATTAATTTCGCGACTTTCATTATTTGTCAGAATGTGGAGGAAAATAACTATTACTCTGGCAGGGGTCAATACAACCGTACCTTTTGTATGGAATTTAGTCAACATCATCAGGTGTGTTTACCAAGGTTTTTTATTCAACTTTTGATTTATGGATTCAATGCGCTCAACGCGCTGTAGTGAGCTATAATCAAAAGGGCTACGAGTCCAAAGTGAACCCTGGACCCTCGCGTGAACGAAAAGGGCAATGGACAGTATTTAAAGGGAAACTAATGAAAACTTTGAAAAACGTTGGAAAAATGGGTAAAAAATATATTAATTTAAAAAGTACACACGCACTCGACACTACAAACACAAAATCAATGAAGAAATACTTTTTTTTATAAAAAAAAGTATAAAACCAAATGTGGCAAGGAGTTCGCAACACGTACTAAGTAATACAGCGCGATCCTGCGACTCTTAAATCTGTCCATCTTGCTGTTGCACTTTTTGTTGAAAAATCGTCAATACTTTAAAACTAATCTGCGCTAACGATCAATTACACTAAAACTTACGTTGCCGGCTGAAGTGTGCCCTAAACACTACAATTTGAATTCCTTTAAGAAAAAAAGAGTGAATGATTTTAGACAGACATGTCAAATCCTCGACCGCATCGTCGCTTACCATCAGGTGAGATTGCGGTCAAATGTCTGCCTATTAATTAAAAAATAAAACCTTTATTAGCATGAACCTGGTAGTGCACTTTTTGTCATATTGTTTGACATCCATTTCTGAGCAGACTAGTTGCAGTTCGAATTTGTAAATTATAAAAAAAACAGTAACATGAAATGACATCAAATCATTTAATATCACATGGCAGAACATAGTTATGCCATAGATGGCTGACTAACAATTTTACATATCTCAACACAACCAGTGACAATCTTATCACTGGCGGTGTCCACCGAACCGCGTCATTACTGGAAATTGTTCATTTGGTGGCGCGCGCGCAACGGCCTTGGCATTCAACATGGGCGTCACAAAGCCATAGCTAAAGATAATACAGTAAACCTATAATGAATTAGCAATGCAAGAATTAAATAAGTGTTTCCAACGGATTACAACCCACAGACCTTTAAAGTCAGAGTGAACAGGCTTCTTTTAGGTGAGCTGCATCGTCGACTCTGTTTGCGCCACGTCTGGCTTAGTCTAGAGTCAAGAGCAAACACATTCTGAATAAATAAAAAAATTGCCTCCAAAAATTTACACTCTTTTCCTTCTCCTACGCTCTATTCTGTACTGTAAGAAGTTGTTGTCCCTATTTTTATTTATTTAGTTAAATTTTTATTTCACCAATAATATTTGCCTTAGGGAGTTCTCTGCCAGTCAACGACAGGAATGCAGAAAGTTCATCAGTGGCGCAACATTTATTTTGGCTCTGTGAACGCAACCCTCCTGCAGAATGAAAGATGTGCAGGGGACGAGGAAGCGCTAATCGCACGCGACTGTAGGAATCCATAGTGAATCCCCTTCCCAGAATCTCCAGAGAAATAAAGCTGTGTACGCCTATAATTGGCATTCATATATAAAGTGTAGTTTTAAGATTCCACATTGTGTATTATACAAATATGGCTTGCTGTTGGTGTACCTTTTTAAATAAATAAAATATAAATAATAACGTAATGTTCGACGCTTAAGGTACATTTTCGTGCGCAGCGGTCTGCTACAAAAATTGTAAGCTATTATAAAAGTAGGTATGGACGATTATGTATAGAGTGAATTATCTGTTACGTGGTAACTATTACATGTTCTGTGCCGTAATGCCACCCGTCCCCGCTGACATCTAGCATGCCTCGCCTCCCTAACCTCTGGCGACCACAGGAAGGTCGCACGCGAACTTGTTGGACTAAAGGTAAATTGTGATATATTAATTTAATGATAATCAGAAGCGCAGTGATAAATAATGAAGACGGTTGATCCAACTTTAGTTTACTATTACTATTAGTTTAGCCTTCTCCTAGGAAAACCTACCATTAATGTAAATCTTTTTAGGGTTCCGTACCTCAAAAAGAAAAAAAGGAACTCTTATAGGATCACTTTGTGGTCCATCGCTAGACAGACATGTCCCATCATCGGCCGCATCGTCGCTTACCATCAAGTGAGATTGCGGCCAAATGTCTGCCTATTAAATTAAAAAAAAAAACACTTCGTCTGTCCGTCTGTCTGCCAAGACACTTTTTCTCAGAAACGCGTGGAGGCATAAAGTGGAGATTTACGTCTGCGGCCCCTTGAAGCTGTAAAAAAATCAAGATTCTAAGTCAATGCAATCCAAAGATACGACCAATTTAGCCTGAAATTCTACCATTTTTCAGGGGAATCAAAACCTATAGGGTACTGACTTACGACAATAAATCTGCTGTCTCTTTCTGCACTGTGCTTAAATTAGAGCGAACTTCCGCCGCTTCCGTGGAGCGCATTAAATCATTTATTTTAATGCGCACTTAACTACTCTGATAAGATTTCAATTAAATCTCATGTCATGTCATCCTCGACCTTGTTCCGTTGTATAGCAAAGGTTAATGTGGTATAAAAAGGCTTCCGTATCCTTAGCTGGTAAGTAGGTACAGTCGGTAGCACGTCAGGTTACCCATGTAAACTACGAAAAAAGCTTTTATTGCGTAAGGAATAGAGGCGGTCTCAAGGTCAAAGTGGGGTATTCTGACGTGTGGCCGTGTGTACTTAGATTAGACAAACAGTGGTCTCGACATATAGTGGTTCATTCCGTTTCATTCTGTGGTATACAATCGAAAAGAGACAGACTACAATAATTTACGAAAACCCCTTTAGGTTTTGATTGCCTTGCGCAATGTTGAAAATTGAGGCTCAAATGGCCGTAGCTTTCGACTAAGTTGATTTAGAAGCTTGTTTTTTTTCACAGCTTGAAGGAACCGCAGGAATAGGGATTTTGATATTAATTTCAACTTGATATCTCCACGCGTTCCTGAGGGGCTTGACAGTCAAATGACAACAAAATAATCATTTAAGAGTTCCCTTTTTTTGAGGTACGGAACCCTAATTTTTTTTTTTAATTTATTTAATAGGCAGACATTTGACTGTAATCTCACCTGATGATTAGCGACGATTCGGTCGAGGATGAGACATGTCTGTCTAGAAGTAGCCTATTCACTCTTTTCTTGAAGGAATCCAATTCGTACTGTTTAGGAAACACTTCAGCCGGCAACGAATTCCACTCTCTAGCCGTACGCAAGAGGAACGAAGATTTAAAACGTTTGGTGCGTATTAGTATGAACCTAGATATCATTATGTGTCGGATGCAGGTATTGAACAAATACAGTCTTACTCATAATTTTAACAAGAATATTTTTCATCAACATCTGTGTGAGTCCGGAAAAAGTTTGCCTAACACAATTATTCTCCAATCCGAAACGAGGTCGTATACAAAATGACTAGGGCATAATTCACACTGTGACTGCGTCCATATGGCCACAGACAAAATTAGAAGAACAGCTCACATGAGAAAGAAAACACTGATATCGACTGTTAAGATATATTTTATACATTTATCTATACTAACATTATAAAGCTGGAAAGTTTGTAAGTTTGGTTGAACACGCTAATCTCTCAAACTACTGGTTCGAAGTGAAAACATATTTTTGTATTGGATAGCACATTTATCGTGAAAGGTTAAAAGCTATATTATATCACGCTACAGCATATAGAAGTGGACCAATGAAAAATATTGAAAAATCGGGAAAATATTTCATTTTGAGAGACCAGACCGATTTCCACGAAAGCTAGTTTTTGTTAACTGACGTTAAAGATAATTTTTCAAGTTTTCTTGCCAAAAAGTTATTAAATGCTTTAAACTTTGGAGGATGAACTAAAAACAGTAACATTATTTTAATAAAATAAAATAGATGATAGTAACATCACCTTGGAAAATGCAATCGATAATTTATTGCCATAAACATAAGTACTATAAGATGATCTGAATATAATTCGATATAATTATAAAAGACTGGCTGTATAGTTTGAACTGTGACCTGTCGCGACAGTCCCAATTACACCCGATAGGCCTTCGGATACATGCCTTTAGTGTTAATTTACCCCTCGAGCTCGCAATTTATGTTCTATAAATAAAAATGTATGAAATATTACCTTGACGATATGTCAAAAACAATATTAATAGATACATAAGCAATATTGTAAAAATGCTTCCCGTTGAAAACACGCATACTTAAATCTATGTATTAATATATAATAGAGCTATGTTATATCCAACATCTAGTTACATCTTATTCACTTAGTAAAATAAGCTATTAAGTATCAACAGACATAAAAAAGGAGGGCGTTATATGTTCGTCGCGTTAAGTATTTTTTAATTAATAAGTCATTATTCATATAATTTTTTTATACCAACCTGATGGTAATAGGCTGATTTTAGACTACAATATCACCTGATGGTAAGCGACAATGGAGCTTAGGATGGATCATGTCTGACTAGTAACAGTCTATTCACTAATTTCTTAAAAATATAAATAAGCATCAATTTAAAATCAACAACATCATAGGATCCCTCACTTGCTCTAAAACTCGTTACCACGTGACGGCAAGTACGTCAGCTCCAACTTGATACTCTGTCAGTGCCCGGCGTTAATCTTGGCGCCGCTAATCAGGGCGGCGGCGGCGCGGCGCCGGCGTCCGTTGCTACCAGCGCCCTGGGCGGAACCGCCCGCCCTGAGCACCTACTATGTAAGGCTGTCCCGCCAGCGATGAGCTAGCGAGATAAGTGTTTTACATCTAACATAAGATGACTTATTTTTTGATTGAAGCACCTCCCTTGCAAGTTTTTACTGAGGCTTAATTTTCTCCTAAGCTGAAGTCGGTCACGTCATCACATTACGACCATATTTTTTATTATTATTTTGCACTCAATAAATTACTAACCGTCATTTAGGACTCGACCAACGCTATTTGGGTGAATGCTCTTCCAAATGAGCTACCGAGTTAGCTTCCGGCTGACCGCCTAGCAAGTAGTTACAAAATTTCAAAGGAGTAACTAAAGTTCTTAGTGAACGCGTGATTAACGTTCTTAACGCGAGCATTGGCCCGGATAGCGAAGGATCGTAGGTTCGAATTTTACCTTAATACGAGTGATAATTTTTTTAGTGCAAAATATACATTAAGATGACTAATAATTTGAAAATAGATGAAAACATGGAAGTATTTTTTTATTAGAGGACAAAAAAGTATCTTGTGGAGAAACAACCTCAGATACAGATTCAGATTTATTTATTGCAAGCTACATTAGTGTACACAAAAATACAAATTGGTACCTACATGGTAATATTAAAAAAATACAATGATATCCGTGTGCGAATATATTTTTCAGTTTAAGCGGCCTGTCTAAGTCTTACACAGTAGAGCCCTAGATACAAAGTGTTGAGATGTCAATTAATTCATAAAATGAAGAGCCTATTTTTATAGGCATCTTGATTTTCTACACAGAGGGTGGTTGCCTAAACACGATAAGTTTGATTATATTAACTAATATGATAAATCTTATTACATCTGTTACATCATCAGCTTTACCAGATCGCTGAAAGCTTAGGGATTATAACGTGGTAATTATTCCTGATGGGTAAAAACTTTTTTCATGCTTTTACTCGTAACAAAGGAGTGACGTCCCTGAAAATTGAAATGGACGTGCAAAGAAAACTGGAAAACTAGTAATTAAAATTTCATGAAAGCTATTTCCTTTACCGGAACACAAAAATTTAAAATTCTAGTCATAAAAGCACTCCGTTAAAATTGTTCATTAGTTCGTTATAAAAAACTAACCTACCTCATACATAATTAACATTCTAGATCCTCAAGGTATGCCTCCTTGTAAGTTTGTTTAGGAGTCATAATATGGCTACAACAGGTCTACAGCTTGACCTTTGTGATCCTGTTGAACCCATACCAATGAAGCGTCTCAAAGAGATAGGTAATATGTTTACCACTTCTTGGTTACCTACCTAAACTTCTCACCTAGTAACATAATAATGTCTCCCAAGACAGTTTCGACCACTCTCGTCTTCGACACTTTGATCAACCTCAAACCGAGGTTAACCAACTGCACGGGAGAAATTATAGTTCACAAGTATGTGCGCAATACGGAGGCGCACTCTCTGTTCTTACAGCTAACCTGTTTGGGACGTAAAGTGAAACACAGAAAAGGCAAAACCACGCATTTGGGGTTAAAGCTCGTTACAACGGAGGTGATAATCTATCTGGATCAGATCAGTTAATACAGATTTTTTTTAAAGTCAGTAGCACTTCCCGGGTGAGCTTGCCCCACGTCGACTTTGTCTACGCCACGTCTTGCTTAGTCTAGAGTCAAAAGCAAACCCATTTCAAATTTAAAAAAAAGTTATAAATTTATAATTTCACCCCAGGAACCAAATTTAGGATATAACTGCAACTGCATAGTCCGACTGGTTTACCTCTATAAATTGTAATTTTACTGAGTTTATTGTTTTATACCCGTGCCCTTTACGTTGTCTATTTTCGTGAGTTATGTGATGTCCATTCATTAATAAATGTATTTTCTTTCTTCTTCTTTCTTTCTTTCTAACTTCCTAACCTCCAGACTTTGGAGGCGTTAATCAAACATAACCGACGTATCTGACGTCAACACTCGGCCTCCAGGGATGATTGCCACTCCCACGATCAGGCGCTGGCGTCACGATGGCTTGATTCGTGGACTAATTATGGTGTAGGGTTGTACCTAATTGTGTTACTCCCACTATTTTGACTATGACTGCCACAAGGCAGTCCAACCAACAACCAACAATGGTCTAGTGGTCAGCACGCTAGGTACTATCCACGACGTCCCTGGTTCGGATCCCGAGTCGGGCCGAGAGTGTTGGGTTTTTCTGTCTTGAAATAACTCAGACACAGATCCGGAGTCAGAAAGTTGGTGGTGTTAACACCCCCGTGCCTTGGTAAGCCCGTTAAGCCGTTGGTCCTGCGCCTGATCTCTCTACGGTCACGTTGGACTGCCGTCTCACCGAATTATGAGAGTGAAGGAACAGAGAGTGCACCTGTGTATTGCGCACACACACTGTTGGCATTAGTCAAAATGTATAACGGACTATAGATCCAACTTTATGATCATAAAATTGGATCTATAGTTCCTGCGCGACCCTCCTTGCACCCCGCAGGACGTGCGCGTGGGGGCGAAGAAGCGACAATCACACGTGATAGTTAAACCAAATACATTCCCCGCAACATCACACGTCACACGCAGACGTCTAGCGTGCCTCGCCCCCCGCACCTCTAGCGACCGCAGGCAGGTCGCGTACGAACTTATAGTTTTACTACTCCGAACCGTATTTTCACGGATTCGGATCGGACATAGTGTGAAACCGCTCTTATAGTGCGCTAAGTCCGAACCCGAAGCAAATCCAGTATACTTAGATTGCAAAAAAGTTTATATTCATATTGATTGAGAAACCGACTAAACTACCGGCCGATGTAAAGTCTGTTGTTCGCGCGTCTTAGATAGAAATTTTCTTTTCTTAACAATATCTTTGTTCTAGAAGCAATTTCGATCGGTTCATGATCACCGATTGTTTCGCGGAGCTCAATAAATTCGCCAATCAGAACGGAGTCACCTTGGATAACCAGCCTGCGTAGTGCGCAGTAAATATTAAAATTTGTTCAAGTGAACAATTTTAATTGCAGGTGTCACCTATTTATCTACATTGTACGGTCAACGAAGGTGTAGATTTCATTTTATTCAAATCTACATAAAAAGAACATTCGATGTTGGTATCGTAGAGATTAGTTATATTTAAGCACCAAAATCGGCCCTAATTAACACGACTGTCCAAAAAACGATTTTTTTAATTTGGACGCAATCGGCCCTTATTTGGGATGGGTTTCCTCTTGTCTCTAGACTAAACCGGCCGTGGCGTAGACAGAGCCGACGGTGGAGCGAGTTCACCCAAAAGAAGCCTGTTCACTCTGACTTTGAAGGTCTTTGGATTGTAATCCGTTGGAGACACTGAAGCGGTTAGTGAGTTCCACAACATATGATGATTATTATTTTTTATATCATTTTGTAGCAGCCAAATCTTTGCAATCTGAGGATACCGGTTACAGAATATTTTGTCATTTATTCGAGAAACAATGACCTCCGTAGTCGAGTTTTATGCCACACGCCGGTTTTCATGGTGTCGTCACCCTGAGGTCCCGGGTTCAATCGGGGTCTGTGTGTTGTGGTACTGTTGATTCTGATTGCTTTAGCAATATAATTTTGTCAAATATTTAGAAACGTGGCGTAATTTACAAAGTTTTTGAGAGGTTTTTTGGTCTTTTATGGTATACGATTTGATTGTTAGTGAATAAAATCATTTAAGTCTTCCAATTATTGAACCAAATCCAGAATAAGCGGCCTTCAGTTACTGTCAATTATCTTGCCTTAAATTTGTCAAAGAAAAAAATCAATTCCAATCCTGAAAGAACTATTCCTTTAAGAATACAAGTGCAAGTAGCCCGTAACACTGTGTACTACAGGCAGTGGATATAGGGCACACAGTACGTCAGCTGGGATATCCAATCAGCGGCAGTGTTTACCAGCGGCCCGGTGCCGCACTCACTGGTATTAGTGGACAATACAGACTGTTGACTTACACTGGCAAGATACTACAGTACAACGGTGTATAATATGATATACAAGGTGTCCTAAAAAAAAAGAAAAAAAAATGACATATAGTTTGAGCATGAGCATGAGGTAACTAATTTGTACCCACTGGACCTAAAGGATTATCTTTCATTTATGGGACACCTGTATCAACTCCATTTCATGATAATTAATTAGTGATATACGTCACAACGCATCTTGCGAGACGCTCTGACGACAGTTAACACTCCATTGGAAACTATGGAACCAATACCGTGCCGTGCGGTCAAAAAAGTAATTGGAGTCCCCATACAAACTGTAGTAACTGATTGGTAATTTGGTAAGGCAACACCAAATGTTGTTCGACCCGCATCAAATTGTTTCCATTCCCAGTTGCGGCACAACATTTTTGCCTTTTACATTTTATATTAAGTCAACTAAAATATACACAACATATTTACGAAACAGTGTGGAAAAAGCGTTTTTACAACAAAAGCGGAAACTTTTGTAAATTTTAACTAAGGGCAACAGCAAATTGAGCCAAACACTGCAATATCTTATATGTTTGTGATAAGAGCTATTTTGAAATGAAAGTGTAGACTGATATGGCCGCTGTACACACATTCGTGGAAGAAACCACGTAAATAAAGTTGGGCGTTTCTATTCACGCCTTTAGGTTATATTTGGAGCATAAAAGGCGAGCTATGAATAACAGTACACTCGGACTCAATAAATGTTTATATAAAAGCAAATTTGCATCTGTTATTTGAGTAAAAAAAAGCAAATTAGCGTTCACAGTTTTCCCTAACGTAACGTTCGTTCGTTCAAAAACTGATAAAAAGAAGTGCAAGCTACAAGTAAGTGCAAGTACAAATGAAATAATAATAAAAAACACGACTGCTGTTAAAACAAAATATAACTAAAAAGTCTTTAGACTTTTTAGTTTTTCAATTTTAACAGTTTAGGTATCCTTTATCACCAGGAATGGTGAAAGCAGTGATTTTTTCTTAAGTGGTCCGTTTTGCCTTCCCTTCCCCTAAATGAAAACTAGGTACCGAAGTTTAATGAAGAAAATTGAGAAAGGTACCTAACACTTGCTTGCTACCTAGTGAAATGTAATCCTGACCAAGGTTCTTCGTCTAAATGATGTGGGTGAAGTAACCCTAGTGACCCAGCCCGGCTTCCCACGGTTGTAATAGGTTTAATAAGCTATCTATATGTAATAGGTTTAGTAATTACTCTGTCGATTAGTGAAAAACGCATGAACATGTTTTCAGTTCTTTTGGAGAAAGAGAACTTGGGTGTTGGATAATTTTGTACTAAATACAAAACCTTAGAATAAATACTCTAAAGCGACTAAGATAAAGTTAATAATGGTACGCAACCCTTCGTGCGCGGGACTGACTCGCACTTGACCGGTTTTTTTTGTATAAAAATCGTATAGCGGTTCACAGAATACATCTACTACCAATCTACCAAGTTTCAACTGTGTAATCCTAATAGTTTCAGAATAAATTGGCTGTGACATACGGACGCAAACAGCGACAGGTTAAATCTATAAGGGCTCCGTTTTTTGTCATTTGGCTACGGAACCCTTAAAAGTAGCTCAAACTTCAAGTGACCTTTGAACTCCGGTATGTTTCTTCAATAGCGCTGCTGTATATTCCACAATACAAACATGTGAAGCCCACGCGTTGTGAAAACAATAAAAGTACGAAGTACTTTCGCCCCAAGTAAATCGGGGTTGTAACCGCACACCGCGCGAGGGTTTCGGGTTCCGTAGAGAGGAACGGAAGCGGGAGGGGTACCGTAAGGTAAGCGTGGCCCTAAAGACCTTTGCCCAATTCACCGTACCATACCATGACCGTGCTAGGTCCGTAAAAAAATACACGTTTGATTTTCAACCCCACACAGAGGACTTAAAGTTAAAAGTATATAAGCGCGTTAGTCGTTTTGACAGTGCCAGAACCATTTTGAATTTTTAAGTTTTCACGCTAAGGTTGAAAATCAAATGTGTACTTTTTATACGTTCCTAGCACGATGATGGTATTAAATGTGCTCCTAGACGAATTTCGACGACAGCGGCCTATCTCAACAGAGATTTGCCAACTGCGCGAGAAATATTACTGTTTACTACAATATTTTGATTTGTTTGTGTACCCTATTGATACTGCGCCGCGCGCACTCGCACGCGTACTTGCCTAGTTTTTATTTGTTTAAAACGTACCGTGAGAACCCCGGAGCCCCCAGTCGACACCGAGACGTTACCTATGACACATGTAATAGACCGACCAGAGCGCTTTCGCCGCGTGTGTATCCTGTGAAGCTCCTTACAGACATTTCGAGTGATTGTGGCCTGTGAAGTGTGTGAAGTGAACCCCTGATGTGGCAAGTACCTAGCTATAAGCGCCGACTATAACAATTTTCCACCTGTCATTGTCGCCCTCCACGTGTAATCCACTGCCTAAACTCTCAAACAATTACAGTGCACAAGGGTGTGCGCAGTACACTGTACACACTCTGTTCCTTCACTCCCATAATTCCGTGACTGTAGAGAGATCAGGCGCAGGACCAACGGCTTAACGTACTTTCCGAGGCACAGGGGTGTTTACACCACCACCTTGCGGACTCCAGAGCTGTGTCTAAGTTATTTCAAGTAAGAAAAACCCAACACCCTCGGCCCGAGCCGAGATTCGAACCCAGGGCCTCATGGATAGTAATGATGGTATAATAAGGTGTAGTTGGCATATACCTCAAAGGATATCACAGACAACCAGACTAATGAAGTTGTTCTACAATACGACTTAGTTACATGTGGGGGACAGAAATGGTGTTTTTTTTTTTTTTTTTTTTTAATATATAAGTTAAGCTGATTTGATCTTAACTGTACCGTCACCATGAGTTTACGGTGGTTTTACTGGCTAGCGACGACGTAAAAAAAGTGTATTGAAAATTTTAGTTCTCCAAGTAACCGCTAGAGGCGCTGTGCAATTTTCCATACACTTTTTTTACGTCGTCGCTAGCGAGTAAAACCGCCGTAAACTCATGGTAACAGTACAGATGGTTAAATATTTGTAATAATATTTCCATTGGATACATGCGGGTACATTCCCCAAGTATTGATGAAATCAAACGCCGGCTCACTGGCGTCCTCTGTAGCTCAGTTGGTAAGAGCACTCGCCCGGATAGCGAAGGGACGCGGGTTCGAGTCCCTCCGGATGACACAGTCGATTAATTTTTGGAGCGAAATTTTATTTAATTTAGCACCACAGAATAAATAATAGTGGAAGTACTGCTAAAAATTACTAAATCACAATATTTTGACGACCAGTCTCAAGACTTACCAAATAAAACTATTTTGACTAGCACTCCTCTGCATAGTGGTACACAGAACGTACTCCTAAAAATTACTAAATAAAAATATTTTGACTAGCACGATAGCAGTCCTAAAACTTAACGAATAAAACTAATTTGACTAGCACTCCTCTACACAGTGGTACGGAGCACGTTCTCTTGGCAATATCGGGCGCGCTGCGGGGGGCGCCATTTTTCATTGTAATGAAACGCCGGCTTACGGCGGGCGGATTGAAGGAAATTTCCTCCTAGACGTCCTGAATGCTAACGGGCTGACACTATATGCGATAAGAACGTTTTGCTTAAAAACTATCGATTCTCAAAATATAGTCAAGTTTGAAAACTACATTTTTCTAAAAAAAAAGATTAACTGTTTAAAAGTAAACCACTTATAATTTAGCTCATACAAGGCTTACGCATAGTTGAGGTGACGCCTTTGCCCAGCATGGAGATGTATAGATTAACTTAATTTATTATTTTAAGGGGCGAGTTCATCAACACATGTTTATAATAATATTAGACATATTTTGTATGGAAATTGTGTCAAATAAACCGTTAATACATGACATGTATGTACACATTGTGTACCGACTGTTTGAACATTAGTGAACTCGGGTCTAAGTGTTTTAAAAAACAATAGCATGTTTTTAGTAGTAAATAATAAATACACTCGGTTTCTAGATGACGACTTAAAAACGAAACTGCTGTCATCATGGCATTTCAAACAATGTCCTATACTACTGTATGCGGTTTTGTTTGTAAATTTTGCGAAAAAGTTTAAACAGATAAGTGTTTTACCTATATAATATCCCACCCGCAAGATTTTCAGTTTTCCGTGACACGTGTCGTGCACTTAAGGTGATATATCGAAAAGATTTTTCTTTTCGATTTTGACCTACAAATATATAATTATTTTTATAACTTAAGCAATTATTTTGCAAGTTTTTACGAAATCAAATTGATTTTCGCTCACAAAAATTAATCCATTCATAAAGCGGATACATTCCCCAAGTATTGATGAAATCGAACGCCGGCTCACTGGCGTAGCAAGCACTTACAAAAATTCGTCGTCTGACTAACGTCCTCCGTAGCTTAGTTGGTAAGAGCACTCGCCCGGATAGCGAAGGGACGTGGGTTCGAGTCCCACCGGATGACACAGTCGATTAATTTTTGTGAGCGAAAATCAATTTGATTTCGTAAAAACTTGCAAAATAATTGCTTAAGTTATAAAAATAATTATAAGTTAAGCTGATTTCATCTTAACTGATGGTTAAATATTTGTAAAAATATTTCCATCGGATACATGCAGGTACATTCCCCAAGTATTGATGAAATCGAACGCCGGCTCACTGGCGTAGCAAGCACTTACAAAAATTCGTCGTCTGACTAACGTCCTCCGTAGCTTAGTTGGTAAGAGCACTCGCCCGGATAGCGAAGGGACGTGGGTTCGAGTCCCACCGGATTACACAGTCGATTAATTTTTGTGAGCGAAAATCAATTTGACTGCAAATATATGTTTTTTTCATACCCTTATATGATATGTGTCATGAACCTAAAACACGATTGAAAGATTTTGCCTCGATACATTTTATTTTCGAAAATGCCCTATGGTTTTAAGAAACTTTGTTATTATTTTAAACCATCTTAGATATTTAATAGGAAACTTCTTAAATACATGAATATTACTTATATCCAGGATCCTATAGAAGCATTTTGCTTGTAATCTACAATTTTCAATTATAAAATACAGTTTAATTCATTTTACATGTTATGTTGACCAGAATAAGTAGACCAATGATGATGGCATCTCTCTTTTTTTTCACGCGCAATCAGTAATAGCGCTTAATAATCTGCTAAATGTATATTAGCCTAATATGTATATTAGCCTAATAATATTTTTTTATTACCCTCGCAGGTGGGCGTGTCCGTATATCAGTATAGCGTCTTAAAACTGAAAAATCATAAAGTCACTAATAGAAAGGTACAGTGGGCTTCACATCAACCTATCCAAATCTGTCAAAATATCTCAAATGATATGGAACTCTATGTGATAAACATAAGGTTGAAATATGGTTGCGGAAATTTGTCAGATCAGGTAGCTCGAATTAGAGGCCGTGTGTACATAGAAGCAAACTCGTAGCAAACAATTCTAATCTCCAGTAGCAATTCAGAAACGTATTTGACGACCGTCTTGGTGTAGTGGTTCGCGCCATGGACTTCTAAACCAGGCGGTTGCGGGTTCGAATCCCGCAAGGGGCAAATGTTTGTGTAATGAGCACGAGCATTTGTACCTAAGTCATGGATGTTTATAAAAGTATTTAAGTATGTCTATCCGTTATCTTAGTCACCTCAGCACAAGCTCACGCTTAGTATGAGGCAAGGTAATTGGTGTGTTTGTTGGAACAATTTATTTAATCTTTATTATTATTATTATGTATATTTTTAACTCAATACAAGACTTTCTAAGGCAGCTGAGGAGATGTCAAACCAACTGAACGGAAGACAGGTATACCGTCACGCGCGCGTCACGAGACACTATTTAGTTCCGCCCGCTTCGATCGCGTCACGCGGACGGAACTAACTATGATTGAGCATCACTATTATCTTAGATTTATGTTAATGTATAGTGTGAACAACGATAATAACATTTTCATTGCTTTATATTTTGACGGTTAAACCTAGAACGAATCTTTGGTCTAAACTTAACTTTTTGCGCCGGAATCGTTTAGGATTCCTTATACTGTGTACCTCTTAAAGTAAAGGTCTACAAAGGCCTAAAAAGTCGGCATTTTTTCACGGGTTTTTGTCTCGTATAAGACCTGTGCAAAAAATGTTAAAAATGTAAGACTGTTCAAAACAGACCTGCGAAAGAGATAATTGTGTAGTAGTATCATATCATAGTCATTAGTGTGGGATGGGATTTCTTTTTTGGGAGTTTTAAGAATACAAGAGCTTACAATCCGATCCTGGGTTTCCCTCCCTACAAACCCGAGTCTCACATTAGTATCATAGAAACAACAGACTCTCTAGTCTAGTATTTTAAAATTTCGTAGCGTAGAAATTTAAAATTTGTTATGGGCTGAATGGACTCGGATATTAAGTGCGACATGATGACCTTTAAAGAATGATAATAGAGAGAAAACTAGAAGCGCAAGGAAAAGAGACACATACTAAACACGTAATCGACCTTTACGTGTGAATTTATAATATTTTGTAAGTTTGTTAGTCTATAAGGCATGTTAGGTAAGCTATACTATGGGCCTGTGTTACGTCTGTAATCTGTAGCCTGACATAAATAAATAAATAAAAAATATGAAGATGGAAGAGTCGCATCAATTTATTCCCTAAAACAGGTATACTAGTCTAGTAATAATTGTTTTATAACGTAAGCAATTTCTATGAAAGTTTTTACAAAAAAAAAATAGCACAATAACATTTATCGACCAGAAGATCACCACCAGAAGAGGGTCGATGAACTTTTGTGTGCGAAAACCTAGGCACAGTCGGCAGCACGTCTGGTTACCCATCTGCACTAAAAACCAGCTCTTATTACGTAGGAAATTGAGGCGGTCTCAAGGTCAACGTGGGGTAGTCTGACGTGCATGTAACTTACCCATTTGTCGTCAGCTTTATTATTATTTTTCAAAAATCGTCAAAGGTTACATGTTTTAAAGTTATCTGTTGTAAAGATAATGCCATCAAAGTCAGATACTCCGCCTCACGGTCGGAATCCGAGGCGATCCGTTTGCGATCGAATTAAATCGGTACGCTCGCGCTGCTTCCAACTATTTCTATTGACGCGTTTATAGCGTCTAAATGGATTCCTTAGATTTTGTTACTTGTTATTTAAAAAGGAAGGTTACCAACGTTATTTTAATACAGAATAGGTATAAATAGCAACCAATGAACCAAAATAGTACCTTACTGATATCCTGAAGAGATACTGCCTTTAACAATAATCGATACAAACAATAAACAATAAAAATTTATATTCCGCACGTTTATTTAAAAATCCCTCATTTTAGGACAGTAGAGAATAAAATTTAGTTTTTAAACATTTTTCTGTATGTAGTATTAGGGGCATAATGTGGAATCGATATGCGTTGAATTAATTTTAATGCATATTCTAAACTTTGAGCGCGTATAGTCCAGTCTACAATCTACGCTGTTTGATCTCAATAGGATTAATTCTAGAGCCTGTATCTCTAGAATAATCCTTATCACACCATAGTGAAGTTTACTGAACAGAAAGTATGCGTCGTCAAATTTACGCAGAAGAAGTCGCGGGCAACAGATAGTAATAAATGATCAGAAAGCGTGCCTTTTACACAAAGATCCGTTGTGCTGCAACCGAGAGAAGGTAATACACAGGTTGGCAAAAGCCAGCTAACACAGGGTGTCGCGATGCCGCATTCGCAGCGCTAATTGCTCCGGAGTTCGGATTGGATTGTGTCACGTAACATATTCATGCACTCGACTACGACACTGGAATGGATGGAACTAATTGTGTGGAATTAGTCACAGATTTGGACTGCTTGATTGCGTGTATATACTACCACCATATATAATAAAATCCCTAATATAATAAGGGACCACTCACTCACTCATTATTATTATTATTATTATAGCTTTATTTCCACTTTACAAATATATTTACATATTGAATATAAATTATTTCTTTTATTTTTTTTAAGTGTCCCACTGTGGGTAAAAGCCTCCTCCATCTTTTTTCACCTTTCCCTATCTTTGGCCATGTGCATCCAGCTTTTTCCTGCTATTTTTATTATGTCATCGACCCATCTTTTCTTCTGTTTTCCAACATTTCTTTTGCCATTTGGACCCTGCCATTTAGTTGTTTGGTACTCACTCATAAGGATGTTTAAAGCTATAATGGATTTATGACTGTAAAAATATTAATTGCAAATAGAGTCTATTTATTTTGAATATATCTGATCTGATCGTTCCATGACATTGTGATATTAAAATAATCTGACATTATGATAACTAAGTTTTTATACAAAACACAATAAAAGTCATGAAAACTGTAATGTTATTGACTTACCTAATGATAGATATCATAATCTGCATACCATTTTATTGGTCAAAATGCATGCAATGCAATAATGCTTCTTAAAAGTATTAAGGTACTTTACTCGGTCATATACTACTTTAACAGCTACCTTACCAATCCCAATACAATAAACCCATACTAATATTATAAATGCGAAAGTGTGTCTGTCTGTCTGTCTGTCTGTTACCTCTTGACGCTTAAACCACTGAACCGATTGAGATGAAACTTGGTATGGAGACAGTTCGAGACCCTAGAAAGGACATAGGCTACATTTTGTCATGATATAAAAACATTTAGGGGGTGAAATGGGGGATGAAAGTTTAAATGGAAAATCCAACTCCTGCGAGCGAAGTCGCGGGGAATTACTAGTATATCATAAAGCATGATTGACAAGTCTGTTCTAAGATAACATTCATGTAATTAACCCCGATATACTGCCTACAACACACATAATACCATTCAGACGAGCGTAGGCGGCCGGCCGGCGCCTAAGCTAGCCCGCCCGAGGTCTACTCTACAAAACAATATAATTGCCAACTCCATCCGTCCTTGTCATTCATGCTACTCAGACAGTCTGAGCGACAGTAACAGCTACAGCCGAAATATAGACATGATTTAGGTAGTTGTCTCACTGCGGTCGAATTCCTAACTATTGGTGATTTTCTCGCCCAAGAAACGTATAATAGATACACATTTCGTGTAATCTAAATAAATGCATACACACTATACCGTCGACAACTGGCTTTACTTGTTTGTAGCTAAACCCTCGATGCTTGCATTAGCGAACGACTAGCAACAAATTATATTCCAAATTCAAATTGCCGGTCGCCCAAGAACACTCGCTTTAATAGCCGAGCGAAAACTCTGAAGAAACTGGAAACGAGTTGACCGTTTCCAGTTTCTTGCTCTGCTTGCTTCTTGCCCATCGTTGCTGGTCGGCAACTGCCTGCAGCACGGCTGCAGCACGGCGTCGCCTCGAATTTACAAAATATATTTTACGACTCACAACTTAATGCTCTAATTTGAATGGCAAGTTAATTGCTGGGTTGAGGCGGTGCCGTTGCGGTACCGGTATAGTGTGCCATGACCTTTAGAGAGCAGCTCATCTGCTACGAACCAATATATGGAAAGTTCTCGTAGTCGCGCGTAGCCTCGTAGCGGCTTCGTAGCACGAGAAGAGTGAGTTGAGATTTCGTAGCTTGTACTACTGAATTTCATAGCTTAAATTGTTGATCTTCGAAAGTTCAAAATCAAAGCGAATAGTTTTATGTGTTTTAACTACACGACTGACCAAAAAAGAGTGTAATATGTTTTTATTTATAGACTTTTCAACATGAAGAAAAATAACATAAATTCTTTCAACAAACACCAATTACCTAGCCCCAAACTAAGCGTGAGCTTGTGTTATGGTGACTACGATAACGGATAGACATTATATACATTTATAAACATCCATGACTTAGGTACAAATGCTCGTACTCATCACACAAACATTTGCCCCTTGCGGGATTCGAACCCGCAACCGCCTGGTTTAGAAGTCCGTGGCACGAACCACTGCACCAAGACGGTCGTCAATAAGTACTATTACTTACGTTTGGATACCACATTAGATGAATAAAAGTAATGTGCTTAAATTCTCATTTCTTATTTACATACTAAAAAACATTGTAAATTAGTAAATAAATCGTGGGTGTAAAATCTAGATCAGGCGACTATTAAAATACCGGATTTTTTAATCAGACTGTAAAAAATCCTACAAACTAACACGATATAAGTACCTATACGCAATGTACAATTCACACTGTACATCAATTAAGTAGAGTCTTGGAGAAAGCTCTCTTCTTGAAATTTTTGGGACAACTCTCTAAATAAAGCGTAGATAGTATTAAGTTTTTTTTGGTGTATAGATTTACTTAATATTATAATTATTTAAATGACAAAACATAAAACTGTTTGTGTTGTTGTATCGCAGAAAGTTTTTACTTATGGAACTTGAACTCAGTTGTTTGTATTTTTTTATTATTTCTAGCCTTAAAGAAAATCATTGGTAACCTATGACAGACATGCAATCAATTAAGGTACATGAGTGTCAAGAAGTATCAAGTCTAATACTTTGTGTATTCATACTATATAGTATTTAATGAATAATGGCATTATTCATAAAATACTACATTCATTAAAATTATACGATCCATTTTTACACGGGCCTCTTTGTAATGTTAATTATTTTGTCATTTGCATTTATGCCTTCACAAAGACCACGATAATATATTGCGTGTTTTATCATTACTTTTAATGGCACGCAGCAAAAGTACTGAAACTAATTTTGCTATTAAGTCAACCGTATATTCAAAGTACTCAAATATTAATAGTCCTATTCTAAAAGACGTTGACTAAACTTTCTTTCGGCGTTGCTATCAAGAGTGACTGGAATAACAAGAGTTAATAATGCATCGCTTTAATGAGAAGGGTCTCTCACTTTGAAAACGTAAAACAGGCTACCAATACTATACAATTTCCATCAGCTACAAGCTAGACTCAATCATCACCCTGATCTTAAAACACTTTTAGTGTTAATGTAACCCACTCTTCTGCATACCAGTTGACAGCGGTGGCAGTCGGGGATTATGTGCAATTCCAGGCTTCAAACGATGCGGTCCCCTAAAAACCTGACGGAACAGCCTGACAATAAATGAAGGCCTAAAAGGCAACGCGTTAGTTTGGCGCCATTAAGCTAGAAACTAACGCGTTGCGCCTTAGGCCTTCATTTATTGTCAGGCTGTTCCGTAGTCCCAGCTAGGCTGTGGCTTGCTTGAACGTCCAACTGCTGAGATATTTTTTGCCTAGGTAAACCTAACCTTCACTGATTGTGGAGAGAAGCTGAGTGTAGTTTTGGCTGAACAGTAAAGTTGAAAACTGTGAATAAAATAATACCTTATTGCAACCACCTACCTACACCCAGACAGTCGAGAACTCGAAAAAGAATTGTAATAAAATGAACAAAACTTCTGAAATGTCTCAATCTATTCCTATGTTCCCACGCACTCCTACGCAATCCTTTCTAATCGCTGACCTGCCTTCGCTCCAATCTTATTCCCGCGTTTCGCTCAGTGATAAATTATGTTTTTTGTTTTCGTATTCTAGTTCTTATTTCAAAGACTTCCATTACACATTCGTATAACTTAGGCAGTTGTCCCACTGCCGACGAGTAAACGAGTAAGTATCGGCGATTTTCTCGCACAAAATAGTTGATCGCTGGCTGTTCACACTGCTCGGCGAGGACTCGCTTTACAAGTTTGACAGGAGTTAAGAAACTCGCACGTCAATGCTCGCTAGGCGATCAACTAGCGGTCACATCCTATTCCAAATTCAAATCGCTGGTCGTCTAAAAACTCTCGCTTATATCCCAGCGGACACTCGCTTAATAGCCCAGAGACAACTCGCCAGTTTCTAGCTTTAATCGCTTCTCGCTCACCTTCCTGGTCGGACAACTGCCTTATCCAACGAAATATTTTTCAGGGGTATTATTGACGACATGTTAAACTACTGCATGCAGAAAACAAGGGCGTCTCAATGGACCCAGTTTTTTAGAAGGCTCTCGGCGTAGATCCCGCCTTTGACCAAGCTTTGAACAATTTTTTTTTTAATTCACCATCCGATGAATATTTACTGAATGTCTCCTACTTGCCCTCAGAGGTCCCTTTGACTCCTGCATAACTTTGCGTGTTTCCCTTCACAAGTCAGAAAGTGGGGGTAAAGTAAGTTTTTAAGTATGCACGTAATTTAAGTAATAATAGATTGTTGCAAGATGAGCTTGTAATCTGAGGTTCAAGTCTGGTAAATTACGGTAGAAAAATGGTAATAGAATCGTTATTGAATATCATGATTTTGCAATTACGATTCCATTACAATTTAGCAACCCTGGTCACGTTTGTCAATTGAGATAAAGTATTCGCCGATATTAAAACTATTGAACATATTGTGATAAAACTATTTCGACACTAGTCTTCTAAATTAAATAATAAATAAATTGTTTCAACAAACACACCAATTACCTAGCCCCAAACTAAGCGTGAGCTTGTGCTATGGTAACTAGAATAACGGATAGACATACTTATATACATTTTTATAAACATCCATGACTTAGGTACACATGCTCGTGCTCATCACACAATCACTTGCCCCTTGCGGGACTCGAACCCGCAACCGCCTGGTTTAGAAGTCCGGGGTGCGTACGACTACACCAAGACGGTCGTCAAAATTGAAATCTTTGTAGTTTTTTGCGCGAGTAACTTACATATTTTAATAATAAATATTATATTTTAATACTGCGAGGACTATGAGGATCAGTATAACATTGAACATTATAAATTTTAACGAAAGTATAAGTGTCATGAACATTATGAATGATAAAACTCTTAACAACGAGTAAGTAAAGGTCAAAATGTTATTTTCACAAAAGCTAATGACTTCTTGCGGTTTTCAATTATTATAAAAATAAAGCAAGCAAAGCGTAAAACAAACTCGTGCATTTCTCGCTCAAAACTTTGTACATTTTGTCCAAAACTTTCGCAGTTAGCGTGAGAACATTTTGCGATTAAATTCAAAACCTATGCATGGAAAATAAACACATTCTGAAAGGGTATTGAGCTTCGAGTTCACCAACACATGTTTAATTTTTAATCAGCCGATTTAGCATCATTTGACATACTTACTCGTATTTTGTATAGGAATTTTACTTAGTTGAATAGCGCCATCTATTAACATAAAATAGAAAAATAAAATACTGTCAGAAAATACCTCATTGGGGTTCATCGGCCATTTAAAAATTGCTCTCTATTGTCTTGGCACTCAAGTCTAAGTCCATTACTTGTACCACCAGTGTAGTGAACAAATATTAACATAATATTCATTAGGAAAATCACTGGCTTATTGACATTTATAAAGGACTACACTTTTCTCAATAATCAAACAGAATTCACAACTAGATATTAGGATAAATAGCGCCTGATCTCTCCGGTCATGACGGACTGCCGTCTTACCGAACTATGAGAGCCTTGACTTGTGTATTGTGCACACAATTGTGCACTTCAATATCTCCTGCGCTGGGTGATCTCTGCTGTGCTGCTGAGATTGACCGCCGTAGTCAAAATTCGGCTAGGAGGACATTATTATTAGGATAAAAAAGCTTAATAATAAAGGGTACATATGAAAGTAAATAAAAATTAAATATTTGAAATTAAAAAAAATACAGTAAGAATGTTCCTTGAGCCTAGGGTTATGTGGAAGTGAAATACAGACAATTATTGTGTCCAATAAAACTTACCAAAACGATTTACCGAAACTTGCAAATCAGATGGAAACATACCTGAAACAACAAAAATTTATAAAGTCTCACAATTATCATATTTTAATACAATCTCGGTAAATTTACTAATACTAGGTCTAGACGTTTAGTGTCCGATATTTCAGACGAGCACACCTGCCACTCGATGTGAGGCAAGTCTGCGGTGAAGGAGTATCAGTATCGTGGGTTAACCGATCTGTCACCTCTTGACATACTAAACAGTATAGTGTCTGGTATTATTCCATCGAAATTAGATCCACTTTTGGTACACTTCATTTTTCCAGATTGCAGCATGCGCGTGTGGTAGGACGTACTACTGAATCTTGTATCTCTATCTTCAACCAGAAATGTTCTTAGGGTTCCGTACCCATAAGGGAAAAACAGGACCCTATTACCAAGACCCGTTGTCCAAATGTCTGTCAACAGGCTGTATGTCATAAACCGTGATAGCTACACAGTTGATTTTTGCAGATGATGTATTTCTGTTGCGGCTATAACAACAAACACTTAGATACCAAAAAAACACATAAAATAAATATTTAACCTCCCATACAACAAACGTGTATTTTGCCACATAGTGCCTTATGTTGTATACATACAGAACCTTTTATGCGCGAGACAGACTCGCACTTGACCGGTTTTTAAAATCTATACTTTTAGGAGATATATTCATTAGATAACTTCGTTTTATCCCCGTAAACAGTTTTTTACACGTGATTACAATCATTACACTCAATAACGTGATGTTTTTGACAACCTAACGTCTTCACTTCCGTAATTTGATACAACGTAATTAGTTTTTCCGACAAATTCATTAAGAAGGTGTGTTGCAAAAACATCCGTTGCATTTTTTGTATTAATACCGTAATAGAGTGGTACCTCCTACTTAACATTATTGTTTTAAAACTAATCATTATACCTAAACTAGCGTCGCCCGCGACTTCATCCGCACAAATTTCGATTTCAGCCTTGTATTGCAGACTTGAAAAAATATGCGATTTTATTTTGAGCTGCATTTTGACTTTTGAGTCGCTAACTTCTGACCTAAGTACTTCTAATACATATCTATAAATACGTATAGTATTATAATATGTTGTTTTGTTTCAGGCGTAATGATTACAACGCAATATATGTCGTCGGAGGTGTGTGAGGAAACGTTGTCAGGTTGTCAGCTGGCTCGTATACAGTGGCGTACTCGAAATATTAGTCCAGTTAGATAATACGCATATTTTCAGTATCACAAACAAATCGATACAAAATAACTAAAGACTACAGGGATGGCTTTGGATTACAATCGAGGAACGCAGCAAGTTCGATACAGCGATGCAATAGCCAAGACACAACCGTTCGTTTCGGCGATGATAGACTGCCCAGTGTTTTCACTTTCCCGTCAAAGGAAACGTTAAAACGACGGAAACAAGTGCTGACATCGTTGTATCGACTATGCTAAGTAAACAACTTGGCGTTTTCTGACTAAACTCAATAGATGGCGCTAGATTGACGTAATCGTAAGATACGATTTCCAAACGAAGCTCTATGGTTAAATGACAAATCCGAAGACGACGGTCACCGCGTTCTGACAGCTCGAAACTTCAAAATAAACAGCGCTAACCACCTCATTCTCCGTCATATATAACCTTGTTGAATAGCGCCATCGAGCAATATAAAATTATACCAAAATTTTAGGCTGTAAGAAAAACAATTTTAAATAAGTGATTTGAAATTTATAGGTCCAAGACTTTAGAAATTACAGAGCTATATCTCGCAAATGGTAAAGCTGATAAAAAAGTGTTGTATGGAAACCCTACCTTATTTTCATATTCCTTTTCAACGATACCCCACACAAGGGGGTGCACTCAAAAAATTTTATTCATCCCCCTTTACATGTATGGGGAGGTACCCTTAAATAGGGGTAATTTTAATTTTTCGTATTTTTTAGAATGAGATCTATATGTGAAGTATCCTCGAACCAAGTTACATGCAAATCAGTCCATAAACGTAGAAGATATTCTGCTGTGACAGACTAGGACGGACGGAACGGACGGATCTTATAAGGGTTCCTTGTCGGACTACGGAACCCTAAAAACGTGTTTGGTCTTTTGCTGTAAATATTATTACATTCAAATTTGGATACTGATACAAAAGTCACCCTGTATACTGATGCACGTAAGGACAGTAGTGTAGAGCACAATGTACCTACTCGTAAGTATTGCGTAAACAATAAACGCTTAAGTCGTCATTTTGTAGGGTTTCCAAGTAACGTAATATAGAAAGATTTTAATTAACGGTTCGTTTCGTTTCGTTCGTTCGGTTCGGTATCGTTGGAAAACTACGCCTCAACCACAACTTCAGAGAAATGCGAGCTGCTTCTGTCAAATATTCAGCAAAAGTTGTTGGCTCATAATTACACTTAGTGTTAGGCCCGCAGTGTAGGTGTACACCTACAAAAACTTTTTGCTACGTTAAGTAATACGAATTAAATGAGAGAACATTACTGCACCGAAATAAAATTCATATATTTTTAAAGTTAAAGCTATCTGCTCCCAATCCGTCGCTATGTAGTCAGTACTGAGAACAAACCAAATTATCGCCTTCATAAAATTGACGTCAATATTTTTTTCTACATAAGATAAAATAATGTCGATTTAGTTTAGTAGTAATATTTAGTTCAACGATTGTCTTGTCGACATTTGCATAAGCTGTTAACAATGTCAGATCTGCCATTACTAGTGGTTACGAATAAATCAATAAAATAAATTGTTTCAATACACACCAATTACCTAACCCCAATCTAAGCGTGAGCTTGTGCTATGGTGACTAGGAAAACGGATTGACATATTTATATACATTTATAAACTTCCACGGCTTAGGTACAAATGCTCGTGCTCATTACACAAACAATTACCTCTTGCGGGATTCGAACCCGCAACAGCCAGGTTTAGATGTCCATGGGATGGGCGCGAACCACTACACCAAGACGGTCGTCTTTGCCCCTTTTTTACAATTATTACAGGCCAGGCTCTATTAAAGATAATAACTCCTAGTGTTGCGAAAATGGGTTTTTCAATCGTCGCCTTGTAATATCGCCATATTGTAAAGGCTGTATAAAAATACAATAAACTGATATAACACCCTTACACCGGCATCGTTTATGGATAGCTCCCGACGACAAAGGCTTTCTTTGTGGCGTAGCTTACCTACATTACAAATAGAAATAAACAATGTACCCTACACAAAAGAAAAAAAAGTTTGCGATCACTTTGGAAAATCGTAATACGATTTGTTACGGTGTGGACCAAAGTTAGAACTTCTTCTTTTTTTTAAATAATTATTAAAAAATTAGAAGATAAAGAATAAACCAACTCAATTGTTTGTCTATAAAAAGGTAATTAAATAATAAAATATTTATTTAACCATAAACTGTTACACTCATAATAAGGTTTTAAATTTTAGATAGGCTAACAGTCTTATCAAAATTTAAGAGGTAAAACAAAAGTTTACAACATAAAAACTAAGTAAAACATTGTAATAAACGCGTAAAATAGTAAGTATAGAGTAGCTGAGTGAGGGTTAAGCTTTGGACCCCACACTAGGCGAGCCTGTCACGTGGGGGCCAAGTTCGGCATAAATACAAGTGTGTGTGCGTGTGTACGAGAGTGTATAGAGTATTGTGCGGGTGTGTGCCTGTAAATGTGTGTTTGATCATTGTGAACATTATTTTAATTAAGTGGCTAGGAATATGTAGATTTTCCTATTTTAAAATGTGCATCAAGTGTTCGGCGTCAACGTAACTTAAAGATCCCAACCAGAGGGAGATTTTGCATTTGGCTTCGCGGGTTGTGCAATTTTTTAAGTTACAGGTTTTTGCTGCCTTGTTGTACAGGAACGGACAGAGGAATGCGTTAAGTCGATGAGAGAAGGAAGTTTTGGTGAATGGTACAGGTAGTTTTAGGATCTTTTGTTGATCGCTTTTGTTGTAATTCTTCTCTGTTTTGCATTTGTAACATGTGTTTATGGGCTGAAAGACAAACATTTAATATAAATAATTGCCGGACACTCAGAATATTGCTTTCCTGGTGCAGTATATCAGTCGGATAAAGACGGCTTTTCTGAAGCATAACTTTAAGGACAGAGCGCTGGGATCTCTCCAGTTGTAGTAGAGTTGTTGCTCCTGTTCCACCCCATGCAGTAATGCAATACGAAATCATTGATTGGCACAGAGCAAGATACACAGATTTGAGAAGCTCCAAGTCAGCGGACGTTCCCAACAATCTCATAATTCCAACAATTTTTCTAACTCGGAAAGACACAGATTCAACATGCTTTTTGATGTTAAGGTTTTCGTCGATTATTATCCCCAGATACTTAATACAGTCGCTTTTGTCAATTGTTCTACACAGGCATAGCTGATTGGAACTATTGGGGATAGATTGGCTTTTTGGACAGTAATTGGAGTGTACTTTCAGGACATTTCCAATAGTAGGGGCAGAGGCAGCGGTTTTGTGAAAGGTTAGAAATTTGGTTTTGTTGGTATTAAGTGTAAGCAAGTTATTGTTTAGCCAGTTACTAATTATAGAAATGCCAATTTCTGCATTTTGGTGGGCTGCTTCCCAAGATGTACCGTGGAATATGATTGCAGTATCATCAGCATAGCAGACGATTTCCGCGTCTTTAAGACCCAGCAGAGTGACATCGTTAATATAGGCTAGAAACAAAGTGGGCCCCAGGATACTACCCTGGGGAACACCAAAGTCAACGGGTAGGGATTGGCTAGTGTAGGAGTCAAGTTTAACACATTGGGTTCTGCCTGTTAAGTAGCTCCTGAACCAGTCCAAAGCTAAACCACGGATACCCATGTTGTGCAATTTATCCAATAGAATAGGTGTTGAAACGGTGTCAAAGGCTTTGGCCAAGTCCAAAAACACCCAAAACGTTTCCCTTATCAAGCTCCTTGGAAATAATGTTCGTAAGAAGACAAACCGCCTGTTCAGTGGATTTCTCGCGCCTAAAACCAAATTGCCGTGGGCTCAGAAGATTGTTCCCCTCGAGAAAGTTAATCAGTCTCTTATTCACTATTTTTTCTAAAACCTTTGAGAAAGCACCTAAAAGCGATATTGGTCTGTAGTTACTAGGGGAATCTTTCTCGCCTCCTTTGTGAATAGGCGTAACGGATGCCGTTTTCCAGTTATTTGGAAATTGACCTGCTGATATGCTTAGGTTGACTACGTATGTAAGAGGTGTAACAATGTAAGGCCTTATAATTTTCAGAAGTCTATTTGAAATTCCATCTAGGCCAGGGGCACTATCTGTTTTGCAGAGCGCTATTAATGCGTCGACTTCGTATTCATCAGTGGGCTCTAGAAAAAAGGAACCAGGGGGAGAGTTGGGATTTGTCAAGTTGGCTGCAATTGCTTCTTCGGTTTGATTGATGTTACTTAGAATGACATAGGCAAGATTCCGTCCGATAGTGGAAAAGTACGTGTTGAAAAGATCCGTGCTCTTTTGTGGGTTTGGGTTATTGGCAGTTAGGTTTGAGGTTGGTATTTTGCTATTGTTAATGTGAGTTATTTGTTTTATTGTTTGCCAAAGTAGTTTAGGGTTATTTTTATGTTTGTTAAGTTCTTCAGCTTCATATTTAGATTTTATTTTTCTTATTAAATCCCTGTAGAAATTCCTGTATCTTGTGTAAATTTTATGTAAAACTAGATTTTGTGGATTTTGTCGTACTTTAGCATGTAGTTTGTCTTTATGTTTTGAGCAACGAATTAACCCAGGCGTCACCCATGGTCTGAGATTGGTTTTGGACTAGTAAAAACTGTTTCGAAATTATTTTTGATTATCGACTGTAAAATGTGATTTAATGTATATGCAGCTTCATTGGGATCAGCTTTGTGGAATAAAGCAGACCAGTCGGTATTCTTAAGTTCTGTGATAACATTTTCAAAGTTGATTCTGTAGCGTAGTCTATTTTGGTGCTGACTTTTATCCGATTTGCCGAATAATCCGGTAAGGATCATAGAGTGATCAGTAACACTTGTTTGGCAGACGACAGAAACTACCCTGTTTTTGGTGCGAGTAAAGACGTGGTCGAGACAGTTGTTGTTGCGAGTGGGCTTGTTGACGGTTGGAATCAAAGAAAATTCAGCCATCAGACACAAATATTCTGTGGCATCACTGTCGTTTATGTTGATTTTAATATTGATGTCACCAGCAACCAAAAATTCGGTTTTATGTTTGTCGCTTTCCAGAAGTTGTTCAATATGAGCTCTGGCTTTACATTCTTTATTGTTAAACCAAATATAATATCTTTAATTGATAACAGAGACAGTTAAATAAATAACCAAAACATTTAAACTCTAAAAAAATACTTATTCCATGGGCCTGTATTACTTTGTAGTCTGTAGCCTGAAATAAATAGATATTATTATTATTCATTTAGAGACACTGCTCATGATAAACACGAGAAAAATAAAACATACAATAATAAGCAGGAATGAGAAAATACTATAATAAACATGTGTTTCAAGGTCCTCTTTATATAATTAGCCTATGTCACAGACAACTACTTATTTAATCCGATCTTACACATTCTCAACACATAATATTTACAAATTTTTCAAAAATAAATTCTATGCATTAGGTACTATTCAGTCAGCACATATTCCTACGTTATATTTAGAAAGGAGCTCAGCCAATGAACTAAATAAAGTGCTCTTTCACATAACGTGTCAGTAAATACGATTTTGTAGGGCCCAAACAATTTCGCAGCGAATTATTCGAGTCGGCTTTTAGCGGAATGGATCGACTATTGGCGTTGTGTTGTGACTATTGGACGAAAGTACTTACTAACTACTTATACAGGGTGTCCGGGTTTCGACTAGCGATAATTTAAGGGCCTTTTATTTATCATATTTTAAAGACATAATCCTAATGTTTTTTTTTGACCCAAAAAAAATCAGAAAAATTCAATTTTTGGGTTCAGTTATGTAATAGGTTTAAAAAACTATTTAACTGTTTTACATTTTTGGTAAGTTTTTTTTTTTCTCTATGGCGGTTAATAATTCACTTGATAGGCCATAGCGTAACCTTCCAAAATAATTGTTTTCATAACTTTTAGGACCTCTGGATTCATAGAAATAGCATTATTTTAAAATAATTAAAATGGCTGCCATTTTAAGAGGGGACGGGAGGGTAGTTCGACATTCAACATGGGGGTTTTCTGTCGATAACATTTGATGATCTAATAGCCCATAAATTTACGCCAGTCGAAACCCGGACACACTGTATAGTAAATAGCGAGGCTAGTGTTACCAATGTATTATTGAATGGCAACTTGATATTTGAGCCTAAGTAGCCGGCAAGGTTTTATGTATTATTACAACACTAAAACCGACTGTGTGGGTAAGATTAGGTAGGTACGTTAGACCTACCTAGCGTCTAGACATTACAATGGAACTTTTTAGTAAGAAGTAAGACACTGATAATGATTTAATGCAGATAGTATAATAAATTAATAAATTGTTGCAAATAACACATCGATTACTCAGCTACAAACTGAGCGTGAGCTTGTGCTATGGCGACTAGGATAACGGATAGACATACTTATATACGTTTATAGATCCATGACTTAGGTACAAATGCTCGTGCTCATCATACAATATTTGCCCCTTGCGGGATTCGAACCCGCAACCGCTGGTTTTGTAGTCCGAAGCGCGAACCACTATACCAAGACAGTCGTCAGCTTTAAGCTTTACTCAAGGGAAAGGAATAAAATACTTTATGCGTACATTATAATCATCATCATTGGCATTTTCCGTCTATTACAGACGATTTATACAGTGGTTGCAGTTAGGCACAGCTTACACGCTTACACAGCCAACAAAGTGGCTGTGTAAGCGTGTAAGCTGTAAGCGTGTAAGCCTATTGGGGAGTGACATGATCTACCGCACGCTCCGCAGACGTAGGTTCCCGAGGGGGGCGCTGCATCTATCTGATGGCGACTCTCTCTCCTAAGAGCCAGATCAGCGAACCAAGCGTTATCGTGAGCTTTTCGCCCAACAGATACAATTTTACGACACGTCTCTCTCCTTGGCTAAATTCTTCCAGTTTCGTGCATCAATGTTGAAAGCGATCATGTCCCGCTTTTTATTAATAAATTACCTATCAGGCAACATTATTCGTATCCTACACGAATGCACAGTACCATCAGCTGGGTAAGCAAAATACGGGTTGTTGAACTCGACACAGAGTAATTCGTCACACAAAAAAATATGTGTAAACTCGTCACACTTTTAATATTCTGTTATTTTATATTTTGGTGAATGTAAACTTGTCCCACATGCTTTTGGGGTACAGTCAGCAAGATAAAAAGAACAAGATATATCGGTAAAGTCAACCCTTTTGAAAATAAATTTCGCAAAGCATCACTTACACTCTGCATAAACGTTGTACAAGCAATATTGTTACTAAGTGATTAAAACAATAAATAATAATAAATAGTTTTAACAAACACACCAATTTAGCCCCAAATTAAGCGTGAGCTTGTGCTATGGTGACTAGGATAACGGATAGAAATACTTAAATACATATAAACATCCATGACTTAGGTACAAATGCTCGTGCTCATCACACAAACATTTGCCCCTTGCGGGATTCGAACCCGCAACCGCCTGGTTTAGAAGTCCGGTGCGCGAACGACTACACCAAGACGGTCGTCGTCCGCCATCCATCTAAAGATGAGATATTGCACTTGAAAAAATGACTACAAGGCGAAAATCGAACATTCATCGCATACCTAACGTTTAAAAAATTGAAAATAACAAACAAGTTTCACCAGAAAATCTTCATCAAAATCAAAAGTTAGGCAAAAAATAAAAGCTGGGAGCTCTAACTCCACAAACTCTACACCTTAGTGTTTGTGAAGGGCTTAGAGATTTAGGGCGTGTAGAGTTAGAAGCTTGGCTCTACATCAGATCTGATAACTTTTTGACAGTGCAACATGAATATGTTTTAGTGGGATATTGCTATCCATAAAGACCAGAATAGCACTTACACTCAAAACATGATAGTGTTACAAGAAGTCTAAAAATAAAGTTACCCTATAAAGATCCCACAGCTGGGCAAAGGCCTAACCTCAACTATAAGGAGGTACGAGCCATACTCCACCACGCTCAGTGCGGATTGGTGGAGGGGTGTCTGTAAGGCAAGTGACCAACCTGATGTGCATGTGGCGCAGTGGCGGCAGTGCTTTGGTAGTAATACCAAACCAAACACGACCGCGCCGTGGGTAGCTTCAACCCACGGCGCAGTCGTGATTGGATGGGTGACCATTCCGACTATTTAAGTGACGTCCACGAGAAGCATCTCCGTGCTTCGGAAGACGCATTAAGCAATTGGTTCCTGCTAATATCTGTTGATATTAGTCGTTAAGTCTAGTCAGAGGCCCTAGGGCGGCTTGATAACATCTGACAAGAAGTTTAACCAGAAAAAATCTGCCTCGGCCAAACAAAACTCGCTGAAAAGTGTCTGAAATTCGTTATCCATAAAGAGCAGAATAGCGCGAGGTAACGCGTGGCGGTGCGTGTGCGCACAGACAATGCGCGCGCCGGCGCCGAGACGCGCTACTTGCCGCGAGCCGGTCCTGAGCCCGTAGTTATGAACCGAACTTAGATATTTACTTTTATGATCAATTTGTAAATAATAATAAGAAATGGCGATTGTGTTTTAAAAACACAAGCAGTTAACTTTAAATGCAATCAATGACACAAAAGGATGAATGAATAGAATGTATTTAAGTACTTACAGCCATTTCGTAATTAAAACTTACAAATCATCCCTTCTTTGCTTTTTCTAATAAAATTGTATTTGGCAACGCATCATTCATAAATCATATTAAAATCATCTATTTTCAAAAAGTTACATCTTTCGCTAAAACATTTCTTACTTACAAATTACTGCGAATTTTACTACAACAAAACTAATTATGACCCTCATTTAAATAGGGTATAATCCATTATCATTTTTATCAGGGACTGACGCACGAAGCCTCTTCCTACGAAACTCCCACGCACAGCCGAGTTCCGGGCAAGCATGAAAATGACGTGCGTAGCAAAATTTTCTGCATATACAAAAATAATAGATGGGATCTCTATTATTTTTGTATATGCAGACCAAAAAAAAAAGATACAAAGGGCGACCATAGTTGGGCGACAACTTTTTTTTGTATCTATATCTGACGCCCGGGATGCGGATAAGTGTGGGAAGGCGCGATACACTATCAGACTATTCAATGAAAAAAAGGCTAATCTCAAACGGACAAATCACGATCATTTTAGAAGGAATGTGATTAGTAGTTTAATTGCCTGATTATATCCAATTTTCCAACTAACTACGATGTTAATTTTACACTATGCCACACAAAATACGCATAACAAAAACATAAAGCAAGCAATATTTACCAAATGTACAAAATAACTTTCTAAATAATACTTTTTATTTCTCAATTTTAGGTACTTAGCTGGTGTGTGAAATGGCAATGGCGCACCATTCCACGATAATTGCCAAGAAAGTCTAAGTGTGAGTGGTCACGACCTTCAAGTCACTCATGAGGTATACGAATTTGAAGAAGAGTATACCAATTAAAATATACATATAACTGTAATTTCTCTAACAAAGCTATTGTTATTTGTTAAAAGTGAGGATATGTTTATTACTTCGGATCTAGCTGAGCAGGAAACTTGCTGCCTAAGAATTAGATTGCATATAGTGATAGTAAGAGGTTCTATTAACTCTATGATATGATATAATGTCGATAAAAGAGGGGTTATACTTTTATACTCGTATTGATAACTTTTTTCGCCTTCTTAAGGTAGAACCTTCACTACAAAATTATATCTAGTTTCTATTTCAAAACAAACACACTGAAAAAGCAAGCATAAAAAATACTGTTGATAAAAACATAGGTATATTAATTTCTTCACCATTTAAAGCACATAAAATCTATCACATTGATACTGTTGCTATTTCTACATCAGTTTATTACTAGATCTATTTTCTATAAAATTAGAACTCTCGGACGAAAGCCGACATAATTATCCATTTAATGCGAATTGAATAACCTAGTTCCTTTTAGGAACCCCGTAATAGCTTCTGCTGGCCCGTCCCACGTAATTAGAGATATCTTAGAAGCAGCAATTGAAAAATATCATATTGGCGCTGAAGCACACTGTGGCTTTCTGAAAAACGTTTGGTAGCCCCGGGGATACTCTATTTTACTTATCTTTTTTGGGTTTCGCAGTCAATATGGGTCCTTAGTTTCCGCTTGGCAGTCTGTTTATTGTCTAGAAAAGATTATTTTTCGTCTTATCCATAGTTGGATTGTGTGGTATCGTTACATGACTTTTAAAGACTACTAGTTTTATTCATAAACGTCCAATATGACTGTTATAGCGGATTTAACACTAAAGTTCGTATGTCTTTGTTTGTCATAATCGAAATTTGTTTCGTCAGAAAGGGATAAATAACCACATATAAGATAAGTTTAAGGTAAGATAAGTTTTATGAATAATTGAGTATGTTTGTTAAAACGACTTTTCTACTTAGAAATTCGCATTTTGGTTAAGTTTAGGTGTGTACCGAATTAAAAGCTAGTTAGTAACACCAACTGCTTAACGTGCCTTCCGAAGCACGGAGATGCTTGTCATGGACGTCACTTAAATGGTCGGAATGGTCACCCATCCAATCACGACCGCGCCGTGGGTTGCTTAACTTTGCAGCAACTTTGCTAAGCAGTTGGTCCCGGCTAATATCTGTGGTATTAGTCGTTAAGCCTAGTCAGAGGCCCTAGGGCGGCTTGATAACTTCTGACAGTAAGGTTTGTCACTTGCCTTACATACACCCCTCCACCAATCCGCACTGAGCCCGCGTGGTGAAGTATGGCTCGTTCCTCCTCGTAGTTGAGGTGAGGCCTTTTCCCAGCAGTGGGATCTAATAGGCTGACTTATATAGTAACACCACTAGATAGATTGTCACTAAATTGCCTAATATTATGTATAAGAAAACGGTACCTAGTAGTTTCTCATTGCATTTTCTTCTCAGAAGCACTAAACAATAAATATTGAGACAATAACTAGAACTATTTCATAAGGAACGAATTAATCAAACGATGAATTTGCTTTGGACCGCATAGGAACACATACGTAATGAGAAACGAGTGATATTAAGCCCTGCCGCTAGGGGGCGCTTAAATCAAAAGGAAAAACCATTTCAAGCCATTTTTCATAATATATTGAAACTGTGTTTCAATTTTTCAATTGCGATTCCAGCTGCGCGTTTCATAGCCTTTTTAATGGGAATTTCTTCCAGGAATTGACTGGTACCTACTATGAACATTTCCACGTTAAATTAATTATTTTATTTCTTTTTATTCTGATACGCATTTCCACGAACTAAGTTAAATTAATTATTTTATAATAAAATAAAAATAAGCTTCCTGTTCCATAATTAAGGCTTAAAAAGGTTGATCATTCTTTCATGGGGAAATGTATCATATTTTTACTCATTAAAACACAATTTTACGGATACGGGAGACTCCCTGTGACCACGAACGCTGTAAAGTGTTTGAAACGTCAGGTTTTAAATAAAATGTAAATAAATCGCGAAGTAATCCGTAAAATTGTGTTTTAATGAGTTCAACAATTCGCGTAAACGTAAGAAACAAATATCATATTTTTAAATAAGTTACCACCGATTTGTATAAATTAAGACTCTTGCCACCTTATTACAAAAACGTACCAGGTTTTACCAACCAGGACTTTTAGTAGACAAATTAAAAATAAATGACACATTCGTAAAAGAGAATAGTAAAGAAACGATTTTCTGATTGGTCGGCTCATATTTAATGTAGTCCTGGTTTAAACCTGGTACTAAGTTTTTATGATAAGGGGATAAGATTTCTTACATAACACTAACACGTAAGGGCTCTTTCAATTTATGCGTTTCTTGACGGCCGGCTGCGGTGCGGAAGCGGTGCGTTTATCGTCGGTACCGAGAACCGAGTAGAGAACTGAGTTTTCGGTACCGACGCCGCAGTGTTGCCGCACCGCGCGTTTTGTATAAAAACAAACGACCGTCCGTATGCGGTACGATAAACGCACCGCTTCCGCACCACAGCCGGCCGTCAAGAAACGCATAAATTGAAAGAGCCCTAAGAGTATGGCAGTGGCCAGCATATCAGACTACCCATCTACGTTGTAAAGTCACCCCTATCGCAACTGCATAAGTTGCTTCAGTATTTAGCTGGATGTGCCGTACAGAAAACCGACATTCACCTTATTGGAGCTGAAACAAGTATTTCACAACATATTGTATTGTTTAAGAGCATTAAGTTTATTGAGAAAACTACTTCAATACACAGTCAAAACATACATGCGAATGCGCTTTCTCAACCTATTTCGACCAGTGTTACTTATTTTTAAAGCTTTTTTATACAAAACCCAGATTTAATGCCAAATTTTGAGCAATTAAAACAGTAAAGTAATAATGTCATTTAGACCGTGATTAACAAGACAAACCACACCATCGAGAATAGGAGTGGAAAGATGCTGGGACACTTAGTGCGACACGATGACCATATCAAAGTGTCGAGATGAGAAAAAAAATTTAAGGGAAAAGGAAAAGAGGAAGACCAATAAGGTCCTACATGGACCAAATAAAGAAACAGTTAGGTGTCGTGTCGTACCGAGAAATCAAGGAGATAGCAATGAATAGAGAGGAATGGAGAAGACTCCACCGACAAGAGCGTAGCTCTTAAATTATAAATAGATAGATAAAAGACAAGGCCAAATCACTGTTATTTTTTTAATAACACCACTAGTAATTGGATTGCGGGCTAACTGTATTACCCTTTAGGTGGCGGTTAATGTGAAGACAATGTGAGGCAACACGCTTGTTCATGTTGTTAGTGTTGTTAGACTGTCACAGCCGCATTAACGGCTAAAGTGATGGATCGACTGTTGTTGGATCAACGTCAAAGAATAACGAATGTGGTACAGCTGTAAGTGCGTATCTTCTAATGTCCTTGACGAGTGTAAAATATGAATAATTTAAGCCCGTTTTCTTTGCGTGAATTGAGTGGCAAACATTGTAAACAATCTTGACGTTTCTTTTTAACGAAATTATTCATTCAAAAATAAAATAGACACAAAATAACAACCTACTATGGTAATTTATCATCTAATATATACACTATTATATTATATGGTTAGTATTTTAGTCACCGCTTTTTTTTTTTCAATGTCTTAAGCATTAGGTTATTTTATTGCCCGTGACTTCGTCTTCATATTCTTTCTTCATAGATCCTACGATACACAATCACTCATACGCCGTCCAGCAATCATAATCTCTTATTGTACTCATCGACCAAGCCAACTAGACAACTGTCAAACGACTTACGACGACGAATACAAAGAAATCACCAAAGGTAATTAAAAAGCAATATTGTTACAATTTAGATGAATTGCCTAAGTTTATTTTAACGCCATTGCTTTTAATTTCCATCGGTAATTTCGTTGTATTCGTCGTTGAAAGTCGTTTGACAGTTGTCTAGTTGGCTTGGTCGGGTAGTAGTATTATGTCGAACGGTGAAAAGAGGTCAACTGTATCTCGGGATATACTTATCCTATTAAGTTGAAAAATAGCTATTAACTAAAATGTATTTTTCTACATCCAAGGATGATCTCAAAAGGCAGCTGAAGTGCTACTATCTAAGCGCAAAATCGCAACAACCTTGGGAACAAGTCCTGCAACAGCTTGGTATCTATAATACTTTTTAACGCTGTTCGACAGCAGCGCCGCACAGCTGTGGACGGCCGTGATGAGGAATCACCAATTTGACAATTCTGCTATGAAATTGGTATTCTGTAGCAAAACAGCCTTTCGATTTTGACAACAGCCTCGACGTATGCCTCTGATCTTGACAGCTCACTCCGCACTTCTCTTTCATAGCAAGGGAACAATCGCCCGATCATTGGTGCGCGAACGGAATGCGTTGCGCAAGCGCATTGTGAACGCATCGCGCCAACAAACCGCAAAGGTTCTGTTTGTATGAGGATCAAAATTAACGTAATATGAGATGATTTCAAGTGATGAGAAGAGAGGATCAACATGTGACAACAACAGTGATGAGTATGAATGTTAGTGGATGGAAGAGAAGAGGCCGACCGAGAAAGAAATGGATGGACCGACCCCGAATATAATGGGAACCGGGCAAGAAAATTATGATGATGAGATAATAAGTCTATTTTCCACCATTAATGAGAGTTTTAAGAGAGATGCGTCACGAGACGTGTTAATAAAGGTTTGGCATTTTCGTTTCTTTTGGTTGGTGTCATCCTTTGATTGTTTTATTTGAGATCACTAACAGATTAACAGTCATAGCAATTGAATATATTTATATCAATTAAATATATTGTTATATTGTAAAATATATATCATGCTTGAAAGACACATGTACGTACTGAGAGAATTTTCGACTATTATAATTATATCGAATAAAAAATACCGAAATCTACCTTGGAACAAATAGATATGTCAGGGAGATGTGGCTTCTTAGCGTATTTAAACGTTTGCGTTTAAATACAAAATACTGAAACCTTTTTAGATAAAATAGCCTTAAAACCGCAGATTTAATTCATTTGACCGGATTGAACTGTCACCTGTCTACTAAAACATGCGTATCGTACATTCACATGACGTCACCTTGTTCGATGGATTGATATTACAACTCGATAAGATGATAATTTACAAGGCTGTGGGCGTCACATTAGTCAAGCCGACAAATGTTATTCAATAAACGATATTTAATGATGATAATACACGTAGGAAAGAGCTTTTGGAGAATTGTGAAAACATAAAAGTCATTATGAGTGTCGCATTACGTCACATACATTGCGGTTTTGTTCTGCGTCTGATCTGACTCCGTCAAATACGTCATTTGATTTGAAATATAAAATACCAGACCGTCTTACTGAGGAAAATAAAAAAAAATCTGAAGACTTGGCTGTATAGACCTAGCTCCTTAGCCGACTGAGAACGGGTAAAAAAAACAACACTTCTAACTTAGCCAACTATTATTTATTCTGTGACTTAGCTTAGCTTACTAATAAATATTGATTATGATCTTTCGAAAGTCGAATCGCTTATTGAGATAAAGTGTTTCGTAACAATTTCAAAGCTCTTTATATGTGAAAGGATCAGGCCGGCTGTCTGTCAGTGCCTTTTGCTGTATTATTTCGCTTCTGCGAAAAAAGATATGACAACCCATTAATCGCACATTTATTGGTTCAGACGTACCACAATAAGTTATGATGATGTAACGTACCTTTTCGTATTTTAGCAAATCGTAATCCGAAACGATGTGTTTAAGAGTTTCAAAGCCGAAGCAAAGTGTTTTAATTTTTGAAAATAACAATCTGAAATAAACGTTCAACTAATTAAATCAGGCGAGATTGCGGTCAACTGTCTACCTCTTTTTTTGGCTTAACGGCTTGTGCAATGGCATTTTCATGAAATGCCTGTATTAATAAAAAAAAACTTTGAGGTGTTTTCTGTTTTTAGGTATGATATATATCTGATGCACAAATTCATTCAGAAACCCTTGCAACTTTGTCATCCTAAATTACAAAACCATTACATTGAATAAAGTGGTAACAGCATTTTTATCTAGAATCTAGCATAGAATTTGTATTTTAAGTTTTTTTTAATTTCATGTAGATATTGTGTTGTTAGTCATTATTACTCGTAAAAGAGAAGGTGTGAAACGCACCAATGTGACCTCTGCCCTCTCGCTTACCGCAGCTATTAATCGCGCGGAGAAATTGTTTGTGCCTCCATCACAAATTAACAATTAACACTTTTTAACAGCCTGAATTTTGAAATTAACGGATATTTTATTATCCGCCGTTTTAGCCCTAACAATAAAATAACTCTTTCCTCAAACATGCCGTTCCATTAACATACTTCGCAAGCATCAAGGATTGCGATCTATACGCACGTTGCATACACCCACGCTAACCACCTTATATCTACAGATCAACCACCTGCTAACACCTACGCACAAAGTTGAAAATTGAACCAACCAGCTATAACTGACAAGCTGTCTGATCTCGCGAACCAAGCGACTTGATCTACAGAGATTGCGCTGCGCAAACGATTGTGAGGTCAGGATAAACTGGCTTTCAGCTTTTAAATGAGTCACTATAAATTTGTTGTGGTAGGACGTGTGCACCAAAGTATATATAATAATAAGGTGGTGGCGGGACTCTTAACAAGTTTATTGCGGGCCTTTGGGTCATGTGACTGTGTCGACAAGATGACGTTGGGATAAGCATTGCCATACCTCGAAAATCATCAACAATATCGATAGGCCTATCGATATAGTATCGATAGCTCCATTAAGGTCAATACTATCGACATACAGCAATACTATGAATATTAAATCAAAAAATATTCACAATACTATTGAATAAAAGGCCAATATTGATAGGACAAAACTATCGATACTATTGATAGTTGTTGAATTAGTCGGAGTAATTTTAATATTGAAATTCGATACTATAGATAGTATCGCTATGTGTCGATAGTATTTATACAAATGGAGCTATTGATACTATCGATAGACTATCGATACTATTGCTTTTGCCTCAACTATCGACAGGCTATCGAAAAACTATCGATAGTGGAATATTGAGCAGCAACACTAGTTGGGATTATTTACACCTGAGCTACTCATTTGCGATGTCCTCATATTTGTTTGTAATTATTCCGCTCGGTGCACACGTTCTGATGGATAAACCTGCGATCTGATCTTTAGATCTTTGAAGCTTGAAGGCGGCCTTTGGTAATGACAATGATATCCAATGAGACAATGGAAAAATTAGCTACAAGTATTTTAGTCGAGTTAAATGTCTTTTTAAATTAAGCAGAGTATTTTACAAAGGCGGTTTGAATGAAGACTTCATTAATGCGATTGAAATGTTGCATTATTTATCAACTCTTAAGCCTACAATATTTGAAAAATAAGTCAGAGTCAAATAATACCCATTCTCCTTTTAACTTGGACAGATGAGCTACTTGTATCACAGTTGATACTATTAAATTTCTGTATAATACTCGTATTATGCTAAAAAATATTGTCATAGTATGTCATTCAATACAAATTGGATGTTTATTTCGTCCGTCAAGACGTAGTCTTATTTTCATTATAGGGGGAAATGTGCGCCTATGCATACCACGAATACTGGTAATATCACCCTTTCTTGTTTATTTCGGCATTGGTTAAATGCCTATTTTTAACTGTCCAATAAAAAGTTACTGGATAAACAGCGACGTATAAAACGTTACTCAATAAAAGGTGACACACACATGGGAAGATGACACATTAAAATCAGTGGTAACAAAATCTTCAGATCCAACTTTGGAAATCGTATTTTGGTCAACCAACTTGACGTCAAGTTGGCTGACGATCTATAAAATGAAATTCTATGTTATCGGCTAAGTACCAAATATTTCAATATAGTACCAAATAGTACACATCCCGTACAGAATACTGGTGATATCTGAACGCTGATCTATCACTTTGATCAGCCATTCTGATGGTCAACATAAATCATCCCTCAGGTACTAGGTTAAAAATAAAACTCAAACGTAGGCAAATGAAACCCGTTTAAAAAAATGTGTCCATTGAACGAGAGAAGCCTTACATGTAAACAACAAAACGGCGCACGTGTACGCTAGGAGATCGCAAAAACTATAATTAATTACTGGCATGACATCAAGCAAAAAGGCTATTAAATGCTAATTAGCGACCTTGCGGCAGGCGACAATGACAAAACAAGATGCAAGCCTTTAGAAAGTTACATGTCCTGGGGTATTTTTGGACCCATACACTAAAGGTGTTTTTTTTGCTCACGCACGTGATTGAGATACATAATCTGTGATACGTAGAACCCGCGACAGTGCAGTGACATGTGAAATGTTCTTTGACATCACAGGTTATGTATCTCAATCCCGCGTGCGTGAGCAAATTCGCACGACTCACGACTTAAAAAATACCCTTAGGCTGTAATTCCACCAGAGATATGCACGGCAGCGCGTAGCATAGGATGAACCAATTTTATTAAATCCAAACACATCTATTTTCGAAACTTGCTGTTCGAATTTAAATTGGTCAAAAACGGTTTGACGAAGTTTTAAATAATAGATTGATTTATTTACATAATATTGTAAAACTATAAATTCATTGTCCCGATGTTTCATTTTAAAGAAAAACAGTTATCCGATCATCAAACTTTAATTTCAAACAGTTTTAAAGATCGAAGTAACCGTTATCTTCTCGATTTGGGGAAACCCGACTCGCTGTGGTCCTTCGCCGTGGTACTAGTCTGCCCAATACTAGAGTGTAATTTAGAAGCAGGAGGCGCGGAGGGAGGACTGCACTTCCCGCAGCGCCGGAGAAAAGCGGATCATATGCATGCTGCATGTCTGCCTGCATGCTGCATGCCTGCTTGGATGCTACGAGCTCGCTTGCACAGTGCATGCCTGCTTACATGCTGTATGCTTGCTTGTATGCTACAAGCTCTCTTGCACAATGCATGCCTGTTGAATGCATTTTTGTTTTTTTTTTGTTATTATGATATAATATTAAAAACATTTTTTTAGAAACTGTTACATCTAGCAATAATAGTTTTGTCAAACGATGAGTTATAACTCAAAACATATTGAATTTGAAAAAAAAATGACAAATGGAAATCGAATTTTCAAAAGAATGTCAATCGTGTTTTCGGTCAAATGAATATATGGCAAATAAAAAAAGGATTAACGATTTCGATGAAATTTGCACTAGAAAATTTCGGATTTAAAAGGGATCTAAACAATCAATCCAATAAATGTGTATAGAGAAACGTCATATTTTACGCCTTATACTAAATTTCTGACAACTTGGTATTGAACAAACTGGACCTTCTTGTGATTAAGAATTGTTTGTACCCAAATGGTTATCTGAAAGAGATTGCTCTTAGCGATAAGACCGCCTACTCTGTACATCTTTGTGTAATTGCTTTGTTATTTATTTTATAAAGAGCTATCTATCTCCACTATAAGGTACTTAATTTGTGATCTTAGGCAGGACTGATGTTACTTTCTCACACTTGAAGTTATTCAAGATAGCGAACTCAACTTTTTATTTTTCCAACCATCGTTATCAAAGTGCGTAGTAAGTAAAAGAAATGTATTCCTATTACAATACGGTGTAAGCGCGTGACGAATCTCTGTGACCAATGACGTTAGGTAGTGTATTAATGAAAACGCACACGCACTCAAACTAGCCGATCCGTGACGGACCGGCAATTTTCACACGAATTCAGAGCAAAATATACAACAAGTATGACATTTTCTCTTGTGACTGCTGAATGTGCCCTGAATCGTGTTATTCATTTGTCCTGCCCTAAGTTAGGACCTAACCTAATCTAAAGATACTTCAACTTCCAAAAACATTTAGCCGCAGCGACATACATGTACACATCAAAAAAGTTAATCTTTTTGTTAGGTACGATAATTTTAATTATAATTTCTTCTTATTTTTAGATTATTTATTTATAATTAAATTAAATTTTAAAAAAATGTTTTGCTTTTGCTAAACTTCACAAACTTGTTTGATGTAAGTATGAATGATTTTCTTGAAAATTACAAAATTATAGGAGGTATTCAATCAGTACGTTACTGACTTAGAGCCGATTTTTAAAATTCAAATAAAAAAATACTGGCTGAATAAACAGCAACCTATTGAAAATGCCACGCAATTAATGGTGTCACAGATGAGGTGGTGAACATTAAAACCATTCGTGCTGCATTTATTTCACGAATATTTCTGAACTGACTACCTATTGAAATTCAGCACTCAGAAATACCCTATTAGAGGGCAGGTTGTCCACCTGCCCTCCAATAGGGTATTCTACATTGGTTACAAATATATTATAAAATGTTCGTTTAGATTCAGCAGTCAACTCGTATTTTTATTTTCTAGAAATATTATCGCTTTATGCAATGGAAAATGTATACAAGTTTAACGATAAATCAATGAAGGACGTACGCGCCAAAGATGCTCATATCAGTATCGTAACTATTTAAGGTCTCCCAATTCTTGAAATCAAAGGGGTGACTTGAAATTGTCCCGCAAATATAATTATCCTTTGCTACGTTTCTGGCTGCAGTTTTATGAAGCAAATATGGGTTTCTATGATGAATTAGGAGCACATCTCTAAAGTCATCACTATCAGGGTAATCCACAATCTTACTAACTCAGGCACCGCATTTACGAATTTAGAAAAAAAATGCGTCAGCAAATAAATCAAAAAATCTCCCGCCATATTTGAGCAATTTTCCCTCCTGACGACTGCTATTTATCCGTATTACGATAACCCCGTGCTATTGAACATAAATTTCTATTCAGAGGGTAGTAGAGTATAAAATTGGTTAGCGATGCTGCGATACAGCCCCGGGATGGTGTTAAACGAAATTGAATTTTAGCCGCATAGTGTCAGAGGTTATTTTTGCGTGTAGAGATTACAGTATAAGGTCAGTAGAGCAGCCATCTTTAGCAACAGGTTATATCGATCGTGGCGCCATCTACACTGAACTAACAATGCAATAAGTTTGCGGCCAAGTTTTGCGTCTAGAATTAATTCTGAAAGGTTTATGTAATTAGAAAAGTTTGTAGCCAACCAATTGTTTAGTAGAAGCTAACTACAGAGAAGTATACACAGATAGAACTAGTATCCTAACTTTATAAATTACTATTTTACACTTCACATAACAACATAAATAAGACGATGTATAAACATTATAAAATATTTATTAAGAGATGAGAACATTGCTAAAGCTTATTAAACCTACTACGCGTCTAAAATACTATATACAAGTCATACATAATTATGGTAATGTTTGTTGTGCATATGTATTGTTATAAGTTGCTACACCCTTACAGGGTCTGTACTTTAGTTTATAAGGTTTTATAAACTCTGTACTAAACTGCAATAAATAAATAAAGTCAACATTTTTTTTTGTTTTAGGTACCTATCTAAGATAACAAAAATTGTGACGTGCTGCCACTGTTTAGGTATACTAGACTAGACTACCCCACTTTGACCTTGAACTGCTTCTAATTCCTACGTAATAAAAGTTGTTTTCGTAGTTCACTTGGGTAACCTGATGTGCTGCCGACCGTACATTTTTATCGCTGCCCTAAGATATTATTAGGTAAACTAGTTACCTATAAAAATTAAATCAAATTTCACTTACAAAAATTAATCGACTGTGTCATCCGGTGGGACACGAACCCACGTCCCTTCGCTATCCGGGCGAGTGATCTTACCAACTACGCTACGGAGGACGTTAGTCAGTCGACGAATTTTTGCAAGTGCTTGCTACGCCAGTGAGCCGGCGTTCGATTTCATCAATACTTGGGGAATGTACCCGCACGTATCCAATGGAAATATTTTTACAAATATTTAACCATCAGTTAAGATGAAATCAGCTTAACTTATTATATTTAATTTCCCACCTGTGTCCCACCGGATGACACAGTCGATAAATTTTTGTAAGTGAAATTTGATTTAATTTCGTAACTAACATATTGCAAAATAATTGCTTAAGTATAACTTAAATAAAATATAATAGTTACCTATAACTTTTTATTTATTTACCTTCAAACTTTTAAAAATCTAATTAGTTTAAAGCTTAGTATTTCTGTCACGCCTGGAACTCTGATCCAATTAATATTTACGGTATCAACCCTTCATTGAAAGCAAGCCAATTTAGTACAGAACGCGCTTCTCTCGCAAAACGTCGCATCTGAAAATTTTAAGTTACCAAATCATGGACATACATAGGACACATACTTTATTTTTTCCTAAAACTTTTCACCTTTTAAAACGCGCATTTTAAACCATAGCTCTACAACACACGACAATAAAACAGTTCGTAATATAGTTATTTAGATCGCAACTGCATACTATGATATCATTGTAGAATTCCTTTAAACTACTTACTATGTATTCAGTGCGTATTTTCAATTGTTTAATGGAGTATAATATGGGGTTTATCACGGACCGTGCTATGTTAATGATTTATTTCACTCTGATAAGTTTTTCTGATACGCTCTGGGAGAAAAATACAATTGCGCCAAAGTACTCACGCCGGCTGTGGTAACACGATTGTTAACCACCTTGCGTGTGGAACTCGTGTTATGCGCAGACGCACATATTTTGATTTTTTTTCCGTTTTCTTTGTGACTATCGAAATTTGTATACAGATAAAAACGACATCGTTTTGAAAGGCAACACACTCACCTATAAGCTCACTGACCCTCAAATTACTAAAATTATTGTGGCTTAAATAAGTAACGGTAAATCTTTTATTGCGACTGCAGAAAATTAAATAAATAATAAATTGTCTCAGCAAACACACTAATTACCTAGCTCCAAACTAAGCGTAAGCGTGTGCTATGACGACTAGGAAAACAGATAGCCATACTTATAAACGTTTACATACATCCATGACTTAAGTACAAATGCTCGTGTTCATCACACAAACATTTGCCCCTTTCGGGATTCGAACCCGCAACCTCTGGTTTTGTAGTCCAGAGCGCGAACCACTATCACTACACCAAGACGGTTGTCAAAATTTTGAAATTGATTTTTTATTGAGAATATAAACCATATTCGCTGGACATAACAATCCCATTCTTTCCATTCAGAGCATTATTCCGTGTAATAATCATAAGTAAAAAGTAAACAGAGCGTTCGCGAGTCCATCAATACACATCATTTGTGTTTGCTGAGCCAACAATCACACAAGTAGGGATGGCCGACATCACCATCAGCTAGATAGTTACCTATCGATAATTCTAAGTAAGCTCAGGTAAACTGATCATGTAAATAAATAAAAATTGGCCTTGGCCATCGTTGTATTCATCGAAATGAGTATTTTCCTTTTCCCTATCATAACGATCAATAAAACAATATTATATTATTTTGTTCGACAGATTATCGATATTGAATTATTTATTTCAATATTCCTTGAACTAAGTTATACAATAATAAGAACACTGTAAATGGTATGCAATAGTGCTATAATCCGCCTTGTTAAGCTTTTTGCTAACAATAGAATTCAGAATAAATTATGATTTCGCCTAAATACGTGTGGTCTTCTGTGCCCGTATTAAATACTACTGCTGCAAATGTTAGAGCATTATCGACATCGATACCTTCTTAATGAAGTAGGTACATCCTTATCTGAGGTCCAATTACAACAGTCGTCGCAAACAGACCGTTTAGCGCGTCACGATTGCCTACTGTATCACTATTTGAATAAATCATACCGCTCGAAATCATGCAAAATTGGGCAGTAGATTAAACAAAAAAGTGAGCTCACATGCTAAATAATACGAATTTGATATGGTCACGTTTTGGTAATTTATCTCATCTTATCTATTATTTGTTTTATACCGAATGACGTCAGTCGCCGAGAATATCTAAAAACCAATTCCCTAAAACCTGATACTTTCATAAATTAATTATCTACGTTGAATCAGTTACATTAGACCTACAAATACATTTTATTTATTCCTGTTTCTCTAGCAGAGTTATTTATAAAAACAATTCATAATTTTGTACTGAAAGTTCGAATCGATTTCATTACAAAAGTTTGCTCAAAACTTTGCGACCGTTAAAATATCAAACTGATGTGTCTAACTAAAATTACTGAATGTTGGAATGAAACAAATGACAATAACAATGATAGTGCGTCTCATCTCAGTGTAACCTTGGCATTGTAACGCCAACGAACACACTAATAGCACCCTTTACATAGTCAATATTAGTTTAGTCAGTGTGTCAAGTCCATTGGAACACGCGAATAATTCACAATGTCATGCAACATAATCATAGATTACCTATTAGGTATGATTATGATTGCCGATTTATCATCATCTTTTTAACGTTATCCTGGTAGTGCAGTTGAGAGCCCAGGATTTGCTTAGGACCATGATCCAGGACATGGCAGACGATTATAGTGGACCGGCTGCCATTAGACCTCTGCAACCCTGTAAACAGCTTGAATAACGGTGCCTGAATGTGCAGGTTTCCTCACGATATACTTTTTAAATATTAATAGGCAGACATTTGACCACAATCTCACCTGATGGTAAGCGACGATGTGGCCAAAGATGGGTAATGTTCGACTAGTAACTGCCTATTTTCAAGGAATCCAGACCATAGGGAAACATTTCAGCCGGCAATGAATTCCAGTCTCTAGCCGTACGCAAGAGAAATGTAGAACGTCTTCCCCTTACTGAGAGAGTATTGGTTAGTAAAACAACTAATGTAGGTACATAACTAAGAATAAGTCATTGGTACATGGCGGCACGTGGGATTGAACCTGATTACCGATTTATATTTTAAATAAAAAAAAAAACAGTTACTGTTAAGGATTATAGTATGATAATAATACTTAGATCAACGTTTGCGCAGTACGCAATTCTCGTGGATAAGTATTTTACGAAAACTATATTTTTAGGTTGCAATAGGTACCAAATCATAATAGTAATTTGATAATTTTTATATCATTAATCATCATGAATCAAGCAGAATAAATAAATAAACATTGAGTAGGTTTTAGTTCAAGTTATAACAACGATTTATTATCATTGCATCAAAATAACTGCCAATCTCATAGTTATTCCCAATCCAGCGTAGTTTTTTCAGTTCTACATTTCAAACGTGGCTGATAATAGAGAAATCATGAAACGATAGAGCATTTTGATGCAATAGAAAAAAAAATAATGGACTAAACTAAAGAGGTAGTAAAAACATAAACAATTGCACGTTACCAGCAGGCACGGCGCGGCGAGAGCTGCGCGCACGCACGCAACGGGCTTCATAGGGTTGTCGTCATTTTGTAAAAATATTTCCATTAAATACATGCGGGTACATTCCCCAAGTATTGCTTACTGGCGTAGCAAGCACTTGCAAAAATTCCGCGACTGGCTAACGTCCTCTGTAGCTTAGTTGGTAAGAGCACTCGCCCGGATAGCGAAGGGACGTGGCTTCGAGTCCCACCGGACGACACAGTCGATTAATTTTTGTAAGTGAAATTTGATTTAAATTGTCGTCACATTTTTAGGGGAAAAGAAAACAAACAGAGTTTGAAAAATAGACAATGAATATTTAAACAGTAATTTGCATGCAATGCATCTTTAAAAAATGTACATACAACATATTATTGTGCATTATACAGTTTTATTCTCTGACTGATTAACATCGTTAACAATATAAATAAACCCACATTACCTACTTAAATTGCTATGTATGGTTGATAAAATTGAAATTCAGCGGTAGTGGTTGAATTTTGCAACTGCAGATACCATATAAAAATATAGATACGTTAATCATCGCAAATGTTAACTGAACAAAAATGGTGCGACCCTAATCGCAATACGACGCCGGCGCGCGGCCTTGCGCCGAGTTCCGTGAAAGGCGATCGGTTTTACTATGTTTAAACATGTGCCGCTTGTGATACCGCGACCGAACCGGTGTATTTGTGTCTATATCGTGTCTTTTATTGGCCGGTGGCACGCACGTGGCGCCTCTGGGCCTGAAGTTATCGAGAATAGAACCGATAACTTAACTATACCTCGTAATACCTGAGGCTAAAACACAATCATTGGACCTCACTAGGAAATAAAGTCAGCATACGTGTTATCTCAACTATGAGGTGGTGTAAGTACCTACTACATCACACGGTCTCAGTGTGGATTAGTGGAAGCATTTCTGTAAGGCCAGTGACCAACCTTACTGTCAGATGTTATCAAGCTAACGGGGTGCTACTTAAGTATTTAGGCAATGCTTCATAATATCAATAATATCATTCGGGAAATACAAATCGCGTCTGGAGCAAAAATGAGCCAATCAATTATATTTGAGCAACTAACCACTAAATTTGGCGGAATATTACCCAAAATGATATGTTCTTATAATATGAAACAAGGAGCAAATTCAAGTTAATACCAAATAGGAGTAGAGTAGACAGTTCTCAGAAATAAAGTCACTCAGGCATAGATCATTTACTACACTGTATACAAGCCTAGATAACACACGAATAGCTCTAATAACTACAATATAATGATAACAATTATGAAGTTTGTACATGTAAAAAGCAAGTCACAGCCCATAAAAAAATCTAGAAAATTACCATGTGATTGTTTTATTTCCATAATCAATGCTCAACTATGTCGAGTCAGTTATGAATAGCAACAACATGTCATGCAAAGTAAAACTATATGATTAAGTATTGTGAATGAACGATTACCAGCGTCCATTGAGTTTCGTGTCATTCAAACAGACGGGTATAATCATTCACAAGACAATAGAGTGAATATACAGCGACAAAGTGACAAACCTATTTTCTAGCAAAAAGAAACAAAAAAGCAAGTATTTGTCAAATGTTCTTATAAAACCCAAAAAATGCTAACCAGTAAAACATATCATACAAATCAAAGATCACGGTGGTTTGACACTAAGAAAGGAAGAGGTTCAAAATTCGACTGCATGATTTTTAAACATACTTTTTGGTACACCATTTCTCCGCCTATTATGAATTAAACTTTTGTTATAAGAATTACCCTTGATTAACTAGATACCAAGTATTTTCCCATGAGGTTGAATCAACTAACAAATGAAATATTTATTTAAATAGGTACTACGCGTCTCCCTCAATTTTTAAGCAAACATCCTTCAAAATTGCCTATACAATTCAACTGACATTGAAAACTCAGTCCAAAACGATGTCATAGTGTCCGAGCATCACATCCGCCGTCATCAACCGATCAGTCCGTCGTTAAACTCATTTATGTGCCACATCGCTTAATAGTAGACTGGTCAATAGAACTTACAAATGTCAAAATTGGCAATGTCCTTTATTTAGTCACTTTAGTTGGCATATGTTTCGATTGCAGAATTTCTAATATCGTTATTACCACTTTATTTCATATTGAGTGTGCTATTTTAATGACTAAATAGGTCTAGTAAAAAAGTTATTTTTAATTTACTATGATACGGCTACAGAATTATTGAAGTTTTCAACAACGCTTATCACAGCTAATTTGCAAGTTAAAATTGAACGTGGAAATAAATAAAATCTCAGTTACGACCTTATCTTTTACGCGCTCGCTATACGAGGGTCGAAATGACGCTAAAAATTAAATGATTTTGTTTTCACACACTCGTAATTGAATTTAAAAGGGAAACCGTCAAAAGGTCAAAGTTGGTTTGTCAATACGAATCGTTTAGTCCCGTTAATTAAAATTGCGTGACAGAAGTTCGAAGTGATTTCGTATAAGTATGTAGTTACGAAACTGTAATTTTAAAATAAGTAAAATCACTATGACATTGTCACACATTTTTTGACTTTGTGGATTATAATTATTTTTATAACGTAAGCAATTATTTTGCAAGTTTTTACGAAATTGAATTTAATTTCGCTCACCAAAAATAATCGACTGTGTCATCCGGTGGTGTGTGGATTATACATAACTGGCCTGCGACAACGTCTGCACAAATGCTAAATTTCCCATGCAAACTGTTTTACTCATTTTACCTCCATTATTTGTTTTTTTCTACGTTTTCTATATGAAATGGGTTACAAGCGACAAGGAAAAAGACAGATTTTAGTCACAATCAGTTGGTCTCGTGTATTAAATTTATCACTTACGGGATACAAGCGGAGTACTAGTACTTATTTTGTGATACAAGGAAAGTATAACGTCTGCTTGCTAGCACAGTGAATCGTAGAACGAAAAAAGAGTGTAAGAGGCGATCGTGGATTTTATACTAAACTACAGACTAAGCATTATTCAGTGTGGTCATGTAAATTTTGCCAACATTTTTTCTATATTGCAATTCGGGGGAGAGGCAAATCTAATAAATCATAGATCACGAAAATCGTATCAGCCGTTTTTAATTTATAAATGGTGTAACTAACTCGACTTTGTTTTAGCTATTCGCCAGCTTATCTCCATGACCACTTTTAGCTCTGACGAATGTTTAGTTATTTAAATCAATATTTTATATCGAGCCATTGAAAGGGCTACAATGGAACAAAGGCTGAATATCCTGGAGCGAAAGCCAAAGGAAAGTTTACCTTTGACATTTGGCCCAAAGCGGTGTTCGAATGTTTGCTATAATTCTTCGCTACTGTCCGACCCACGCTTAGGCCATTGTGCCTCATTCACGTTTGTCTCCATGATTGATAAATGTGATATCGCTGAAATACTTGCCTACTTGGGAATCTGAATTACAAATTCAATGATATTGTCCATGTTACTAAATACAGTTAGGAGATCTTTGATCTTTTATATATATACACACACACACACACTCACACACACCCAACACTTTTGCAAACATACACCCACCCACATACTCATACACACACACACACATCTTATACTTACTTATACATTTCACTAATTTGCCTCAAATCGTTTTATTAAAGTTAATATAAATTGAACTTAATATTAAGTTTATGTACCTAAAATATACCTTAGGAAAAAGCAGGGTCTCCCTATACAGGTAATTGTACCTAAAAGGAGACCTCAACCTGTTTATAATGTAAACCTCTAAGACAGGAAAAAAAAATTCATTTTCATTTTTTTTTCATATTACTTGACAGCTTTATTTTTTCAATTAATAACCTTTTTAGGAATGGTAAGCGATGATGCGGCCGTGGATGAGCCATGGCTATAACTAATAATAACAGCCTATTCACACTTTTCTTAAAATTATCCAGGATCATAATGCTTAAGGAACAAAATTTTAGAAAAGCACTTGGAAAAATCAACACCAGAGGCGGGAATCGAACCCGCGTCCCTTGCATACCGGGCGATTGCCTAACCTCTCGGCCACCCTGTTCAACACTTTAGCCGGCAAGGAAATCCACTCTATCTATAGCCATACGTAAGAGAAACGTAGATACCTTGAAATAAAAAAACACCAAACCATCATATTAAATAAAATTATAATCTACCCGGTGGACTACGTCCGAAATACTCGTAGCTCAAGAAGAGCATAATATGTACCTAACTTAGGTAAACAATACTGTGATGACTCGTCTTTAAATAGAAATCACATGTGTGTGACACAAAGAGGAGCAGTAAGCTTACTCACATACATAATAGGCAGGGCAGTTTTCCACCTAAAGCTCCGTGCAGATGGGCCACTGACCACAGCCATCAGTGGCTAGCAACAAGTTGTTTACATTATTTTAATACGCCGCGTCCCGTGAAGCGAGTGGATGCCACTTGCGACTCAGTGTTCGCGACATGCCACCCGTGGCGGCCACTCGCCATTTTGACAAAGCATCTGTCAAAGTATCTAGCAGATGAGTATCAATTGTAGCGGCCACCGACCACGTTCGTTTGCGCGGGACCAAAACGCGTGGCCCGCGACAGCCACCGGTGGCGGTGGTCGGTGGTCCATTTGCGCAGTGGAAAAAGAGATTTGCGGCGTTTCCATACATTTGAGACACAGCTATCTGTTCAACCCCGCTTCGAGTGTAAAATGTATGGAAACACCACACATCCCGTTTCGTTTCGCTCCGCTTTGGTGGAACGGCCCTTTCAAAACTGAATTATTTTTTTACCTCCTATTACATTGACAAAATCTATATTTGTAAACTATTTGAAAAGAGTTATGGGAAAAATAAAAATAAATGTCGGCAGTAAAATAGTTGAGAAAATGAAGTTTTTTCTTTATGTGCACAAATCAGGAGATTTATGTATGGGGACTTTCTAAACTTTATGTTCTTAATTGTGCAAGTGGGTTCTGAAAGGGTTAATGCAATTGCTAAGCTCACTTACAAGTACATTATTCAAACTTTTTAGAGATTCTCCCATAAGCGCCTGACATTTTTTTGACCTATGACCTTATTTTGAAACTGACCCGGACATTTTCAAGTCCCTTTTTTGACAAGATTCGGGGGACTTTAATCCAATTATGCGTATGTATTGACTGTGAAACCTACATACATGTAAAAATAACGTGTAGGAATAAAGTTATTAATTATCATCTGTTCTTATTAATTTAGTAATGGATTGTCACTTGAAAGTTCTGCCATGTTTCGGCTTAGGGTTCATATGACGTAGTATCTCCTAGTGTAATTCATCTAAGAACGCATAGGTAGATAAGCGAACATTTATTAGTTAGGTATTCGTTGAGTCTTCTGCACCTTGCTCATTGTATTTATTCTGTCAATAAGGTAAAAATACATCTATTTACTCTCGATCGCTGGCTCTATTTATTTGTGGAAGATTCGTTCTTATTTGGGAATAGCTATTAACTTTGTCGACTATTGTGTATTTATTAAAGAAAAAATTATATATTGTTTTTAACAGCTTGAAACAATAACGCAATAGGTTTTCTATTTCATGATTTTGCAGGAAACGAAAAATTTGTCTTACGATGGGTAAGATCTGCCTGAAACTAAAACATGTTCATGTAACTCTATCTTTCCCTAAAGAATCAATTAAGCAACATTCTATAATTACAGCTAATGTCAAAAATTGTTACATGTTTTCTTAATACATTTCACACATAGATAGTTATATAAACATCCATGACATGTCTGTATACCCAGCAGGATCCTACGTTTGATTCAATTGACAGATATAGTGTACCGTTCAAAGTATTCAGTACCTTCAGGAGGGTCCAGCTGGAAAATAAACGACAGCGAAATCGCAAATTATTTTTCGGCGGGAGAGATACTATTTTAACGTATACGATTCGGAAGGTACTGAATACCACGGATGTTACACTCTAGCTGTCAATCGAATTAAACGTACGATCCTGCTTGGTTATACAGAAATGTCATGGATGTTTATATAAGTACGTGTAAAATGTATGAAGAAGAAGAAGACTGAGGTTAAAATGCCTATGTCGTGCTCATCACAAAAATTTGCCTATTTTGGGGTTCAGGCCCGCAACGGCTAGCATTGAATTCCAGGGTGCAGACAACTACACCAAGAAAGTCGTCTTTAAACCAAATTGTGGCTGCCAAGAGTTATGCCTGCAGTGGCATTGACGACATAGGTGCTGAAACTGCTCTAAGATGCGAAAAAGACTAGACCAGTTCAAATAATCACCCGGAATATCAGCCCCAGGATCACTGCTGCGCATAGGCCTAGATTATTACCAAAGATTTCCAAATTGAATTGTTTTAAGAGCTTGCACCCAGTGCGATCTAGCGACCTTTATAGTTCGTCTGTCCATTTTGGTAGTATAACACAACGCATACGTAATAGGCGAGTTTAAATAAGAGAAGTGGAAGATTATTTCAACCTCCAAACAGAGCTTACCTTAGGAATAGATTACACTTTAAAAAATGACCACCAGAGGCGGGAATTGGTCATTTTTTCAAGTGCCAATCTAGTCCGATAGTATCTAATCTTTAAATTGCTAAGTGATTGCTTACTTATCACTTTAAAAAACAATAATTTAGTGCATAACTTAGGTAAACAAGCCAAAAAATAAAGTTCACCGTTCCAAAAACACCTCAAGACAATGTTGCAACCGAAAATTTGATTAAGTTGAGTGAAAACGAATGTCAACGTCGGTTTTTAACAGGTTCAACGTTCTCCCAACACGTGTGCCACTTTATGCTACGTCACACCAAACGAATCTTGCACAAGGCCGCGTTACACTAATGCCCACATACTTAATTACATCCACTCGGCCGCTACTTCGCAAAACCCTGCGCACAGACAAACCACCTCAACTCCAACTGCTTACCACGCAAATCCCTACTTAAGCACGTAAAATATAAAGTTTATTTTACTTTCAAAGTACCATCTGTTGTGACTTGTTTTCATAAAGGCATACTGGACAGTGAAGCCTTACTGTAGACGAATCTATGTAACATGGAAAATCGATATTGCGTTGGCTGATGTCCTCTCTCAAGGGCACCGATGTTTATTCGAGTACTTACTCTTATGAACCTCACTGTTTGCTTGGTCTTGCGCATGTGAACTTACAATAGAACAATTCCACATTTTCTATTTTAAACTCTGTTATTAACTTACCACTATAAGACAGATACCTTTATTACTACTTGTAGTTCAAAATTTACTTCCCCAAAAACATATTCGTTTAGGTATACATACGTATAGCAAGTTTGTTTGTACGTGTATATTCTGATGTTTGACTGATCTCATAAAGCGATTTTGAAGTGTAATTGACTTAAAGAAAAGCCTTCCATGAATCGCTATTTTCAAAACAGTATTGTCATCAGTTGAAGCATCAATCACAGTGTTATGGTCGTCAGTGTCAGTAGCAAGCCTTATTAGCCGTAACTAATATGTTCATCTTTCAGCGCAAGCGAAGCAATTGGCATCCACTAGTTCCACGTTTAAGCCTACAAGTCTGAAGCGTGTAATCAAATTAACAACGTTTACAGAAACTACGCGTAATAAGGAAATTTATTTCCTTTGCGTTTTTCTAATGGCCACTAACAGGCGTGAACCGCTGGTCGCAGTGGTATTTTAATCGATGACTTATTTGAACCTTACAGTGTTAAAAATACTTCTTCTGTTGATTGCAACTAGTAACTTAATAGAGAAATAATAATAGTGGAGAAAGAACGCCTCCTTGCTGTACGCTACACTATAACCGCAGTATTTTTAGAAATGTTACTGACATACTTTGTAAGGACACCTTCACTGTGGTGTTCTAATATTGACTGTCGTATTTAATCTGGGTAAAGCAATAGCAAGAATCTCCTTTTTCCAGAAACTTGATAATCTTTGTGTTCTAATATTGACTGTCGTATTTAATCTGGGTAAAGCAATAGCAAGAATCTCCTTTTTCCAGAAACTTGATAATCTTTCATTCACAAGTCAAAACAATAATATGTTACAAACTTTTAATATTCTATAAATGTATTTAAAAGCGAATTGACAACAACTTTTATGAAAAAGACATACCTTAAAACCCAAAAATTGCGTTTTTATACTAAAATATGTGGTACATCTACAATTTTAGTAAGCAAGTGCGTTTTTTAGGAATTTAAAAATAGTTAAAATAATAGTTGACGTATATTTACTTTTAAACGTGTTCTTTCAATATAAGAACTTAGTAATTTATCACATCGTATTTTTTTCCAAAAACTGAGTCACAGTCACAATGGTATTATTTAGGTTTGTTGATTCGATGAAAACCTACAAGAGACAGCCTTGACGATAGGTAATGAGTCGCACAGATTAATACCTTCAGAGGTCGCAGTAGTGTTTTGGTATAACTGTATGTTATTGACACATAAAAGGCCATACCGGGATTACTAGGGCCAGTAAACCTTGCGTCTGATGGCCGGAAATAGATAGCTAGGTAGATTGAGGAAATGTAAAGTAGATACGAAACGTAAAGTACGAAAAACACGGCCAAAGACCTCGTTTAACTACACCTACAACTAGAAACTAATGCTCTTACGGTGAGGGAGAATATCGTGAGAAAACCTGCACATTCAGGCGACTGAATGTGTAAGTGATCCGTGGTCAGATTCTCCTGTTAACATGATCGCGGATCTGACCTCCGCAGTCGTTTCACTGTAATTACCTGATCTGCCTTATCGGTCACGGTCCAAAGCGGACCTTGGGCCCTCCCCCGCGAGAGCACAACCGGGATAACGCTAAGAAGAACAATTTAGGAATTTTTCGAATTTATACAAATAAATAAATTAAATCAGAGACATATCGTCTAAGAGATGAAACTATGAAGCATATTATAATGCTGCAGTGGATTAATAGTGCTGAAGAAGATAAAGACTACATTTTTGATCTATTTGGGGCCATATTGACCCATAACAGAAATCAAGCTCAAACTAAGGGTAAATGGCTTCGTCCATTTGATTGATCGACACCAGTTTTAAATTAATTCAATAGTGTGATGTGGACTAATACCAATTTGTTCTCACGGAATTTGCTTTACTATCTTTGCAAGTAAGAGTGACTCATTTATAACTACAAAACAAGATAATAGATACTAAAATTAGAAAAACATTATTAACACAAACATAACCGCAAACTATACTATAAACTAGCAAGTCATAGAAATCTTAAAGTATATCTAACCTCAAATAAAGTGTTCCAATAAAAACCACGTATAACTCTTTTATGTGGTTGTAAATATTGCATTTTGCGTCGTAAGTGTAAAGGATTTTGAGTTATTTTCGTTTGAAGGTTTGAATCTATTGTCGCGTATAGGTTTTACCACTTATTAAAATAATGGTGGATTATAAACATATAATAAAATAAACGTGGTCTGGGGGACTGCGCGCATCACGATTTTTACATTACATCAGTGGATCGTGATCGAGTTTGGGTCTATGAGGCGTGGGCTCACTGCGCGCGCTTTAGTACTTGCTATATATGATCAAATAGAGATCCAAAAAATAATAATTGCGCATTGCGTTGTGTAAGTGGAACTCTTTGGCAAACTCCTAAGCCCGCTTATTGGGACGACACAGGAAGGAATCCCTAACGTGTCATTATTTTCTTGGAAACTAAAAAAAGTTATAAAATTTTACGCAACAATGGCAATCAAATTGTAATTTATATTAATCAATAGGCCGACATTTAACCGAAATCTCATTAAATGGTAAACGACGATGCGGCCGAAGATCAATTTCTTAAAGGATTTTTCTTTCTAGTATTTAGAATAAAACCCAACGTAATTTTCATTCCACGCTGGCAGCGAGGACCCAAACCACTTTCGACGCGTTTAATGATGCGCATAATATTTTGTAATGCTTCGTTTTCTAACTATATTTGCTTCACTTTATACGAAGTTACTATTGAAAACGTGGTGAAAATCGCTCACTATTATTTAATAGATACTTATTGCAGTATGTTATTTTGTAAAGATGATGCGACGTTGTCTTTGATCATCGAGGACATATCCTACTACCTCTAGTAGGATATGTCCTCGATGATCAAAGACTTTTCTGGAACAAAATTAGTAACATTTCTCCTCAGAAATGTTATTAATTTTGTTCCAGAAAAATTCCGCCAAATCCGAAAGGTTCCGGATGAACCGACTCAATGTCAAACACCGTATTAGTGATGGTCAATAAGAAATAAGTATCGATAGTCGATGTTTTTGTTTAATTTTAATGGGAACAATATTTTATTACACCCAAGGATAAACTTTTCACTAATGTGCAATATAAAACTTACAAATAAATTGCTTAAATTATAAAAAATATGAATTTATAAACCTAACACAGAGAAGTCACATTGGAATCTAAATACAGTACTTAAGTCTTTTTATTAGAATGCATTTATTGATTTCTAATTTCTAAACATTGAAAATAAGGCTCATAATTTATAATACGACAGGAAACAAGTTTCTTAAAATCATGTTTTCCGATATATATCTATCAGTTTACTTAAGCACAGAGGCATTACTTTTAAAGTTTTAAAGCCCAGACAATGTTTTTTTTTGGAAAAATAAAAAAGGCTAAGTGCGAACTCGCGCACGAACGGTTCCGTACCATATCTACTTCAACTTAGTCACTTTAGAGAATTTCTTCTACCATATCTACTTCATTTTAGTCACTTTTGGACTTCCTGTGAATGAGAATGTTTCTATACCTACCCCAAACTTGTCTGGAAGGGATTGTTTTAATAAAACCGCCTACATTATACATCTTTCTGTGTCAATTGCCTTATTTCTTTTATTGGCATGGTTTGCCATAAATATTTTCTATCTATTTGAAGGCTCCAATTCCTCATTCGCTTCTCATTACATCCATTCATCACCTTTATTATCGTCACACACGTTACAGTAATAGATCGATCGATACACACATATCTACACACGCAAACATCCATACTCTTTGCTTTCACTACGCATCTCATTGTTCATAATCCATAAAACCGAGAAAACTATCAAACGTCATCATGTCAAGTGTCAGCGTTTTGTTATTCGCAAAAAAATCAATAATTCTACCAAAACCTTCCTCGGTATAATTAAGTTAATGACATTTCTGCTTAGGTATTGATTTGAGTGCGCAAGTATAAATATTTGTGCTACCGATTATATCACTATACCTCCGTGCTGCCAATGTACTAAAATAATTATTGTGTAATGTAAACTGTGCACGTAAATGTCGATAAGTCGTATAACAAATTCAGCGCAACACTAGTAACGAGTGCTAACGAATAGAATGAGATGACATTATGTGCTACCCACTTAGTGGGAGCAAGATAAGACTTAAACGTCAGTACGCTTGACCGATTTATCTTGAGCCGTAGAAAATTTTTATGAACTTTTCATAATTGCATAATTACTATTACTTACCGATGAAATGACATCCCATCCGTTTTAAAATTCGATGTTTTGCTTTATTTCTCACGACACAGTATGGAACAATACGACATTATGTTAATTATTTCTCAAATCTCATTTTTTCGTAACAATTAAAGTATTCACGTTGACATACCACACAGATCAATTGGTTTTTGACATACGGTTTTGACAGAGCTGACATCTTCTATTGCGGTTGTCAGCACAGATAAAGTTTCGGAGCAAAATAGTTTTTACTACGCCTCTAGTAGGATATGTCCTCGATGTCTTTTATTAAGCTTTAGGTCGGGACCGACTGCCTCGTTGGTCTAGGGGTCAGCACGCTGGGTACTATCCACGAGGTCCCGGGTTCGAATCCCGGGTCGGGCCGAGAGTGTTTGGGGTTTTTCTGTCTTTAAATAACTGAGATACAGCTACGGAGTCAGGAAGTTGGTGTTTAACATTCTTGTACCTCAGAAAGCTTGGTAAGCCGTTGGTGCTGCGCCTGATCTCTCTACGGTCATGTCGGACTGCCGCCTTACCGAATTAAGAGAGTGAAGGAACAGAGAGTGCAGCTGTGTATTGCTCACACACTTGTGCACGCACTAAACACGCCGCGAGCTGCCGCTTAATCGCCGAATAAAATCGCACGTGTGAAAGGGCTCTGATAGTTTTGACTGTCCACTGCCTACTTTTGACAAATGACTTTTTTTGATGCTTAAGAAATTCGCGAGAAAGACACATATGTGCACAAGGTCCCATTTGACAATATTTAGGGGGGACAATATTTTGACAAATTACGTATTTTGACGGATCGGAATCGTTATGCGGAACCACTCTAATAATATCTATTAGGTATCTTATAAGACAAGTTTTGTCCTGGTAAAAAAAAGTCTGGCTAAAGTAGCATAGCATGCATGATAATGTCTCACAAATGTCAACAGCTGCACAGAAAATATCTGAATAACCAGACACCCGCCCACACTTGCTCGTAAAATACATGAACTATCGGACATTAGGTCACAAGCGGTGTTGCAAGGTGGAAAATACATTTGGACGTAATAATGCACAATCAAAATGATTGTCATTCTGCTCACAACAATAGTAAACAGGTTTTTGCAAAAAAAAACGTATCATTTGGCATGTCATTGATATAATAGGTAACAACAATGACAACACACTTTTTTGGGTAAACATAAGATTTATTATACACACAAATTAATGAGAAAAAAACTTTAGATTCAACACTCTGTTAAAAATCATCTAAAAATTGTTCATCAGGTTGCGTTCAGCTGATTTTGAGTCCTTGTGAAACATATTATCTACGTACTTACACTTTGATTTTTTATACTGTTATTTAATTTCGTAGCTCAATAATTTATCCTCCTAGCCGAATTTCGACTACAGTGGCCAATCTCAACAGAGATTAGCCGACTGCGCGGGAGATATTATAGTGAACAAGTGTGTGCTCAATACACAGGTGCACTCTCTATTGCATCACTCTCATGATTCGGTGAGACGGCAGTCCGACATGACCGTAGAGAGATCAGGCGTTGGACCAACGGCTTAACGTGCTTTCCGAGTCACGGGGGTTTAACACCACCAAATTCCCGACTCCGGAGCTGTGTCTGAGTTATTTCAAGACAGAAAGACACAAACACTTTCGGCCCGACCCGGGATTCGAACCCGGGACCTCGTGGATAGTACCCAGCGTGCTGACCACTAGACCAACAAGGCAGGCAAGTCTTTTCGATAATAAGTACATAAGAACAGAACTTAAGTTAGAAACGCCGGCTTACACAAATCCGTATTTGTGCGGATTACGCCACTTTGCATCAAGGGCTGGATCCCCAAAGCTTTCTTTGTTGACGACGAAACAACAGATTATTTAGGCCCGTCTCTGTTTGTACGAATATTTAAAAAAATATGTACAATCACTAACATGGCTTAAGTTTTTATTCTAAGAAGTCCTGCGGTGCACTTGTTAAATCTGCCTACGTTGTGTGTCATCCGTCATACCAAACTGAAAACCAATAGGTAGGTATAGCATATAGGTAAGTACAGTCGGCAGCACGTCTGGTTATCCATTTGAATTACGAAAACAGCTTTTATAACATAAAGAATAAAGACGGTCTCAAGGTCAAAGTGGTGTAGTCGGACGTGCGGCCGTCTGTATCTACATTTTGGAATACCATGAAACCAAGTGCTCTTTTGAAAAAGAAATAAGTGACCCTAGTTGACTGCGGAATCCTAAAATTGATTTAAGCAGAACGCATCTAAACCTTCACGTTTCATATTTTCAGACACAATAGAAAATTAATTGTTATTAACCCGCCCGCGGGTCTTATGGTGTTTGACAGGTTAATATTAAGACGACCGTCTTGGTGTAGTGGTTCGTGCCCCGGACTTCTAAACCAGGCGGTTGCGGGTTCGAATCCCGCTAAGGGCAAATGTTTGTGTGATGAGCACGACCATTTGTACCTAAGTCATGAGTGTTTATAAATGTATATAAGTATGTCTATCCGTTTCCTAGTCGCCATAGCACAAGCTCACGCTTAGTTTGGGGCTAAAGAATGGGTGTGTTTGTTGAAACAATGTATTATATTATTTATTAATATTGCGTTCTATGTTTTTTCATAAGCATAGTTTATCCAAGTGGGGTGCTATCCTTTCCTGTCTGTCACGCAAAAATGCACGATTGATGGCACGCACCTATTAAAAATTCCTAACTGTGCAATATTACACTATGGAAATAGGATACGTTACATAGTGAATTCCGGCATAAATATTACATTTCACCGTGTTGATAAATAGCTGTAGACGTCAGCTTTTACACTCCTAGCCGAAATTTGGCCACGACGACCAATCTTGAGAAGGAGATATGTACAAGTAATATAAACATTCGGCCCGTCCGCATTTTAATCCGGGACTTCTTGGACTAAAATATGAGACTGCTCCTTTAAAATGTTTGTCTCAATTCTGCCATGTTAATAGGTAAGTTTCACAACCTCCGTAGCGGAGTGGCTCACACACCGGTTTTCAAGGTGTCGCCACCTCTGTGGTTTTTGGGTTCGATCGCCGGTCGGGTCAATATAGAAATTAACATTATCTGTATTGTCTCGGGTCTGGGTGTTGTGTTACCCCCGTTGCTTCAGATTTTTATCATACAAGTGCTCAAGCTACACTTACTCTGGAATCTGAGCAATGTATGTAAAAAAAAGTTCCGTAGTAATACATAAAAAGGTGCCACAGCCTATTTATTAAAGAGTTGAACAGTGGTATAATATTATTAGTTGGGCGCTTTGCGTGTTCGTATCGTCATCGGACAGTTATTATTCTACAAAATTTGGTACATTTGAGTTGAGATACTATGTACTAAAATATGACTGGCTGCCTCGTTGTTCTAGTGGTCAGCACGCTGGGTACTAACCATGAGGTCCCGGGTTCGAATCCCGGGTCGGGCCGAGAGTGTTTGAGTTTTTCTGTCTTGAAATTACTCAGACACAGCTCCGGAGTCAGGAAGTTGGAGGTGTTAACACCCCCGTGCCTCGGAAAGCACGTTAAGCCGTTGGTCCTGCGCCTGATCTCTCTACGGTCATGTCGGACTGCCGTCTCACTGAATTATGAGAGTGAAGGAACAGAGAGTGCACCTGTGTATTGCGCACACACTTGTGCACTATGATATGTCCCGCGCAGTTGGCTAATCTCTGTTGAGATAGGCCTCCGTGGTCGAAATTCGGCTAGGAGGACACATTACATTACTAAAATATTGCTGTGTTTCAGCCACCACACTAATGCCAGTATTGCATGCACAAGTTTCAAACAATAACACTAGAATTAGGTAATGTTGCGGTCACTTTTACATTTCAGACGCGCTAACTATTTTCTGAAATGCCACATCTCCACTTGGACGGAAAGCATTAGGGCGTTTGTACACGGAACTTTTATCAACATTGCACACAAAAATTGATCGACCGTGTCCTCCGGTGGGACTCGAATCCATGACCCTTCGCTATCCGGGCGAATACTCTACCAACTGAGCTACGGAGGACCTTGTAATTGCTTGCTGCGCCAGTAAGCGGGCGTTCCAAATTGTATAAATTATAATACAATACATATTATCTTTTTATTTATAACATTCCATTGCTATTACTGATTAAGGTACTAATTTCAGCTTACACTTTTTATTTCTCCTTGAAATTATTACACCTGGTTATACTCTATCTGCATGCCTAATTTAGCAAAATGACATCATCAGATATTTACACATAGAAATACAATATATTTTGAGCATAATTTTTGGTTGAAAAGTTTAACTAGAGTTTAACTAGAGAAAACAGATTAACTTTCTTGCTATGTACGAGCACGTCAAGGTAAACACTACGGCACCTTATTCTGTTGTAAGAGGAGCGATTTTCCAACAAAACAATGGATAGTCTGATGTGCTGGCATCTGTATATGCTGACTATGTACATCGCCCTTTATCCCTACAAAACTGTATCTCGGTGTTTGAGCCGAAACCGAACACAACGCAAATAAAGTCTTATCAACAATTGAATTGGCACATTGATGTAAATGTAACACGACTATTACAAAAAGACAAGTAGCGAATAAGCACTAATCAACCTTTGACGGCTTCCCGAAAAGAGTATGTAGTTAGTACGTACCTATGTAATTTTTTTATACATCATTACATATACCACCGAGCTCTGTTTGTCAAATAGTGGAAACTATTGAAGCTATCTTTACGGTTATAAACTGATATTGTAAAGTTCAAGTTTCCGAGTATTTGAAGTAAGCAATATCTGGTACTGCTGCTGCACTGCTTTATATCGCAATACTATTATAACGACTAGAAAATATGAAACATGAAAAAAAATACGAACTACAAAAGTATTTATTCTAAAACACATCCAATATCCACATGACGCAATCTCATCGGATATAGCTGAACAACACAAAACTCTAACAATAAATAAATTACGACCGATAATGTGTAATAATTCGCGAGAGTACCATAAAAAGGCAACAAGCAACAAGAGTTAGAAAAGTAATAGTAATGATGCGCAGGAGTTGCGCAACCGCTGCCAAGCGATCGGCGAACGCCGCATTACTCAAGACCAAAGTGAATTGTCCGTCTCAGCTCTGACTAGGTCAAAGAGAATCGCCACAACATTTCTTTCAAGTTCATCGACCGATAGTAATATCAAGGGAACAATACTAGGTAATTACTATTTGTAACAAGCTTCTTTTTGTAGTGTAGAAGATTGCACTAAGATAGTTTTTTTGCAAATTCACGCATTAAGGGGGGTAAAAGGGGGAGGGGGGGTTACGTATTTATGAAACTACATCAGTTTCTAAGGTAAATCGATAAAAACTAGTGTTTTAACTATAAAAAATTAACTAAAGGAAAATTCAACCTCTAAGGGAATGAATTATTTTAAAGTAAGGGAAATTCCGACATTTGCTTTGACGAAGTCGCACCGCTAGTATTATCGTTCGTCTTCAGGTGGGACTCGAACCCTAAGCTATCCGGGCAAATGCTCTTTCATCAGAGCTTTTTACCGAGGACGTCAGTCTATATCTATCTATGTATAATAATAATAAATATACATAAATGTGTTGCTAAGCGCAAAACACCGAGAACTGTTTTTAGGGATACTATTCTGAATTAGATTGTCTGTATTTTTTCACTTATTAAATTAAAGGGAAAGAAAGTGTAGTTCAACAAAAATCCTTACTTATAATTTTAGAGTGCTGATTAAGCTGAAGTGGTTTGGCTGTGTCCCTCTTGTTAGCGAGGAAAATATGCATAATTGCATTTGTCTATGCTTTCTTGCCACGCGCTCGGATCAAATCTGTGTTATGCACTTTAAAAGCATCATGGTGCATTCAAAGTGATGTTAATAGAGTGATAAATGAATTATGTTTACACGATATCGTTCCCTAGGTCTGAAATATAGAAGGTAATGTGCTCTACTCATTATCATTTACTATTAAACTATGTTTGTGTATTATCTGCTTCATACCTATTATGTATAATATGCCTTTTGCCCCAATCACCCCCTTCCTGTGATTAAGTATTTACTGTACCCAAAGATTGTCTGGAAGAGATCGCACTTAGCGATAAGACCACCTAATTTGTACATCTTTCTGTGTAAATTGTATTGTTGTTACTTTAATGGTGTGCAATAATGAGTTATCTATCTATATATCTATAATTCGCTTGCCCTTCTTCCAGTACAGTATGTTTTTCACTGCCATACAGGCTTATCACTCGTCACTAAATTATCCACTCCTTTCATAATCATAGCTGGTTGTATACAGTCTATCCATCTCTTTCTTTAGTCTGATTCAACTCGATCAAAGTAAAGGTATAAGTTCGTAGCCGACCACACGCGGCAGCAGCAGACGACATGTCGCAACGTCTATGCAAGCTTTGTGTCGATAGCTCTCGATGGTATTTCACAAAAATGCATAGAAAAAAGTAGTGTCGCGTGTGGTCGGCTACGAACGTATACCTTAAGGGCTCTTTCAATTTATGCGTTTCTTGACGGCCGGCTGCGGTGCGGCAACAGCACGCACCGCTTCCGCACCGCAGCCGGCCGTCAAGAAACGCATACATTGAAAGAGCCCTAATGGATTTAGGTGGCTTCCAAAGCATAAAAAGACTGTGTCTAAAAACGCTTTTCGTAAGTAAACAATTTTTTTGAAGTTAACTGGAAGCGTCAGTCAAAAGTTGTGCCATGCTTAGTTTTCGATTGTGTTAAACGCCGTATAATATCCTAGTGTAAATCATCTAAGCTTATCGCCACTTTGACCGCAATGTTGTGCCATGAATGAATGAAGCTAAAGTGGAGTTTCCAGTTTGAACATCGTTTCATTATAATTGGGGCTTGGGTAAACTTGCAGATAATTTACTGAGTGACCATTTGCAAACTTTGGACGAAAACTTAGTAGTTTCAGTTAGAAGCAGATAGTTTGTAAGTACATTTTGAGTTGAAATTAAATTATAGCGCAGCTTTTGTTGAATTAGTCAAGAGTGGCAAAAACTCAACCTACGCTATGTTTAATTTCAATTTACCAAGTTACATCCAGAGATGCAGGTAAGGTTGCCAGGTCGCCAAACCTAATAGCCAGCCAGTGTGGCCAGACATTCTGGTAGAAAGGCCGGACACCCTAAGTTATTGAGGATTTTGTCCCAGTATTAATAGGTACGTACGACAAAAAAATTGCCACGCTCGGCGCTCGATCGTTTGCGAAATGTCAAAAGCCTTATTTTAAGTAAAAACTGTGTACCTACATTGTACTGTTGATTAACTTAAATAAAAATAAGTTTACCAAAAGCCGGACAAGCTGGATACCGTTTACTTTGGTCGGACACGCAATCATAAAGGCCACCTATGTTCAGATTTATCCGGACGTCTGGCAACGCTAGATACAGGTGATCTCTCTCACCTTACGACGTGATACTCGTACAACTAAAGCGTCATGTGGGGAGCAGACGAAGTTGCGGGCGACAGCTAGTTTAATGTAAATGTCTATTACAAATACGGGTATTAGTTAAGAGAAAGGTGCACTATCTAGATGTCTGTTTAGTTTTGTAACTCATTTGTTACACAACACTTTGTTCTTATTAACTTTCGAACAACCCAATAAGATAATATGACACGTAATCGATATTCTTGTTTCATTGTAAAATACAGGAAAAAAATAAGGTAATAAAAGTTCTTAAGTAAATATTGTAAACATGCTTAAAATAGCTTTGTTGAGGAAGAAAAAAAAGCATCCTTTTCTCGATAAATAAGTTTTGCGATATTAATCAAACTTCATGCCATGGTTTTGATCATAATGTGTGTAGAATAAAACACACCGAATGATTCTCTTGGCAATTTTAATAGTTTGCCATTGTTTCACAGACCAACAACTAATCAACGTTCTACAAGTTTATTTATGAATGACCAATGTCTTCTTTCAAAGTTACTTTTTATTTTAATTTACTGTTTACAAAATTTATTTGGCGTCACCTACGAATAAATATCACAAATGACATATTTCTAAACCCTGTAGTTAATGGCATACCTACTTAGAATCTCTCAATTTTATTCTGTTATTCGAGGACGATGAACAAACAAATTTTTAAGATCATTAAAATCCGTCTATTCGTTCTTGAGTTATTAATGGTTAACTAACCAGATTTTCTTATACCTACTTTAGATTTTATGCTATTGATCTCTCATGGCTACGTGTGACGAAAGTCTGGAATTAAGCCGGAGAACGCTTACTCAATAAACTCACGGCTTATCTGGCCCCTCTATGCGGAACATAGCAAAGCTGTTTGGTTTAAATCTATCGGAATAAACACACACCATTGTACATGTTCGTAGTAAGTTTATCCAGAACTTTAAAGTCGGAAAACGAGATAAGAAAACCTTAACGATACAAACGAATATGCAGGTGAAGTTAAGTAAGAAGGTATTTAAAATCAGTAGAATTTAAAACGGATAGTGTCATACTTAATAAGTTAAGACTTTTTTTAGATTGATCAAAATACACAAACCACCATGAATTTCTATTTTTTTTAATTTATTTCTACGAAGAGTCAGAAGACCTACTTAACGTATGAAGCTTATATAGGTACGTGTATACTTATCATATGTAGCTTTTCTAACAGTGACAGTTGCTAAACTCGTCTTAATAGCGTTTAAGAACGAATTAAACCGCTGAACTAAAGGTGAAAAAATGTGAAGAATACCAAAAATGTAAAGGACAAAGGATAGTTTTTATCCCTGAACAAATCATTCTATAAGAAGGTGAATAGGTTGCAAATTAGAAATATGTGCGTTTGAAGTCGCGGAGAACCGGTAAGAATATTATAGTGTAGATTTAATTCCAATTCTTAATACCAAGCACACCTTCCGATGTTTACATTCCAACCGATAATCCCAAGCCTTTCCAGTTTTATCGAGTTTTACAACTCGTGCAAAGCCTCCTAGGAATGCTACGCACACACAAACTAACATTATAATAAACTTGTTAGTTCTTGTATGCAATGATAAAAGTCATTGACCGGCGATAGATCAGCTGTTAAGAGTTTATGTTGCAGGCAAATGATTTTATTTTACTTTATGGCACACACCACTTTTGAATCAAACACGAATGTTCTGTGTGATGCACGTTTGAAATAACCTAATTAATAGACCGGACTTGACAATATACTTAACATAATAATAATAATAATAAAGCTTTATTATATTCCATACTATAAAAATACAATAGAGTTTTAAGTTCATAGATCAAAAATATAGAAACTAAAAATATATCTCAGAAATACTTTTCATTTTACAATTTTATTATTTGCATGCAGGAATTTAATTTATAGTTCAGTTGTAATTCAATTCAATTTTTAAATTATTTTACTATTTCATTATGTATTTCAATAATATATATTTTATTAAAAATAATTACGTTTTTCTTTTTATATTGTGATAAATTATAATAGTATGGACCCCTTTCGGGTAAAAGCCTCCTCCAAGGACATCCATTTTGCTCTGTCTTTAGCTATGTTAAACCAATTCGTGCCTGCAAACGAAACTATCTCATCCCGCCACCTTTTGTTTGGCCGACCTCTTCTTCTGTTGCCTTGTGGCCCTTCCCATTTGGTCGTGATTAATGTCCATCTGTCGTCGGTGTATCTTGCGATATGTCCGGACCATTTCCATTTAAGACTCTGAGAGAATTCTAAGGCATCAGTTACGGCTGTTTTCTGGCGAATATGCGAATTTTTTACCCTGTCTTTGAGTTTGATGCCCAAGCAGCTTCTCTCCATTGCTCTCTGAGTGGTCTGAAGTTTTGTTTTAGTTCTCTGGTCAAATATCCAAGTCTGACAGCCGTATGTAAGGCATGGTAATATAGTAGAATCTAATACTATTTTCTTTGTATTCATGGGTAGGTAGTTTTTGAGCCCAAAATTTTATACTTAACATACTACTGCCAGATTTTATTGATTTCTTGTCATTTGATCCAAGATGGATGGATGGATAATCTACAGTTTGTTCCATAAAGTTTAAATTAAATTTTACTGCGTGCAGTATCCTCAACATAATCGCATATGAAAATATATTTCTATCGTTAATTATAATAATATAATAATTCGAATTAAATAATAATTCATCGGCCGTCTTCGGGGACTCGTACCCACGACTCTTCGCTATCCAGGCAAATGATCTTCCAACTAAGCTACTAAGAAAGTTAGTCACTCGATGAAATTTTGTAAGTTCTTGCTGCGCCAGTAAGCCAGCGTTTGATTTCATCAATACTTTGGGGAATGTACCTACCCGCAACTACCCATGTGTTGCCAAAAAACTACTTTGATTGTAAAAATAATTATTAACTTTATCATGTATTCAGTAGGCTTATTACCTACAATTTAGCAATAAGCGAAAATTGCGCAGTTATCGATCGATTTGCCAGCAATCATATAAGCAGGGTATTATTTAATCAGCTGGTTTAGAATTATTAGACATATTTTGCATGGCAATTCTGTCAAATTAACCATCACGATTACCGTCTTTTTAAGGATTGGTGAACTCGGGTCTAAATTCATCGATAATTGTTCGGTAGAGGCAGCACTGTCACTAATCTGCTTCGTTTTTGCTGATACGTAAAACGAATTTGCGATTTTGGAGCAATTATTGCGCGATTTTTATCGCTTGACTTTTGCAAGATAATAATAATGTCCTCCTAGCCGAATTTCGACTACAGCGGCCTTAACGGAGACCAACTGCAAGCGTGTAAGTGCAAGTAGATAGGTAATAAGCCTGCCGGCTTGGCCTTACCACGACAAGGCCAGCATACACGCGCCGGAGAGAGCATGTGTTCGAATCCGGTCGGGTACATAGCCACAACTCACCCCTCTGCGACCGCGACGCGGATTCCTGCAGGTATTTTTCCACGACACGGAATAAAGGAGCACTTAGCCGACTCAAGGTGGCAGGGCCGGACTTGAGAAGATGATTTTTAGTGTCTTACTTCAACTATCTGCTACTGAGTGAGTATTATGTATTTCTTTTTATGTGTTTAGGTAATTTAAGTAAAATAAGTAGTAAAAAGTTTAATTTTTATAAATTTAGTGTAAAAGTTACAATAATAACGTCCTTAGGAGAAAAAGTCCGCTGACTGGATGATTCTTTGCAGCTTGATTGTGACTGAATTAAGGACATTAGAAGAATGATTTTTTTTTAATGAACAGAAGACATAGATCCAAAAGTTGATACCAATTTATAGTTCATCAGACGTAGTTTTCGTAAATATTCCGCTGACTGGAGGTCGGTTAGATTATACGGAACAAATTCTGTTTTCAGCATAATTCAGTAAAACATATCTAGATCGAATTGTCTGTAGTGATACAATAAACTCATTTCGTCTAGGAGACTTATGAGTCATCATAAGTCTTCCAGACATGGGATCCCGATGGGTGTAGACATTTTCTTTTTTTTTTTCAAATTATAACCTACATATATTTAAAAAGATACATTCCCATCTTATACCAATGATATTTGTTTATTGTCGTAGTTAATAATTATTCCCAACGAATACCAATTTCTAAATAATTAAGTGAAGTTACCAAATTTATTTCCAACGAATGCCGAAATCGTACATTTTGTACCGAGTATTTTTTTCTGTTTTCCTTTTTTAATCCCAAAATCCAGTAGGTATTTTATTTCAATTTAAAAAAGTTATGCCTATCTAAAAAATAAAAATAAAATAATTTAAAAAATTTTGTAAGCCCTAGATTTTTTTAAGCTGAGATGGTAGCAAATGACCCCCTTATCCACCATTTCAATTTGGCAAACGATGCACCAAACACCCGGTATATAACTTGCTTTGAGCTGTTATTGAATTCGTTTTAAAATTGGTATTCGTTGGGATTACGAATTTGCCACGACAATAAACAAATACCCCGGTATTAGATGGGAATAGATAAAAAAATAATGAAACAAAACCAAATGAAAGTGAGGAATGGCGATTACTCCACCGACAAGATCCTAGCCTTAAGTTTATGATGATAAAGATGCATGAAACTACTCACATCCATCTACGTAATTAAGTAGTATTGCTAAATACATGAATAATGTAAAATTATTAATAGTACCTTCGATGTGTTGCCATCCATTGCTTAAAGACTTATCTTTGGTCAAATTTCTAAACAAAATAATGATACCTAGGTAATAGGCACAACGTAACGCTGTGACCACACTGAAATCTTATATTTATCTAGTTTCTTGATTTTTTTAACTTTATATCAAAAGCACCTTTATCGTAAGCATCCCTTAGCTGCTACCGTTTCTTTCTTTGAATTTGTGATACTTGGTTAAATAGAATTCGAAGAATTCATGTATTTAGAACTGCCTTTAGGTTTTCTTTTATTTCACTACTTTTTTCTTACAGAAGGTCCTATGGCCGGTACGTCCACTAAATTAGTCGTAAGTATAATAACGATAATCAGAATCTCGTGTTAGCATAACTTAAGTTCGATAACCTCGCTACCAATTTTCTCAAAACGAAACGTAATACCTCTGATACGCCCTTCATACGATCCTGGCGCGCGTATTTTCCTGTTGAACTTAAGTTTTTTCGATTCGTTTGTTCCCGACGAAGGTATCTTGTATCAAACGCGAAACTTATCGATACAACAATAAATCTGGCCTTAGAAAGTTCTCTTGGGCTTGTATGTAAGATAATGTTTTACTTCGGGTATAAAAATAGAAATGATGTTTTCGAATGTGAGTAGGTTGTTGCATGAGGCATGTCACACTGTGCAATGTACAGAATATGTCATAACAAGCTCAGTACTTTGGAATTTTAGCAAAAAGCTTTTTTGAAAGAAAGAAATACATATTTTTTTATGGAAGTGCTAAGTATTTCGCTAATTTGCTAAAAAAGTGATGTGCTGGCAACTCTTCCAAAAAATAATAAATAATGAACTTATGATTTTATTTTATCAAGTAAAAGTTACAATGACTCGTGTTATTGTTGTGTCAATTGTAATTTCTATAAACAACTTTGAGCTTTCGCGAAGACATCCAGGATTCTAAAGCCCACATATCAGAAGGACAGAACGGATACTATTACTATACTTAATTCGATTCGAAACTGTATCCAACAATTCTTGTTAAAGAAAATACATTGTCTTAGAGTCCAGATTAACGAAACTTGGACGCACAGTGGCTTGTAATCGGATTTGCCAAGCCGCCACTGGCTGGGTGCAGCGTTAACCCAATAATTACGTAAAATTATCTATAAAATTAGCAGTGAAAGGAATCTAGCGCCGCTCTGCCGCTAAGCTTATTTAGGGTTGTCGATGACCCTAACCACCTTATTACAAAAAAGTTTGACTAGATTTAAAATATGACTAAATATTAACCAACAAATTAGAAATTAATGACACATCGGTGACATGACCTTAAACAGAAACGCTTTTTCTATTTGGTCGGATATTACTTGGTCCTGGTTTAAACTTGGTGCTAAGTTTTTGTGATAAGGAGGAAAATATTTGCTAAGACGTCGCTTGATACTTTTGACGGTGAAAACGCAAAAACAAATTAGCTTATGTGTAAAGTACGTAATATCTTAATGTTTCAAAAAGGTCTACCTATGGGTACAATGCCAAATATTTCATCAAAAACTTAATATTAACTAAATAAATATTGTATACTCCTAGTTGGCATAATTTAGCTGTTTCAAATATTGCCAGATTATTTTATTTGAACCAAAATACAATTGTATTCTATTAGCATAAAAGTATTTTATATTTGACGTATTTTTCTGGCTATAAAGAACGTATACCCAGAAGTTGGTAGCCCTATGCTTAAGCCTTTGACTGCCACGAAACTAGACACAATAGAAAAAATATTGTTTGGGGGTCACCGGTGACCACCATGGCGCTCAATGTGTTAATATACAATGACGCCGCGAAACGATACCACCAACATTCCGGGTCTCTTGCTCGAAAATTTATTAAAAACCATTACTATTACGCTTTAAGTGAACAAAATGAACGATCACTAGGTTTCATTTCGCACAAGGACCCATTAAATTACCTAGAATTTGACGTTAAAAGCGTTCACTCTAATTAATCCAATAAGAGCTGACTAATTTAAGTTTTTGTGTAAAGGGCAAAAGTTGATTACAGCAATAAATTGAAATTGCAAATTGGTTTACCTATTTGCCGAAATGTAAAGTCTAGGTCCTTAATCACAAACGACCAACAGAAGAAGTACTAAAAGTACCACTATTAAATACTAAAACAAGTAATAAAAGTGGGTACATAAAGCTCAAAAAATATTTGAGTATGTACGTAATGACACTAAATGTTCACGGCTACAAAAAAACACACTACTGTTTATTCTAAATATGATATGAGTCGCCATCTTGCCAGAGTGCTGGTCAAGAGGAACACCGATTGACCCGCCCCTGTCATCAGTGGTATCTTGGGTTTCACTTTTTTTTTGTTACCAATATAGCTTGTAACTGTAAGGTTATTTTCACTTACAAAATGAACCTGCGTTGTCTGACCTCTTCTAATGAACTAAATTGAATACAACATTTTTAAGTAAAGTCTAGAGTAGCACTCACCTGATTAACAGCGACGTCCATCGCCATCCTCTCAATGTCAAGATTGTAGAAGTTGAGCGGCGGCACGTGCCGCCTCCTTGGCCGAATGTCGTCATAATACGCGACGACATCGTTGATCGACACCACCGGGCAGTCGTCCGCAGTGCTGCACCCGCTGCTCACACCATCCACACCACTGTCAGAGTCCATCTCCCCGCCGAAACCCTCCTTGGAATCCCTACGCTCCCCATAACTCTGTTCGGATCCCTCTTGGTACCCAGATTCGTTCATCTCGTCCGGGGTGACGATCTCCGGGATCTTTGTCATGTCATACTCGTAGCCGGCGTCGTCGTCGACGGTCGCGTCCGAAGCGTACGTGTCGGCCATTTTGCGAAGCGTGTGCACAGTGGTTCGCGTTCGGTTTACACTACATGCTTGGTCTGCACTGTTTGCGCCCTGTGGACAAGAAAATCTGGTTATTTTTTCGCAAAATTTTAGAGCATTTGTAAGTTATCTACAATGTTTTTGCAATACATTCCAAGCAAGTTTAGGGGTTGCGCAAAATGTAGACTCTTTTGCTTCCGACACGGCACACCATCATGAGTTGTTGTGTGTCAAATAGAAGCAACTGGATACAAAAAGAGTCTACGTCTGCGCGAAGGAAGAAGCTGATTTCATGTTATTGTATGAAAATTACTATTGACTTGTATACGACACAAGGCATCAAATAGTCCACATTTGTGCAGCCCCTTCAAACGAACCCATAACGTACAGTACTGCATGCCACAAGACCAAGAAGCAGAAAGTAGAAATATTACATGTATCTGTAACCGTCTAGCGTCTGTTAAGCTAAGTAGGGCCAGTGGGGAAACTTCGGAAAATATCCTTGGAAAGTAATCTAGACATGCGCTCCGAAGCAATTAGTATTACAGCTAAACCTTGGCCCAGTTGGTGGCAAACACTTCGTAAATCCTTGGGGGAATAGAATATATCGTTTATATTATATACTCAACTTGAGACGACGCGCACATCTGCATTTATGTTATCTCGAAGTATGTACTACATTTCCCTAATGTGTTATTAAATGAACAGCAGAGCTCGAATCATTAGTAGTAACACGGTAGGTGTTGCTATGCAATAATTCGAGCTTTTTGAAAAATAATAGCTTTTGGGAAATAATAACTAACAAAATACCAAGCCAGTGAAATGAGATACAAAACTAGCATTATTATTCGAGTTCTTTTTATGTAATAATCTGTTAGAATGTTATTATAGATATTAATACGTGGTATGTTCACTTTTACATTTTAACAGACCAGCCTGAATATCCTCATGAATATGTAATAATTATTATTATTTATTATACAAATAAATAACTAAATAAAGACTTGAAACTCGTGAATTATGTGGCAAAAGAGACATACCTTTCAAAAGACCGGTAGGAATCAAAGATCTAAAATTTATCAATAGAACATAAATCTGACCTTGACCTATAAAAGTCTTGGCACCATAACTGCTCACAGTACACTTAGTTCACTCCTTAATAAAATATTCAAACTAAATAACACCTATTACCATATTTACCACAATTTCATCATGGATCTCAGCTACCTACCTATTTGCATAGTTTATTTCGACCACACTGACAGCGAGATTAAGCTGTCAATCCATCACGTCATTCGATTCGGCTTTCAAGGAGGTTACGCGTAGAATGAAAAACTAAATCACGCCATTATGGAAATATTTCTGTGATAATCTCGTAGTATTTTTAAGACCTTTCAACATTACTGTCTGTCGGTTCTGAATAGCTTCTGTAGATAAATACTGTTTTAAATTGCTTTGTGTTCCCATCCATCCTAGCCTGGAGCCACCAAGTACGTCTGTTAGGGACCTACATAAGTATCAGCCATATATGGCTCTTATTTGTACTTATCACATACCGTAAAATGGGGAGAATAGAATTCAAGGGGGGAAATAAAAAAAAACACGTCTTTTTCTTCATCGCGTTATTGTGCCCACACTGTTGCGTGAAATTGGCAGTTTTGATGATTTTTAGATATAAGAACACTGACAGAATGCTCGTGAATGCCAAAATTTATGTGTCAAAGTGATCAACTCAACGGTTGAAAATTTGAGCTGTCGAAAAATTTACTTTTATTTGGTGTTGTCTTACTAAACGAATTGAAATACTTAGTTGTGTGAAGTGGCAGCAATCAATTAATTACGTAAACATACAGGTAAGTAAAACAAAACATGTTTTTTCATTGAAATTTGCCTTAAAGTTATCTTACTCAATTATTGATTTATCTTGGGGTGAAAAGAAGACGCCTGCGGGGACAATAGAATCGAAGTGTGGGGTAAATAGAAACGAGTAAAGGCAGAATAGAAATGCTTGAGGGGTGAAAAGTTACGCATATGGGGTCATTAGAAATGACATTGCTATGGCTGCTAAACTACATTTTTGTTCATTTTGCTAACACAATATATATTTTTTTATTTTTTTGTTATAGTTATTTGCAAAATGCCCCGCGTGTATAAGCCGGAACCTGGAGGAAAGTGCAATAGAAGGTATGATGCAAATATTATTACACAAGCAGTGGCCTGTGACCACGGCCTATGCAATGAGTTCGAAACGTCGGGAAAACCAATTAGGTACGTAAAATAAGTATGCATTCCATAATACCTGTGTAGTGTATAGTGTTTGCCTAAAAATTTTAAACACGGTTAAAAAACTTTGTTTGAAAATTTCATAGATGTTTTTGGAAAGAAGCTACTTATTTTAAGTTGTTGTACTTTCTTGCAAAAATAAAAAAGTTATGAATATATTTCGTGGATGTTTTTTTATTTACACCTAATTACGTAAATATTGTAGCTACAGTAGTAAATCATATACAGTAGTAATAATACATCGGATACATGCGGGTACATTCCCCAAGTATTGATGAAATCGAACGCCGGCTCACTGGCGTAGCAAGCACTTACAAAAATTCCTCGGCTGACTCGTCCTCCGTAGCTTAGTTGGTAAGAGCACTCGCCCGGATAGCGAAGGGACGTGGGTTCGAGTCCCACCGGATGACACGGTCGATTGATTTTTGTGAGCGAAATTAAATTTAATTACAGTAGTAAATTTTGTCAACCCTAGCTTTTTACCCTAGATTTTTGTCTATTCACCACCTTTTCATTTCCATTCACCCATATCAAGGGTAAATAGAAAATAGGTTTATTTTTCCTTTAATTTCATGAATCACAAAGAATTTAAGTAATCCTTTGATTAAAAACTGTCAATTTCTATTTAACTCATAATATAAAACTAATTGTATTATCTAATAAAGTTAAAATCATATTTAAAATTGGTTTCAAAAGTTGAAAACGTTTCTATTCACCCCATTTTACGGTACGTACTACACTCTAATATATTATCATGTCTCGATTTTATCATCATCACACAAGATAGTAATACTCTTTTATAATAAACCTTTGCAACAACCTTAGAATATAACATTGCTCAGTATAAATATTTCCATTTTGTAGAGCTCACTCCCAAAATTGCTAGCTTAACTTTATTCAAATGAGTACTACCTTTAACTTATTCCTAACATTTCGAAGCTTTATTAATAAGCGCCAGAATTGAATCAAAACTTGTCCCATATTCGCATATTTGAAAGCTATTTTCAACAAAACAACCTCAACGATTCGAAGGAAAGTTCGCCGATACGGCCACAGGCAGAACTAACTAACTAACTTAACAGATATTTAAGACTAGTGCTGTTAATGTAACATAGGTATAACATCGAGAGAAAAACTAGACTCTAGAACTACGTCTTGAAAAATTGGATTGGCCACCTCGCATAATAAAATACCGACTAACCGAAATATCGACCGACTAAAAAGTGATCATGGTTATAATTAAGAAACAGATAATTCATTAGATAATATCTAACACTCTTGACACGAATATAATCATAAACAATTTTATAATTATTTTTATAATTTAAGCAATTCCCATATCTTTAAGATTTTTGAGGTGCTTGTGGCGCAGTGGCGGCAGCGCTTTGGCAAACTATACCAAAAGTTAAGCAACCACGGCGCGGTCGTGATTGGATGGGTGACCATTCCGACCATTAAAGTGACGACCATGACAAGCATCTCCGTGCTTCGGAAGGCACGTTAAGCAGTTGGTCCCGGCTAATATCTCTTGGTATTAGTCGTTAAGCCTAGTCAGAGGCCCTAGGGCGGCTTGATAACATCTGACAGTAAGGTTTGTCACTTGCCTTACAGACACCCCTCCACCAATCCGCACTGAACCCGCGTGGTGGAGTATGGCTCGTTCCTCCTCATAGTTGAGGTGAGGCCTTTTCCCAGCAGTGGGATCTAATAGGCTGACTTAACTTAACTTTAAGATTTTACAAACAAGTAAATCCCACTATGGCATATAGGCTATGGCAATAGTGACTGAGTTTCTTTGCTGCTTCTTCTCAGCACTAGCCCACAACTATCCCGAAGCAGTGGTAGGGTTGTATTTTATGTTGGGACGTGTATAAGTGCTCCTTGCGAGCCTAAGTACAGAAATAAATTAATTTTATGGATTTTTAATGAATTTTATCGATGACGATACACAGTAACATTCTGGATAAGGGCACTTCACTAGAACTAAAATGAAACCGAAGTTGACTTTCGCTCTCATTCGACAGGTAAAGGCACTTATTTCTACACCGATCCTTATTGGGTACACCCGCATTCTCAAGATAATGCGTTGAACTTGCTAATGTCATATGTTAGCAAGTATTGACTGTTATTTCATAACAAACTCATAAAATGTTAGTATTTCTTTCGGAACGTGCAACTGCACGTACTGAACTGCATGTATTGAACTTAATATCTTTACTCAAATAAAACAATGTAACTTTTTAAAGTTTCTTGTTGCATGTTTATTAATAATATTATATTAATAAGGGAGGGATTCAACGTACATAATTATCTAAGTATTTTATTATCTATCCTGTCGTTGATAATGTTACTCATAATAAATAAAAAACATCCACCACTTCAAAATAACTTTGAAACCCAGTTTACTAAAGCTTAATTATTATTTGTCTCTGTAAAATTCAAAAAAGTGATTTCAGAACACTTAAGAAATGTAAACATTTTAAATCTCTCCTCATTACATAGCTTGCAGCCAAATTGGTTTGCCTTATTTGAAATACTAAGACAAACTAAATACACTAAAAAAATAGTTAGCAAACCAGATTTAGTTTTGAAAAACGTGTAAGAAGACATTATTTCAAGGTCCCCGTGTTTTATTTTAAACTAGATTCTGCCGTATTCGCCATATGAATACGGGTCAGTGTGACCTGACAACTCGACCGACTGGTTTCCAATCTCGGCCCAAATATTTGAGGATGATATAACCCATCAATTGGTTCTATGTTTGCCAAATTAACGGATGTCTCTTATCGAAGGCTAGTCACGTTAATAGACTTTTGCAATTTTATTTGTAAACCTCTTAATATGGCAGTTTTAAAGGACGAATCTTTACGTTTCAAAAATGTTGAAAATTATGGTATAATTTTTGACTATTTCTAATTTGGAATTCATTTTCATTAAAAGCATTTTTGTTCGGATCTCCTAAAAAACTTAGTAAGTAGGTATAACAAAGAGTGGAAGTACCTAGGCACTTCCACCAGGTACAATGTTCGGTCTAAACCTAGCTTCAAACTTTATATAAAAAAAAACTTAACCACAACCGTCTTGGTGTAGTAGTTCGCGCTCCGGACTACAAAACCAGAGGATACGGGTTCATCCCGCAACAGGCAAATGTTTACTTAAGTAATATTTATAAACGTATATAAGTATGTCAATCCGTATTCTTAGTCACTACAGCACAAGCTTACGCTTATTTTGAAGCTAGGCAATTGGTGTATTTGTTGTTAAAAATTCAACAAACAATAGCAAGTCTAAGAGAAGAATTGAATAAACTATGTTAGTTTTGGTGACTGGTAATTCTTCACCATTCTTCATTCAATTCCATAAAGATAAAGATCACAGCATTTATTCATGTAGCAAACTCGACCATGGTTAAAAACTACGGATACCAAACAGCTGACAGATAAACCAGGAAAATTCCTAACAATCATCGAACCACTCTCGAAAGCCGTCGATGCGTGCGATGGAATGGCGGTATTACCATAACAACGCGAACACGCCATGGCATGGGGACGAGAATAAGGCACCCACTTGTTGGCGTGACCTTGCCCCACATTTGGGTCACTTGTTGCATGGGGTGGCGATTACATGGGACGACGTGGGGTCGCGCGCTATTCACTGAACCCTTCAGCACTTTGATGCTTTAATGGCTTTCCAAGAGGAAAGCTATAAGGAATGAGGAAATGTCATTCGAACCATTCATAATTGAGACGAAGCCTTTTAAAGGATACGTGAGAACGATGTACTAATGTAAATAATTATTGTACTTATAATCAGTTTTCAAGTAAGTGACACTATGTTTTTGAAAGCAAAACCGATACGAGATGTCGTTGGAAGGTTTTATTTTACTTACCCAATAACAGTTAAAGAAGTATTCCAACCATACACCAAACATAGACCATACTTTATAAATTGGCCGTGGAAAGAGCAAAACAAAATTATTGCCATCAGAAGCCCAACGTCAAGTACTTAGAAGAACAGCCAATGGATATGTCGTAGGGATATTATAAAATCCGTGATATTATAGTTTCACTAGTGACATTATAATTACACTGATTTATTGTCAATTGTTTGAATTACTTACAATTTAACTGGCTAGTTTTAGTTATAATTCATTATAATTTCACTTGACCGATTCAGTGACATTGTAAGGTAGTGATATTTTAACAATAACACTGGTTTAAGAAAGCCGTTAGATTATCAAAGCGATCGCTGATTGGTCTATTTGCTTTACCAACTGAACTTCAAGTATTGAACACTTCCTGAACGCTCACGATCACTCATTTTGAAGATATTGACTAGAATGATCAACTAAATACATCATAAAAACACAAAAAATATGTAATGAACTGATATTTAAAAAGGCACGCTCCAATATTTTTAAATGTGTATTGCGACTGATTAACTCAATTGACTAATCAGAACACGCGGGGCTCCCACCACAAACTCAACTCATAATAAACCTACATTTATTATAATATCACTATTGCAGGCCAGTAAAATTACAATATCACTGAAAAGAGCCTGTGAAATTATAGGTACGAACCAGTCGTCATTGACAATAATCAGTGTAATTATAATTTCACTAGTGAAATATAAATAATTTACATCAATGTACATTAAGTAATATATATACAACTTATTAATAAAAATTAAGATAAATTACTTAATACAACACAAAACCAAAAATTATAAAAAGGGTCCTTGTGGTAAGGTTCCCAGGATGCTGGCAGCATTAGTGAAATTATAATATCACGTCTTTGACAAAATCCCTGCGACTGATACATCAACAGTGTTCAGTCATCATCTTCTCATACCACAACATAATCTCGCCATTTATCATACCCATTTAAATCAAACCTGAATTACTTTGGCCAGTAAATCATAATTAATATCTTGGGCAAAACTTTTGACTTATGAGAAATCATGTTGGAAACTTTTGGTAATTTCTATAATAAATTGTTTTGATTTACGGAGGTCGGCTAGTGTAAAGCCTATGCAATGTTAGGGAAGAAAGAGGCCAGGAAAGTTCCACAAGGACGCAGTAACGGAACATTCGAGACGATTCCAGATTTCGATCAATGAGCAGAAATACTTATTAGGTAAATTTTTTCAGCGAAGCCATTAGTTTGGATATAAGTTGCCACACCATTAGTATAAATAATGCCCAAGAAAGACAGAGAAAACTTATTTTGCACTTAGTTTTAATTGAAAGTGAGTGGCACAAACAAAGCCTCTGTTTATGGTCCAACCCAAACGGTGCATAGTACGTAATACCACAATTTATATGGCATGTAATTCCACAAATCACACGTAATACTTACCTATTTTAGGTATTTAAACACTAAAAGCCAATCAATACTAATATCTCATCGTGTCTTAACAGCTTTAACAAGAAACAATCAAATCAACCTGTACAGCCCATAAAAAGTATCGGTCACAACTGAGGTCCTATTCTGAGAGACATGTCTGTATCGACTCTAGCCTTCGCATTCACATAACCAACATGACAGTGGGAGTAAATGAGATGGCTAGACCCAAAAATACGGTCTTCTTTAAAAGTAGCACCCCTGTAACCTATTAAATACATACGTTTACCTGATCGGCTCCACTTGGCACTCTCCCAGCGAGTTCGTTGTCATTTAGACAACAAACTACTAATTCTAGATCTCCGTTAGCCTATTTTCTATGAGCCGTAAGACGATTGTCACAAGGTTGACTATCGTGGTGTGTTCTAAAACGCATTGGTTGGCACAGATCCACTAGATGCAATCGGCATGTCTTGAAGACGCATGTCTTCACGGGTGATTTTGCACCTGTATTTATATTCTGCAATGCAATGCGGAGATTTACGAAGTTATAATAGGAGTTGTTAAACGACTTCTGGTCTCTTTACAGTTTTTGAAGACATTTGCGAGCCGTTATACATCCTCTGCGGTACATATTTTTGTTCTAGTTTGAGCATACGGTTGGTAAAGGAAAAAGGAATTTGTAAATTGTTTGATAAAACTCCTTTGAAATGCATAGTTGTGGTCTACTGACTGAGTTGGAGTTTAAAAATTATTTTCTAATAAGAATAAGACAAGGCATAAATTCTGGCAGAAAGGTTTTAATGACCACAAGAAGGAAGATCAGGTATGTAACCCAAATTTCTACTGAACATGATGCAAACCATTCTACAGCGAACGTCTCTTGTTTAAAAGCTCTCAAATTAATAATGATTGTAATAATGAGTAATCCGATCATGCGTCGTGAAACTTAAATGAAATCGAAGAACTTGTCTGCAGAGAAGAAATAACTACTTAATAACATCCTCATAAATCAAGAAAACCTAACCAAATCAACACCTATCACCACAAATACAAAACAAGAGCAATAAAATCATAACTCCAAAACGCCATCTTTCGCCAATAAAGCGGGCTATGAAACACTATCTTCCAAATAAAGCAGGCCACAGACAAGACAGCTGGCTAGTCTATAATAGTCTATAAACACCCGTGAACTTGGGCCGGAAAAACAGACGAAGGCCACTTGTTGGTGTTGGCGACGAGCCAGTCGCTGCAGATTCATTCACCTCTACATGCAACTATGGACGAATTATAATAGAAAAGGAAAAGTACAGAGAGCCGAAATTCGTGTAACCAAAAACAATTTTGAACAGCAAATGTCAAAAATGTTTAGAAGTATTTCTCTCTCAGTCTTACGTTGACGAATTTGACACAGACAGATTTGAATAGAATCAAATTCCAATGGGACACAAAAACACATGGGACTAAGGCAACTATTGGAAACATTATTTAGACTTCATTAAGATAGAACTCAAAGGAGGAGGAGGAAATCAAATCGAAGATATATCATACTTACATGGTAACAAGTTACCCAAGTATCTCAAGATAAATAAAGTGTGTACAAGTAAATGTCCATAATGATTGATCGCGAGTGAAAGATTGAAGAAATGATCGAAAATGTATTTATAATATCTGTTACAGAGTAAAAAAAACACAAACAAATAAAAACAACAACACAAAAAAACCTAAAACGTTCGTACATATCGTATTTTGGTAAAAAAAAAAAAAACATCAAAAACTTAAACCTCGCATTTATGACAAATTATTCATTCTAGATTAAAATGCTTACTCTGCTACATAGCTTAACTTGCTTATAACTGAAAAGCTGCAAGAGTATACAATGCTGTTATGTTAGGAATAAGCAAAATACAGACCTACAATATGAGAATTCTTGCACAAGCCTCTAGTCTACCTCCTATTGTATTGTGTTACCACAACATTTTGTGTTTTACAAACTAATCTTACATTTTACTTTAATTTCGACCGGTCAACGCCATTCACCTGTCTCGCTCGTAAACGTACAGTCAGCACATTTGATACAGTTTCATTGAAAAATCGGCTCTATATCAACTAATATAAGAGGCTGCAGTGTTAAGCTTGGCATTCCGTACTATACGGACCAGTTTACTCGACAACCCACATAGTACAGTGACCAGGTTAGACATTTCGCGTTGCATAATCGCCCCTATTACAACTTCAAAAGATGCTACAATGTCCAGCTTGAAGTGCTTTCGTACCAGCCCGAGTTGGGTCAACTAGTTTTTCCCAACTTCTTGTAGCTCTCGGAACACTCGTCCCTTAAATACAACATTCAAGTGATATTGTGTGAGATTATAGCTTCGAAAGTAAACAAACAATAAAAATCTTTAGTGCTGTCAGCTTTACTTTTAACGTATGGTGCTAGATAAAAGTGTAGAAGGTAAAGGTAGGGTAAACAACCACTAATTCAAATTAAATAGTAAAATTTTAGCAAATAATATCTACGAAAAATCCGCATCTTTTGTAAGATACCTGTTTGAATGTGCAATCTCTTCATAATCATTACAAAATCTAAATTTTAAAAACAAAAACATGGCACTACTTTCAACTGACATATCAAGTGACAATTAGTTATCCATTACTGGTTTACAACGGATTATATTTTACTAGTGACTTCCCCGCGACTTCACCCGCAAGAGTTGGATTTTCCATATAAACTTTCATCCCCCATTTCACCCCCTTAATGTTTTAATATCGCGATAAAATGTAGCATATGGCCTTTCCAGGGTCTCGAACTGTCTCCATACCAAATTTCATCTCAATCGGTTCAGTGGTTTAATCGTCAAGAGGTAACAGACAGACAGACGGACACACTTTCGCATTTATAATATTAGTATGGATTACATTACTATCATGCACGATGCAGGCGACAGCACATTCTTCCATTTCAAGGGCGATAGCAGACCTTGTATATTTATTTAAAATCGCAAACGGTTTAATAGATTGTACTGAACTGCTTGCTAAATTATATTTGCGTGTTCCGGCCAGGGCCCTAAGAAATCCCAAACTGGTTAGGACAAATTATAGACTACCTCATAAAGGCTGCTGACAGTTTCAATGAGCTGAATGACCATCTAACGTTAGACCTCTTCCACCATAGTGTCTCAACACTTTAAAAGGCTTTGAGCGATGTGTTCTTTGTGTGTAGGTATTGAATGTTGTACACAGTAGTGATGTTACATAATAGTAATACAAGTTTCCACTTATAGTTGATGTGTTAGTAACACATCAACTATAAGTGGAAACTTGTAAATGGCCTTACTCTTTCTTCTATTCTATTAAATATTCAATTCCTAGCTGTAAGATTCCCGAAAACTGTCAAATAAAATAAAATAAAGTTTTAGTGACAACGTATGTATACCTATAATTGGATTTAAAGAAACCGGGACTCAAGTCGCAAGTCCGACTACATATATTGACTTTGAGGCTACCTCTATTCCTAACGTAATAAAAGCTGTTTTCATAAATCAATTGTGTAAAGTTATTGTTGATCTAACGGCGTAGAAGAAAAGAGAAGCTAAAACAATTCGCACCGAACGTCAAAATGTTGATGTATTAAAAACTATTTTTACGTGTTCAGTCAGCCACGTCGACTGCGCCTAATAAGTGCTCAACATTATTGATTCCACCAAATCCTCTTTACGAAACCAATTTGAGAAAAAGCCGAACAGACAGTATTCCAATCAGTTTGTTTCGGCAATTCAAAGGAACGAACTGAAAAGCCCTTTGCTGTAAATATTATAAAGTGCTTACAGGGAGTGGATATTGTTAGCTGACTGCGAAGCCAAAAGATGAATGGAGTAAATGATGTGAATTTTTTCTTGAACTGTGCTTATTGGAATTTTAGACGATGTCTATAAATAATTGTGAGTAAAGGCCACTTCAAACTAAGTAAAAGTTTTTATTATAAACGCTGATTTTAGTCTGTATCTTAGCTGCTGTAACTAATACATCGTTTACTGACAACTAAATAAACTCTTTTAAAAAAGCACCGCCCTTAACCGAAAAATTTATGATGTAATCATCAATGTTATCATCACAAATTAAACTCTAGCTCCTAATCGTTACCGAGCTAATTAAATAATATGCAAAATCACTAATTCGTTTAAATATTTGTCAAAATTTAAGAACAAAAAGAATCGGAAGATTAGATAGAGCACTTAAAAAAATACCACCAGAGGCCGGAAGTAACCCGCGTTCCTCGCGTACCGAGCGACTGCCTCATAAAACTAAAAAAAAGTATTTAAAAAAAAACAGGTTTAAAAAAATCTGAAACAGTAAAAAAAAAAGGCTTGCGTCAGCATCACATATGTTAGTGTGTATCACTTATATTATAACAGAATATTTAGGCCTTAACAACCACCCTAATTTGAAATGGTATCAGAGCCCCTGGGACCAGGCAGACCTTTTACCATTCATTTGCAGAGTGGTCATTACGATTCCGTTGTTTCTGACCTTTCTGTGTTGCCGTGAACAAATTGATTCTTACCGTTACTATTGGGATTTGAAAGGTTTAATTTTACGATGTTTCTGCTATTAAACGAGAGTGAGAACTGTTTCAAGCATTGTAATATTTGAAAAGAGTTTTTTAAGAGGGCTTCCCGAAAATACTTAATATTATTGTAATATTTTCTGTCTGTCTTTCTTTACCGCTTTGACACCAAAACTGCTGAACCGAAGGATTATCTCAAGAAAGCGATCGGTAAAAAGATAGTTTGGGACCTTTAAAATACCTATTTTTGGTAATTTTTCGTCAGATTGCCATACCAAGGATAGAGTGCACCTGCGTATTGCTCATATACTCGTGTGTACTTGTGCACTATTCATCTCCCGCGTAGTTAGGAAATGGTTGCAGTTGGGCGCCGTGGTCGAAATTCGGATATGTTGACATTACATGTACAACGATTTTTCACTACATGTTATGACGTAATGTACTTTTTGTTATTAAAATAAAACTTGCAATAGATAAAGCTGAGGTTATGGTACATCCACATTTGCGCAGACGAAGTCGTGGGAACTCGTTACTTTAATATACCTGAGTTAATGCAGCTAAAAATCTTAAAACCAAGTATACAGGATGTGCGTATAAACAGTCTTATCCTATAAAGGAGTGAATATGGCTATCAATACCTACAACTTTTACTACGAGTAATGATCAAATTATTATTATTTATATTTTTTATTATTTAAGTAAAGTTTGCCTATTGCACTGCTGGACAAAGGCCTCACCTCAACTATGAAGAGGTACGAGCCGTACTCCACCACGAGGGCTCAGTGCGGATTTGTGGAGGGGTGTCTGTAAGGCAAGTGTTAAACCTTACTCTCAGATGTTATCAAGCCGCCCTAGGGTCTCCGACTAGGCTTAACGACTAATACCAACAGATATTAGCCGGGACCAACTGCTCAACGTGCCTTCCGAAGCACGGAGATGCTTGTCATGGTCGTCACGGTGGTGCTGGTCTTTACACAATCAACCTGTATATATGTCTAAGTTTTATCATCACACTTCCATTACGCACGACGACGCTATAACCAGAAGTGAGTGCCCATAACACATTTATTACCAAATCGTACGTTTCAAATGAGCAAAATACGAGTCGGATTATCGACATTTTATAACTCACATTTGTCAAAGCAACTTGAAATCTTAATTTACTGGTTTCGAGAAAGAAGTTTCAGACGTGACCGTGCGAAGGTTTGGTTATGACGACTCCGTTATGGAAAGAAGGATCTGTCAAACCTGAGTAACTGAAGACACCCGACCGATTTCGGCCACGGCGACTGTCTTTATCTTCGGTTTTGCCGTTGATGTGCTCGCATGTGGCTTATGTAGCCAATTTTGTTTGGAAAAATTCTCGCACATTGCGGGCATGAGAGCAGTGTTCACATAATTATAGCTGATAGCCGCAGGTGGCCGGGCTTTCAGCTCGTCGCGTCTAGCATCCAGCTCAAGGAGCCGCCGGTTTTCAAATAGAGCCCCAGGAGCTCTATTTTTGAATTCTTCTGAATATCGTTCGCCTTTAAAAAATCCGTTGTATCGCTTGAACTGTCATTTTTTATGTCTGTCAATATGAAATAAGTCATGCGACTTGATAGACGAGTGAAATTAAGTCGCATTCGCCAGCAAAATGTCATACGAGTGATTCAAAAATAAAGCTCCTGGAGGGGAACTGCCTTAAATCCTTAAGTTAACACATTTTTTTAAAAGAATATTTCCTTTTAGTGAAATGAGCTGTATATAGGTAATAAAAACGTAAATCTATTTAAGTTTACTAAAAAGCTAGATAAAGAACAGAATAAAAAATTTAATTTGCTAGATATTAAAAAATAACAGTGAAGTAAAGTTTAAATAATATTTTTTAAAAAGACACAATTGTAATGGGAGGGGTTGGCAACCCCTCCCATTAAAAAAGTTGTTGTGTGTTTCATTCACATAATGACCCCGACTTCAGTAATGAGATGAATTAAAAATAAATCCTTCCAACCAGGCATTTTATGTTGCTTATAATAGTAATGAATTTGTCATTCTGTTAAGAGTTTCTACACCCATCTGCACCTTGCAAATCCTGAAATTTATCCAGGGAGAGCAAGTGTTAAAACCGTGGACATGGTCTTCCGAAGTAAGTAGGTGACCACAATAAGACATCACTAGTCCACAAAACTCATATCGCGTCGGCACATTAGAAGTGAAATGTTACTGAAGTAACCTCGGATGTAGTAAGTAAGTAAGCTCTATGCCCACTGCACTGCCACTGTACTATACGTTAAACGCGCAAACTTATTCGCTAATAGTCCGAGCTCTATTTTTGAATCACTCGTATGACATTTTGCTGGCGAATGCGACTTAATTTCACTCATCTACCAAGTCGCATGACTTATTTCATATTGACAGGCGCAAAATATGACAGTTCGAGTGATTCAAAAATACGGATTTTTAGATGACGAACGATGTTCAGTAGAAATCTGCAGGCGAGTGATTCAAAAATAGAGCCCCTCTGTAAATCGTAGACTTGAATGACGAATGGTGCAGTTTATTGAAGCATTGAAAAGTTTATTTACTGAAAAGTTACAATTGGAAACCACGGCAGGCCTGTGTATCTCCCCGCGTAGGTACCAAAAACGTACCTACGCGCGGCGACCCTTACTTAGGGGCTAAAACAAGTTGCGTGTCGCTACCGGCCAGCGACATGCCCCCCCCCCTTTTTTTTCACCGGCGGCCGCGCGGCTACGTTGCTGGCTTGACGAGAATGAATAAAGTACTAGAAAGATGCGCTAGATGGCGTTAAAAGCTTCTCGTAGCAGTCAACCCTATCGCGTCGCGTGATATTACGTCACTGAATAGGTTTAGTGTATTATGAATCATATTCCAGAGCAATAAGTATGATATTATCTTCTAATGGATTTTTGTAGGTGTCAACACGAAAATGTGCTTGACTCTGAGGCGAACTAAATTACGCCATATTGTTGACGACATTGAGTAGACATTTCTTTGAATACAATTGCTAAGTCATACTTCTGTACGAAGTACTAGTACTTATTCTGTGACCGCGCTTAGGTGTACATACATATTATTTTCTTTTGTTTGAGATCTTGCAAGATACGGTTAGGTCTATCTGCGCAGATAGGAACGTAAATTAGAATAAATGAGTGATAGCAGTATAATTTTTTAAAACTTTGTAATGACAACGAACACCATAATCTACCTGTGAAAACAGGCGCTGTTATGTATTCAAAACGTTTGATTTGAAAAAACCCGAGTTAATCATTGAAATGTTGTTTTAATGAGTTCGACTATTCGCGTAATGGTAAGAAACAAATAAGTGATAATAAGTGATAGAGTAGGAGGTGGAAGCCTGGTGTCTTGTACTACAGATTGTTTCAATCTATAACGAGCACCAGTCTTCACACAAAGTAAAAGTGTTAACTTTTTTTTAAATGTAAAGTACTGTTTATGTTTGTAATACTTACTTTTTTGTGAAGATATAAAGTTTTTATTTATTTATTTAGTATGGTATGGCAATGTAGTGTGCACAAACCTTAAGTCGTGGGCATGCCTGGGCGATAACTTCGCTAGATTTGTTCGTGAAGAAATATACAGCTCATGCTGAATGTTTAGATTTCTTTGCGTGGGTGCAAACGGAAAATGATAGTGTAACAAATTACGGGGAAAAAAAAGAGATCCTTTTTGCTATTTTGGCTAAAGTTACGCTAAAACATTAATCTTGTCTTGGAAAGGCAAAACTACAGTTTTCAGTAGGTAACTATTGAGGTAACTAGGTAAGTGCCCTTGGTTTTGCTTTAAAAGTTGCATCAACTTGCTGTTTCAATGATTACTTAAGTACATAATCAGTGACTTAATTACTTATGAAGATTTTTACCCGACTGTAGAAACAGGGTTATGTCTTTCGAGAGTATGTATGTATAATTGTTTGGCTCGCCCTATAGCCCAAACGGCTGGACAGTTTTTGACATATGAGGTGTCGTTGAATTCGTCAGTACCGTTACCATGAGTTTACGGTGGTTTTACTCGCTAGCGACGACGTAAAAAAAGTGTATGGAAAATTTTAGTTCTCCAAGTAACCGCTAGAGGCGCTGTACAATTTTCCATACACTTTTTTTACGTCGTCGCTAGCGAGTAAAACCACCGTAAATTCATGGTAACGGTACAGAATTGTAGTAGTGACATAGGCTATATACATTTTTAAAATGGCGCACACAAACGAAAACAAAGGGGGTGTAGAGGTTGATTTTTTCCTTACCATAGCAATATGGGTATCAAATGAAAGCCAGTGAAAAGATTATTTCCAAAATATAATTATTTTTGCAGCGGTCTGTTTTTTTTTAATAACTATGTTTGCTTGTTTAACTTTTCGAGTAGATAGCTAGTTGAGGGATCAGGATATCTTGTGAATGGACTAACGTATTAACGTTAGTCCACATGTATATTACGAAAGCAAACGAAAGCTTTTTCAGCTTATATTACGAGTAGAAGCTTGTTTTTTTCAATGTAAAATACCAACCCCGTTATTCCAAAAACTTAGTACCGGGTTTAAGGCAGGATTTAGTTATTAGCTAGCCAATTAGAAAAGCGTTTCTATATTAGGTTATGTCACTAATGTTTCATTCATTCCTCTGTTGTCGGTTAATATTTAGACCTATTTTAAACCTGGTTTATTTTTTTTGTAATAACACTGTAAATAGTCTTAACCCCTATAGTGGCAGCGCCATTTTGCAAAAAAGTGCGGATGTGGCAGATGATTCGCGGACTGTGTCAGGTTTCACTCCGCGCGTCGTTATATGGATAATTAATTGTTTGTATGTAAAAGAAACCCTTAAAGGTGCATGTGATCGGAATTGTCATGAACTTAGCTACATTTTGATAACAAGTTTTATTGTAATCAAAACAGATATGAATTTAAAAAACGGCATTGAACATTAAGTCCGTCGTTTGTATTCGATTGCTCTTTACTCAGAAATAAAGTAAGATAAAACTATGAATTTTAGTTTTATTTGTTTGTTATAATAATAAACGTTATTTTTAAAATAAAAGCCATGTTATTTAATACCGTTATCACGAAATAAATAGATTTTAGTGAACGCGGCCATTCAGAGCCGGAACCAAATGTGTGTTTTTGACGTATTTGGCAGTGACATTTGTTCTTAATAAAGCGTTATGTTGGTTGCATTGAGCCATAATTAGAGATTGTCTATAGTAGCACAGACTAAAAATAAGTAGAATATAACTATTTTTAGAGATAAATACGAACAACGCCAAACGACCTCTAGGAGGTGGCTTGCCACTTGCGCATTTTTTGACAACAACCTCTAGGAGGTGGCCTGCCACACTCCAACATGACGTTATAGCGTATTTGACACTAAAGTTTGTATGCCTTTGTTTGTCATATTTGACATTTGTTTTGTCAGAAAAGGACAACCAACCACGCATAAGTTAAAGGTCTGAAAGGTTTTATAAATAAAGGGATTAGTACATATACTGATAAATGCATTAGTTTAACCTAGACTTTTTTAGATATTATTTGTACCTGGCTTGTGCCGGCCCACGCAACTAATAGCTTATTATCTCAAAGCCCTTAGGGCTGCCACTGTAACTTTAATAAAAACACTACCAGCCCACGCAAGCTCCAGGGCAAAATATTCGCATCCGTGAACACCTCGTTTGATAAGCCTGATAACCTGGTTAATTTTGCGTCAAAACATCGTGTTAATAAGAAACACTTGCGGTTCCCCGCGACATCGCCTGCGAAAATTGGATTTCTCATTCAAACTTTGGTCCCCCATTTTACATGCGTATTTTTTTCGATGTTTTTTATAGTTACTTTAATTTTACTATTCAGGGCGGAGACCAATTTATCAAATATCATGAAAATCGGTCGAGCCGTATATAAACAACGCAAAAAAGTCATACAACTCAAGGACGAGCTATTATACGACTTTGTGTTTGTATTCACATCATTCATTATGAAGCGTTTCAACCCGTTGATTTTACGAACGTGCCTTAGATTTATGTAGAAAAAATATCGCAATATTTTGATGCTAAAAATGTCAGTCACTAACGGCTAGGGGAAGACAACAACTTTCGGTAACTTATAGTTAGCGAGTAGGTTGTGAAAATAGTTTCATTGAAATCGACTTAGCCTGGAGTTCACTAACACATTTTTTTATTTTTTAAACAACCGGTTTAGTATTATTTGACATATTTTGTATGGGAATCCTGTCAAATTAACTGTCAATCGAAGTTCACTGGCTGTTTAAAAATTGGTGAACGTCTAACACATAAGCAAATACTGTAGGGCCTTACTCTGAAAAAACGTTCTAATTGGTATTGTCAGATGAAGTCAAGTTTTTTTCAGTTTTCAACATTGTACTGAAAAAATAAAACTAGAGAGCAGTCTGATTGCGTCTGAAGGCACGTGCCGATTCGCAACGCGTCACGCCACGACCCGCCATATTTAATCGGCAGACATTTTGTAAACACTTAATCGCTGTCATGGGCGACCGCGGCATATCAATATTAACGATAACATTGTGATCGTGATTACGTTTTAATTTAAAAAACGTTGATTAACTTTTATTTGAAGGTAGGTTTAGCTGCCCGGTAACCAACTCTTTGGTGCAACCAATTACCTATCCTACGGGGTAGTCAACAAGTCAACCTTATACTGAGTTAAGTCTTATTTCCCCCCGACAAAAATCTAGTAACTCACGATTTCTTTGTACGAGTATCAAGTAAGTTAACGTCAATAATAAGAAATTGATAATATTTATAGATTCATTTCTGAAAATAGAAATGAATCTATAAATATTAACATTAGCATTTGATGAACGCAGCGGACGCACGCGACAAGATTCGTTCCGCATCGTGATACGTGTTATCGTGCAATGTTTAATTGCATTCGGATGGTTCAAATGATTTTAAATACATTTAAACTTACTAGCTACTACTCACCAAACTAACTGCCGCACTGAAAGACACCAATTAAATTTAATCGATACTTAAGTCTCGTTCTGTCACTTTCTTTGTCAATGAAATGCACAAGGATGACATGAGACTTGATGAAGGATTAACATTGAAACGATGACCCTGAGTACGGCAGTAAGTGGTAAAACGCCAACGTCGCCGTAAACATATATCGTTGAAAAGATGAAGTAGAGAAAGACCTGCGTAAGAAATTGCCGATTGGCAAGAGATTTCGAAGCAATGGGATACATACTTCGGAGGCCAAGATCTCCTTTGGGTCGTCGATCTAGCGAAATAAGTAAATAAACTACCACTAGACAGCTAACTGTAAATTAAGACCTCTGTTTATACACGTAGTACCTACGTAGTTTTGGCACGTAGAGGCCCTAAGGCAAAGATTCAGAACATTTTTTGTAAGTTATTATGGCCAGAGGGTCTAAAATTTCGTTACTTTTAATGTAGGAAACATTCTTTCTCTGTCATTTTCTCGTTTAAGAGATGGATAGACAAAAACTGCAATGATTTCGCAAGTAAATTAGAACAAAAAACAAAATACTCTGTTGTTGCACACACTAACACCACAGACTGTGGCACAGTATACCTACTACTGCTTTAGCGCTATAGAGTGGTCAGCCCGCTAACATCCAAGAGGTTCCGGGGTCGAATCCCGGGTCGGCCCGAGTGTATTTTCTGGGTTTTTCTGTCTTGAAATGGCATTTAGCTTAACGTTGACATTGATGTATAATTTAATTGATTTTATTTACTTTAATTATTTTAACGGTAACGCAGCAAGCATCCTCGCCTCCTTGCCTCAAGGACACGGGCTAATTTTTGAATAAGTAGGTTTTAAGTTTATTTATTTTTATTTCATGCATGTCTTTGTGTTTATTTTCTTTTATTGAATAAAATAGTATCTTCCATTATTTTTGAAGTACTTAATTCTCTAAAGGGACATGATCCTGAAATAAATGTTTTTTTTCGGAGTCAAGAAGTTGGTGGTGCTACAACCCCTGTGCCTCAGAAAGCACATGAAGTTGTTGCTGGTTTTGCGCCTAATCTCTCTCCGGGCGTGTCACATTGCCGTTTCATCATACTATAAGTAAGAGTGAAGTAACAAAGAATGCACAAGTGTTTTGCGCACATACTTGTGCACAGTGCACTGTAATACAGGCAATTAGCTAATCTCTGTTGAAATTGGCCGCCGTAGTCAAAATTACGTTAGAAGGACATTATTTTTAGACATATTATTCTCGGAGCACAGAGATTTTTTTAACCGACTTCAAAAAAAGAGTAGGTTATCAATTCGACTGTATGTTTTTTTTGTGGCTATGTTACCTCATATCTCAGTTGTGGACCAATTTAAAAAAAAAATGTTTACCTAGAGGTTATACCTTCTGGTTGGTCCCATTGTGGCCCAGTCGAGATCTGATGATGGGATCTTGGTGTAATCGAGGGAAACCCTCAAATTTAAAGGCACGTATAGTGTTTTCGTACTAGTATCTTAATGTTGACATGTTGTTACGTCTGATAGTCGACATTCTTAAGTCAAAACTCCAAAAAATAACAGATAATAAATTGGAAATAGGTTTTTTGTATAATTTCGTAGAACAGTTAGGTAATTTAAATATTATTTTGTACTATTAGTTTAAATTTATTTTTAATTTTTTTAGTTTTAAATAGCACTGTAGGCAGTTTTGAAGTCGCTTTTTTTAGACCACATTCACTTTCAGATGATGTCAGCTAATAACAAAAGAGAAATTTCATAAAAAAACATATTTTGTCGCAAAGTGCCAACAAACTTCCACTTTACCTGAGGAGCTCTCAATTTCCAACTACCTGCTTTGAAACGCGACCTCCCTTTTATAAGTCATTTCCTGAAAACTGAGGAGCTTCGCTGGCTATAGTGTTTGGTCTTCCATTGTACAGTCGGCAGCACATCAGTGAACTACGAAAACAGCTTTTGTTACGTGTTACGTAGGGAATAGAGGCGGTCTCAATGTCAATGTGGGGTTGACTGACGTGCGGCCGTGTGTACAAGAATCATAGGTATCATTGAAGGTTTTTTTATGTTCTGTCTCTGTCACATTTGCCAACGAAAGAGTATGAGGGAAATACCATTTTTGATACCTTTGGCTACTTTAATTTGACTGTATTTTTGCGAGAATAACGTTTCGGTTCAAAATTTTCTTATGTTTTCTGTAACTAAATATTTATCTACCAAGTTACCTATGCAAGTTCAAATCTTAGAAAATTCAAACTTCTGAATGAAATGATAACTTTTCAAAAACTAACCGAAATTGTGGTAATAAATTTCTCTTCATGGCATCCAACGGCATTGTTAGTCATAAACACAAATAAGTAATATCTATAAGCAATAAATCAGCAAAATATTTGACGAAAAGATGGAAAAAAAGCTTCATTCTGTAGGAGGTAGGTACACGCCCATTGTTGTAGTAATGTCCGATCTTTGAAACCATACGTGAAACGCAGCCTCGATTTTCATTCAATTCCATATTTTATCTCTATAACTAACAAAAGTACTTCGTTCGTCAAAACTCGATCACACACAAAATTCTCAACCATTCGTGATAAGGCCGTATAGAACGGTGCAATATAAATCAAACCAGAGACAAAGCAGCAAGGAAAGCCACTTCTATAAACGGTAACAAACTATCGCGCCACACAAAAAGTAGTAACCCCAACTAAACACGCCTAACATCTAACGCTACAAAAATAAAGACCAATTTGGTGTAACACGAAATTTGTACACCAGATAACGTGGTCACCGGTTAGCCTTGCAACACTCACTTTTGTATATAACCATTTATTTATTATGAATACTGATTTGTGGAATTACAAACTAGAATTCTGCGCTGGCCAGGGTTTTATGCGGGTCAGCAAAAAGTCGCGAATCGATCGAATTCGCTCCGAACCGCTATATGTAGGGCAGTGCTGATTGACATTTTGAAATCGAACTAATCATGTGTTAAATTGTTTTGTTTTTTACAACAAATCGTTTTAAGCCGTTTTGATTTTGCGCAGTCTGATAGATACGATCTAAATTGGTTTTTCTGATTTTTCGGAATTTTTATGCGTGTGGGTTGTTCTGTAGCGGGCTTTACGACCTTTTTAATGGCAAATCAAAATATATTTTCAGATGAAATCATTAATTGTCAGCGTAGGAAGATATTTGTAAAGTTCAAATAGGTACATAAGAAGTAATAATAATTAGTAAGCTATTATTCACAACTGCAATATTGGTATCCGTATTGCAATAAAAACTTAATGGCTCTCCATTTTTCGAGATGACATTTGTTTACACGGTTTTTAATAAAAGCAGACAAAGTAAAGATGACCTAAGGAAAATTGTGGAGGTATTTAAATTGAGTAACTTATTACACATTTATAGATTCAAACAGCATTTAACGATCTTTCTCGGCGAAAACCCCTGAGAAACGTTTGTAATACTACTAAATGCTGTTATTACTAGGAGGATTTCGACGAAATGATGGAACTAAAATAATAATATTAGACAACATCACATACATTGCTCAGATCACAAAGTAAGTAGCTTGTGCAGGCACGTGTGCAAAGCACTTGTGATAAGTAAATCACCCAGACCCGAGACAATATAGAAAATGAGAATTCTATATTGACCCGACCGGGAATCGAACCCGGGATCTCAGAGATGACGACACCTTAAAAACCGGTTAACGAACCACTCGGCTACGGAGGTCGTCAAATGATGCAATCCTGTTTGTTTACGGACAACAGTTTAAACTACCTCTTACTAACTAAATGACTTTTCTTCTGCTATTGAACACAGACACACAAGTACAAAGGCTTTTTTTCTTTTTCCAACATACTCCTTTTTTTCGTTCATGAAAGCAAAAGTGACCAAAATTCGACGATTGCATCAAACTCATTCATGTCCACATCACCAAAAGGTAAAAGGCAGTAAAAAAAAGAAAAAAATTCCTAAGGCCCGAGGTCACTGACCCGTCAAAACGCAGGTAGTAAACAGATCAACAACAGTATCCCACAATCGGCGCGGACGCATTGCGTCAGCGGTGAAAGTGGCCAGCTGACTGCTCCCGTCGCGTGGCAGGTAGCTTAACCCTACGCCCTAGTTAACTGAGCAGGCAGTGCAGATCATGGCACGGATATAAAGGCCTTTGCGACTATGTTGTAGTCGGATAATGCACTTTACACCATCCTATTTGTAGCATCCCAACTAGTATCTTAACTAGGAAGGTAGGAAACAATCAGAGCTCGTACCGTAGCCTACTCAGAATCCGATTGGCTCCTACCTATCAAGTGATCCATGCGACTTTATTGTAGTTGGATTATGCACTTTACACCATATTCTTTGCATCATCCTAACTAGGAAGGTAGAAATCAAACGGATCTCGTGTCGTAGCCTACTCGAGTCGATTGGTTTCTACCTTTCTAGTCAGGTAGGATGCCGGTTTACGAAGCAAGCAGTGCAGATCATAGCAAGGATATATCTAAATAGTCCTTGCGACTTTATTCTAGTCGGATAATGCACTTAATACGATCCTATTTTAATTTGTAGCATCCTCATTAGAATCCTACTTAGGATCCTAGGAAGTTAGGAACCAATCGTATCGTAGCCTACTCATGATTCGATTGATTTCTACCTTTCTAGTTAGGATCCTAGTTCGGATGCCACATATAGGATAATGTACTAACTGCTTAACGAAGCAGGCAATGTAGATCATGGCGTGGATACAAATGGTCCTGCGGCTTTATTGTAGTCGGATATTGCACTTTACACCACCCTATTTGTAGCATCCTAACTAGGATTCTATCCAACATCTTGTCTAAGGGCCCAGGTATGGTCAATCTAAGCAGTAAACACCAGTTATTTTAGGTTATCTATACTAATAAAAGCTAATAACTTAGAGTTATTATTTTAAGACTAATAATATAAGAGGAGTGATTAGATTTTTTGTTTGTATTGAAAAGGCTCCGAAACTACAGGACCGATTCAAATAAAATTTGGTACAGAGATAGTTTGAGACCCTGGAAAGGACGTAGGCTACTTTTTGTCGCGATATAAAATCATCAGGGAGGTGAAATAGGGGATGAAATGTTATGTGGAAATTCCGACTTTTGGCGCGGGCGAAGTCGCGGGGAACTGCTAATTTTAAATAAGTATGTTGTCCCAATCCCGCAGACTTCCTTGCACATCAACAGACTTAGAATCAAAAACTAAGAACCGGTCAATCGCTTACGTCATGATCAGATGTCGATTATGCACTGATGGCTTCTGTGGCACACTTTCCTCTGCAGTTTTTACCGGCACAATGTACTCTGTGTTTAGTAATGTAGCTTTCTTGAAACATCGTTGTATACGAGGGTCAAACTGAAAGTTCTTAGAACTGGCCACTTATAAACAATATAATAAAAAAAATATTCTAAAATTTGAAAATAGAACTCTTTGCCAATATTACTGAGTATATATTTCATTCATTTGTCATTTGTTTTACGACTTGGCGGCAAATTGAAAATTGTCTGTGTCACGTCAAAATGAATTTAACACGAGAAAATTTTCGTGCAATGATTTTTTATGACTTTCGATGTCATTTAAGTCAACAAGAAAGTTATGATAGACTACGATTGGCCTTTCACGATGAAGCCCCATCTCGTGCGACTGTTTACAACTGGTTTAATGAGTTTAAACGTGGTCGCACTAATCTCACTGATGATGTACGTGAGGGACGGCCTTCTACGGCGACGACTGAAAATAACATCTGTGTTGTGCGGCGTATGATAGAGACTGACAAAAGAGTGACCTATCAGCAGATTCGGACAAGCTTAGGCATCGGTATGAGTCAAGTGCACAAAATCCTCCACGAACATTTAGCGGTCAGGAAGCTTTGCGCCCGGTGGATACCTCATAATTTGACTAAGGCTCAAAAACTCCATCGTGTGGATTGGTGCCGTAAAATGATTGAAAGATTTAACGGAGGTGACTCAAATGCTGTGTTCGACATACTAACAGGTGACGAAAGCTGGATTTACTGTTATGATCCTGAAACCAAAAGACAATCTGCTCAGTGGGTGTTTCCTTTCGAGGAGTTGCCAACTAAAGTGAAGAGAGATCGAAGTGCGGGAAAAAAAATGGTGGCCTCGTTCTTTGGAAGGATAGGTCATTTCGCAACAATTGTGTTAGAGGATCAAAAAACAGTTTCTGCAGAATGGTACACTACCAATTGTTTGCCACTTGCCTTGGAAAAAGTTCGAGAGAAACGACCTCGCAGTAGGATCCTCCTTCACCACGACAACGCCTCGTCGCACACCGCCAAGCGAACGATCGACTATTTGGCGACATCAAACGTTGAATTACTGGGTCACCCGCCGTATAGCCCCGACCTCGCGCCTTGTGATTTTTATTTATTTCCAAAAATTAAAGAAAAACTTAAAGGAAAGCGGTTTATGAATGCTGAAGAAGCGGTGGCTGCGTATCGCGATGCCATTGAAGAGACCCCTAAGGACGAGTGGGCAAAGTGCTTTTCCCAGTGGTTCCATCGCATGCAGCGGTGTATTGACGTCAATGGACAATATTTTGAAAAGATATAATAAAACTAATAACTGGCTAATGTAATCAGTTTTTGATTTTCTAAGAACTTTCAGTTTGACCCTCGTATGATAGCTGTTTCCTGTCAATCCGCGCATAATTTCGGATTTCTCATACAAATTTCATCCAAAAATGCATTCCCCAAGTATTGACGAAATCGAACGCCGGCTCACTGGCGTAGCAAGCACTTGCAAAAATTCGTCGACTGACTAACGTCCTCCGTAGCTTAGTTGGTAAGAGAACTCGCCCGGATAGCGAAGGGACGTGGGTTCGAGTCACACCGGATGACACAGTCGATAATTTTTTTGTAAGACTTGTAAAATTTGATTTAATTTCGTAAAAACTTGCAAAATAACTGCTTAAGTTATAAAAATATAATAAATTTTCATCCCCTTAAGGCCCAACTGTTTCAGTAAGTCTTCGCTGCGCACATTTCGCACATAAAAATGTATTTTTTTGCAATTTCATGAATAAAAATAACAAATCAAAAATGTATTCCCATAGTTTTCGTCTTTGTGTACTGAGGCACAGAATAAAAGGGAACGCTCCGAAATTTTATCACCAGCAAACTTAAAAAACAATATTAAACATACAAAAAGGGCAAAATTAGACCAAACTTCAGGAGAAATTTCTATCGAACCAAACTCCTCTAATCGTGTTTCGAGAACTATAAGTATCTTAACGATGTCCTGAAGTTTCTGATAATATAGTTTTGAAACTCTCACGCTTGAATTCCTATCATAAAAATTAACTTTTTCAACGCGCTTCTTTTTAACTGAACTTATCATTTGAAAGAAAAGAAAGAAAGAAAGAAGCATTTACTAATTTAGGACATCACAAACAAATATCGTACAGAATTAAGAAAAAAACAATACAAAATAAAAACCCACACACACAAACAAATCAGCAACAGTCAACGCTAGACAAACAGTGCCTTTGTGTGTCTGTGATGTCCAAATCAAGGGGGCCTCACTCAGCTTAAGCCAGGTCCCCAGAAGGCCCTGGCGCTGATTTTCAGTGGCCTCCTACCGAGTGAGGTCCGCGGACAATGGAGCCAACACTACATACTTATTGATGTATAATAAAATGTATAATACTATAGATAGTTGAATATATATTTTAATAAAATACAAGGCAATTTGCAAGGCATCAAGCATATTTCGTCTTAAAGGACGATTTCTTGGATACAGGCTATCCTATGTTTTTTTTCCCTGGGACTTCTCTAGACTATCTCTATAGCAAATTACATCTATACCAGTTCAGCAGTTTAATTGTGAAGGGGTAACAGACAGATAGATACACTTTTGCATTTATTTCGTACTAGTGGTTCCCCGCGACTTCGCCCGCAAAAGTTGGATTTTCCATATAAATTTTCAACCCCCATTTCACCCCCTAATGTTTTTATATTGCGAATGTAGCCTAAGTCCTTTCCAGGGTCTCGAACTGTCTCCACACCAAATTTCATCTCAATCGGTTCCGTGGTTTCAGCGTCAAGCTTCAACAGACAGACAGACACACACTTTCGCATTTATAATATTAGTATGGATATACTCATGTTACTTCCTCTTAATATAGATAATCAAAATGGCCAAAAGTCAAAAATCTTTATTTAGTTGATCTAAAGCGATTAGTTACAACTTTTATCATAGTAAATTTACGCACAGTTAACGTCTATAGCGCCACAAAAATCTCGACAATTCGACCAATGAGATGACCCTGAACCATTTCACACATTTTTTTAGGAGACCATTGCATTAAAAATGTGTAGGTACTTACTCCTGTCATAAAGTTTCCAAGTACCTACATACCCACAATCGATATTTCAGGGCCTTATTCGGGTTAAATTGATAAGCGATAACTTGAAAAGTGCCCAATCTAACACAACTGCGCAAAAATAAGGTTCGTAATATGCGGCGATAACACAATGCGTGGGCGGTATTTATCTGTGTTATCTCGTGTGACAGCCTTCAGAGCTGTGTTCCATTGATTTTCCACAAGTGGATGGCGCGACGCGACGCTTCGCAAATATGAGAAACCTATAATTAAGTTCATGTTTATGGTTTGGCGTCAAACCACGAGTATACGAGCACTTTCGGGGCTGATTTTCGATTTACGAGAAATTTAATACATCTCCCTACTCCGATGCTCTGGTGTATCACGCGCGGCACAAGAGAAACTAACATATCAAATCAACCACGTCGATCGTTTACCTACTATAGAAATTCAAGCTAAAGTTATATATTTCAAGCTACAATAATAATGAAAAGCTTATGGAACAACAAGGAACCCAAAAAAACTAAAGCAATTAATGTTTGGCGAAACGCCACAAATATAAGTCTTTACTTTTTACTTAGGTTTTTTATAAGGGTAGTGAAAACGGGTTAGATATTTTGTTTGAAACTGCAGAAAAGTGTAATATTTATATTCTTGTGATGATGTCACAAATAACCTGTGAACATGTCTTTATTTCTAGCACTATTACAAACTCAGTCAACGTAATTGCCGTGATGGCGAGTGATCTGATAACGCAGCCCTAATGTAAAGTAGGTATTTGTAAGGTTGAGTCATTTAAATTACTTCAAAGTGTTTCGGAAAACGTTTTACTTGCTAGATCGATGTATATCATAGTGCAGTGTGTGGTTAGGCGGCAACTAAATAACTGTTTGACAGAAACACTTCGTCATATTATGTATTATTATAATATTTATTTATTTTATTGTGAGAAGTATTTTATTTATCACAAGTATATTACTTTGTATATATGAATTAGATTATAATGGTATTCTTATTTATTGTTGACTATATATGTAGGTATTCTATATGTACGATAGTATTAATATTTGAATTACATATTATATGCAGAGTGCAGTAACAATATTATTTCTATCGTTTTTTTTGCTTTAAATAAATTTAATAGTTTTGTTTATGCCTTTGTCGCACCGCCCACTTTTCATTTCTGCTTAGCCCAAAGGTATGACTGGTAGAGAATGCCACTAGGCATTAAGTCCGCCTTTTGTACACAGTTTTAGTTGTGCAATAAAGCTTAAATAAATAAACTACAGTTTATGGGTGCGCTGTTTAGGCGCTGAGATAACTTTAAAACTAAAATGTAGTGTTTAAATAAATAACGAACGTGAATAATAAGGAAAACACAATTTTAGCCAGCGGAAATGAGATGATAGTTAACTATTTTTAGTGTGGGAACTAAGACTAAAATTATATTCTGTAAAGTATTTAGAAGTCTGTGAAACTGTAAAGAATTACACAGTTTGTTATTTGATCAAAATATTAAGTCCTTGACGTATTTTTTATCCTTTTCACTTGTGTCAGAAATAAATTTAACTAAGTAAATGGATTTCTAGCTCTAAATATAAGAACTAGAACAATGATTTAATTTTATGTAAGTATTTACGTTTGGAATGTCTACACAAGTGTGTAAATTAACTGTTTACTCTACGACATGAACAAATACAATGCCATAGTAAAAATATATAATAGTTAAGTAAATATTTATCTATTTGCCACACATAAATCTTCAATAACAGTAACGTACCTACTAAAACAATTTATTTTATGTGTTAATGGAAATGAAAAAAACGTATCAAACAATAACTGTAAAATTAAAATTAAAAAAAACACTCTGCTGAATTTTCACACGTTGCTTACCGTTAAAACAATGTTTTTATCACTCATCATCATCCTAGCGTTATCCCGGTTGTGCACTCGCACGCGAGGGCCCGGGGTCCGCTGACCATGATCCAGGATTTGGCAGATCAGGTAATTACAGTGGAGCGACTGCCATCTGACCTCTGTGACCCTGTTAAGGGGAACCTGGCCAGTTTTGGATCATGGTCACACATTCAGTTGAAACATTGTTTTTTATTACTTTAGAATAGCTATTAAATCCCGATAGCTTTCAAATAGACAGAGGAGGCCTACAATACAGGAGTTAAACGCGTTTTACTCCACATTTTTCAAGTACCTATCTTTGACGACCGTCTGGGTGTAGTCGTTCGCGCACCGGACTTCTAAACCAGGCGGTTGCGGGTTCGAATCCCGCAAGGGGCAAATGTTTGTGTGATGAGCACGAGCATTTGTACCTAAGTCATGGATGTTTATATGTATTTGAGTATTTCTATCCGTTATCCTTGTCACCATAGCACAAGCTCACGCTTAGTTTGGGGCTAGGTAATTGGTGTGTTTGTTGAAACGATTTATTTATTTATTTATTTTTACCTATCTAATATTGTACTTATCTGCCGACTGTGCCGATAAATAATAATAATGTCTTCCTACCCGAATTTAGAGAGACATCAGGCGCAGGACCAACGACTTAACGTGATTTCCGAGGCATGCACGGGGTGTTAACACCACCAACATTCTGACTCCGGAGCTGTGTCTGAGTTATTTCAAGACAGAAAAACCCAACACTATCGGCCCGACCCGTGATTCAATCCCGGGACCTGGTGAATAGTACCCAGCGTGCTGACCACTTTTTTTTTTTTTTTTTTTTTTTTTAGCGTCAGGAAAATGCGGTGCATACCCCCTCGCCAGCGGGGATGGTAGAGGGGGTTATGTGGGGCTCCAACCCACTAAAAACCTGACGGTGTCCTCCGGTGCTGTTGTCGGTGCGAGTGCATGGGTTTCAGCCGACGCTATGCCACCACGCACTCGCTCCCAGCTGCGGCCCACGAATATGACAGGGAATATGCGCCCTATCTAAGATTAAATTTAGGTTCAGTCTCTCTCTTTCTCTGCCAAACAAACGAAAAGAGACGACTATATTAATTTAGAAACGTCAGACTAAACAGCAGTCCGTTGCTAAGGAAATTAGAGAACCCATAGACAATTAAGTAGGGATGCCATTCGATGACGACTAAAGTTAGACGAAAACACGCAAAAACTTGTACAAATACGTTAGAAATCGCTTCACTTAATTGACTTTTCTAAATAATTGTAGTCTGTCTCTTTTCGTTTGTTTGATAGAGAAAGAGAGAGACTGAACCTAAATTTAATCTTAGGCGCATTAGAATTGAACCCATTGTCGATGGGCTATCGGCGCCGACGCGTATCGGCCTCGGATCGAGAATTGGAGACCGCGTTGCTCTTGCGCAGGTAGTGTGTACACTATGCCTTACTCGAGGTCGTTGAACTTTACATCGATCTAGTTTTGCATATTCGATATTTTTGCAAGTGTTAAAAAATAGCACAATTTTGGAAGTACAAAGTATTGTTTCATGCGTAAAAATTACAAAGTTTTCGAAAAAAAATGCTCTTAGATATTATTAGCTACAAGTCATGTTTATTACTCGTATATCATACAGCATTTGTTTCAAATTTCAACAAGACCAGGACCTGGTGCAATGATTAGGCTAACGTAAATAAGTTGTTTTAATGTATTTAACTAATTTAGCTCATCGTACAAGTGATTTAGAAATACGTTAGTATTCTTAATTTCGTGCAGGACCGCCTTAAGTAATTACTTAATCTAAGGTCTTGGTTGACAGTAATAAATATAATGCTTTGCAAAAAGAAGAGCTGTTCTCAAAATATCTAACCTAACAAATGATTTAGCAAGATTGTGTGTTGAGTGGTGTCTGAACGCAGTTCTTTTGTTAAAGATGACGACCTATATATTACTTTTACGATTTATGGTAAAAAAATGATTATTCTTGTGATATTGTCTAAACGTAGAGACGTTTTTAAACAGAGCATTAATATACAACATGTTATTGAAATAACGCAAAACTCTTACAAGCAGACTCTGCTGCTCAAATACAACCACTTTTATTATAGGACCAACATAGAAATCTAAAAAAAAAACAAGTTCTCCATACAAACTGATGTCAACTAGTTGTGGTTTAGTATGGGGAAGCAAACCTAAATTTTGCAATTTCGATGTTGATCCCATAGAAGAAGTTGTTGTATTTAAGCAACAGGATCGAGCTCTTAGAGGTTTTGCTTTATTGCAATAACACCTTGTATAACATCTTTGTCTTTTTATAAGTAATGGGGTAACTCTTGATCTTAATTTAGCCCGACAGCAAAGATGGATGGATGACAGACAGCGTCTGCGATGGATCGAGCTTACTCTTGCTTGATTGAGAAGCCTATATACATGCACCTTAAAGAGCTTCATTTTATATCTTTGTTAAATAAAAGTAGGCTTAAACTGATCACGGTTCAATCGGTGAAATAAATTCAGACGAAACCGGTGTGCACCTGTGGCTTACTTACATAAGCGATCATAATCTAGATAGAGTTAAAAAAAATGTCGAAAAAATAATATCTTTACTACTTTGTGTTTCACATTGCTTTTTCACAGAATGTCATCACCAAGCCAAATGGACATATGTCAAATGACTTTCGACCAAGAATACAGCAAAAATATCGATTAAAATTAAAAAAGCAATTGTGCTAAAATTAAATTAGGCATTGCATCTAAATTGTAATCTAAGGGCTCACACGGAATCCGTCATTGACGGCTCGTCAAAATACAGTATACGTCATGACGGATGTCAAAAACACGATTCCGTATGCAATGTGTACAACACACATTGCATACGGAATCGTGTTTTTTCACGATTCGTCAAAATATCCTAATTGAATTTGGTCAAAAATCCTACACGGATTTTTGACGATTCGTGACTTTTAAAAACACAAATCTAGATTTAAGACGTATCGTCATTTTTTTTTCGCGATTCGTGATCCGTGTGAACATGGGCATTAAAAAAAGCATTGCCGCCGTCAAAAAAAAGAACGAATCGTCCTCGTGTGAACGGGCTCTAAATTGTCCAGTTGGCTTGGTCGAGTAGCTTGTCCTATGATGAGACAGAAGATTTGCTCGTAATAATTAAGTAGATATATTTATTAAATAGTAGTCACTATGCATTTTATTTATAAGATAAGTATTTAGATATAAGGTTGATGATTGCTTAGAACTAATATAATATTGTATGATCTTTCTAGTCTGAAACATAGGTTTAACCTAGTTCAGACTAAAATGATAATTTCTGTCCTTTTGCATTTTAAACTTAAGTTCTTTTGCTGTTTCTTTTTACCTTTGTATTATGAATAAATGATTTATTTATTATTATTATTATTATACTGGATGACTTTTTTTACCATCAGGAAAATAATTGTGTGAGATAGGTAAATGATATAGGTGACGATGGCGTCATCAGTTTAAAAAAAAGAGAAGAATGAATGAATCCGCCCGAATTTCAGTCACAAATTCGGGGGGATTCATTGATGTTTAGCGCGTTCGGAGTAGGGTATGCGTTTGAGTTTTGGTTTCGTATTTTTAATATCATTTTTCCAATATGCTTTTTGAAATGTTATAATAGTCAAAATTAACTTAGAATTAGATGGTTAGGTGCGTAGTAATTTACAAAAAATAAATTCTTTTTTTTTTAACTGATGACGCCATCGTCACCTATATCATTTACCTATCTCACACAATTATTTTCCTGACGGTAAAAAAAGTCATCCGTTATAATAATTTGAATTACCTGACACGCCATGGACCCCTTGTCTAATTGTGATGCTTTCGGATTTCTTCGTTTAATACTTGAGCTGAACAATATGCGGCCTAAAGTTTCGTATTTTATGGTTGTCTTATTTTTTTTAAATCAACGCTAATAATTTGAATTGATAATATGTATATTTCTCTTTTCTACCTCTACGCGTTCCTGAGAATAGGATGACGGGACGGTCAAATAAACAACGAATGAAACGCCGAAATCGGACGCCGGCGCACTGGCGTAGCAAGCACTTACGAAAATTCATCGGCTGACTAAAGTCTTCCGTAGCTCAGTTGGTAAGAGCACTCGCCCGGATAGCGAAGGGACGTGGGTTCGAGTTCCGCCGGATGACACAGTCGATTATTTTTTGTGAGCGAAATTCAATTTGATACCTTTTTAGAATCTAATAATATAAATAATATTATCTACACTGTCTATCTACATCTACATTAATATTATAAAGAGGAAAAATTTGATTGTTTGTAATCAATAGGCTCTGAAACTAATGGACCGGTTTGAAAAAATCTTTTATTAATTAAAAGCCGATATCCCTGATGAACATAGGCTACTTTTTACCGCAGGAAAATCCTTCATTCCTACGGGAAAATGGGTAATAGGGCAACATTAGTAAGAATTTATCCTTCCGTACGTATCTTTTTCACATAACTTCTTAACGGCTGAACCGATTGGATTGACATTTTGTGAAGTATTTCGATGGTTCCCTGGATGATTTAATAAACAATTAGAACGTACAACTAAATCGAAACGTCGGGAAGGTAAATACAAATTTGCTTTTAAAAAAAGTATTAGTTGCATTAAATCCCGTTTGTGTCGTTAAGTGTATATTTAGAAATGCAACAACAAAGTTTGAAATCCTATAAAACAATTAGATCCGGTAGATGGCGCGTAGTCGTACGTCAACTACTAAACTAATATAACTTTCAAAATAGAAATTGGATTCTTTGATTGAATCCGCGCGGACGAAGTCGCAGGCAGCAGCTAGTGACGATATATTTCGCAATTTTCACCTAACGCACGCGGTTCGCTCTAGAGCCGAACAGCCTTGCATTCCCCAATGCAGTCGAGCTTATCGGTCACAATCAACTCGCTGCATAATAAATCAAACGGAATATGTACTAATGTCCGTCAGTGCATAAATCTGTTTCTCGATATCAACCAAAATGGGAAATTTGTTTGGGTAAACCAAATTCGGTTTTAAAGATATACCTTAATTTTGTAGATAAGATTAAAGGTATACTTCTAAAAGATATACGTTAATTTTGAAAATATAAAATAATTATTATTTATTTGAATGGACGGAATAACTCTCGTTCCATTGAAGATGTAGGTAGACCTTTAGATGGGAAAAATTAAAAATAAAATTATTTTGCTTTAAATAATAATTATTTTATTTTTATTTTTCCTATTTAATAATGGATTTCCGTAAAGTAATGCCTGATTTCATTAATTATAAGAAATTAATTAAAAAAAAATCCTTAACTTTAGTTGAGGATCTGTTTAATTACACAAATTCAATTGCTTGTAAAATATGCAAGTGATTTATTTATTGCAACATTGTACATAGCATAGAACTAGTAGTACAAACCCTGTAAGGGTATAGCAATTTCGATTATATGCGGCTCCAAAATAGGCACTGAAAGAGAAATTTAGATAACAACTCTTCAATAAGCTATTTATAGCTCAAGGAAACTCAAATAATTTTTAAAAAGTCTACCATTCACATTATTTGTAATGATTTTCTACAACAATTAGTAATTTGATGTTTAGTAGGATCGTTTTTGCAGAGATATCATGCTTGGAAAACAGGCGTTCGGGCCGAAATCGACGTAAAAACTCGTAAGCATCGACAAGTTAAAAAATAAGCGTCAATTTAAAATAAATATCTATTGTCCCGAATCGAGATAATTCCAAGAACCTACGATTACATTATAATTATTTGCTTTCCCGAAAAATGAAGCAGACAACCGAGAATTAAAACAATTCACTAAGCAAAATAGAAATAATACTTTTTATTTACTTCAGGGATAGAAACTAGGTTCTCTAGAAGTTATTCTACTGATACTGATAAAATATTGTAATCTAGAACAACCTTTAGTATTTAGCTTATCGACTTAGTAGGCAGGTAACAGCATACGCACTTATTTTAATTGACGGAGTTACGTGTTACTGTTACCTAAGAGGGTCATAAAAAAACATTTTGAGAATCAGTACCCAAAGGGTAAAGGGTCCATGCAACAAAAATAACTTTATTGCCGTATTTAAAACTAAAAAAAATATAGTGACTAATTTTGTATAGATAATGGTACGGAACCCTTCGCGCGCGAGTACGTCTCACTTATCCGGTTTTTATTTAAACTATATCTATTGTGTAAGTGTACCAAACTAGATTATCATTTCAGTGCACTCTTCTAGAACCCTACAGCTTTTTTTTGCAATGATGACTTGAATCTTTTCGATTTTAATATTTTTATTTTAACTGACCTAAAAAATGAGAAGGTTCTATTTAAATAAGGGATATAAAAAACGTCTTTCTATTAAATTTTTGTGAAAGCAAATTAAAATAATCAAAACTCCAGTTCATTGTTACAAAACTAGTTTAAAAAAATATTTCATTGGCAAACTAAATCTGTTAAAAGAAACAATTTCCCAGGTGGATATTATAATTACGCAAGACGAATATTTAATTCAATATTTAAATTCATAAGCAATAAACACTAAGTTGGATAAAAGGCGTAATTGCCGTGAAAGGCTAAAATTGTGTATGGACTTGGAATATTGCCATAGAAACTACATAGAATGGTTTAAGTATAACTACGCAAGGCGCTACTGCGCCTTGCGTAGTTATACGTCGTCGATTCGTCGATTAGGTCGTCAAAATAATTGTGACAGGAAATGGTAGCTTACGGCCTTATGCAGAAATTTCGTGACGACCTATGGTACGGAGAAGTTTAAAAAAAAATTATCACCAAATAGAAATCATGGAGAAATTACTTCTAATTACCATTCTGACTACTTGTAAAGCTTGTATGAATAAAAAGAGAAGAAATGTTTTAAAAAAGCAAACGATTATTGGTAAACCGATGACCTGAATTTCAAATCAATTATTGAATTTGCAATCGTTAGACTATATTTAGCTACTTGTGTAACTCTTAATGAAGGAGAGTTGATAATACCCACTAATGAGTACCCGAGAAAAAGTTAACTGAGTCTTGGTACAGTCGTCAGCATGTCAAAGTATACAATTGAACTGCGAAACAGCTTTTATTACGTAAAAAATAGAGGCGGTCTCAAGGTTAACATGTACAGTCTGACTTGCTGCCGTGTGTTCAAATGCCGGAGACCATTTAGTCCAATAGAAATTCTACTAGTATTATCAATAAATATTACTGATTTTTAATAAGTGGTACTGATCATAAGTGGCATTTTCTGTCCTAAATTGAATTAATTATTTTTGACTTTGCATTTGATCGTCACCAATTTTGGAACAGAACCTACTGTTCCCTCCTATACTGTACCTCATAAAGGTAACTTAATTGAAAAAATGTTAGCATTTGGACAAACTGCGCACGCGTTCGCAATAATTGATTAATATGGTAATTACGAAGTCCAATCTCAGATTCCTTGGCGTAAGGCACATAATCATAACTACTAACTACCACTCTCAACAATAAGATTTAAGCCAATAACGGAGGAAGTCTATACGATTAAGCTGTGTAAAATGTAATGAAAAATTCTAACAATAACACCACTACTCGTAATAATATAACCCCAAACTTTAACATCTATCCCTTTTATGGAAGCTAGGATAACGGTGACTCAAGTCAACACAATATAAACAATTGTCCATATAAATCCATACTAATCCATACTAATATTATAAATGCCAAAGTGTGTCTGTCTGTCTGTTACCTCTTGACGCTTAAACCACTGAACCGATTGAGATGAAATTTGGTATGGAGACAGTTCGAGACCCTGGAAAGGACATAGGCTACATTTTGCACGCGATATAAAATCGTTAAGGGGGTGAAATGGGGGATGAAAGTTTATATGGAAATCTAACTCTTGTGGGCGAAGTCGCGGGGAACTACTAGTAGTATTCAATCTGTACTATCCGCATATAAACATTATTTATTTTGCAATTTCATAAATGAAAATTTGAACAAATCAATAATGTATTCCCATAGTTTTCGTCTTTGTATACTGAGGAATAGAATAAAATATAAGGCTTCGAAATTTAAGCACCAGCAAATATATAAAACAATAATTAACAAGCAAAAAGGGCAAAGTTAGACCGAACTCCGACCGAACGAGGATTTTCTATCAAACCAAATTCCTCTAATCGTATTCCAAAAACTATAATTATTTTAACGATGTCCTGAATGTAGCTTACTGTTTTTTTTTTAATTGAACCTCTAAGAAGGTTTTACCTGTGTAGATAAACAAGTAAATTATGTACTTAACTTGATATGATTGACTAAATTTTCTTAAAATCAAACTACTCAATACGCCAAGTGAGTACTTAAATCTCGCGACAAGCTTTTATATAATATTAATTGTGTAATGATGTTATTATTTTATCGTAAAAGTTTTAAAGGAAAATTTATTTTATACTTTTTAGCGCATTGACATAAAAGCTTGTTTTTAAAAAGGGTTTTTTACTTGTAATTTACCTATTCATCCACGTGCATTGTAGTACGTAATTCATAACCTGAAGTCGACTCGAACGACTTGTTTTATTAATGAATACAAATAAAAATATATTTGCACACTCCATTGATCTTCAAATGCTAATTTGGCAACAAACGCAAATCGCACTCTATGTCTCTAATGCGCAAAATCAGTAATAAGTATTTTGAATGTATTGGAATTCATAACCCGCATCTGTTAGATCAAGTTCATATAATATACCCATATTATATACCCATATATGGACCCACCAGGGTTTGTGCGGGTGCACTCGGCCACGACGCTTATGCTTGGTACCAAATTAGCGACCTTATTCTGCGTCGAAAAATGCGAAAGATAAACGCATGAAAACTCGAAAACACGCGTTTTCCCAAACATAATACTAATCTACATAGATTGATTTTTCACTCCTGATAAACAAAAATAAATAAATATACAAAAATTGCTCGTTTAAAGGTATAAGCTAAAAACTGGTCCATACTACAAGTTATTTGAAAATGTTCGGAGTTAACTTTTTACCATTATTAATTTTAAAGTTATTTATAAATTGTATTTACCCGAGCATGTTATTACAATTAATTAATTCAAATAGCTTAGTCTTAATAGACAAGTTATTGTTATACCATACCCAAGAAAACAAGTTCTCGCTCTATTTCGAACTCAAAGTTATATTCAATAAAGTTGCTATTCTAAAACCGTCATGTTTACCTACTACCTAAATGGCAAAGTTTACGGCAAGTATTTTATATTTCACCCGCATTTGCGTGAAAATATTTCTTCCTTACCGTCTCTAGAAATATTTGAAGAGTATGCTTCGCCCGACTATTATCAGACTCGGGTATGTATTTCACAATAACATCAGATCTATAAAGGGTCTATTGAGAACGTTGGAATAAGTGCTTCCATCTCAAACAAAACCTCCACAAAGTACATAAATTGTCTTGAGGCATTCTGCCCTTTTGATACGCTTTTAGTACTTAAAGTTTATATTGAGATTGCTGTAATATTTTTCGATAGTGAAACTCCTGTCAAATGTATGACAATGGTTTGACAGCACAAACATTAAACTAATCACCTCTAAAATTATCTTTAATAAGCGCACGTAACATAACCGCCATAATTATTGCAGCATCCGCATCTTCATATCTAGTTAATACGCAATTATTCAAAACTCGTTTCCAACATCTATGGGCCACATCCTTTTTATATTCATCGGCACTGCCACACTAGTGGAATATAATTACTGGTTACGGCATGATTTTATGGGATAATAAAATAAGGACCCGAAAAGGATGCATCGTGAGTTAAGAACAGACCCTAGAGACCGTTGCTCCTTAATAATTTGTGTAACTTGTAACCAAATTAGTTTGGGACAAGAGAAAGCCAAGTTTGGGGGTTCCAACGCGAAATGTCAGAGAAAACTGAGTGTAACTTGAAGTCGGAGACAATTAAAGTAGTTAGGACTCGTAACGAGGGGCAGGGCGACATGAAAAACCATGGTAAAGTCATCATGACACACTCATCGAGCGCTCATGTTTCTAATAATACGTTGGGCTCGAGAGGAAGTGCCATCGGCAATTATTCTATGATGTATTGAAAACAACGCAGAGGAAAGAATGGTTATACTCGTACAACATTGTGGCTATTTTATACAATAAGCGACCATAGAACAACTTTCTCAGGCGGAGAAAGGATATAGACGCGACGTAATTTAGAACTTAGTTGCAGCATAACCAGTCTGACATTAGGTTTTAAAAAAAAAGGTAGCACATTTAATTCTTACGCGTGTTACAAAATATAGGCCGCAGACGCCGCGCGCGGTGCAAAAGCTCATTGAAATTATGACACACGAAACGTTAAAAGATTTTTTTTTTTAATTTATTAAGATTACATCATCTAAAAGCCGGAGGTTCCACAAATGCGTCGTGCTTAGAAGAACCATGAAATATACATGCTTCAAAAGGTTAGCGACGGATCTTCCTTTTTCTAAAAGTAGACAAAATGCTAAAAGGGGCCGATTGGTTGGTTACCCTTAATGTCAACACAATCAACTTTTACTTTATGGAGTAATAAATTCCTTTAGTCAATTACAACCGCTTGAAACCTCATCACATCCACTAGATATTACGTTTCACAAACAGGATTAGGTTGAGATATTGAGGTTGGCAAAATTATACCTCGTAAAGGGGAATACCCGAGTTATGTTTAGTTTTTGGTTTTATTAGAAGAGAACGTCCTACCTCGGGCTCTGAGAATTTAAAGGCAAAACGTAATGAGCGTCTTAAATAAGATTCAGAATGAAATAACGTTGCTCACGAATCCCTCAAGAACAGTTTACTTTCAATCACATTGAGGAATGAGCATGAATTGAAAGTCTCTAATGTTCAAAATTTGCAAATGTATCTGTAGCGCCTTAGCAAAGATTCAAAAGAGAATGGTGAATGAAGTAAGTAAATAACACGCGAGCAAAAGCAAAAGAGTGAAGCGGCGACCCGACATGCAAGTGGCGAGCAACAAGTGCATCCAGCGGGATCTGTTGCAGTAAACAAAGAAACAATCATTGGAATTCTCAAGACGGAGGCAACGATCGTGAAAACTGGGCCGGACATATGTGCCGCGGCCGTGACCGTTTTACAATCACTTTTCAATTAAAAAAAGAACCAGCATACACCTGACTGTTCGGATTAGGTATCCCTCGGCCGGCCGGAGTGTGCGCGTTCAATTGCTTCTTCACTCGCGTCACACTTACAAACACTGTTAGTTAATGTGATTTGTTTACGTACTTTCAGAGGTATAACACAGGGCACAGGATCACAGTAGCACGAGTAGTGGCGACCACGCGCGTGCGTTTCGTACGACGCTTGTCGCGGTACTGGCGAGAGACTAGCGGGGAACGGACAATTTGCAACTCGGATACTTACCTACGTAACGTAACTTAACGCCATAATATTTTATAGTTTCGTAAGCGTGGTACTCGATTACTGCGCCGTTCGACTCTAATCGATGTCACGATTTCGGGAGACGGGAGTGAGCCTTGGGGTTTGAAAGCTCACGTATCAACGTATGCCGTATTGCCTCGAGCGCTCGAATAGTTGATGAATGCACGTCACTAGGCCAAGTCGAGATTTTCCGATCGCCGAACTTTAAAGGCAAAGGTGCTGCTGCCCCAGCTTTAGGGTACAAATCGGTCTGGCAGTAAGCAAGGAGATGTAATTTTCCAGTTGGAAATTTTCGATGGGAAAAGTTCCAATTCAGAAAACCTCGCAAAATTACCCATTACAATAGGATGTCACAGTGTTTACTTTGACGTGCTACCGTCCGTAAAAACCGTAGAAAAGAAGTTACTTTCCGACCAAGCCAACTAGATAAATGTCAAACGACTTTCGACGACGAATACAACGAAAATACCGATGGAAATTAAAAAAGAATGGTGTTAAAATAAACTTAGGCAATTCATCTAAATTGTACCTATATTTCTTTTTAATTGCTTTCTGTAATTTCGTTGTATTACGACCGTCGACCGACGACCGTCTTGGTGTGGTCGTTCGCGCACCGGACTTCTAAACCACCGGGTTCGAATCCAGCATTTGTACCTAAGTCATGGATGTTTATATGTATGTATTTAAGTATTTCTATCCGTTATCCTTGTCACCATAGCACAAGCTCACGCTTAGTTTGGGGCTAGGTAATTGTTGTGTTTGTTGAAACAATTTATTTATATATTAATTTATTACTCGTCCTAAGTCGTTTGACATTTGTCTAGTTGGCTTGGTTGAGTTATAGTTTTCTAATTAGAAAGTTTCAGTGGAGAAAAAAAATACAATTCGTTCAGATGTAAAATAGCCCACTACTAGAGACAGTACTACTCAACGCCACTGCGCTAATATGATGATCAGCACCGTTACCATGAGTTTACGGTGGTTTTACTCGCTAGCGACGACGTAAAAAAGTGTATAGAAATTTTTAGTTTTCCAAGTAACCGCTAGAGGCGCTGTGCAATTTTCCATACACTTTTTTTACGTCGTCGCTAGCGAGTAAAACTGCCGTAAACTCGTGGTAACGGTACAGCCTGTGAAGCTCAAGTGAGTTGAATTCCCAGTTTAGGACTTGTGTCATTGAAGAATCTTATATATAAGTTTAAATAACACTGCGAGTGTTAAAAATATTAAAATCTATTAAAGAATCACTGCAAGGAAGCCCAGGGGCTAACTCCATACAACGACGTAGGTACGCATCATATGAGATTCTGTTTTTGAGAGCATTACAACTTGTTGTTTAGATACCCTGGTACAGTCAGCATTAAAAATCGATGACGATAATTTTCAAAAACGCTATAATACCTACTATCTTGGTCCTAATTTTGAACTTTAATTTAAATTAATTTAGAATTTTAATGAAGTTCATTTATTACTGGCACTTATCTTGGGAAGCGATTTATGTATGTTTTTGTGTTCATAGTGATTTAAAAAATCTAAATGTCATCGACTTTTTATGCTAACTGTACCTACCATGACTTGATTAATTTATTTACTCTGATAATTTATTTTCCTTAACCTTTGAAATCTTAGTCACCCTCTAATCAACCAACAACTACCCACAGACAGCTTAAAAATATTGAAATTTTTCCATTCCGCTTATTACCTCCCTACAATTTTTACTTTCCTTCCTCTTGAACTTATATTTTTTATAAAAATATAATTATTTCTATTTTTGCCACAGAAATTAATTACTGCGTAGCTATTTTTAAAAGCTTATTTGATAACCTACCTTGTAAGGGGAACACCTAAAGATTCCGCAATATGTAATTCCGAGATTAAAATACTTATCCGAATATAAAAATAAGAGTTAAAATTCCGACTATTCAACAATATGATGAGTATGATTGGGTTATTTTCAGAACTTTATTTATACGAAGATTTTAAATTCCGTTGTGTTATTGGCCCGAAATATTTTGAATATTATGAATTTATTTTTTTAAATAATTCAACAATATTATCGGGTAGCTTATTGAAAACTTTTATACATCTCCCCAAAAATGAATTACCAATTACTCCCCAAAAATCCTATGTTTGGAACGGCTAATTTCATTTCATTTCTTCCTTAGTCATTACATTAATTTGGATCTTTTATATAGTCATTTATTTAATTTAACCTTTACAATATTCTTATCAACTAATTTAATCTATAGGTAATTCACCAATGTTATACGAGATAAATAAATGACCAAGATTTTGAAGCCTGAAGTTTAGAACGGCAAGCTTAGTTTTATGATAATTATAATAATTATGTAAATCACTATCATTGGAGAACGAGTACAAACTACAAACATACATAAGATTTTCTTAAATAAGTTGTGAATATTTCCTCAAACACTTGTTTTAGTGACTCGTCAGATTTAACATTGTATATAGATCGCGCGATTCGCATTTTATCCTGTTTGTAACTTTTACATATATTTATAGTTTTCCTACTTTAATTTTTATTGTATCAATAGTCTAAACCTGTATTACTAGTGCGTATTATACTTATATTATTATAAGGCAGTCATTAAAAGTAAAACATCTATTTCAATGTGTCGTCAGTTTAAGTTTTACTACTAGGTATATTTTATCATATAAACTCAAATTCTAAGAAATGAAAAGGTTTGCAATTTCATAAAAATCTGTTCAGATATTTTTTGAAAATATAGTATGGAAATAAATTTTTTTCTTAATTTTTCATACAAATCTCTATTTTCTATTTAAATAAGTAGATTTTTAAGTTTTGTTAAGTGTACATATTTAGTTAATTAATTTTTATGAGATTACTTTAGTTAAGTTAAGATTTATATCTTATTAATTAAAAATATTTACCTACCTTACCCTACCTTATAAATATTTACCTCATTAAAACACAATTACACGCTCGGTTTTCTATTTTAAATATGAATTGCATTCGGGGCAGGCCGCTATGTCTTATTATAATATCTAAGTTGTATGGCCTAACCGATAAATTAGTAGAATAATAATGTGTGAAATTGCTAAAATTCAGGCAAAGGAAAGGTTAATTTTATTTACCTACCATCTCAGTGCGGATTGGTGGAGGGGTGTATGTAAGGCAAGTGACAAACCTTACTGTCAGAAGTTATGAAGCCGCCCTAGGGCCCTAGGGCCACTGAGCCCGCGTGGTGGAGTATGGCTCGTTCCTCCTCATAGTTGAGGTGAGGCCTTTTCCCAGCAGTGGGATCTAATAGGCTGACTTATTTACCTACCATCTGTTTGTTAATCTATTTTAGATTGCTTTAATTGCTAAATAAATCCTATTTTTTTAAAGCTAGCTTAAACACTAAACTAACTAGGTTCAGCCAACAAAGCACAAGCTTGGACGTAACCACCCGTTGATCCTGGCAACGAAACGCGCCAGAAAAAACACAGCTGATGAATATTCATTAATATTCATCTCGCCTGATGGAAAGTCGCCACTGATTTATCACATCCTACTTTTACCAGGAAAACTCACTGAAACTATGGAAACTTACAGGATTTTTCTTTTTTTTAATCTGTGTGTTACCCGTCGGCAGGAGGAGGGTTATGTTTTTCGAGAGTATGTATAATTGTTTGGCACGCCCTACAACCCATATGGCTGGACAGTTTTTGACACATAGGCTATATTCTGAGGTGCTTGTGGCGCAGTGGCGGCAGCGCTTTGGTAGTGATACCAAAAGTTAAGCAACCCACGGCGCGGTCGTGATTGGATGGGTGACCATTCCGACCATTTAAGTGACGTCCATGACAAGCATCTCCGTGCTTCGGAAGGCACGTTAAGCAGTTGGTCCCGGCTAATATCTGTGGTATTAGTCGTAAAGCCTAGTCAGAGGCCCTAAGGGCGGCTTGATAACTTCTGACAGTAAGGTTTGTCACTTGCCTTACATACACCCCTCCACCAATCCGCACTGAGCCCGCGTGGTGAAGTATGGCTCGTTCCTCCTCATAGTTGAGGTGAGGCCTTTTCCCAGCAGTGGGATCTAATAGGCTGACTTATAGGCTATATTCTAAAAATGGCGCCGACAATGAAACAAAGGGAGTGGGGGGATTGATTTTTTTCCTTACCATAGCAATATGGGTATCAAATGAAAGCCAGTAAAAAGACTATTTCAAAAACTTAATAATTTTTGCAGTCGGGTACTTTGTTTTATCAATAATTAGTTTGCTTGTTTAAACAGTTGTATAATAATTCGGGAGAGCTGTCCTGTGTAGGCAGACTTATAGTTGACCGGTAGAGGATGCTTTTGGTATTAAGTCCGTCAATCGAACAAAACTCGAACAAAACATTTGTCTGTGCATAATCTATCAATGAAATAATTTGTCTCAACTGGCTCTACTGGCTTGGGACTTTTTGGATGTTTTCGAGGGAATCATTCATTCGGTAAATAATTCTCAACTCTTGTGCCCACAACTAAGTTCAGGCAAGTCCTAAGTCAACATGTACTCACTTTAGTGTCCTAACACAATTAGATAACTAGGAACCTTTTCTCAAAGGTAATAGATAGAGGTCCTGAATGAGCTAACGTAGAGTTTGGCGGGGCATTTGTTCGAACATACCTAACAAATTAATATTACTATGGATTATATCAGCAGCAGGTTATATCTGGCAGATTGACCTTTAGATTATATCGGCCAATATTATTCTTTTTAGGGTTACGTACCCGAAGGGTAGATATTACTAAGCCTCCGTCTGTCTGCCTGTCACCAGACTGTATCTCTTGAACCGTGATAGCTAGATAGTTTCACAGATGATGTATTTCTGTTGCCTATGCCTATATTTAAAAGGGCTCTCATACAACAAACGTGTTTTTTTTCTTGATATTTACATCCGGCTCGAAGGACCATATCTTGTGATGTTAATGATGTGGACTGTAGGGCACTAAATTGGGTCTACACTGGTTGGATGGTTGATAATTAAAACCGACTTTATTAATTAATGAATTTGGACTTTGACCTATATTTTTTGCGCCCGTGCGAAGCCGGGTCGCTTTGTCTAATAATAAGACGTATCACCTACGAACGTTAATTAGCAAACTATAAATGTGTGAAATTGCATAGGTCCATTGCTGAAATAAATCTGAAAGTATTTATTAGAATAGTTATTTAGGGGATTTCTACTACGAAATAATTTTTTAAAGAAATAAGGATATTAACAGAAGCCTCTTAATATATTTATGAAAAAAAATTGTATGTGCGTAAAAACTTGCATTTATTTACAAAGGAAAGTGATACGCATAATTTTAACATGAGAAATAAAAATAGACTTGCTATTCCACAATTCAGGCTTCAAAAAGTTGGTCATTCTTTCATGGGAAAATGTGTCAATTTCTTTAACAAATTACCGAAAAATATTGTAGAATTACCAATTAACAAATTTAAATCATTTATTAAGGATACCCTAATGACAAAAGGTTATTATAAAGTAGACGATTATTTGAATGATGTAAACGTGTGAACCAGTTCGCACTTGTACAATTTCTGTATTTAAACATTATTTTTAAAAGAGGCTTTGACAATAGTGACTGAGTTTCTTGCGCTGCTTCTTCTCAGCACTAGCCCACAATTTGTCCCGAAGCAGTGGTAGGGCTTTTAAAAAATAATATGTTGGGACGTGTATAAGTGCCCCTTGTGGGCCTACATCTATTCTATACATATAATAAAACAGTAAAACCAATGCGTCTGTACATTGAGTATTTTTACCAAAAACTTATTGATGTTAAAAAAATAATAGAATAGGAATCTACAACTTTTAATTTTTTGTCTGTTTATCTGTTTGTCTGTTTGTACACGCTAATCTCCGGAACTACTGAACGGATTTGAATGAAACTTTTTTTATTTTGTAGCTATTAGGTCTGGGCAAATACTAGGCTATAACTTATTTTGGAGATCGGAGTACCTGACGTGGAACCTTAGCAGTGCACTTAAACTAAGAGAGATATAAAAGCAGCGCCTCAAGAAAAGTTATTTAGCGTGATGAGCATTTTCTAATGACGTAGGTACACAAATTAAAGGTCTGAAGCAACTAATATGGAACCCTAGCAGCTCAGTTCAATTATAAGAGATACGAATAGATCACCTTAGGAAACATTGTTTAGCGAGATGAGCACTTTCTACTGAGGTACACAAATTGAAGGTCTGGAGCAACTGATATAGAACCCTATCAGCTCAGCTCAACTATAAGAGATATGAATAGAGCGCCTCAGGGAACATTGTTCAGCGTGATGAGCATTTTCTATTGACGTACACAAATTGAAGGTCTGGAGCAGCTGATATTGAACCCTAGCAGCTCAGCACAACTATAAGAGATATTAATAGAGCGCCTTAGGGATAATTGTTCAGCGTGATGAGCATTTTGTATTAACTAACACTAATTAAAGGTCTAGAGCAATTGATATGCTTAATTACTTTAGACTGATTTTCAAACTCCCAAGGTAATCCTACTGTCTCCAAGTTACGATCTGGTGACTGAAACCTGGAGAAATCGAGAGAATCCTTCATATAATTTTATGGTGCTGACCTTAACGCTAAGTACTTCGTGGATACTTTCACCACAGACAGTTTGTCGAAATTTTGTTAATTTCATTAAAGATCAAAGTCAATTGGCACTATTTTTTTATACTACTTATCACCTACTAACGGAAATTAAACTATAAGAATAGTCCTACTTAATTTACGATATAGGGGAAAGGGTGGGTAGGCCTTTGCCCTGCAGTGGACACAACAGGCTCCTAATAATAATAACTTTACGATAGTAGTTACTTACAAACCGAACTTTGAGTAGGCTAGGGACACAATAAATAGATGCTAAACTACATTCATTTATTGCGTATGGAGGTTTGAGTTGACTGAACACTTAAACCTAAAGTTACCTATATTTTTTATAAAGGAATAAAACTGCCTTCAATAAAGTAACCTAAAAATTTTAGAGAGACTGATATTCAAGCTCCCAATGTGATCCTACTGTCTCCAAGTTACGGTCTGATGACGGAAACTTGGAGAAATCGAGAGAATCCCTTAGATTTTATAGGCATGTATACCATATATCCTACAGCAATAATTTAGGTACTTGAGCGTTTACATTCAGGATTCATAATTTTGTGGTGCTGACCTCAACGCTAAGTAGTTCGTGGATACTTTCACCACAGACAGTTTGTCGAGTAGAACTACTGTATAATGAATGAAATATCAAAGTCAATCGACACAATTTTACTTACAGAAATTGAACTATAAGATTAGTCTTACTTACTTTACGATATAGGAGAAAGAGCAGGAAGGCCTTTGCCCTGCAGTGGCATAACATGTTCCTAATAATAATAATAACTTTACGATAGTAGTAACTTACAAACCGACCTTTGAGTAGGCTAGGGCCACAATAATTAGATGCTTAACCACATTGATCCACCACATTCGGAATTACTGATTAATAGAGTTGTTCCATGATCATGGCGCTTGCAACAGCGCTTAGTAAAATATCGGAAACTTGAAAATAAAAAGGTACATGGTAGCAATCCCGTAAATAACTATTCTAATGATAATGACCATGAAAGTTTAAAACAGTATATTGAGTATTAATTTCAACAATGCACCTAACAATTTGAAATAAGGAAAACCCTTACAGATTTCCCGATAAACGTTCTTTGCGGAACACAGCTTACGCACCGAAAACCCTATTTCATCACATGAGTCTCCTAATATTCTAGTTCGATAAACATGGTTCTAGGCGAGTGTTCTCATACATTTTATTATTGCAGAACCGTGTTCTTGTGAGCTACATGATAAAGCCATATGCTAATCGCGAGGGCGACGCCGTTTTATGTCTGTGCGGGGAGACTTACCCTGGATTCGGGGTAATTGTGGTACCAAGACAATCAATGGAAATAAGGGCTCTGGGTTCCATCTCAAGGTCTCTAAGACTAATTTTAAGTTTATTCTGTCTTTTATCTGCTAAACAAATAAAAAGAGACAGATTCCAACCATTTAAAAAACGTTGACAGGATTCTACCATGTAAAAACTTATGCGCCATTACACCAATACGTAGAGATGGAAAAAACGGCTTTAAAAAATAATCGTTAAATCTTAAAAGCTTTTCGTTAAATGCTTACAGTTAAAGCATTTTTTTTTCTTCTATTTTGGCTTGCACGGCTTGTGCTTTGCCACAACGGTGTGTAAAAGATTGGCAAACGTTTGGAATGAAAGATACCGGGAGAGAGAGAGAGGAAAAGCAGGAAGGATCAAAACGGTTAAGGAACAATACATTTAATATAAAAACATAAAAAATAATAATAAATAAAATATAAATATGTAGGTCATATTTTTATACAATTTTCTGTTATAAAAGCAGATAAACATTTATACACATTTAAATCAATTTAATAAAGGAGGCTAGTAATGGATGATGGGAAAGGCACACGGAGGGATAAAAGAGACAGGATAAAGGAAGAGCGATTAAATTTTGGACAGGCAAAAAATATATAATTCAAATCGCCCACGTCGGTTCCACAGTCACACATTTCACTGTCAACAATGTGAAGTTTTGCAAGATGAGCTGGAAGGCACACATGCCCCAGTCTCATGCGTATAATACTTGATGTACATATTTTGTCTAAATTTATTTTAAAAAACCAAGGTTTAACTGGTATGGATGGTTGAATTTGTTTATAAAATCGACCTTTGGTTTGGCTACTACTAGACCATTCTTCTTCCCATGACTCACGAAGATATAATTTCGGGAGATTAGCTAGATCATGGCTATAATTTTTATAGGGAAAGATATCACCACTATTTATAGCATTGTTAGCTAAAAGATCAGCTCTAACATTTCCAGAAATACCACAATGGCTAGGAACCCAGGCAAAAGCAACATGCAATCCATTAGGATTTTTAAATTTTTATTAAAACACATTTCGTCAGAAGTTTCCTAATTTCAATTATTACCGGATAGCATGTATTGGATTTGAATCGGGCACTTTTCGAATCGGAAAATACTACTGCTTTTTTTAGTTTCAAAAGAACTATGTATTCCAGGCACTTGAAGATGCCAAAGCATTCTCCTGTAAAAACCGATGACTCCGGTGGCAACTTTATCATCTGATGTATCTTGAATTGCTGATGAAAAACACCTACTCCTACAGGGCCATTAACAAAATGCTTTGATGAATCACAGTATAAATGATGCCATTCATTCCAGTTATTATCTAAAAGGAGATTAAATTCCGAGTTGGCGCACATATCATCCTTTGGTATATTAGTATCAAAATTAACGTTAACATTTAATATGAGAGACTCAAAATCAGACGAAAAAATTGGCAGGATTGCAGATCTATGGGTTGTAAAGAGATGAATTTGCGATAACTGATAACAAGGCAAGGAGTTTTCTTATGTGACCAATATGGTGAGTTATCTACTAATTCAGAAAGTCTTTCTAATTTGCGGTAAAGAGGGTGATTGGAGAACTGGAAAGCACGGAAAAAAACCTATCACTTAGATACTGCCGACGAAGTCGTAATGGTGGATCTACACATTCTAATTGTAAGGCGTTATTGAGACTAGATTTCATAGCACCTGCTACAATGCGCAGTGCTTTGGTATGAATAACATCTATTTTTTTAAGAGCAACAGCACTACAAGGTTCCAGAAGAAAGGTTCCGTAGTCTAGAATACTTCTAATCATGGCATTATACAATAATTTCAAAGAAAACGGGTGAGCTCCCCACCAGACCCCAGATAAACATCTAAGAATGTTAAGTAATTGTTCGCATCTTGAAGAAATGTATGAGTTTTGAGTCTAAAATTATTCCTAAGAATTTAGATTCTCTATTTACTGGTATGAGTGTATTGTCATAATAAACCGATATAGGAGGAGGAAATCGCATTCTTGAAAATAGTACTATAGAACTTTTTGGTACCGATAGTGTCATACCATTACTGTCTAACCACAATTTTAGTTCTGCAAGTGAAGAAGTGAGGATTCTACTAAGCGTCTCAACGCTTTTACCATAGGTATACAAAAGCAAATCATCGGCATATTGCAACACACTAATCCTGTTTCCAAATATAGGTTCTAAATCGTGAGAATAGATGTTAAAAAGCAGCGGACTCAACACAGAGCCTTGTGGCAAGCCATTCCACAATAATCTGGACTTTTTGTTAAGATCATTATCAATGACATGAATGCTCCTTTCTACTAATATATTAATAATGAAGTTTGTTAACATGTCTGGGACTTCTAAATTGTGTAATTTATTAAGAAGTATAGACAATACAACATGATCATACGCAGCAGAAATGTCTAAAAATGCCGCTAAAAGATGTTCATTAGTTGAAAAGGCTAGTCTTATATCACTAATGAAGATTGCAAGGCTATCAGAGGTACTTCTGCCATTCCTGAATCCAAATTGGCTGCTACTAAGTAGACCTTTACTTTCGAATACCATTCCAGGCGATTTTTTATTAAGTGTTTCGAAATTTTAAGAAAAGTGGTTGAAAGAGCAACTGGGCGATACGATTCTGCATCGGAGGAGGGTTTATTTGGTTTCAATATTGGGATCACTTCTTGCACTTCCCAGGAAGAAGGTATGTTACCAGATATCATAATAGAGTTAATAAGGGATAAGTAATATTCTAAACTTGAATCGGATAAATTTACAAAGAAAGAGTACGGAATTCCGTCATTACCAGGAGCGGAATCTTTGATATACGATAGAACACCTTTGAGTTCGGTAAGGTTAAATGGAGAATTAAGACCTGTTTGTTCAAAATTAGTAATTAAGTTGTTATTTGTTACAGAAAAAGCTAGTGGAGCAGTTAAAGGAGCAAGTTTGTCTAAAAATCTTTCTGATAATTGTTCCGGAAGGGAGTTTGGCTTTGATTCTTTATATACTGATCTGAATCGTCTAATATTTGCCCAAACAGCAGATGCAGAAGTATCAGGAGAAATGGAGAAGCAAAATTTTCTCCAACTTTCCCATTTCTTCTATTTGAACAATTTACGGGTACTGTTAGTAATCTGAGAAAGGATTTCGAAGTTTTCATCAGTAGAGTTACAAACATAGTTTCTTTCAGCCGCCTTTCTTTGCTCAATCATATCATAACATTCACTGTCCCACCAAGGAGGGAATGGAATTTTATTTTTTGAACAATTTTTTATAGGAAAAGTAACATCAGCAGTTTCTAACAGTAATGAAGCTAGTGCTTCCGCACACTTATTGTGATTTTTATCATTGAGAGGAGGAAGAGAGGAAACTTTTTGTTCCACTCTCTGCTTATAGACATTCCAATCAGCATTTTGGAGTTTGTACTTTAATCTAGGAGGAAGACTAACAGTAGGTTTATCTTGAGTTGAGAAGGTAATTAATATTGGAAAATGGTCACTACCAAACGATGAATCTAATGTTGACCATGTTAGAGTAGATGCAAGATTTAGACTAGATATAGAAATATCCGGGGCACTTAATCTTTTCTGAGGAGCAGTCCGGCGAGTGGGAGACCCAGTATTTAGCAAGCAAAAATTGAATTTATCTAAAAAATCTAAAACTCTCTGGCCGTAATGATCAGAGCGACCACTACCCCAAGATGAATGGTGGGCATTAAAGTCGCCCATGATCAAGACTGGTCTCGGTAGAATGCCTAATATTTGTTCTATTTCGTCGTAAACTGAAGATGAAGGATGAGGTATGTACACGGAAACAAATGAAATACTATTAACAGATGCAGCTATAATTGAAAAATCACTACTATGATCAGGAAGGCGAATATGAGAAAATGGTATGGGATGCTTAATAAGTAAAGCAGTACCTCCATAGCTATCATATCTGTCTTCTCTAATGCATGCAAATCCAGGTACTTTAAACACAGAATTAGGCCGAAGCCAAGTTTCTTGAAGGGCAATAATGAATGGCCCTAAACTATTAATCATGTAAATTAAATCGCTTTTCTTATTAACAATACTCCTACAATTCCACTGAACTACTTGGGACTTTCTCCCCATAAACAGAGCTATTTTTTATCCTCGGAGAATCTTTTTTTTGTATGGCAACGTTGGACGGTGGTGATAACAAATTATTGTATGTCAATGTGGTGATAAGCGTAGCAATGAGTTCTTTCAATGACATGTCTGAAAGTGAATTATTTGAATCGCTATTAATTAGTATACTCTTACTAGGAGAAGTAGGAGTATTGTAATCTTTTACAAGGTTTAAGTGCACTTCACGATCATAACCCTTGCTAAGTCGTGGAGGCGACCTCGGTTTCAAGTAAACTGTCTTTTTGTATGAGCTGCTATTTACATTATTATGTGCATTTGATAACTGTGAATTGATAGTGCTATTAATTGAGTCTTGTTGTACAGACCGACCTGATACTAGTACATCAGCAAAAGATTTTGAAACTGGTGGATGTAGTTTTTGTGCCTCAGCATAGGTTATACAACTCTTTGCCATAGTTTCTTTGATACTCCTCTGCCTAGCATATTCGGGACATTTCCTACTTGTGGCCATATGTTGACCAGTGCACAAGAAACAAGTAATATTTTCCTCCTCTGCTTCACATGTATCGCCGGTATGACCCTGTCCACATTTAAAGCACCTAGGTAGTGATCTGCACTGACTTTTAACATGGCCATAACGACAACACTGGAAGCATTGGATAGTGGGATAGATATAGAGATCTACAGGAATAGAGTTGCACAGGAAGATTCTTTTGGGCAGAACTTTTCCATCAAAAGTAACGACAACTGTCTCAATTGGTAAAAATTCCGATTTACCATTCAAAGTGTTCTTTTTTTTCAGACGACGTACCTGTGCGCGATGTAGGGGAATTCGGAGGATAAATTATAAACTTTGGGTAATATTTGTAGGAAATCAATGTAATTCGTGTGAAGTAAAAGAAACAACTGGTAAAATAGTAAAAACGTCAAAAAGAGAAGGAAATTGAAACATTAAAAAAAAAGTATAAAAACACAAAGAGTTCGGTTTGCCACAGTACCTTTATTACATTGCCGCATCCTGTGGGTACATTTATATCACCCAATATTTCTTCCTCGCTCCAGCTAACCGGTACACCTCTGATAACACCTATCCGGGTCACATTAAAGCTTGTAATAAAAGCCCTGTAGGAATTCTGTTTCAACAATTCACTTTTCAAAAAAGCATTGGCATCTTCAAAGTTAGAAAAAGCAACAGAAAGTCTGTTTCTACCAATTTTTTTCAGGCTGCCATTAACTACATTCTTAAATCCATATTTTTTGAGGAAGTGGCCAAAAGTTACTGGATGTAAAGTGCAATTTTCATTTGGAACTGATTGTTCTTTTTGGACATGAATAGTGTATGGGGACAGATCAGTGGCATTGTAAGATGTTCTTCCTATAGGACCGCGTGTTTCAGTTGAGAAATGAGAAGAACTGGGTTTAGTAGTATTTTTCAGGTCACTTAACAAAGAAGGAACATTAGGAACCGTTTGTGGTAGAGTTGAACCATCATCGAGAGAACTGTGATTTGTTTTCTCATTTGTAGTATTTAAACTTTCGCATTGACATTCAAGAATATTAGTAATTGTGTCGTCTGGGTGTGATTTGCGATGCTTACGCCGTTTTTTATTACAATGCTTGCACACTTTACGCGCCGATATACGTTTGCGTTTTGGGTTTAAACATGAATTATTTTCAGATCCGTCCGTGTCGAATACTGAGCCATCAGTGTCCATTGCCGGGATATCATCAGAAATAGTCACAAAATTGCCTGCCTGGGGGACAGACCCTCCCCCAGGGTCATCAGGCTCAGCCATGCAAATTAAAATAAATGACTTACCAAATGCTCGTTGAAATTAACACTTACTACACAAAAATTAATATATACAGAGAAAGAAGTAATAAATAATTTACAAAACTAACTTATTTGATCCTTATTTAAAATTAAATTAACAAAATCCGAAAAAAGACGCCTACTCTTATCGCCGTTTCCCGCCCTTTTCCGTTAAAGCAATTATAGTCGAAATAATTTAACAGGTTCAATTTGACAGGTGACATATAGGGTCGGGTGTTTACGAATCGGTAGGTAGAATTAACGATTCAGACAACAATTCGATTTACAATCGATTCAAAACATTGTTGATCATTACAAAATATTTTACGTTTTAGTGACTATTTATTGCATGAGTATGTTGTAAAATTACGTTCTATGAACTTAAAATAAAATAAAGTCTTCAAACTCAAAATTGTATACTGAAAATGTTATATGTTCAATACCAGCATTTTATTTTCATTGTTTTATGTGTTGTCTGTGGAATCCCTCCGCATACACTGCTACGTTATGTGATAACTCAGAGCTGTCAAATTGCACCTATTAGATTACTCAGACTTTAACAAAAGTGTAAGAATACAACGTAAATATGCTTAACTTATGTTCGTTAAAGAAAGTCAAACTTATTTCTGTTAAAATAAGTTAAACTTAATTTCGTTGCTATGCAATCTTATAATTTAAATTGGTCTTTACTGCCTGTGACTTAAGGTTTTAATCTTCTGAATCAAATGCAAAGATAATGTTGGCAACTCAGTCAGCAGCTAGCGCTCTTGCTTGTCTATGCAAACCACATGATCACATCATATTTTGACTATGAAACGATAGACGGCGTTACTTGTCTTTTTGCGTGATGTTCAAACCACGCGAATAAGTATTTTTTTTTAAAGATATTCAGTGAACAACAACTTTAAAAAGAACAAGTACAGGCAGATCGACTCCCGGTACCACTTTGTACCGTTTGGAGTCGAAACACTGGGTTCGTGGGGTCCCAGCGCTATCTCTTTTTTCAAAGAGATTTCCAAGAGGCTAGTTGACATCAGTGGTGACCTAAGAGCTGGCAGCTACCTTGCTCAGCGTATAAGCATCGCTATCCAGCGCGGTAATGCTGCCAGCATCCTAGGAACCTTACCACAAGGACCCTTTTTATCATTTTTGTTTTTGTGTTGTATTAAGTAATTTAATAATAATATAATATCTTATATTATTATTAAATTAATAAAAAAATAATATCTTATTTTTTATTAATAAGTTGTATATATAGTTAATTACGCTTCAAAACATTTAATTACGTTGTAAAAACAAATTATTCAAATTAGAAGACTTCAGTGAACCACGTAAACGTTTATTGAAAGAAAGAAAGAAAACACATTTATTAATAGATGGACATCACATTACACACGAAACTAATAATAACTACTTACATAAAAGGCACATATACAACACAAAGAACATAGTAAAATTACAATTTAAGTAACACCAGTCAGACTGCAGTTGTGCACTTGTGATGTCTGCATTAAAAGGACCCCACTTAGCTTAGGTCATCATATTGCTTTTTATTTTAAGCAGTTTAGTTTGCTTTAATTAATAAGCAGCTTTTTAAATCTGCTTATCGTTTGAACGACCATCTCTACTGATAAGTAAGACTGTTTGTGCTATTTTTTGAGCCCTTCCCGCCCCTAAATATGAATAGGCTGACCCCTCCCCCTATGTTTAATATTTATTACATAAGAATCTAAACGAAAAAATAATGTACGTTTGTTTGTTTTGTATTTATTTTTCAAAGTAATAATAATAAGGAATGTTTAGGTATTTGAACTTACAAACATACTGGTATTTTTTGGGAATTATAAACTTTAGTTTTTTAAGCATTATCTTTACCTGTATGAGGTTTATGTGTTATGTTTATATTTTGCATAATTCGCAAGAAAATCAAAACCGATAGGGTCTTCCAATTAGGGTGGCGTACATTTCTTCAGAGAAATATAGATACGCAAAAAATAACTTATTTATTTTTATAGGTTTATGCAAGAGGGAAACCACCACACTATCTTTCCTAATTTGGAGTTTTATGAATATGGACCGATGGAAACAATAGAGTGGAGGAGGGGACGAATGTTAGGCCACCTGATTCGACACGACAATTTTATTAAAACGATAATAGAAGGAAGAATAGAAGGAAAAAGGAAGCGAGGAAGACCAAGAATAAGCTACATGCAGCAAATAAAAGAAAAGATAAATGTGGGGTCGTATCAGGAGGTTAAGAGAAGGGCGGAAAGCAGAGAGGAATGGAAGAAACTCCACCGACAAGAGCCTAGCTCTTAAATTTGATGATGATGATGATGTGTTTTTAAATATTGGACAACATCACATACATTACTCAGATCCCAAAGTAAGTAGCTTAAGCACTTGTGCTATAGAAATCTAAAACAACGGTGGACAGAAATAATTACACCCATTCCCGAGACTATATAGAAAATGAGAATTTTTATAATGACCCAACCGGGGATCGAACCCAGGATCTCAGAGGTGGCCACGCCTTGACACGCTGTGCGAGCCACTCCGCTACTGAGGTCGTCGTCGTCGTCGTAAATGTCTTTTAAGTGTAAGAAGTGGCCCGTTCATATTATTTTTTGCATAAGAGATTTGTTAGTTTCATTTCGGGGTTGAAAATATAGTATTTTTGCGTACTATATGTTTCGTCAACAGAATATAGTACGCAGACCCGAAATACAGTACAATACTTTATATTATACTCTTTTAAACATTCATGGTCACTATCATTAAATTATCGTTAGGCGCTTGCAACAGTGCCGAAATATCGGAAACTTAAAAATAAAAAGTACATGGTAGCAATCCCGTAAATAACTATTCTAATACTATATATTGTAGTACGGTTGGCAACCCTGCTTCCAATTGACCTAGGCTCAACCTTTGCCAATATGTAACTACATTTGCGGATACGGTTTCGAATCGAATATTATTACGAGTATTATCTTCAGCCGCTGATGTCATCAAGACATTCAACTTGTTACTTGTCGTTTTGTTTTAGCGATAATACTCGGGATTAGACTCAATTCCAATGTGCTCTGTCTAAGATTATACTTAAGCTCAGTCTATCTCTTTCTCTGCAACAAAAGAAGAGACCTACAATAATTTAGAAGCTTTCGTTTTTGCGAGTTTTCGTCTAACTTTTGTCGTCATCGAATTAAAACCTCTAATTTCCTTAGGTACCGACAGCTGTTTAGTCTGACGTTTCTGAATAATTAATATATAAATAATTAATTATTAATAAGTCTCTTTTCGTCTCTCGCAGAGAAAGAGAGAGGCTGAACTCAAAAATCTTAGACAATTGACTATACATTTTTATAGCAAATTCGCTACTATTACCACAGCAGAAGGTACTGTAGCATTTACCTTATTATGCTGACATCCGTACAAAGAGGAAAACATAAAATATTCAAGAGAAACTTATAAACGCAATTCATAAGGTTAATCTATCTATATGTGTTTCCTTTGGCGTATAAATTGCTGAACAGATTTTCGGAGAAAAATCATTCTTATTTTTACCCGACTGCGGAAGGAGGGTTATGTTTATCGAGAGTATGTATGTATGTATGTATAATTGTTTGGCACGCTCTACAGCCCAAATGGCTGGACAGTTTTTGACATATGAGGTGTCGTTGAATTTGTCAACATTGCGAGAGTGACATAGGCTATATAAATTTTTAAAATGGCTCCCGCAAATGGAAATAAAGGGAGGAGGGGGATTGATTTTTTCCTTACCATAGCAATATGGGTATCAAATTAAAGCCAGTAAAAAGTAAATTTCAAAAATATAAATTTTTTTGCAGTCGGGTGTTTTGTTTTTTCGAAAATTATGTTTATTCATGAGGTTGTTGAGATAGTAGAGAAAACATAGTAGAAATCTATACATATAATAAAACTGTAAAACTGATGCGTCTGTACATTGAGTATTTTTACTAGAAACTAATTGAGGGTGATGTTAAAATAGTAACAGAATAGGACTCTACAACTTTTAATTTTTTGTCTGTTTGTTTGTTTGTCTGTTTGTACACGCTAATCTCCGGAACTACTGAACGGATTTGCATGAAACTTTTTTTATTGTGTAGCTATTGAGTCTTGGCAAATATTAGGCTATAACTTATTTTGAAGATCGGAGTACCTGACGTAGAACCTTAGCAGTACACTTAAACTAAGAGAGATATGAAAGCAGCGCCGTAAAAAAAGTTATTCAGCGTGATGAGCATTTTCTATTGACGTACATAAATTGAAGGTCTGGAGCAACTGATATGGAACTCTAGCAGCTCAGCTCAACTAAAAGAAATATGAATAGAGCGCCTTAGGGAACATTGTTCAGCGTGATGAGCATTTTCTATTAACGCATACAAATAGAAGGTCTGGAGCAACTGATATGCTTAATTACTTTATCAGTTAAGACTGATTTTCAAACTCCCAAGGTAATCCTACTGTCTCTAAGTTACGATCTGGTGACGCAAACCTGGAGAAATAGAGGGAATCATTCAGACTTGATAGGCATGTATACCATATATGCTACAGCATTCATTTAGGTATTTAAGCGTTTACATTCAGGAGTCAAAATTTGATGGTGCTGACCTTAACGCTAAGTAGTTCGTGGATACTTTCACCACAGAGAGTTTGTCGAAATTTTGTTGAATTACTGTATTATTAATAAAAGATCAAAGTAAATTGGCACTTTTTTATACTACTTCTCACTAACTAACGGAAATTGAACTACGAGTATAACAATAGTCTTACTTACTTTATGTTATAGGAGAAAGGTTAGGGAGGCCTTTGCCCTGCAGTGAGACACGACAGGCTCCTAATAATAATAATAACTTTACCATAGTAGTAACTTACAAACCAACCTTTGAGTAGGCTAGGGACACAATAAATAAATTGCATTCATCTATTACGGTAGGGAGGTTTGTGTCTGACTTTTTTCTGAACACTAAAATTAACGTTACCTATATTTTTTTACAAACGAATAAAACTGCCTTCAATAAAGTAAACTAAAAAGTAAAAAAAACCTTTACACTTTCACTAAGAAAAATATACGACAAAATTTAGTTTCGGAGTCGATGTCACTGCCATGCAAAATTTTCTTACCAGAAGAGGATGCGAGGTGATAGTAACCTACCTAAAAAAGAGTGCCTATTGACCTTGATTTTCCATTCCTCTCTTCTCCTGACATGGTAGAGAGATCATGATAGCTGGATGGCGACGGAAGTATAAAATATGTTGTATCAGAGAGTCCTAAATATTTGTTTTTTTTTATTTAATTATAATTTATACATATGAAACAATTTTATTTGTAGAAATTGTATAATGTGTTTAATATGTATAAATAACATTATAAGCAATATCTTATCTATCTATACTTAGAGTCTTTCCAAGGGCCCGGTAAAACGAGAGACAACATTTTGTTACGAAAAAAACGAGATTATAGCAGGCAAAGTCTCAGGGAGCCGCTCATTGTAAATAAATCTCAGATTTGATAACATGAATAGAACAACCTTTATGATGCTCGTATCGTAGATTCATATCCGTCATCATTATTCGTCAACTGTACTTCACTTCACTTTACTTCGGTTTAGACCAGTTAAGATGAGAAACGAATCCAATTGAAACTACTTACTGTTATCTCATCTATCTACAGTTTACATTAACCAACACTGTCACTTACACGTTCTACTAGTGGGTTAAGATAATCAGTTGTTTTACCTTAGGTTAATGTTTGATTGCCAAAAGCTAACCATCTTAATTTTTCACGCAACTAAAATGTTAATTTGATTGGGCAAGGTCATATTCATTGCTCTGATCTTAAAGTAGTTGCTAAAGCAGGTACCACAACAGCCAGACCCGAGGCAATGTAGTAAAGTTAGCCTATATAAATCCCACTGCTGGGCAAAGGCCTCTCCTCAACTATAAGGAAGTACGAGCCATATACTCCACGCACACCTCGCAGGCTCAATGCGGATTAGTGGAGGTGTGTTTGTAAGGCAAGTGACCAACCTTACTGTCAGATGTTATAAAGCCGCCCTAGGGCCTCTGACTAGGCTTAACGACTAATATCAACAGATATTAGCCGGGACCAACAGCTTAACGTGCCTTCCGAAGCGCGGAAATGTCACTTAAATGATCGGAATGGTCACCCATGCAGTCACGACTCAACTTTGGTATCAGTACTACAGCGCTGTCGCCACTACTCCACAAGCATCTCCAATACAGTATACATATATGGACCATGATGTGATGGTAGTCATGAAACATGGCGTACGAGCCACACGCCCACGAAGGTCGTTACGTTAATTTGAACTATTGTCATATGCTATTAAAGGCGGACTAAGATGCCCAATTGTTACCTACCTTAGATATATTTTTCTTATTTTTTACGTAACCAAACTGTTCATTTGAAGACTTGATCGTAATAAGATGTTAACTAGCAGATACGCAATTGCGTAATAAACAAACAGTAACATCTCACTCATATCTTGAGCAATTCTATACCAAAGGTCAACCATTAGCCGTTGGGTAAGATGCTGGTAACTTGACAGGTGCCGTAATGTTGCTATGATGTATTAGACGTCCTATCAATGCCAGGGTATAACTGCCTCGTTCGTTGGTCTAGTAGTCAGCACGGATGTTTATGTCCCGAGTTCGAATCCCGGGTCAGGCCGAAAGGTTCTAGGGTTTTCGGTCTTGAAACAACTCAGACACTGCTCCAGAGTCAGGAAGGGTGGTGTTATGCCTGTGTTCCTGCATATTTTCAGGATTTCAGGTTGGTGTAAAAACCATAAAACTGAGAGCTAATCCAGACCTTTTCAGCGATATATTACGTATATGAAGTGTTACATACATTACTTGGGACGAAAATACCCATTTCATCTACATTCCGTGGGAAGACCAGTATGTGGGTGGGTTGACCCTTTTTCTAATCAAACAAAAGGGTTGCTAAATTATATTCATTATGGGCATTCATATGGAGATAGTTTGATAGATAACTCTTTTTCAAAACGAGAGTTACCTATATCACGACAGTTTAGGTACCTAATAATAATTATTGTCTGCCTCGTTGGTCTAGTGGTCAGCACGCTAGATACTATCTACGAGGTCCCAGGTTCGAATCCCGGGTCGGGCCGAGAGTGTTTGGGTTTTTCTGTCTTAAAATAACTCAGACACAGCTCCGGAGTCAGGAAGTTGGTGGTGTTAACACCCCCGTGCCTCGGAAAGCACGTTAAGCCGTTGGTCCTGCGCCTGATCTCTCTACGGTCATGTCGAATTGCCGTCTCACCGAATTAAAGTGAAGGAACAGAGAGTGCACCTGTGTATTGCGCACACACTTGTGCACTATAATATGTTCCGCGCAGTTGGCTAATCTCTATTGAGATAGGCTGCCGTAGTCGAAATTAGGCTAGGAGGACATTATTATTATTAGGAGGGCAATAATTATTGTAGAGATCATAGCCAGTAGTAAGATTTAAAGTAGGTACGTACAGTCGCCAACAAATCACAATATTCCTTTTCGTTGCAAAATCGCCCTTGTTAGAACCGAATTTTAATACTCGTTTTTAGTCGGGGGTTAAAAAGTGGTTTTAACAGACAGACGGACTACAAAGTGTCCCTATAAGGTTTCGGTTTTTTCATTTGATCTACGGAACCCTAAAAACATAAAATTAGGAAAAGATATTCAAGTTCGCACTTGCCCACAATTTTGAAAGTAATAAGAGCCGAGGTCAATAAAGGTCAATTTGGAACTGGTTTACTCTTTTCGAAAGGTGACGATGCGCTGTGCGATTACATCTTCAGTGAGCTAATGACACACTGGCAGTTGCGATTCAAGTAAATATTTTTTGTTGTAACCACCGACTTGAAAAAAATATGGACTCCGCACCGCGATACAAAACAAAAAACAAATTCTTCAAACAGTTTTCACATTACATATTTAAACTATGAAAACAGCTTATATTACGTAGGATATAGAGGTGGTCGTAAGGTCAAATTGGGGTAGTCTGACATACTGTGCTGTTTATAGACAATAAACGTATTATTATATTTGATATGATAAATAATCTTTAATTAAAATATGACTCATTCCTAAACCTAAAACAATACACATATGAAGAATAAAAATCTAGACATTTTTTACTTGTTGTGTACCAACCCTAGCCAGGCCTGTGTATCTCCCCGCGTAGGTAGCAAAAACGTACCTACGCGCGGCGATCCTTACTTAGGGGCTAAAACAAGTTGCGTGTCGCTACCGGCCAGCGACACGCTCGCGTGTTTTATTCACCGGCGGCCGCGCGGCTACGTTGCTGGCTGGACGAGAATGAATAAAGTACTAGAAAGAGGCGCTAGATGGCGTTAGAAGCTTCTCGTAGCAGTCAACCCTATCGCGTCGCGTGATATTACGTCACTGAATAGGTTTAGTGTAATATGAATCATATTCCAGAGCAATAAGTATGAAATTATCTTGCAATGTATTTTTGTAGGTGTCTACACGAAAATGTGCTTGACTCTGAGGCGAACTAAATTACGCCATATTGTTGACGACATTGAATAGACATTTCTTTGAATACAATTGCTAAGTCATACTTCTGTACGAAGTACTAGTACTTATTCTGTGCCCTAGCGCTCCGCCCATCCGTAGGTTCTAATTTCAATAATACGGCTGAGTCACACTACTGTTCTGAAAACAAATCTTTCTAGTGTGGCGATACTAAAGAGTGAAGCAGGGTTTAATCCTGTGTGTGTGAGATCATAGGGTTACAATGGCGGCCGATCGGCTTACTTTGGTATGAATGTGTGCGTGAGAAGATCGTGTATTTACGACGATGACTGGCTGACTTTGGTGCTTCAGTTTTAATGTAGGCGACACGAAGTCCATATTTTCCTTCACGTCGATTGTTGTAACAAGTCTCATTAAATTGGCAGCCTGAGGTTTGAGGTCCATAGCACACACTTAGGTGGTCTGTACGTAAGTAAGTATAATAATAATGTCCTCCTAGCCGAATACAGCGGGCTATCTCAACAGAGATAGCCAACTGCGCGGAAGATATTACAGCTAGTGCACAAATGTGTGCGCAATACACAGGCGCCCTCTGTGTTCGTTCACTCTCGTAACTCGGTGAGACGGCAGTCCGACATGACCGTAGAGAGATCAGGCGCAAGGCCAAAGGCTGAACGTGCTTTCCGAGGCACGGGGGTGTAAATACCACCAACTTCCTGACTCCGGAGCTGTGTCTGAGTTATTTCAAGACATAAATACCCAACACTCTCGGCCCGACCCGGGATTCGAACCCGGGACCTCGTAGATAGTACCCAGCGTGCTGACCACTAGACCGACGAGGCAAGTAAGTATAAGGTAAGTATATAGACAAATATTCTTTCCCACCACCCGAAGACCGTCAACGATTTTTTGTGTGCATGCAATGCTGTAAAAAATCGTAATTGTAGATCATTTAACTTATTTATATAAACATAATTATTATTACTTTCTGTTAATAAAACACTCGACTGCAGAAAATATTTCATTTTTGAAATGGTGTTTTTACTGGCTTTCGTTTGATACCCATATTGCTATGGTAAAAATCAACCCCCCCTCCCCCTTTTTTTGATTCGCGGGCGCATGTATATAGCCTGTCACTGCTACAATTTTGACAAGCTCAACGACACCTCATATGTCAAAAACTGTCCAGCCGTTTGGGCTGTAGGGCGTGCCAAACAATTATAGATACATACAAACATACTCTCGAAAAACATAACCCTCCTACCGCAGTTAGGTAAATCTACGCACGCACGATATCTGCGTAACGATGATACAATAATTCGAAAAATACTTTGATTAAAAATGATAGCGATAAAGTCGTTTCCTTATATTGTTGCCTAGATCTTGTTGTTTAAATTTTGGCGCCACTTTAAAATGCCGTTCTATACATGTATAAGTAAAGTACACCTTTGGGATGGATCTGCCAAATACCAACAGGCTGCATTAGACTCGATGGAAAAAAGAGCAATAAGAATCATTGAAGACACTGAACTTTGTGAAACTAAGCTGCAAAACCTCGAAAATAGACGTAAGGTGGCGTGCCTTTCAGTGTTCTACAGGCTACATTTCGGCGAGTGTGCAAAGGAATTGCACGGATTGATTCCACCGGCCCTTTCTACTATCGGGACATAAGACGCAGGCGGGGATTTCACCCTTACGTTTTTAAATGTTCCCTAAAAGTGTTCCCTAAACACTACGATTTGGATTCCTTGGAAAAAGAGTGAATAAGCTGCTTCTAGACAGACATGTCCCATCATCGGCCGCATCGTCGCTTACCATTCAGGTAAGATTGCGGTCAAATGTCTGCCTATTAAATTTTTAAATAAAGTAGTATGTATAGGTACTTAAAAACTTGCAACGAAATTGCTTAAAGTAATTAAATAACTACAGATATTGCAACAAGAAAACACTTACCTATATAGGCATACTTATTTGAAATATATTAAGCACAATGTAGGCAGTTTTATCGCTGGGAGTGATCTCTTCCCAAAGGTGAATAAAAATATATAGGTGGTCTGAAAATCATGAAAGCCTCATGGATCTGAAGCCAAAAATATATTATAAGTTTTAGATTACATAAATATGTTTTACTGTTATTATACTAACAAGTTACAAATTGGTCCTTTGATAATTATATTTTTATCATGACTGTGTGATCTAATGCGTTGAACTCTTTTGTTCATAAAATTGATTAAACACAAAATCATAATCATGGCGTCATCAAGTCATTTGCCTTTTATATGAATTAGTGTCTGTAAAAAAATAAGAATGGAAATGTGTCTTTGATATTTATATTTCTCCAAGAAGAATACCAAAAGTTAAGCAAGCGCCCTTTAGAGATTTGAAATATAATAATGGGCTGATGCGGAATCTCATTGATTCCAGAAAAACAAGACTAACCATGCCAGAAAATTAAGACTTATCTACAGTGTACATGATGTATGTTCAAACAGTCCATATTTATGAATCGTGAAAAAATAATTTGGCGCGTCATACATTATCAGAGGTAGCAGAATAGTCCCTCTTCATAGTTAAAGTAGTACGTATTGATGACCTTATTCATGCCCTTTTGACTAGTCTAAGCCTTGAATATGGAGACTGCTAAAACGATATTTGTGTAGAGTCCACTATAATGTCCTAGTGCCTCTTAAATAGTTTCTTCCGTAAGGGAGCCCTCTTAAGAGGAAACGCGGTCTAAGTGACATTTGAAAAATAGGTTTTTGAATAAAATGTTGCAGTCTCGATGCATGCTCTGGCGGCCGCCCCCGCACCCCGCACTGCTCTATCCTTGTGTGAGTAGCGTAAGTTAGTGTATGTGCGCACTGGACCTTGCGCAAAACTCGCTAAAATAAAGTATTTTCATGAAACATGATGTACACTTTGATAAACTATAACCGAAGATACAGTACGCAACACAAAATAAAGTCTATGTGTACACAATTCTTTTTAGTGGAAAGTTTCTTAAAACTATGAAAACAAAGAAGAAAGAGTTTTCAAATTCAGGTTATGGTACAGTCAATATTGAATAAAATTCGTATTTTTATTCTAATATTTACGTTATTATATCTTTATAGCAGGGCATTATGCAAGATATAAATACGTCGCTATTTATATAGGAGCTTGAACATGACACATCATTAAATTAAAAGAAAAAAAATAATGAAAATATGTGCCGTGGCTGTCAGTTTTATGATATATCCTTCAATATAGTTTATCAAAGATATACCTAGAAATACGAAGGCGAGTGACAGATGACATTTTCCGGTTCACTCATATTACGATTACTAAATAAATATTTTTCAAAAATAATAATTTATTTATTGTTTTTAAATCTTTACAAACATACTATTAAGACACGGCACGACAGTCTACTTTAACGACAAGAATGATTTTGCAAAAGATTAATGTTTATGAAATTAAAGAATCATTTATTAGATTAAGTAGATTTTTTTTTGTTTTTATTATTTATATTGTTATAATAATAATGTTCTTAGCCGAATTTCGATTACAGTGGCCAATTTCAACAAAGATTAGCCGACTGCGCGGGTGATATTATAGTGCACAAGTGTGTGCGCAATACACAGGTCCACTCTATGTTCCTTCACTCTCATAATTTGGTGAGACGGCATGCAGTCCGACATGACCGTAGAGAGATCAGACGAAGGACCAACGGCTTAGCGTGCTTTCCGAGGCACGGGGTATTTAATGTTATAACGGCAACAGAAGTACATCATCTGTGAAAATTTAAACTGTCTAGCTATCACGGTTCATGAGATACCGCCTGGTGACAGACAGACAGATAGACGGACAGTGTAGTCTTAGTAATACGGTCCCGTTTTTACCCTTTGGGAACGGAAGCTTAAAAATGACCACTTAGTCACTATGATCAACAGACTATGATCATCAAAAACCACGAATTCATAAAAAATATAGGGAAAAAATACATACAATCAATGTAAGCATTTTATGTAATTTTAATTTTTGTATGTAATTCTAATTTTTTTCATCACTTGTGTACTCCTTTACCCAAAGGTTGGCTGGAAGAGATCGCTCCCAGCGAACAGACCGCCTACATTGTACCTACCAACATGGTTTTTCTTTTATTATATAAATAAAAAAATAAATTGTTACAACAAACACACCAATTACCTAGCCCCAAACAACTAAGCGTGATCTTGTGCTATGGTGACTAGGATAACGGATAGAAATACTTAAATACGTATAAACATCCATGACTTAGGTACTTAGGTATATGTTTGTAAAGTGTTTTCTGGTTGCAATAAAGAGTATCTATCTATCTATCTACAATCTAAAGCTACAGCTCTGCTTTTAAGCTTAGCTAGTAACCAGTCCAGTCCAGATGGAATCCTTTCCTTCGTTTAACCGCATACATTATTTAAATTATGACATACGATGTACTGAATCTTGGGCTATAAAATGAGCAATAACAATAAAACTAATCATTATTTCACATTAACGCGTTTTGGTGTTGCTCAATTAATTCTCCGGATAAATCATTAATTTCATCACGCTCTGTTGATTAAGTACCAAGTAAGTGCTAACTTATTGTTCTGATAGTACTTGCCTTACGAAAGTGTTTATTGGCTTTAGTAACATACTACGCGTTTCAGTACCTTTTCCTTACTATAACTATTGTTTTTTAGGTGATAAGCATTCACTATGCAATCTAAATATATTATTGCACTTGAAAAAAAACGACCACCAGAGGCGGGAATCGAAGCCGCGTTCCTCGCATACCGGGCGATAGCCTAACCTCTCTTCCACCCTGGCGTTGGCAGAGCCTGTCGAAATTTTCAAGTGCTGCTTAACGCTATAATGCCGCTGTAATAAAATTTCGACAGGCATTGCCAACGCTAGGGTGGCCCGGAGGTTAGGCAATCGCCCGGTATGCGAGGAACGCGGGTTCGATTCCCGCCTCTGGTGGTCGTTTTTTTTTCAAGTGCAATAATATATTAGCCTTACTATGTTTATAAACACTATTCTATTTATTATTATTATTATTTTAGGCAAACAGGCAGTTGAAACAACTGATACAGACTGCATCTCGCTATCATAGCTTGGCCTTTCTTTCCTGTATATGTTTGTCAAGTCAAGTATGTTTTTCATTTAGTCAGGCTGTTGTAAATTTGATGTTCAGTTCAGGCTGTGGTAATTCTGACTATTAAATCAGGGTGTTGTGATTCTGATTGTCTACGGTTGTTGTATTTCTGATTACTTAATCAAGCTGTTGTTATTCTGATTATCTAAATCAGGCTAATGTGCTTTTGATTAGTTACATCAGGCTGTTATTATTTTGATTGGTAGATCAGTCAGGCTGTTGGCGATTCTGATAGCACAAATCAGGCTGTTGTAATTTTGATTGTCTCAAACAGGTTGTTATGATTCTGGTTTGTTAGATCAGGTTGTTGTTGGTTCTGATTGTCTAGATCAGGCTGTTCCGATTCTGATTGATGAGATCAGGCTTGTGAAAGTCCGACTAATAAGGTCGTGTGATTATGATTCTGACTTGATTGGTCAGGTGCTTATGATTCCCCATCAGGCTGATTTATGATTCTGACTAGGGAGGTCAGGTAGGTAGTTCTTCTGACTGGTTAGGTCAGGTAGTTCTGACTGGCTATGTCAGGTTGTTGATTGTAGCTCAGACTATGGGTGTGTCAGACAAATCTGAGCAGTGCCATCAGGCGCGTACATTTTTGGCCAAAGAGATCAGACTGACAGGTCTCAGGCTAATTTATTTAGGCTAATATTTCTCTGGCTAAAAGTCAGGCAGGCTATGATTGCAAAATCATGCTACAGAATTTCTGACAATAAAGTCAGGCTGGTGTTGGAGGATGGTAATCCCCTCTATCACGGTTGCTTAGTTTCAGGTATTCTAAAGCTTCGATGACGAAGCTGGGGTCAGTATGGCCGTGTTAGCAGTCGCGGTGTCAGCAGAGGTGCCGAGGCGCGGGCGGAACCGTCCTGTGCCGTGCAAAGCTGGCTGAGACTCTTTATGTGGAAGACGTGTGTGTGATACCTATGTGAATCGCGTTATCGGTGGATCAATTACACAAAGTATGGACGAATTTTGGTTTCATTTATCATCGATAACAGTACAGTATATATCATTAAAGACCAAGTGTGTGCAAAAAAGGTCCCTGCTCAGCATTAATCGTGACAGCGCTTAGACTCTAAGTGACAGCGCGAAGCATGTCACAATACTGATTTTCAGCAGGGACATTTTTGGGCACTGTGTACACACATACAAGGGCAATATATAAAGCTTAGACAATTCAAAAGGGCATGAATATGGTCATCAATACCTACAACTTTTATTACTTATGAGGTCATGATCGAAGTGTTCGAAATACCCAGATGATTCATACAAATAATTCTGCTACCTCTGACAATGTATGAAGAGTCAAATTCTTTTTTCACGACTTACCGTCATAAATATGGACATCCGAATTTTAACGAATTTCTCGACAACTCATATGTCAAAAACTGTCTAGCCGTTTTGGCTGTAGGACGTGGCTACATACATATTCTCGAAAAACACAACCCTCCTTCCGCAGTCGGGTAAAATAAATACACTATATAAAAGTTGATTGACTGTATATGGCTGTATAGACTGTGGTTTCTTGCCGGTCCTTTTGTCAGAAGGACAAAAAGAAAAAAAAAACGATTTGTCAAATTTGACAGCGAAAGTATACTATGTAAACAAATTCCTAACCTAAAATGTCATCAATAAATTAACGAAAACTACCAAGTTTCTTTCGTCACTGTTGTTGTTATCGCTCGGCATAATCAAGCGTTGCTAATTACAATTGCAGATAAGATGTACATTTTAACTTACTTGACGTACGGCGCCCCACACTCGTCGCGATCTCGTCAAGAAAATGTCGGGCGTAATCACAAAAAATACAGTTTTACTCACAAATCTTATAAAACATGTGAACAGTTGCACAAAAAGACTTTCCTCGCACTTCAATTACTACCCAGATACTGAAAAGCCTGTCGATGGTAAGTTTATTTCGTGTAATAGTTATTTTGAAATTGGAAGGTTTTAGAAGTAAATAGGAAGTACCTACGTAGTTCTCACATGACGAACTTATTATGACCCACCTTACATTTTGATCCATGGCTTGAAAATAAAGTTTTAAGTGACTGAAATTATGAATTAATTATTATGATTCACATCACGAGGAATCCCCATTGAGGATTAATCAATGATAAATAAATAAACACATATAAATATTAGGCTTATCTAACAGACTTAATAAGTTCTTTATTCTTCTGTTTGCTTGCACTGCAATGAAAGTTTCTAACATTTGAACAGGTACTCAAATTACACATTTATTAATATTAACTAGGTACCTTATTACTGCACAAAGAGTAACCACTGATTTTACACTGTTATGAAAATAGAAAAGTATTTAAAACTACATTTATTATGTGTTTTAACACCTGATATTCAGAGTAGCTAAATGTAGTCTTATTAAATGTGGATAAAATTGTTCACACTTTTAACTGCAGGAGAATTTACCAAGATGAACATGATGCAAGCTATCAACAATGCAATGGACATCACTCTGAAAAACGATTCCACGGCTGTTCTGTTTGGGGAAGATGTTGCCTTTGGTGGTGTGTTCCGGTGCGCATTGGGCTTGCAAGTATGCTAACATCGCCTTTAATACTACCTAGAGAGAATACTCTTTATATCTCTATATACTTACAGTACTTACTCACAGTAAATATTTACAATTATTTCTTGTATATAATTTCATTTAGAACAATGTTATTGTGGTTGTTTGTTTCAATATTAGTGTTGCACAACTTATGTGGTCTATTGCTAAAAGTTGCTGTTATTTTACTTTTTGAACTTAAAATTGAGCCAGAAAATAGCCAGATTTTTAGTCATTTCTTGCAAGAAAACCTAAGTAGTTATGATATATCATATTTAATTATTTTAACTGATAAGTAATCAGAAGCTTAACACAACTATATGATATTAATTTTAAAAAGTAACATGTTCTAAAGTTCCACATTATTTTTAATTTGCAGGAAAAATATGGCCGGGACAGAGTGTTCAACACACCACTGTGTGAGCAAGGCATCGCTGGGTTCGGTATTGGGCTGGCCACAGCAGGTGCCACAGCTATTGCTGAGATTCAGTTCGCTGATTACATTTTCCCAGCTTTTGATCAGGTATATTTTTGGCAATATGAAAATTTTGATAAGAGTGACCGCTATTATATCAGTTTTTATTACAAATGTTTCAGAGTTTATTTTGAGTAACTATTTTATCATCTCACTTACTGTCTTTTTATCCCTTATGTTAATGAAACAATTGTACAATGAAACAATACAAACAAACTTTCTACCGAACCCGCACAGGCCAGATGCGAACTTTGGCTCAAAAAAGCCTCACTGCCTGCTCCTTTTGTCCCGCTTGCCGAGAATCTCCCTCCTGAACATGATTTACCATGGCCGATCTGGAAGTCCTTAAACAGGCTTTGGACTCAGGTTGGCCGAAGTAAGGAGAACATGGTCAGGTGGGGATTTTTGGTAAGCTCCAATGTGGACTGTGTTTGCGGTGCAGTGCAAACTATGGCACACTTAACATCGTGCCCGGCGTGCCCCAACACCTGCACGCCAGCGGATTTAATGGACGGCAGTCAATCCGCAATACACGTGGCTGAATTCTGGGCTGCTACGATGTAATTTTCTCGTATTCCATCGACTCGCTAGAAAGAAGAAGAATGAAACAATTGTGTACTCAATGCATCATGTCAGATTACCGCACTCTGACCTTGTGACCGTCTCTATTCCCTACATAATAAAAGTTGTTTTCGTCGTTTACATGGGCAACCTGCTGTGCTGCTGACTGTACATAAGTCACAGTCATTTATAACTTTAGTCAGCTATGCTTAACCACTTGTATGCAGCCATGTCCACCAGACATATTGGATGAAAATAGTTTTTTATGTAGATCCACTTTATGCATACCAGTAAGATTTGCTACTTATATCATGAAAGTAAAATAGAAACTTTTAAAATGGTCTGAACGCTTCTTTATATGATCGTACTCTGAGGCCTTACACCGGTTGATAAAGTCCGTATTTTCGAATATAGCCGTCCCTTTCACTCACGACAGAATGACATCGCGAACGAGCGTGATGGCTAGACTCGAAAATACGGACGTCGTCCACAGGAGTAGGGCCTCTGTATGTGTTTTCTTCAATAAATTTTAAAAAGACAAAAGCAAAGTACCTAAAATAAGCCTATATGTATAGATCCCACTGCTGGGCAAAGGCCTCTCACCTCCTTAATACAGTGTGAATTGAGCCTAAATCTATTTAACCCCTCAACCGCCAGATAGTCAACGAAGCAGCGAAAGCTCGCTTCCGGTCGGGCGGTCATTAGGATGGTGTAATAAGTGCTTAAAGCTGTTTAACCCCTCAACCGCCAGAAAGTGAACGAAGCAGCGAAGGCTCGTTTCCGGTCGTGCGGCCATTACAATCCATACTAATATTATAAATGCGAAAGTATGTCTGTCTGTTACCCTTGACGCTGAAACCACTAAACCGATTGAGATAAAATTTGGTATGGAGACAGTTCGAGACCCTGGAAAGGACATAGGACATTTTGTCGCTATATAAAAACATTAAGGGGGTGAAATATGGGATGAAAGTTTATATGGAAAATCCAACTCTTTCGGGCGAAGTCGCGGGGAACCACTAGTAGGGTAATAAGTTCTTAAAGTTCTTTAACCCCTCAACCGCCAGATAGTGAACGAGGCGGCCAAGGCTCGCTTCCGGTCGGGCGGGCACTACGACTGCGGCGCGCTGACCATCCGCGCGCCGTGCAGCGCCGTCGGCCACGGAGGCCTGTACCACTCGCAGAGCCCTGAGGCGTTCTTTGCGCACGCGCCGGGGCTTAAGGTAAGCCTGTCTGTGGGATGCCACATCTTTACAACATACACTATTAGTGGAATAGAATAGAAAATAAATATTTTCGTTTGGCACTGTAGCGTAGTGCATTTTTCAGTCATAAAAAATCCTTCAGAACCATTATCATCAGAGATCGGAGTACGTATATAGATTTAATGTACTTTGGCAGTGCGAAAATAATATGGATATGCCTTTTTAGGGTTCCGTAGCCGAAGGGCAAAAACGGAACCCTTGTAGTTCCGTCAAGTCTGTCTGTCTGTCCGTCCGTCCGTCCGTATGTCACAGCCACTTTATTCTGAAACTATTAGCATTACACAGTTGAAACTTGGTAGGTAGATGTATCCTGTTAACTGCTTTACGATTCTCATACAAAAATACAAAAAATATAATATTTAAGGCATAGGCCGCAGAGATTCTGAAGCTTACTATCAGCAAAATAACTATCCTATGAATTGCCAGCAATCGGAAAACTGCCCAACTTTAGGATGGCTAAAACTCGTAAGCGTTCAAAAGGTGACAGGTTTGCATGATGTAAGAGCAAGATGGAGCTACGAGTATACATTCACAGTGTGTCTATTTATTTAATGTACAGTTATGTGTGTATTGATTGATTAGTGACAGGTTAACACAAATTGCCCTGCTGCAGGCGCTAATTTTGAGGTTGTGGTACGAATTTCGGAAACTATCCTGGTTTAGAAATTACATTGTTTATGATGGTAAGGTCCAGGACCTTATCCACGATTCACGAAAAGACACGTAACAGGTTACAGTCTTCACGGAATTTCAAATATCTTCAGGTAGTAGTCCCCCGGGGCCCCATCACGGCCAAGGGTCTGCTTCTCTCGTGCATCCGCGAGCGCGACCCGTGCGTGTTCCTCGAGCCGAAGATCCTGTACCGCGCCGCGGCCGAAGATGTTCCAGTGGAGGACTATACCCTGCCGTTGGGGAAGGCACAGGTGTTGAGAGAAGGTATGGCGAACTTTAATTTAGTAGCCGTAGACTAAAGTCTACTCCCACTGCCTAAAGGCAGTGGGAGTTAGTAGCCATCAGAGCTTTAAATCCCTAGGGCCTATTTCACCACCTCTGAGATATTTTTTTTAATTTGAAGATGAGCAACTACTTGAAAGATAAATTGATATGTTGCGGATTCGAATCCCGCGAGGGGCAAATGTTTATGTCATGAGTATTCATCACAAAAACATTTTTGTAGGTACCTAAGTCATGGATGTATACACGTATATAAGTATGTCTATCCGTTATCCTAGTCGCCATAAAAAGTCATAAAAGTCATTTATTTATGTATGTAGGCCCACAGGGGGCACTTATACACGTCCCAACATATTATTTTTTAAGTCCTACCACTGCTTCGGGACATATTGTGGGCTAGTGCTGAGAAGAAGCAGCGCAAGAAACTCAGTCACTATTGTCAAAGCCTCTTTTAAAAATAATGTTTAAATACAGAAATTGTACTAGTGCGAGCTGGTCCACACGTTTACATCATTCAAATAATCGTCTACTTTATAATAACCTTTTGTCATTAGGGTATCCTTAATAAATGATTTGAATTTGTTAATTGGTAATTCTACAATATTTTTCGGTAATTTGTTAAAGTAATTGACACATTTTCCCATGAAAGAATGACCAACTTTTTGAAGCCTGAATTGTGGAATAGCAAGCTTATTTTTATTTCTAGTGTTAAAATTATGCGTATCACTTTTCTTTGTAAATAAATGCAAGTTTTTACGCACATACATAATATTTTCATAAATATATTGAGAGGCTACTGTTAATATCCTTATTTCTTTAAAAAAATCTTTCAATGAATCTTGAGGTTTGAGGTTATAAATAGCACGTACGGCTCTTTTTTGTAGTACAAAAATTGATTCTATATCAGCAGCTGAGTAGTAAAATACCGTACGACATCAAGCTGTGAAAATAACTAAAATAGACTAGTCTGGCCGTTTCAACATCAGTCAAGCGCCGTATCTTTTTTACAGCAAAAGCAGCTGAACTAAGTCTTCCTGACAAGGCCACGATATGAGGACCCCATTGTAGTTTTGAATCTAAAGTAATTCCTAAAAATGTTGTTGAATTTATAGTATTTAGCAGTTTGTCTTTTATCAAAACATCTGTTGAGGCCTGTCTGACATTAGGCATCGTAAACTTAACACATTTAGTCTTATTCACGTTAAGCAAAAGGTTGTTAACGGTAAACCAATGCAATACTTGTGAAAGAGTATTATTTACATCGTCAAAAGTATCTTTCTGGGAATTTTGAATATAAGTGAAGTATCATCAGCAAATAATACTATATCACAAAGATCTTCCACAAAGTGTGGAAGGTCATTTATATAAATTAAAAACAATAAAGGTAATTAAAAACAGTAAATATCGATCCCTGGGGCACACTCATGGTCAGAGGTGCTCCAGAAGACTCAACCCCATTGATGCATACTTTTTGTGTTCTACTTGTTAGGTAAGATTCAAGTAGATTTAATGCATTCATTGAAGCCCCATAATGTCGTAATTTTTTCAATAAAGTTTTATGTTCTACACAATCAAAAGCTTTTGAAAGATCACAGAAAATACCTAAAGCATCTTGTCTATTATCATAGGCATCAAAGATATGTTTTAATAGAGCAACTCCCGCATCAGCAGTACTTCTACCTTTAGTGAAACCAAATTGTTTTTCGTGTAGTAGCTGGTTTAAAGAAAGATGTGCTAGTAGTTGATTGAATATTACCTTTTCCAATATTTTACTGAGGACCGGAAGAATCGATATTGGTCTAAAATTAGAGGGGTCACTTTTTTCGCCGGATTTAAATAGCGGTATAATTTTACTAAATTTTATTATGCTTGGAAACTGGCCATCATCAATGCACTTGTTAAAAATTATTGCAAATTGAGGATCTATTGTGTTGATAATTGATTTTATAATATACACAGATAGTCCCCATAGATCCTCAGTCTTCTTCATATTTAAATCTAGAAATGTTTTTGTAATTACTTCGGGACTGACATGCCTAAAGTGCAGTGGAGAATCGCACTGGTCGACATTGGACTTGAGAATCGATTCCGCAAGTCCTGAAGAAGATGCAAGTTCTTTAGTTGTTGAAGGTGCAATGTTAGAAAAAAATGACTCAAAGGCATTTGCAACTTCTTGATTGGATGTGATCAATTTACTTTCGACTTTAAGTGAAAATGAGCTACTTTTTGATTAATTTTTACAAGTTTCCTTGTTTATTATGTTCCAAGTAGCTTTTGCCTTATTGTTGGAATTTAAAACTATCCTACGAATATAGTTTGACTTTGCTGCAGCACATACTTTTTTAAATATCTTAGAGTAATTTTAACATATTCAATAGAATGTGGATCCTGTGAGTATTCTCTTATACTATATAAGTCATACAATTTAATCCTACTTTTATGAATACCTGGTGTAGCCCAGTTATTAAATTTACATTTAGCTTGATTTGTCTTAACCTTCTTCAGTGGAAAGATTTCATTGAATTGATTTTTTATTAATTCAAAAAGGTCTTCGTATAATTTATCAACATTATCGCAATTATTGGGTATAGTTGAGTTTACACTATTACAAATTGTATCCCTGAATCTGTCTAACCTATTTACTGTGACAGGCCTATAAACATTCTCCACAACACTTGAGGCATGACTGTGTTGAAATGAGACCTTTTGACCTCTATGATCGGAACTAAGATTACGTAAGATACATTTGTCGATTACGATTGCATTGGAATCACAAAAAATATTATCTAGACAAGTTGCAGTATTGGGAGTCACCCTAGTTGGTTCCTTAAAAAGGTTAAATAAATTATAAGATGCAAAGAGATTGAGAAATCGGGTAGATATCTGTGTTTGTTTTAAAATATTAATATTAAAGTCTCCGCATACAACTATTTTTTTGTTTGATCTGTAAACTTTCTCTAATGCTTCTTCCATAATGGGTTCAAAAAGTTGGTAATTTGCGTCTGGGGGACTATACACACACAATATAATATACTGATCCAGCTCCGCACACGCTAGTTCAATAGTTCGTTCCATCGAGAGTGACACAATATCCTTGCGATCTTTCCAATTTAATTCATTTCTTAAGAGTATGAGTGAGTAGTGGTCTCTCTTAAAAACGAACTACTGACCTTATAATTATCAATACTTATCATTAATTCAAAATTTTTATACCAATGCTCTGTCAGACACATGACATGCACATTTAAATCTTGCAAGACTAACGAAATTTCTAGTTCTTTGCCAGTCAAGCCTTGTATGTTTTGGTGAACTAAGTTAAAACTAGACCTGGCTTTTGTCTTCCCTCTTAGTTTAAAGTCTCAGAGGTTGTCAAATTTACAATATTTAAATTAGTATTACTACTAACAAGTTGAGAACCATGTGATATGATGGTTTTGTTTCTTAAACAATTAATATTGTATGCTGGCAAAGTAGCTATTCGTTTTTTCATTCTATTAGGCAGGTGTAAAGAGCCGCCAGTCAGTGAAAATAAATTGTTAGTAAATTTATTTGTGTCAAAAAACACAAATTTGTCACTAAGACGCTGGGTTAAATTGAATAATAAAGTATTCATTAGATGAATACGGTTATTTTCTTGTGCTGTATGATTTTTAGAAAATGGTAGGGCACAAAAAATTATTTTATGAACATCTAAACTTGACAATATTGAATAATTTTTTATAATATTATTTTTACTAAGATTTTGACTATCTCCTATCATAACTACAAGTATTGAATTGGAATTTAGGTCAGTACTTTGGATACAGTTTACTATATGATCTAAGGAGGCGTCGGGCATACAATTATTTATAATATTACAATTTAATTTCTTATGTAGTAAGGAACCATAACCAACCCCTAATTTATCTGAAAAAACAATAACATTGTTACATTTGTTCATAAAATTTTGTGAACAGTTTTTTTTTTAAATTATCAGAATTACATTTTGACAGGCACTTTTGCATCCAACCTCTCTTAGTTGTGGTGAGTCATTAGGTAAGTTTATATTTATGTTGGGCAGTGAAGAAAAATCTGTGTTTGGGGTGCCCATTTGTTATTATTAGCAGCCAGGATATGCTCTGATATTTGTTAGTGTGAAGAGTTATATTTACTTGTAATAGAATTCAATGACTCTTGCAACCTTGAGATATCAGTTTGCAATTTTCCTACATCCTGATCATATTTGGACCTGCTTTCTTGTAATTTATTTTGATATATTTCTAAGTTGTCTAGTAAATCAAATTTTTCCTTTCTCAGCTGTACATTATTTTAAAAACATTTCTGTTTTTTAACAATTTTTTCGCTTTTGTTGATTATTTTCTTAATTTTAATATACTTTTTAACCCTATTTCTACCTGACAATTTAATCTGTTTAGAACAGTTTACAGACTGATTTAATCTACTATTGGAATCTAGATTTGAAACTGCTGCCGGGCCATTAGGAGTCCCAATCAGCTCCTCATAAAGATTCATGGTCTGAGAGTATTCTTGATCTTTCTTCTCTTCTTCCAAGTGCAGTCTCTTCTTCCAAGTCAAGTCTTGTTCGCATCTCGCAGCTCACTTTCCAGCTCATTATTCCGTATAAGTGTCTGCTCAAAGACACTGCTGCACTAGTCGAAGGCGCTGGTGGTATTGAGGAGCTCATCACGGTGTTCGGTGACCTCCTGAAGCCGGGCATGCACCTCTACCTCACCATAGCACAAGCTCACGCTTAGTTTGGGGCTAGGTGGTGTGGTGCTGGTGTGATGGTTGAAACAATTTATTATTTATTTGAGGTGCTTGTGGCGCAGTGGCGGCAGCGCTTTGGTAGTTATACCAAAAGTTAAGTAACCCACGGCGCAGTCGTGATTGTATGGGTGACCATTCCGACCATTTAAGTGACGTCCATGACAAGTATCTCCGTATTTCGGAAGGCACGTTAAGCAGTTGGTCCCGGCTAATATCTGTGGTATTAGTCGTTAAGCCTAGTCAGAGGCCCTAGGGCGGCTCGATAACTTCTGACAGTAAGGTTTGTCACTTGCCTTACAGACACCCCTCCACCAATCCGCACTGAACCCGCGTGGTGGAGTATGGCTCGTTCCTCCTCATAGTTGAGGTGAGGCCTTTTCCCAGCTGTGGGATCTAATGGGCTGACTTATTTTTATATATTTTATTATTTATTTAATTATATATTTTCCAAATATAATGTCAAACAATCCATCAAGTAAGCTACTGAAATACGTCCCTAAGGTTCTGATTTATATTTCCAGGGGCCCAATTCCACGCCTTTAATATTATGTCACATCACATCCGATATTTTTCGAAAAAACATGGCGGATATTACAAAATGTGATACATTTTGATACGCTCGAGAATACGAAAATACAGAATTTTGAATGTAATGCCAGCCATATTTTTTTTGGTTAGTACCGTATGTGACGTAATATCGAGGGCTTGAGAGTTGGTCCTGTACCTTTGAAATGTTTTACATTGTGCTTGCTGCTCGTTTGAGGGTTATATTAGACCAGCTTCTGTTGAATGTGGTGGATGCCATCCTGTACCACCCGGCAGCCTTAACTGGGTCGTTAGGGGTCGTTTTTTTTTATTTTATTGTTAACAATAAACGACAACTTCGTCCAGTTTCAGTGTTGAGGTGTGATATTCTTTGTAAAGTTGTCTTTTCGCATTCTTACAGGTTCTTTGAAAATTCGTCCGACACTCATAAAAAACCGGCAAGTCGGACTCGATACAACATTAAAAACTTTATTATGTACCTATTAGTTTGTTTCAAAAACGGCAAAAATATCACTTTGTTGTATGGGAGCCGTTCAACTGTCCAGCGATCACGATTTATGAAATACAACCTGTTAACTAACAAAATGTATACTCCCAGGTGACGCAGCAACACTCATAGGCTGGGGCACTCAACTCCACGTGCTGTTGGAAGTAGCTGATATGGCGAAGGAAAAGCTTGGTGTGGACGTTGAAGTAATCGACCTCATGTCCATCCTGCCTTGGGACGAGGAGACAGTTTGTAATGTGAGAATTGTTTTATTATTATCTTTTCTGATATAATTTATATTCCTTTCTAGAGTACTTCCAATTTAATGATTAATAAATAACATGGCCATAAGAAACCTCTGCCATAAAAAGGCCGGACATGTTTGACCCCAAACTAGCAATCATAATTATTTTTAAAAAAAACACCCGACTGCAAATAAAATTATATTTTTGGAATGGTCTTTTCACTGGCTTTTATTTGATACCCATATTGCTGTGATAGGGAAAAAAACATCCCCCCCCCTTAGATTCCATTTGCGGGCGCCATTTTAAAAATATATACAGAGTGTCCGAGTTTCGACTAGCGATAATTTAAGGGCCTTTTATTTACCAAATTTTAAAGACATTTTTCTAATGAAATTTATAATTATTTTAATAACTTGAGCAATTATTTTGCAAGTTTATACGAAATTGAATTAAATTTCGCTCACAAAAATTAATCGACTATGTCATCCGGTGGGACACGAACCCTCGAAGGGACGTCCCTTCGCTATCCGGGCGAGTACTCTTACCAAGTAAGCTACGGAGCCGACGAATTTTTGGAAGTGGTTGCTACGCCAGTGAGCCGGCGTTCGATTTCATCAATACTTGGGGAATGTACCCGCATGTATCCGATGGAAATATTTGACCATCAGTTAATATGGAATCAGCTTAACTTATAATTATTTTTATAACTTGAGCAATTATTTTGCAAGTTTTTACGAAATTGAATTAAATTTCGCTCACAATGATAATATAATAAGTTATATTATAATGATAATGAAATTTTTTCACAAAAGTTTTTTCAGAAAAAAACATTTTTGGGTTTAGTTTTGTAATAGGTTTAAAAAACTATTCAACTTTTTTAAATTCTTAGCAAGTTTTTTTTTAAATAGTAATTTTGAATTGATCTTTATTTCACTGGATAGGCCATAGCGTTAGCTTCCAAAAGAATCATTTTCATAACTTTTAGAACCTCTAGGTCGATAGTATTAGCATTTAAAAAAATAATTAAAATGGCTGCCATTTCAAGAGGGGGAGGGATAAACCCCTAGGTTTTTTTGTCGATAACATTTGATGATCTAATAGCCCTTAAATAATCGCCAGTCGAAACCCGGACACTGTATAGCCTATGTCACTACTATAGTCCGTGCCATTTAAACTTGCACAAAAGGTCATTGACTCCCCTGTACCACTGCACGCCGATACGGGATCGCGGCGAACCAAAACACAAGGCGTAGCGATAGAAGTCTGTGTAAACAAACGTTTATTGGTACGAGACGACCTTGACCCGAAAAATTGACATGTATTACAAACATTTGGCTACTGCATTACAAAACAAGCAATATGCTGAGGGACAGCCGATATTTTATGTAACTGGACATGAATAATAAAATTAAAATAGTTGCATCATTCATTATTAATAAAAAAAATATATTTTTCAAATAAAGTGACGTTACTAAAAAACATTATGGTCGACTTCTAAATGTACTCCTACAATATTGGAATCAAATGAAAGGGCTTGCTAAGAGTAACTCGATAAATAGGGTGACGTAATTCCAAATCCAATATGGTGGACTTCTGAAGATGGCGGACTAAGTTTTTTTTTTGCTTTTGTACACTGTGGGTATCAATTGAAAAGGCTTGCTGAGAATAACTCAATAAATAGGGTGACGTCATTCCAAATCCAATACGACGGACTCCTAAAGATGGCGGACTAAGTTTTTTTATCTTTCCTGCAATATGGGAAGCAAACGAAAGGACTTGCAGATAATAAGCATGCCAGTTTAACTTCGTTGCTCTGATCCGTTTATAAATTTGGTGTATTGGGTTTTATTTGCGTGAAAAAAGGCGTGTTAAAACCCATGCGGTGAAAACGGTGAAGGAAAACACCGTGAGGAAAAACCTGCACACTAGTGGCTAGTGTGTGAGATGGAGAAGGCAATGGCAAACCATTCCAATAAATATTGCCAAGAAAGTCGTGTGTGTTTCATTCCACATAATGATTACGACCCTCAGTCATGAGGTATACGACTGTGAAGAACAGGGGTTTTCTTGGAGTCCTCGATTATAATTATTGAGGTTGAATGTTTTGAGTCTGAAGCATCGATAGGTTAACTTTGACGAGTTACATTTTGGTGAGATATGCGTCAACAGCATTGGTTTGCCTGTCTAGAAGAAGGATAACTTCAAATCAAACTGGAATTGTGTTTACGCTGCGTAAGGCTTAGCTTGAAGTTACAGTAATAAGCTTGAAGCCTTACGCGGCGCATTCCTCCTATTCTTCAACACCCAAGCCAAGGTGTTGTACCCAGTCGGGTTATAAGTTATGTCACAAATACTTATTGCAGCTCAATTTTAAAGCACATATCTTAAACCGATGAGCTGAAATTTTGTATACAGGTTTAGCTTGGATGACAATGCATAGTTAGCTGTAAGTTGTCTAAGACGTCTTTGATGAGCTGACGACCACTCACTATCTCACTATCTCGCCGAGATACCATCATGCGAAAAAGTATTTTAGCGGAGCAACGACTCGCTTTTCGCAATTTCTTCTATTAGGCTCATTTTGTGCACGTCCTAGCTCCTGGACTAGTTAGTCCAGGAGCTAGGACGTCATGTCATTTGACCTACGAATGCAGTAGCATTCGTAGGTCAAATGACATGACGTATGAAATAAATAACAGACGCGGCTAGCTGTCAACATCAGCCGGCGACAGCCGCCAATGCGTCGACAGACGGCATGTCGACAACTAGCCGCCGACTTCTAACATCGGCTGCATACGTCGACAGCAAACTGCTATTTGTGTGTAAAAGCTCTAACGATCACTTTATACTTAAAAACTAAAATAAAATGTTCGAGGATTCTTTTACGCCTCTTTTTATTCTTCTTAGGTTCCATCTTCACTTATAATAAGTAAATAATAAGAAAACAGCAACAAAATAAAACAAACACAAACGTAACAAAGAACAATAACAGAAACTTATCAAAAAATAACGACTGATAATAACACGTGAACACTTCCGAAATTCGTAAATTAAAAAAATCGAATTATGCCGCACCGGGTGAGCCATTACAAAATAGCGTACAGGTATAGCACCCCTGACCTTTCAAACCACTAACGGTTAAGTGCAATAAGTCATAATTTATCATTTTCGGAGTCTAAATTATATAATGATAAATATCTATGAATGGTCAACTACTGTTAATTCTTTATGAAAAAAAGAAAATTTCTAATTATTGTGTTTATATTTGTGGTAAAAGTAAAGTCAATTAACCGAGTTTTCAAATTAAAACCAAGTAACTGCTTGAAGACTTTCAATACGTTAATTAAAAGAAAAAATATTTTAATAACGAAATCTGTGTTTTATTTACAAAATTGCGAAACTATTACTTAAATTTTGATGTTTTAGAGTTGTCTCGTTCTCGAACGGGCCGTGGTATTATGAAATCAGCGATAGGTCGGAATTATCGCTATTTTATACGATGAGCGACACGTGTCATAAAGTTTGGGCATTTTTTGGTACAGGTGGGGTCAATAACCTTTTGTGCAAGTTTAAATGGCACGGACTATACAAATCTGACTAATTCAACGACACTTATTCGTATATCAAAAACTATCCAGTCGTTTGGGCTATTGGGCGTGCCAGACAATTATACATACATACATCCGAAAAACATAACTCCTTTCGCAGTCGGGTAATAACTTAAAAAGAGCCAATTGATGTTTTTATTGTGTCTCGAGTTTGGAAGCGAATGGGTTAAATGATATAAATACCTACTATATCACATCTCGTTCCAGTCGGTGAAGAAGACGGGTCGTTGCCTGGTCTCGCACGAGGCGCCGCTCACGGCAGGACTTGGCGCAGAGCTCGCCGCCACCATACAGGTATTCGTATTACATTTGTATTGCAATATCGCCCCTATCACAACGGCATAAGATACCGCAATGTTTGCCTTGATTAATAAAGTCGCTTCATTTAGTAAAACAAAGATATATGGACAATATACCTGATTTTATAATTACATAATGGTACATACAAACAAAGACATGGCTGCGTGCAGAAACTGAAGCAACACACCTAGCAGAGTGGAGAAACGGTGAAGGTTGTAGGCAAACAAAGGATGCAATTCCGGAAGTCTCAAAAAGGCTAGCCCGCAACCTCACCCGACTAACAAGAGACAAGCTGCGCATAGCCGTAGGAACCATTACTGGCCACTGTCTTCTAAACAAACACCTATTCAACATAGGTGTCACAGACAGCCCCTTGTGCAGAGGATGCATGGAGGCAGAAGAAACACCGCAACACGTACTCATGGAGTGCGCCGGCGTGGCGGAGCAACGGGCAGACATTCTCAAATCCCCGGCAACATTTCCGGAGGCCTGTAGTAACTTGGGCAGGTTGCTAGCCTTTTGGGAAAACCTGAAGTGGTTAGAATAAAAGAGTAAAGGGACATGCGCACAATGGCCCAATCAAGAGGCTAAGTGCGGAAAACACCCCAGCTAAACTAACTACATAATAGTTTAACTAAAGTTCATTCACCTATTGAAATATATCAATTTTCACACCTAACAGTTGTTTCTCCTAAGTTTATAATACAAGTCTTTTTGTAGACCTTAAAACCCTTTGGAGCAGAAATTTAGTGGCTGGGGAAGATAATACTCGTATGTACTTATGTAGATTACGGTAAAGAAATTAGGTCTTTAGTGCATACAACTTAAGAAAATTTTGATATGTAACCTAGCGAAACGAGTTCAGGTAAAATAGAGCGATTCTGTTGGTCTATATCAACGGTATGTGGTTATTTTTTTTTCTTATTTTTTAGGACGAATGCTTCCTGCACCTAGAGGCGCCGGTGGCGCGCGTGACCGGCTGGGACGCTCCCTTCCCACACGTGTTCGAAGCCTTCTACATGCCCACCAAGTGGCGCTGCTACCACGCACTCACCGAACTGCTCAACTACTGACAATGTGCAATAAACTAGCATTTTAGTTTTTTACAAACGACTTTTATTTCACCGCGACTTCATCTGCGAATGCCTGATTTCCTATACAAACTTTTTATTGTTATTATGCTATTCTAGGAGACGAATTCAAATAATTAGAGATCATCGAAATCGGTCCAGCCGTTGTCAAGTTATAAGTGTTCGTACAAACCCCAACATTTTTATGTATTAAGACTTGTTGATACTGACCAAGAATTTTAAAAAAGTAATAAAATATGATCTATGCCACTCGTGTTATTGTAGCATGCTACCAGTGAACGAATTTTCAAAATCGGTACAGTTTTTACAGAGAGCAGAGATTACTACAAACGACCTTACAAACTTTACCTCTATTAAAATTAGTCAAATATACAAAAATTCACGGCAAGCGATAAATAATGTGAAATCTTAATAGTAATTTATATTCTGAATCTAATATGAAGCAACATTACATAAAAACGTAGGCAGTATGTAATTTAAAGGTGAATAGAGAAAATAAAAACCACCAAAAGTTTCTTACATCAATTTATTTAAAAAAATGAAAATCAAACCTTATAAATCGAAGCTAGAAATTAAGAACAATTGTTAGCAGAAATGCTTAAAATAAATGTCAATCTTAAGAAATTAAAAACACACTGATACCGTTAAGTTGTGCCAGCGAATTTGAGTAATAATAAAGAAAGGAGTTAATGCAAATAAATGTACATTATCGGAAATATCCTACGAAACTTATCTTTAGTCTTACGCATCTACCTCTTTAACAATTTGTTCAAAACATTAGTAAATTTCAGTAACAATTAGAAGAAATTACATCTAACTTACATTTAGTGATAATTATTAAGAGTTGACCCTTGTGATGTCAGGTATTTACAATGTCAAACTGAGCAGAATTTTATTCATATAATTAAAGTCTAAAATTCAAAGAGTTTACAAAATAATAAGGCAATTAGATTTGACCAGCACCTTCAACTAACAATAGGAGAAATCAGATCAGTCCCTAAAGACAAATAAAATATTTAATATGCCCAAATGACGATAAAATGGCATCCCTAATTGACAATAGCCACGCAGTGTGTCAATAACAATAATTTGGATGGATTGGATTAATATATTCAACATTTTCATACATGCAGTTTTATGATAATGACAAAGTTTAAACGCAAAGTTCGTCATAACAATATGCAAAAATACTACAATGATATTATAATTCATTTACAATCAAGTGTTACAGTTACATAAGACTTAAGTACCTACATAGAAAAACGAAACAGAGCCAAAAATATATTTGGTAGAAGTCTTAACAATGTGCAATCATTAAATTAAGAAATATGCTTTGACTTCATCACTTAAAAACTAAAGGCAACAAGAGTAACTGAATAAAATGACAATTAGAAGTGGATTACATTATGCTAGGTTATTATGAAAAGGAAATTGTGCGTGATTGATTGACTATTGTATTATAAAATGCTACTTGACAGCAAATACTTTAAAACATCCACAGCTTATTACCAAATCAGAAAACTATTTTATTAGTTAGCATAAAATTTAGTTGAAATGCAATAAATAATCCACAAGCGTCTATAAACATACACCATCTTATTTTATCCGTAATAATCATACTGAAAATTGTCTGGTCTCTACTCTTCCCAGTTGCTTCGCCGCTGGCGGGAAGGTTTTAAGTACGGTCCGCCGGACGGAGAGTTGGGAAACCGTTGCATATAGCGTTCTAGGTGTAGGTACTTGACGGTAATGAGGCGGCCCTCGTACCACCAGCCGTGCAAGCTGCGGTAGACCACGCCTGCGTCTGATGGCGATGCGCATTTCACGTACACGCAGCAAGATGTCCTCTCAATGTCAACATGCAAGATGTTACAAACCTCCCCACACTTCTCTACAATCGCCTCCTGTATCACCGAGCGCAGGTTAGGGTTGGCATCATTCTTGTCAAACATGTTACGGATCTTCAAGCAAGGAGTTGGCGACACCGTCAAATTGTTGACTGAACCCTCCTGGGTCTCGAAAGCCTGTCCCTGCCAGGCCGCGGTACGTTTAGGGCTGTTGTGGGAAATCCAACGCCACACCCTGCAGTCCTCCCCATCTACAGACTGGACCTCCATCCTCACTCTGCTCTCGTTTCTCTGAATAAACTTAACTGCAGCATCCCACGTCGATGACATCTTCTCTCTATTCTGCGGGGAAATCAACGTGTCGCGAACATGATCCACAGATATGTACGGCTCTCCACTGTCCTCAGTTTCCTGAGAAATCACTTGGATAATTTGCTCGACCATTGAATAGATTTCGTCACTTTTACGTTTCTGATATGTCACATAGAATTTGTATGATCTTTGTAATCCAAGAAGCATTAAGGACAAAACACCAATAACTATTATGGTTGAGCCAGCAGAGTACATAGTGTTGACAAGCAGACAAGTGAGTGGAGTTGATGGATCACTTAGAACTAAAGCCACACTACCCTTGTTGCGTTGCTGTACAACAACTTCAGTTGTTGTTATGGGTTCATAATCAGCTTCCTTGGTGTAAAGGTTCTTAAGTTGAACAACACTGAGGCCCCAGCGTGGGTTATTGACTATCAGTACCTGCAAGTTGTTGAGGTCCGTTCGGGACTGACTAATGTCTACAGCACCTGCTTTAGTGTTGGCAATGTCTATTATCTCTCTCTCAGTTAGGTAGGGTAGTGCTCCAGGCTTGCCACACTTAAATGCAGCAGCTCTACTCGTCAGCTCTGGGTGAATAACTTTTAGGAGGTCTTTAGCGTAACTTACTTGTTCTTTAGGGACACAGTTAATTCCTGGCCTATTGCCAGGTATGTTCAGTTGGCAGATCGGTATGACACTGTTCTGATCATCTACTACTGAAGTAATGTCGTTTTTCTTAACTATATACATGAAAAATAAGCAAAAAAAAAAAAGAGCAACTAACACCACCAGGGCCAGAGAAACCAAGTTGTTCTTCAAGAATTTCCTATCATTAGCAGTTTTATAGTCAACTACGTCAGATCTAGAGACACCTGTTATGTAAGACCTGCGCTGCAGCACTGTGCTTCCATTATTAGCATCACGGTCAATGAAAGAAGTTGGTTTTGGTGGATCGGCCTTAAGCGCTGACAGTCGACGTGTAAAATTACTTAGATATGGAGACTCAACTTCATCCACAGTAGAAGTAGATGGCTGATAGGCCGGCGTGAAGCTTGAGGTGTACGTACTGCTCGAAGGTCGGTCGCCGAGAGTCGACGTCAAGCCCAAACGTGACCGGATTGAGTTAAGATGGTCAGAGGAAGAGAGAGAAGATGAAAAACCGGGTGATATGGAAGGGCGGGAGAATATTGACGTTTTTGGCGGGCTAGTACCGACGTCGTGTGTCGGCAACGTGCTGGAGATGTAGTCGCTAGACCGCGAGCTGCTTCGGAATGGAGAAGACGTCTTTTTGGCTTTCCCCGAGTCCACATCACTGTCCGAACCTGTCTCGTAGTCGTCCTGCTCGTTAGCCGCATACGTGCGAGTGACGCGGCGAGTGGTCACAGTTTCCACCTCCTCATGAGTGCGCACGGGTGATTTCTCCTCCTCTGACTCCGACCCCTTATCCGAATCACGTTTCGCCGGCGATCCCTTCTTCGGGGGCGGTTGCCGCTTCGCTTTATTGGTGACGGGCGGCAACATCGCACCCCCCGTGGTGGCGCGACGGCCTCGCCTCTCTTTAGCATTGTTTGTTGTGTCTAAATCAGAATCCTCGCCGCTCGAATACTGCGCGAGTGTACGCCTGCTTTCCACCTTGCTATCTACACTATTCCGCGGCTTACTCTTGTTGTCCAGCACCAGTTTCAGCTTCTTAACCAACAGGTTCCTCGTCGAAGCGGTTATAGGCATAATAGGAAAGCCATGCTCGGCCAATTTTGTCCGAAGCTCGGCATCTGACATTGAGTCGACTTGATCGGCCATTGTGAAATCTGCAAGCACAACAACATAAGTTATTCACGAAATCACTTAGGATAAACGATAGGAAACACAAATAACGAAGTTAATCCACCTTATTTTGAGTCAATGTAGAAAAATTACGTCAAATTTATAAAAATTCACCGGCGCGTCATGTCGCACGCATTTGCAAGAACGTCGTTATTTGGGGTTGCCATAATAAAATAATTTGCAGATTAGCTTTATAAGAGTTGTCCAATAATGTTTTTTTATTCGTCAATATTTCTAACCAGAATAAATGAAATATTATATGAAAGAGTTCACAAAAACTAGCCTTTCTGCTAAATAATTAAGGCCTCCGATTCGGAAAAATAATGAAATTAATTTTACTGTTTGTCTGTATAAAAAACGCACTTTCGGCTGGAACAATCAACGCATGAAAAGAAAACTATCGAAAAAATTGCACCCAAACATCAAAGAATCAAGAAATAAAACAAAAATATTGTTTAATATAGTAAAATCATTGATATCATAGAATGGAGAGAGCATGTGTCAAAATCCCGATGCAAAAATTTTCGCCACTTTTAGCGGTGGACGAGGAAGCATATGTACAGAACACTACAAAATATATGATTTTACAAAACTTTGTAGGGATGGCCCGTCCCGTCCCGGACGGGACATAGCTAACAAATTATTTAGCTTACTAACTGACTGAGTGCACTAATCCTGTGCTACTAATATTATAGTTGTTCCAACTTTGTTGTACTTTCGTACAAAAACCAATAGATTTTGACGAAACTTTACAATGATATTACTCATACATTTTGATTTATGTATACTGCAGCACATACCTAGGCATTTAAGGATTTAGGTATAAATACTGACGTAGTCAAATCTTGTGTTTATTAGGTACTTTATTAAAGTAGTATCTAGAATGTTGTTTGTGTATTTAGCACAATACTACTGCTTATTTATTGAAAAATATATTAAAGATGTGTAATTTGCAATTCTAATCTGAATTTAAGAGAATATTTCTGTAAGGTATTTGAGAGAAATTAAAAGAAACCGCATTTTTGCTATGCAAATTTTTATTATAGCCTGACCAAGAATATATGGGACCTCGCCATATTGCGCAAATCAACTGGAACTAATTTCTTTTACTGGCAACAGAAACCTTAAATCGTCATTGACATGTCATCAATTGTCATAATGATGTGTCAAAGTGGACGCGTAATCAAATTTTCGACCAAGTGCAATTTTTATGTGATAAAAATAACGAGAACTGTTCGTTTTCGTGAAAGAAAGGTGGTTTAACATGTCGCACACCTAGATAAAGACTCATGCAACTCAAAAAAAATCCAAAATGACTTATTATCCTTACGGGATTCTGCGTTCAAAACTACTAAAGAAAGGTGGTTTAACATGTCGCACACCTAGATAAAGACTCATGCAACTCAAAAAAATTCCAAAATGACTTATTACCCTTACGGGATTCTGCGTTCAAAACTACATAATCTCTAAAGACACCAGTAGAAATAGTTTCAGAAATAAAAGTAAGATGGCGCTATAAGTTAGTACTGCTGACATGCTTGGCCCACACCCCCCGCCAACAACACTAACGCATTACCAGTTGCGACATGTTAGCCGGAGAGGTGGGTGCTGCTGTTACAGGCAAATACCGGATTATTTCGAGTTGGGCGTGTATTTGTGGTTATCCGTGTTTTAATACGTAAATGATTTTTAGTTACACTGGTCTTTGTGGTTGAACTGGTGATGAATTAAGGTGGATTCTTCAACTATTTTGAGTTAGTAGAGTATTTGTTTACAAATTTAAGTATTTTTTTTTTACTTACTGGAAATGGTTTATTATTGTTGAAATTATTTAATAATGTTTAAGTTAGTCGAGTATTGCTGGTTAAATGAAAATCGCCCTTATTATTGTAACTATAGCTTCTACGGCTTGCTTGAATATATGAATATTTTGTATTGTAGTTGTATTTGTCCCAGTGATTCAAAAACTATTATAAAGAAGCGGGTTTTGTGTGTTTTTTGGAGTTATTGTAGTCTTCGTGGCTAAATCAATTTGATGATTTATTTTTCAGATGATGAAGGGTCGTGGTCTACTATTGCTAGAAAAGGCTATGGCAGCTCGTTCAAATGAATCTGAGTGCAATCGTGTAGAGTCCAAGCCTCAAGATTGCACACCATCACCTTTGACGAGCACCCCAGTAATGAAAATAGCAACAGCAAGTGAATCAGTGGGCAATGATAACGAGCTGGAGTTTTCCGAGAACACACCGATTTCAGAGACACCTTCAACGAGCCCCTCGATCATGAAAGATTTTTTTCCAAATAAACCAGAGGGCACTGATATGGAAATAGAGCTGCAACAGTACAAACCGACATCTCCAACAAACACTAAAGTAATTAAACAAATCTTAGCGAATCACGATGGAGGGTTAGGAGAAAACTCAAAATCGCCACTATCTGCGTCAGCCAGATCCCAGGTGAGACCATCATACTTTATTTCACCTGTTAACAGCGAGTGTAGCGATTTTGATGACTCAGATGAGGATTCGCATTACACTACACCTACCAAGAAGGGAACTCACCATCCACTCCTCCCCATTTCAAGGAAAAGATCTCGCTCTTCTTCTTCTTCTAGTTCATCTAGTTCTAGCTTATCATCGGATAGTTTCAGCAGTTCATCATCAGATAGTTCTAGCAGCTCCAATAGCAGTAACAAAGAAACAGGTAATAACTACAGAGTTATACGAGTTTATCCGATACTGCAGAGGGCACAGGCCCTCTGCAGTATCGGATACTGAGCTTTCACCCAACGATGATCTTGAAGCTTCCACATCTCAGCCGACCAATACACCACCTGCTGCAACTGCCAACGCTCGAAAATGTAAGAAAAGAGTAAGATACCCTGCAGCTTGGGCCACAAATGTAAAGAAAGCTTTACGAAACTCAGGTATGGCTTATGAAAGTTCAACCAAAAAGAAAGTAGCTGAAAGAGCAATCAAGCCTCCATGTAACGATAAATGCAAATTAAAATGCAAGGATAAAATAAATGACATTTTACGCACAACATTTTTTGACAATTTTTGGAAGTTAGGGGACCTTCAAAAGCAGAGAGAGTTTATCATACGACAAACTGAATGTATCAAGCCTAAATATAGATACAGCAGTACTCAAAATCTAAGAGCACTTAATACTGCATTTTTCTTTAAAGTTGACGACATTCGTGTTAGAGTCTGCAAGACATTCTTTAAAGCTACTCTTAGTATCAGCGACCAATGCATTAAGACTGCTCTCTCTAAACGAAAAGAAGGTGGCTTTATAGAAGATGATAAAAGGGGCAAACATAGGAATCATTTCAAAATAGAAAATGAAATAAAAGAAAGTGTTGTCACATTTATCTACTCTATCCCATGAATAGAGTCACATTACCTTCGTGCACAAACTACAAGAGAGTTCATCACAAGTGAAAAATCACTTGCAGATCTATACCGAGACTATAAAGATTTACGGGAAAATGATAATTTACCATTTGCTACATCATCAACCTTTAATCGCATTTTTAATACACAATTTAATATTTCTTTTCACATTCCGAAAAAAGATGCGTGTGACCTTTGCGAAACATACAATAACTCAGATGAAGAAGCAAAACAAAACCTACGAATGGCTTATGAGCAACATTTGAAAGAAAAACTATTGTCTAGATCAGAAAAGGATGCTGACAAAGAAAGGACAGATGTGCTAGTTGCTGTATACGATCTGCAAGCCGTAATGCAAATTCCCAAAGGTCAAGCATCTTTGTTTTTTTATAAATCGAAAATAAATTGTCTGAATTTCACTATAAGTGATTTATTTGCAAAAAATGTGGTTTGTTTCTTTTGGGACGAAATTGAAGGCAAACGTGGTGCTGTGGAAATAGGATCTTGTGTGTTACAGTATGTACAAATGTTAGTTGATAAAAATGCATCAGACAAAGATCTGGATATTATATTCTATAGCGATAACTGTTGTGGTCAACAGAAAAACAAATATCTACTGTCAGCCTATGCTTTTGCTGTTTCAACCATGAGAGTCAACTCAATTACCCATAAATTTTTGGTGCGCGGGCATTCGCAAAATGAGGGCGGTAACGTGCATAGCGTTATTGAAAAACAATTCAAACGTTATACTAAGTCAGGCCCTATATACTGTCCACAACAATACGCTACATTGATAAGGTCGGCTAAAAAGACTGGGAAACCTTATCATGTGGAAGAATTAACACATGACAAGTTCTATGATCTGAAGGCCCTTCAAGAAGAGTGGGGTAATAATTTTACTGTAAATGCAGACAGAGAACAAATCAAATGGCACGACATCAAACAACTCCGTGTTGAAAAGCAGCAGCCGATGTGTTTTTTTTATAAAACCTCTTATGAAGAGCCGATTTTTAAGAAAGTGTTTGTAAGAAGCAAGCACAAAATCACGAATTTTCACCAAATTTGAAACAAGCGTATCTGTTAAAAATACCGTTGGGTGCTAATAAGAAGCGGGACATACAAGAATTAATTAATAAGAAAATCATTCCCCAGATGTACAGTCGACCAAATTGAATCATGACCCACCTTATGGTCATTTTTCTACTGTCATTCTATACAAGTAGGTTGAAATTAGCTTGAACATACATTTCCTAGAAACGAACTGTTATCATTTTATAAGACACTGACAGTTACTGACAAGGCTAGGATCGCTATCTGTACGAATAAGTTTGTATGAAAATCGGCGAGAACTTAGGTAAGGGTTGCAATGCAACACACAGGTAGGTAGGTAGATATTCGGCATTCGGCACAGCCGGGCGCCAAGTCTGTATCGGGAACCAGTTTCTTCATAAAAGTTCCACTGGAACTTGTGTTAGCCATGATGAAATAAAACAGTATACTTAGTTGAAGAATATAATATTTATTTTAGGTATATATTTAACAAGTGGCATTAAATTGGTAAAGTGAAAAGTGACCCGATTAGACGACTACAAATGTCACTTCCCCAATCCAAACCCCACAAATTTTCTATTGGATTAAGATCTGGAGACCTAGACGGCCATGGTATACGAGTGAATTCATCTTCATGCTGGGTAAACCAATTCGCGACAATTCTGGCACTTCTTCACGCAAGTAAACTGTTCGCAAAGTCGGTAACATTGATTCTTCCAATAAATTGACATAGTTTATAGTGTTCTGACGAGGAGTAATTTGAACAAGTTCTCCGACACTTCCGGCGTCCATCCAGGCACACATGTTAGCTGAAATTCAGCCGGATAATTGTTTGGGCACTACGTGATCCTCTGTGTATCGCGTGTTATCGTAACGCCACGAAGTTAAGCGACCATGTTGAGAAGAGCGAAATGATTTCTCGTCTGTAAAGATGTTATTCGTAATAGTGTTGCATTTCCGCTCTCTGTTGGTTCGTGATTCAACGAACACCATGATTATGTCGTCGTTTGTCTTCGAGGGTACCCTCTTTAGCATGCCGTCTGATCCAGCTTCTGACTGTGTTCCGACTTATTCTTAGCTCTTTGTTCTGCCGAATTGGCCATTATGCGATTTGTTTGTAGATATTGACTTAGATTTTTATAAAATTTCAGACTTACTAGATATACTTGACATCTGACACACGACGTTTTTTATTTTTAAAATTATAATACATTTTTCTTCGTAGTGAAAAGAGTTTGGATTATGGACTTATTTTAAATTCATATTAAGACTAGTTTATCTAAAACATGTCTAGTGCAGTGATAATAAAGGTTAAACTTGCATAGATCTCTAACCCGTAATGACGCATTTTTATTCATATTTAAAACGTACTATGTGCAACATGCATGACAGCGAAGAAAACCTTACTACATTAATGAATACAAAGGAATAATCGGCAAAGTGGGTCATGATTCAATTTTGTCGACTGTATGTCGATTCTTATTACAAAAATGCACTTGCTGTAGAATAATTTTCCAGAACTGAGTATTATCTCGAATTATTACACTGTGATTTATCAAGTACTGATTATTTATTAGGTGTGGTAGGAATAAAGTCTGATTATTTTTTAAGTTCTACTAGTAGTATAAGTGATACTGTTAATCGTACCTATTCTGTGATTCATTAGATGTTGTAATTAGAAATTTAGGATATATTATGACGTTCAACATACGAGTAAAGGCCAGATTATCTTGATAGCATAAACGATCTCATAGAAAACTGTTTTATAGATTAAGTACCAAAGACAAAGTCTGATTATTGTTAAATGCTTTTGATAGACGTGCCAATTCAAGGTTGTTTTTATTTAAACGATAATGAGCAAGTTGAATAACTCATAAGTGTTGTAGTATCCAAGCAAAGTCTATAATTGATATTTTCTAAAATGTTGTAAAAGTAATCCTGTATTTTTAAATATATTATCTATTTTGATACAATTAATGTTATGTGTACGTTATGTTGTTTTAACAAGCCTATTTGTGGGTTTGTAGGATTTTTGTAGAGGTTTTTAAACGTTTTTTGTTTAGTTTTCTTTATTTCATTCTGACTTAAATAAAGGTAATTTATTTTTTAAAATATTTGTTTTATTATGATAATCTTACAGCTGAGTCATACAGAAAATAAATTAAATATAATATTGATACACGACTATTTTTGGTTAAAACTAGATAAATAAATACAGATAAATACTACACTAATTAAAAAAAGCCAGTAATATGAGCTTAATTTGATTTAATAAGAAAATAATTTAATGTTTTTGTCATGAATACCAACTTAACTCAAAAAACTAAAATAATAAGGAATTACTGTGAGCTAAATGGAAAACCCTTATCACAATAAATATCTTCTTAAAATTATATACATATACCTTTAAGAAAGTTTTAAATATAACAAATAGAAATAAAGTAAAATGTTTTTTTTCAATTCCTGAAAAAAGTGATATTTTGAGTTGAGGTAGCCTTTATCTAGGTGTGCGATGTGTTATAAGTAATTTTCGACAAAAAAAGTCTATGTGATCACCACGGTTTCTTTAAATTAATTACTGATACAGTTGTCTTCACGAATTTTTGGAATGACGTATAGTGCGAATAGCGAAAATTGGCTACGGAGAATATTTTAATAACGATTTTAAAAATGAATATAATAAATACTTGTTATCAGTTTTATTTTCTTTATTTCAACCCTACTTGGATATTTCAACTATAATAATTCGTAGAGTTTTCCATGTTTTCCTATACATTATTAAAATTATGATAACATTATAAATTATATCATATAGAAAACCAGTGGATTAATGTTTCTTTTACCCGTTAGTGGTTTTGTAAAGATAATTGGGTTTTGGTCCAAAATTCAAGGTCTTTATTACAAAGAGATACATAATTTAATAAGTAGGCAAATCGCAAGTGTTCTGTAGAATTTGTTATCATTAGGCAGCAGGTGAAAAAATAACATGAATTTAAACATGTACAAATATGTTTTTTTATGTTCAGTTGCCAATCTATGCTGGTATGATTATACCAAGTGTTGTCATATAAAGAGGATTCGAAGCGCCTTTAATTCAGGTCCCATATATTCCTGGTCAGGCTATAAATTGTTTTAACAAACACACTAATAGCCTAGCCCCAAACTAAGCGCGAGCTTGTGCGGTGACTAGGATAACGGATAGACATACTTATATACATTTATAAACATCCATGACATAAGTACAAATGCTCGTGCTCATCACACAAATATTTGCCCCTTGCGGGATTCGAACCCGCAACCGCTTGGTTTAGAAGTCCGGGACGCGAACCACTACACCTAGACATATTAAATGGTGCACCTACGTAAATGGTGCAACTGACGAACAAAAGTTTTTTTGGTAAACTTAGCTCCTAAACTTTGTTCGTCCTCCGGATAGAAGGTTTAATTGCCAAATACTGTTTTTAGGACATCTATATATTTTTCCACAATCACTTTTGCTAATTAATGAACGATCATCTCTCTCAGGGGCCCTTGAAGGTTTTTGTTTACTCCCCATAAATATTTTTTCGATGAATATCATATTTTAATACTTATTTTTTATCCTATTCCAGGACGAAGGCAAATTAAAAACACAAAAATCGTAATTGTTTTAACCGTTCTAGTGTTATATGGGGTGTAATGTAACTAACACGACTTTTTTACATAATTATATAGATATAAGAAATAATCTGTTTACTACAATATTTTGATTTGTTTGTGTTGATATTGATACTGCGCCGCGCGCACTCGCACGCGTACTTGCCTAGTTTTTATTTGTTTAAAACGTACCGTGAGAACCCCGGAGCCCCCAGTCGACACCGAGACGTTACCTATGACACATGTAATAGACCGACCAGAGCGCTTTCGCCGCGTGTGTATCCTGTGAAGCTCCTTACAGACATTTCGAGTGATTGTGGCCTGTGAAGTGTGTGAAGTGAACCCCTGATGTGGCAAGTACCTAGCTATAAGCGCCGACTATAACAATTTTCCACCTATTATTGTCGCCCTCCACGTGTAATCCACTGCCTAAACTCTCAAACATTTTGATAGCAGAGCGTAGTTTTTTATTAGGACCCCTTATTAGTAACGTAATTTGTTTAATTGAGAGTTATTTATTTGCTACCTTCCTTTGTAATTTGAAGAAAACGTCTCGTCATATACCTAACCTATTTACAGTAAATTCCTTAATACCATTCGAGTACAACCCCTTTTACATAAGTGTCGATTAAATCGATTAGCGCGTTAATTACCTACCCTTTGAGTGCAAGTGAGGTGCGCGAGCGCTTTGTTTCCCTATTGATCATGCCATTACCGCGTGACCGCGTGCAAGTTGTTTACGAGTTACGTTTGCCATACCCGGTGCCGTCCCTTACTATTTGTTCCTTTACGCATCGTATTGAAATCTTTTGTGAGTTTAATTTACCTACCTTGTTTCTTGCGATTTAAAGTAATTAAAATGTCGGATACCGAAACCGGCAACGAGACCGTAAGAGCCGTACTTTACACGGATACAGCTGAATACCGTGAAGCTATAGGTGAACTCCGTTATATTAGTGACTCGGTTGATGATTCCCACCGAGTTCTTAAGACCTTTTCCTCCAATCGTATGCGAGCGCGTCTTTCCGACCTGCCACTTATGTGCGACAAGTTTTCCGCCGCTTGTTCCAAGCTGTTAGGTAATCTCGATCCTGCTATTTATGAACAAGAATATGTGCAAGTTAAGAACGAGATACGCGTAGTAAGGGACAAAGCAGACGACTTAAAAATTAAGTTAGACGAAATACGACCTCACCAATTTGAGACGTCCCATACTAGCACCCCCTTCAAGGAGAATAAATCCCTGGCTATTGATAACCCGGCTAGTAAATTACCTGACCTACCTATACCTAAGTTTGATGGCCGTCCCGATAGTTGGATCAGTTTTATAGACCAGTTTGATAGCGTGGTGGACAACCAGCCTACCCTTACCCCGACTTTGAAGCTACACTATTTAGTGGGAGCCTTATCGAATGAACCTCGTCGATTGATACAACATCTCAAGATTGAGGCGGGCAATTACACCGTGGCCCGTGACCTCCTAAAACGTAGGTACCATAACCTGCGTGTGTTAGCGGATACCCACATTGCTCAAATAATGATGCTCCCTACTATAACGCCTAAACTTTCGGGGTTACGTGTGTCGTTCCTGAACCCCCTGCTTTCGACTTATCGATGCTTAGAAAGATTGGAACTTCCTGTTAAACATTGGTCGTACCTATTAGTTCACTTATGCCTTGCTAAACTGCCTTCAGAGTTAAAATCGAGATTTGAACGTCGTTATGGCGATAATCCTAATCACCTCCCTACTTTTGATCATCTTATCACCTTTCTTGAGGATGAATGTAGGCACCACGACAATGTAGGTAGTGCTTCTGTCGTTGACACTACTACCCCCCCTACTGTGAGCTCCCCTCGTTTGCCTAAACCTAATGCGCGTTCCCCACCTCCTGCGAGAGCCTTTGTTACCTTTGCGACGACATCTAAATGTCACCTTTGTAATAGTACTTCGCATTACTTACGCGAGTGTCCCGATTTTATTCGCCTTCCTACACGTCAACGTGTTACCTTTGTAAAAGAAGCCCGACTGTGCTATCGATGCCTGGGTAGACACTCCATATCCCAATGCACGCGAGATAATCGCTGTCGCACGTGCCGTCGTTCCAGTCATCACACATCACTGTGTTATAATGACTCCTCTCCTGTGAATTACGATCGCGAGCGCTCATACCGAGAGGTCCCGGCCTTAGCTTCCAACCAACCGCGGAAATCCCCACAAAGTCACTTAACGGACCGTGTGTCACCCCCACGTACTGAATGGCACCGTGTTCGTACCCCGCCCCCTCGTGATTCCCGTAGAGCATCACCTCCCCGTTCGGGCGGGCGATCCCCACCTGCACTCAGCAGTAACCGTACTTATAATGCCCCTCTAGGTCAAAGAACCCAGGCTGAACGTGCATTTCATCATAAGTACAATGAGGCCCCACAATTCTGACTAGATAGCAGCCCCCCTTCCATACCCGCTTTTACATCTTTACCTCGCAATTCTCTCGTTCTTTTACCTACGGCCTTGATTCATGTTAAAACCTCGTCTGGATATTATGTGGAAGCGCGTGCCTTATGTGACACTGGTGCTCAGGGCTGCCTTCTTACTACTGAGCTTGTTTTTGACCACATGAACTTACCTATCATTCCTTCTCCAGTTCCTGTTCGTGGAATAGGTAATGTTCAAGCAATTAATTCCCCGGGCATTGTATCCTTTTCATTTAAGCCAGTTAATTCTGTCTTTCCAGAAATCTCTACCAGTGCAATAGTTGTTGATGTGATTGCTGGTACCCTCCCAGAGGTAGACTTACCTAAAAGTGTAATTACCTGTACTAAGCACCTCCCTCTTGCTGACCCTTTATTTTAGAAACCTGGTACTATAAGTGTACTTCTTGGAGCTGACGTCATTGGTCGCCTTTTAAGGTCCGAGTTGCTTGTGTCCCCTGATGACCTTACTGCTATCTCGACGATATTTGGTTATGTCCTGTGTGGTCCTGTTTATGGAGGATTTACTGATTTGGAACCCCCCATGACTGGAGTCTCGCTGTCCCAAATAGTTGAAAAATTCTGGAAAATCGAAGAGGCCCCCCAATCTCCAGTTGCGAACCCCTTGGATATAGAGTGTGAAACCTTTTTTAAAGCAACTACCACTCGTATAAGCGATGGTCGATTTATGGTTAGACTCCCTTTTCTTCATGATCGTCCACCTCTCGGTGATTCTAAAACCAATGCCTTACGGCGATTCCATAATCTTGAGAAGCGTTTGCAAGCCAATCCTAATTTTCGAGAGAAATACATTTCCTTTATGCGCGAGTACCTTGACCTAAACCATATGTCCCTTTCATCATATGACTCGACCCGGGAACATTATTTTATCCCTCATCATGGAATTTTTAAGTCTGTTAGTGACAAAATACGTGTTGTGTTCGATGGTAGTAGTCCTACGTCCTCTAAAGTGTCCCTGAATCAATGTTTACATACAGGCCCTAAGCTTCAACGAGATATTTCTCCCATCCTCCTAAATTTCCGCAGGCACGAGGTAGTGTTTGTAACGGATATTCGTATGATGTTTCGCATGACTTGGGTACATCCTGATGATAGAAGGTACCAACTTGTGCTTTGGCGTGAGGATCCCTCTCAGCCACTTCTTGCCTATGAACTTAATACCAATACCTATGGTCTTCGTTCCAGTCCATTCATTGCAATTCGTGCCTTTCTTGAGCTCGCTGAACAAGAGAGACTTACCTTCCCTCGAGCTGCTGAAGTCCTTGAGAGAGATATTTATGTCGACGATTGTCTTACTGGTGCTGATACTATTGCGTCTGCCCGGGCCTTGAAAACTGAGCTTATAGGAATAATGGCCTCTGGTGGTTATGAACTCCGTAAGTGGATTAGTAACAGGCCCGAGCTCCTGGAGGATATGCCCCCGGATCATTTGCAACTTCCTCATTCATTCTCAGACCCAGATAATCCTCAGACTGTCGCTATTTTAGGTGTGCAGTACAATCCTGTGAGTGACTCATTTACCTACAATTATACCTGTGATACCCGTGATGCAGTTATTACAAAACGCAAAGTTTTATCTTTGATTGCCCGTATGTATGACCCTTGTGGCTGGATATCTCCCGTCGTATTTAAGGCTAAGGAATTTATCCAACGTTTATGGATGTCAGGCTTATCCTGGGATGATCTTTTAAATGAACCCCTGTCTTTAGAGTGGACTGCATTTGTTCAGGACCTAGCGAAGGTTAGTGAAGTGGCCATTCCGCGACATATTCTTCCCAGAGGTTCCTCCTCCTTATCCCTACATGGGTTCTGTGATGCTTCTGAATTGGGATATGCTGCCGCTGTTTATTTACGTGCGGAACTTCCGTCTGGTGTTTGCTCCGTCCATCTTGTTATGGCTAAATCTAAAGTTGCCCCTGTTCGGACCCGTTTAACAATTCCCAAGTTAGAATTGTTGGGAGCTACCCTCCTCTCTAAATTACTTCATCACGTCGCTCTTTGTCTGCAAAGGTCGTCTGTGTTGACTTCAATCCATATTTGGATGGATAGTAAAATCGTGTTGTGTTGGTTAAAAACCACTCCTCCCCTCCTTCAGACTTTTGAGGCTAATCGTGTCTCCCAGATTAATAATAGTCCTACATCTAGTGAATGGAGGCACGTCCCAGGCTACATGAACCCTAGTGACTGTGCATCGAGAGGTATGTCAGTCACCCGACTGATCGACCACTCCCTTTGGTTTTCACCTTTGTGGTTGACGCAGTCTCCTGACAACTGGCCCGGTATTTCGGAACCTAACCCAAGTAGTGATCTTCCTGGACTACGTTGTTTAGTAGTCTCTGCCGATGTTCCTACCCCTCCCTCATTCTTATTAGAGCGGTATAGTTCTTTGAACAAGCTGATAAACGTGACTTGTTACCTAAGGCGGTTTTTATTTCCTAAATCTTACTTGTCCTACCTGAGCCCTGAGGAACGGAGAGATTCCCTTTTGTTTTTAGTGAAAATCCTTCAATTCACCTCCTTTTCTGATGAACTTGAACGCTTACGGCGTGGCGATCCTATCACTAACTCCCTTAGAAAGTTGAATTTATTTCTAGATGACAGAGGCCTGATTCGAGTTGGAGGTCGATTACGAAACTCCGATCTATCCTTTGATGCGCGCCATCCCCTTCTTCTGCCTAAGAATGGTAATTTCGTGAACATCCTTATTTCACATTACCATCGCGAGAATGCTCATGCTGGTGTTAATGCAATTCTTGCCATGTTAAATAGAGAGTTTTGGATCTTGTCGGCACGCAGAGCTATTCAGCATGTGATTTTTAAATGCCTTCCCTGTTATCGTCTCAAAGCGGCTGTATCTCAACCCTTCATGGGTGACCTACCTAAAGACCGCGTCACGGCTGCTAGACCGTTTGACGGTGTAGGTACCGATTTTGCAGGACCCTTTTTTACCAAAGTCCAGGCCTATAGGAACAAAAGGTTAGTGAAAAGTTACCTGTGTGTATTTGTCTGCCTTTCTACTAAAGCCGTTCACCTTGTGGTTGTGTCGTACCTAACTACTGAAGCCTTTATTGCGGCCTTTTCCCGATTCGTGTCGCGTCGTGGTGTACCCCGCCTAATCCGATCTGATTGCGGTCGAAATTACATCGGTGCCAACAATTACCTTAAAGAGTTAGAGTGTTTCCTGTCTCAAAACCAGGCGGCTATTGGTTCTGAGCTTTCAAAGCGGAACATATCCTGGGTTTTCGATCCTCCTGTTTGCCCTCATTGGGGCGGTCTTTTTGAAGCTGCGGTTAAATCGGCGAAATCGCACCTAAAACGAGTAGTAGGCGATACCCCCCTTACATTTGAAGAGCTGACCACTGTTTTTGCTAAAATTGAAGCAGTTTTAAATTCACGCCCATTGTGCCCACTTTCTCCGGACCCTAATGATGTCGAAGTGTTAACTCCCGGCCACTTCTTAATTGGACAACCCTTAACTGCACTTCCGGAGTACCCTTATAAAGACGTAAAATTGCATCGCCTTACACGGTTTCAGCTAATCCAACAAATTACCCAGCACTTTTGGTCTCGCAGGCATTTAGAATACTTAAATACATTACAAATTAGAAATAAATGGACCTCTCCTTGTGATCCTCCTAAAGTGGGTGAGCTAGTACTCATAAAAGATGACAACCTCCCCCCTTTGCAGTGGCGTCGTGGACGCATTATTAATTTATACCCTGGCCAAGACCAAGTTGTTCGTGTGGTAGATGTTAAAACTCCTACCGGTAGCCTAAAGAGATCTTTGACGAAATTAGTTCGTCTTCCTGTCCGGTGAACTTCTTTCCCTTAGCTTCCTAACCTTCTCGTAAACACTTGACGTGTTTAGGGCGGGCGATATGTTTACTACAATATTTTGATTTGTTTGTGTACCTTATTGATACTGCGCCGCGCGCACTCGCACGCGTACTTGCCTAGTTTTTATTTGTTTAAAACGTACCGTGAGAACCCCGGAGCCCCCAGTCGACACCGAGACCAGAGCGCTTTCGCCGCGTGTGTATCCTGTGAAGCTCCTTACAGACATTTCGAGTGATTGTGGCCTGTGAAGTGAACCCCTGATGTGACAAGTACCTAGCTATAAGCGCCGACTATAACAATTTTCCACCTATCATTGTCGCCCTCCACGTGTAATCCACTGCCTAAACTCTCAAACATAATCTATTTTGGAAGTAAATATACAACTTGATATTCTGCGAGTATTTTAAGCGTCTATCTGTTGCCGTTCTTATTATCGAGCAAAAAACTCAAGTTTTTGAGATACAGCCTGGTGACAGACAGACGGACGTCGGAGTCTTAATAGGTCCCGTTTTTACCCGTAAGAAACCCTAAAAACTTCACACTTGGCTATTAAGTTTCAAAGTACCTAGGCACTGCTGCTGCTGCACCGACAAAATATTTTTTCTGTCGGAACATTTTCGGAAACATCTTGACTCAATCACACTTGTGTGAGAAGAAAGCCAGTATTTTTGACCACAAACCATTCTTCATTCCTTTCTCCTTTCACCTCTAAGGGATCTATCGGAAATTTAAAAAAATCTTAGGTACTTTAATCATCCTATATGTCTATAGTATGTTTAAATATTTAGATAACATACACTTTATTATTTATAATTGTGGCGATAAGCTAACGAACTATTACTAACTAAATTAGTTACCATTGTTGTCCCCACACTATGAAGCTACTAGCCTCCCTACTATGAAGAAAAAACTCAACGTATGTATCGCTAACTTGTAGAAATAACCCCAAAGTAAAGAACGATGATTTTCGAAACACTGTTGTAAATAAAAGTATTTGTACTCAAAAATGGTAAGTCACGCCATGAAACCGAAAATTTACTAATGATGAGCGGTTTTTGGGTCCGAAAACGGCACAATTTACCATTTTCAATCCTCTACATGGAGATGTTTGTTGCGACAAATTCGCGATAGATTCTGTCAAACGGTCACGACCAAGTAGTTTTTTATAAGCACTCAAACTATAATATAGTTTGAGTGCTTATATAAAACTACATATTATGGCCAACATTTTTGGCTAGAGGGGAAGACCGACTATGCTCCCTCCATTCTAAACACTGAATGATTAAAATATATATATATTTTTTATTTATTTACCTATTCTGAGTAGGCCAAGGATTGACTCTAAACAGCCAGGAAATCAATGGATGATGCCACATTTCAAGATATATTTTTTCTCAAAAATGGAGGCGTTTAAAATTATGATTTCTATGGTAACGTATTTCATATTTTTGTAGCTTAAAGATAAATATAGTTTATTGGTGCTTGGTGATATCTTGGAATAAAAAAACAGCCTCCATACAAAAGGTGGACAAGTCCTTTGTTACCGTAAAATGGGGTGATTAGAAATCACGGGGCGAATAGAAACGAAAACAAAAACCTCGATAATTGGACGACCAAATGATAATAATATCTACTAGTTGTTTGTTATTTTATACTAGAATAATTTAAGACAAAGAGATTATTTGTAAGACTAACTGCCGTACTCAGACGTCAATTAAAGTTAAAACTTCATTAAATCTCATGCAAACCTTTTCTTTTTCATTGAGAAAGAAAGCGGCAGAACGAGACTTAATTGAAAACATTTCAAAAATTTTATATATACATTTTTATTTTTTCCTTATAGTACATCAAATAAGAAGACATACGTATTTTTTCTTTTTTATTTCTTTCCATTATTTCCCCTTGAATTATTTTTTTTAAAAACTCTCCCTTCTAAAAGAGCGTAAGTACAAGAGTAAGGATAAAACGACTTCACTTTGCCACATTTTAAATTAAAAAAAAACAGACGTCTACAGTGTTGTATGTTGTAGCAGTAATATATAGATATCGAATGTATGCACGTATATCATGAATAAGTCTAAATGAAGGAGTAGATTTATAAATCTTAGTGAGTATGTTTATTCAAACACAACCTTACTAAGCACGTATATCAAAATACAAAAAGTCTAAATGAAGAAGTAGATAATAATCTTAGTGAATATGTTTATCCAAACACAACCTTACCAACAAAAGCTTACGTTGCAATTTTACTTACTTAAATTGTTATGGTTTCTAAAATCAAATGAAACATCAATAATATTATGATAAAAGGATTTTTTATGATTTCGTCACCAAACTAAAGAATCATTTAAATGCATGTGTAGTTTTAGCAATCCTAAATATACTATACTAAAACTATCGATAACTAGATGGACTTTAGTTCTATAGAACAACACTACCATTATCTCTCTCCCACTCACTCATCATAGTGTCAGTGTCAAATGTCAATGTCAAAATGACAGCTAGCTTGCATGTGTCAGACCAGATAACCAAGCAAATGCATGTCCATTTATAATGCCTGTATCACAGCACCTTTCAGTTTTTTTTCCAATATTTCTGAATTTATTGCGTAGAAAATTAATAAAATATTTTTAACGTGTTAAGCATCGCCAAATCTCAAAATTGTTTTTGAATTTTAGTACCTTTATAAAAATGAAATGTTGTCAATTATAGATTAAATTTAATACGTTTGACTGGGTACGTTGGTCAAAACCTATATTGACTGAATGTCTGCTCTTTAAATTAGTCAATAAGGTTATTGACTGAGGGTGTTTGTCAAAATCCTTATTGACTGATTTTGTCAGATAAAATCAGTCAATAAGGTTTTGACCGACACCCTTAGTCAATAACCTTATTGACTAATTTTACCGGTCAATAAGGTTATTGACTGGTTAAGGGTTTTGACTGTAACATATATAATTATTTGTTTATAAGATGGCGACACCTGATGTGCACTAAAGTTTGCCAAATTTAAAAATAAAGCAAGATATCCAATAAAGTATCTTTGTAAGAGCTCTTCAAAATTTAGTTGACTGAGGTTAAAAGTTGTTGTTTCGTTGGATAATTTAATCATGATCCATTTTGCAGAAATTTACCTGACATTTCTTATTTCAAATAAAAGCTATGGATAAAAATAGTTACGATTAAATGGGTAGATTCAAATTTCATTTGAGGTGAATAGAAACCAGGAACGGGTGAAAAAAAAACGTAGTACAGGTCAATACATACATGTCATCGGAGGCGTGTGAGGAATCGTTGTCAGGTGGCTCGTTCATGGTGGCTTAATCGAAATAATAGACGGGTTACTTATTACAGACATCTATTTTAACACAAAATAACAGAAGATCACATGGATGGCTTCGGATTACAATCGAGAAACGCAGCAATTTCGATACAGCGACGCAATAGCCAAGACACAACCGTTCGTGTCGGCGCTCAGTGATAGACAATTTGTGTGATAGACTGCCCAGTGTTTTCACTTTCCCGTCGAAAGAAACGTTAAAACGACGGAAACAAGTGCTGCCATCGTTGTATCGACCATGCTAAGTAAACTACTTGGCGTTTTCTTGGCGACTAAACTCAATAGATGGCGCTATATTGACGTAATTGTATGATACGATTTCCGAACGAAGCTCTATGGTTAAACAACAAATCCGAATGACATCTGTCATCGTGTTCTGACAGCTCGAAACTTCAAAATAAACAGCGCCAACCACCTCATTTTCCGACATACATATTATTTTTGTAATCAGGTTCTTTCAAAAGTGTCTTTTACGTAATTTAGTTTTTACATTAACAGCCTTTAAATAGTTCTTGAATATGAGACTTGACAACCGTAGAAAATATTTTCTATTCACCCCATATGTCGTTTCTATTGACCCAACGTGACGGCTGAAAAGAAACGACTAAGTTTTTGGATTATTTAAAACAAAATCAAGTGTTTTACTTTATTTTATAGATTAGTTCTAGCCTAGACTCAGAAAATAGTAGCATTCAAGCTAGTGTTGCTGCTCAATGCTCGATAGGTCAATATCGATTGTCTATCGATAGTTGAAGAAAAAACGATAAAATCGATAGTCTATCGGTAGTGTCGACAGAATCGATAGATTTCCTCTACTGCAATACTATCGGTAAATAGCAATACTATCGAGAGTTTCGATTGCTGCCAACCAATGAACTATCGATAGTAGCGATACTATCCATACAAAAAGTGGACAAGTCCTCTCTGACACTTGGTCGATTGTGAGCGCGTGTAACTGACAAAAGAAAACTCGCACTAAGCCCTTAGTTTTTATTTGACAGCTTCACGCGCTCACCATCACCAACGTACCGCTGCTTGGCCTATCCGAATCTTAGTTAATACTCTTAAGAATGACTAAGATCCGAACTATAGCCTGACCAGAAATATATGGGACCTGAATTAAGGGCGCTTCGAATGCACTTTATATGACAACGCTTGGTATAGTCATACCAGCGCAGATTGGCAACCGAACATAAAAAACATATTTTTTATATGTTACATCCATGTTAATTTTTAAGCCCGCTGCCTAATGATAACAGATTCTACGATAAAATAACACGACAGAACACTCGCAAATTGAGTACTTCTTAAATTCAGTAACTCTTTGTAATATTGGTCTTGAATTTTGGACTTAAACACTATTATTTTTGCAACACCACTAATGGGTAACAGAAAAAAATATGAATTGTTTTTCTAAATGATATTATTAATAATGTTATCATAATTTTATATAATTTACAATAAAAAAACTAATCTTAAAAAAAACTCTACGAATTATTTTAGTTGTTATATCCAATTAGGGTTGAAATAAAGAAAATATAGCTCAAATCAAGTATTTATTGTAATCATTTTTCAAAATCGTTATTAATAGATTCTCCGTAGCCAATTTGCATTAAACGCACTATATGACGTACCAAAAATTCATGATGACAACTATATCAGTAATAAATTTAAAGAAACCGTGGTGATCACATAGAATTTCCAGTCGAAAAATACAACAACACATGTTAAACCACTTTTCTTTTACGAAAACGAATAGCTCTTGGTATTTTTATCACATAAAAAATGCACTTGGTCGAACATTAGATTACGCGTCCACTTTGAAACTAATCATTATGACAATTGATGACATGTCAGTGACGATTTGAGGTTTCTGTTGCCAGTAAAAGAAATTAGTTCCAGTTGTTTTCCGCAATATGGCGAGGTCCCATATATTCCTGTGGGGCTATTACGTAAAAGATAGCCACTGAGTGTATAACTGAGGTTAGTTGGTAACCGAACTCAGTTGACAACTGATGAGTTAATATATTTGGTATTACGTAAGCAGTGCCTATCATAGGATAGGACAGTGGCTATGCGGTGGAGGACAGTGGATATCGACCATAGATCGACACATCACTAGTGTTATTGACAGGTTATGTGGCTAAATTAAAGACCATTGCGTTTAATATGGAATGATACTAAATTTATCAACGTTTTTAACAAGTTGGGTTAGAGGTTAGTAACTTTCATTCGCGCCACTTTTTAAAGTTTTGACTTTGAAAAATCAGTGCGCGAGAACGTGGTTTTTAGTGGTTATTTAAAGGTACATAAAAGAAGTTGTGATTGTGGTGATAAAGGTAACTCGTAACTCCAATGGTTCGTTGTATCACTGAGCTAAGTTAGTAATTACAAAATTTCTAGATAATAAATGTTTTATGTTTTCCTATTTTAGATAGCTCCTAGGAGAAATATATCTCCTATACAAATAATTTTAACAATTTAGTTTGCCGAGGGAAACCGGGACTTTACGTTAGGTCGCTTCACCGGTGGACCTCAGAGTTCAGACTAGCCAAACAGCTCAAACAGCATGAGAGCCCATAGCGATTCAATGAACGCTGTCGCAGCACAGCAGAAGCGGCTGTACTAAAACAGCAAGCTGATCGATGGCGCCGAGTAAGTTCTATATTTTTAGGTTGAGTCAGTACCAATTCTAATCTGTATTTCAATTTTTTTTATTGGGTCACTACGATCGTGGAAACAACGTGTTTGATCATTAGCTCTTTTATTATCCTTTGTTTCTCGGCACAACCCATGCATGTCCCAATAAAAAAGCTTGAGCCATTATTAGTAGGACCTCTTTATTTATTTTACAAATATAATTCGATTGCTGGCTGAGTGATATCCGTTAAACCGACCAAAATTAAATAGGTATACTATAACTAGGAATTACGTTGTATTTTACGTACGTTTTGACTTGGTAGCTTAACACTTCTCTATGTAGTTTCTATCAATAGCCACTTGACAGCTTCGGTGATCAACGATTTTGATATCCACTGAGCTTACATAATACGAAAATCAGTTTATCGATACATAAACAGCTGTCAAAAGTTGGACAGTGGATATGCCAGTGCCTATCAGCATATCCACCGGCGATGACGTCATTTTAGTTAGGAACCGAAGTTCGGTAATACGAACACCATGTTTTGACAGTTCTCAGTTAGACACCAAGGCATAGTGATAATCACTTTAGTTGTCAAATGAGATACGTAATAGCCCTACTGGTCAGGCTATACAAAGGATATTCTGTGACGAACGCAGGTGAGTGCGTGAAAAAAACTCTCTTATAGCGGGAAATTTCAAAAGTTTTGAATGGATTGAAGTAAGTTTTTTCTTATTAAACTTGAAATTAAAATACAATATACTTATTCTGTAGATCCATTAAATAACGAAAGTTTTATTTATCAACATCACACATGTTGTACGGTATCATTTTATTATTTTGTCATATAGGTAACAAAATTACAAATGATAAATATAAAATAATAATATCTACCAACAAATTATTATTAAAATAAGTCATTCATTGTTGATTAGTAGTTCTTTACACGGTACGTATACATAAACATCTATAGTCAAAAAGGTTTTGTGAGTTCATTCAAAACTAAACAAGACTGACGGTAAAATAAATTCTTCAAAGATTTTTTATAGAGAAATATGTATTACTTAAATAATACTTCATTTAATTGCTTACGCTCACATATTTTCGCAGTATCGTTAAGTTTGAATGGTGAAACTCTCATGACATTTTGGTAAGTAAATATTAATATCATTATATTATGTAAAACGAATTAACATGTCTGAAAATATTAATCACAGAACCGTTCCATAACCATTTTAATCTGTAATAATGTTTATCATAGTTACATAAATAACAAGAAATTAAATTTAACAATAAGTAGATATTGACGTTTTGAGCGTTGCTTGTAAGAAATATGAATGATGTAATGATTTCCAATAAATAAATCTAATTATTAATATGAATATTCAGGTATTATTATACAAAAATTGGATTGATGTAATCATTAAATCATCGAGGACATATCCAACTAGAGGCGAAGTAAAAACTATTTTACGCCGAAACTTTATCTGCTCTGACAACCGCAATAGAAGGTGTCAGTTCTGTCAAAACCGTATGTCAAAAACCAATTGATCTGTGTGGTATGTCAACGTGAATACTTGAATTGTTACGAAAAAATTAGATTTGAGAATTAATTAACATAATGTCGTATTGTTCTATACTGTGTTGTAAGAAAAAAAGCAAAACATCGAATTTTAAAACGGATGTGATGTCATTTCATCGGTAAGTAATAGTAATTATGCAATTTTAAAAAGTTCATAAAATTTTCCTACGGCTCACGATAAATCGGTCAAGCGTACTGACGTTTAAGTCTCATCTTGCTCCCACTAAGTGGTTAGCACATAATGTCATCTCATTCTATTCGTTAACACTCGTTACTAGTGTTGCGTTAAATTGGTTATACGACTTATCGACATTTATGTGCACAGTTTACACAATAATTATTTTAGTACTTTGGCAGCACGGAGGTATAGTGATATAATCGATAACACAAATATTTACACTCGCGCACTAGAATCAATACCTATGCAAAAATGAGATTAAACTACCTATACCGAGGAAGGGTTTGTTAGAATTATTGATTTTTTTGCGAATAACAAAACGCTGACACTTGACATGACGTTTGATAGTTTTCTTGGTTTAATGGATTATGAACAATAAGTTGCGTAATGAAAGCAAAGAGTATGGATGTTTGCGTGTGTAAATATATGTGTATCGATTCTATTACTGTAAGGTGTGTGACGATAATAAAGGTGATGAATGGATGTAATGAGAAGCGAATGAGGAATTGGAGCCTTCAAATAGATAGAAAATCTTTATGGCAAACCATACCAATAAAAGAAAAAAGGCAATTTACACAGAAATATGTATAATGTAGGTGGTTTTATTGTTAAAACGATCCCTTCCAGACAAAATACCTTCCGTATTTACCTACATTCTCATTCACTGAAAAACCTGAAGTGACTAAGTGACTATGAAGTAGATAATGGTATAATTTCGTGTGCGAGTTCGCACTCAGCCTGTTTTTTTAAAAAAAAACCTTGTCCGGGCTTTAAAACTTTGAAAGTGATGCCTCTGTTCTAAGGTAAATAGGTAGATATATATCGGAAAACATGATTTTAAGAAACTTGTTTCCTGTCGTATATAAAGTATGAGCCTTATTCTTAATTTATAGAAATTAGAAAACAATAAACGCATTTTAATAAAAATACTTACTGTATTTAGATTTCAATGTAATTTCTCTGTGCTTGGCTTTTAAATTCATGTTTTTATAATTTAAGCAATTTATTTGCAAGTTATTATGGAAGTTACTTTGTTTTACAAACAAAAGTTTATTTTTTATTATATACTAGCTGACCCGACAGACTTTGTCCAGTTATTTAGTTTTTTTTAATCCTCTTTGACGATATCTGTCAATTCTATGTCGAACGCACTGACCTCTATAGTACAAGCACGCTGGACTAAACATTCTCTAAGAAATAACACATAATTTTGTGCCAAATCAAAGCGGCCGCACCGAGTGTACAGGAAACTAAGATAGAGTAACTACCATATGGTTATGTCAAATTAGTTCCGTGGATGGTCACCACACGCTCACTATAGCCGTCAGCGCCAAAATTGCGATAATTAAATGGCTTCATTGTTAGGTTGACAGTATGTAGTCCAGCGTATTTGTATTATAGAGGTCAGTGGTCGAACGTCATAAGGTTACATTCAAAATGTTTTAACGTCCAAAGCGCTAAGGTTTGATTAGAAATAATTTTATATGGTGGTTAAGTATTCCTGAATTTAATAATTTTCCGCGCAATTTTGTTATTTTTTTCTTTCATAAGAACCTTCTCCTGACAATAACAAACAACAAAAAGAGAATTAGTGAAATAGGTTCAGCCGTTCACGCGTGATGGCGTGACCAAGGGAAATAGGGATAGATTGATAACAATTTTGATGATTCATACTTTAAATGGTTATTTTTGATGACTAACTTAAATTTCTTAGGAACAAGAATCATTTAGGATATTGCACATTAGTGAAAAGTTTAACCTTAGGTGTAATAAAATATTGTTCCCATTAAATTAAACAATAACATCGACTATCGATACTAATTTCTTATTGACCATCACTAATACGGTGTTTGACATTCAGTCGGTTCATTCGGAATCTTTCGGATTTGGCGGAACAAAATTAATGCCATTTCCCCTCTAGTGGGATATGTCCTCGATGCATTAAATACAGTACGTATAAAACGTTAAATACTAAGATAGCCTAAGTTACAATATAACTTAGTTTTCGTTAAAATTCAACCACGTCATACATGTGGTTTGCTAATATTACACTTATAATACGGTTTGTTAATTATAATTTAGTACGAGTACAGCGGTTCCCAAACTATAAAAGCCTCTTAAAAAACAATAATTATTAATCATTTTGAAAATTTCGTTATACAAAATATCGAGTCTTGATCGTAAAATCAAGAATATCTATTTAATGCATCTAAGTTTATTTTAATGGTAGGACACATTCTGAAAATATAGTATATTTTTATCTTTTCTTCAAATTAAGTAGGGTTTTTGATATATTCTTGCAAAATCAGAATCAAAAATATTTACATCTGGATATTAGGTTAATGTTGGTTAATGGCAGCTACCTTGCTCAGCGTATAAGCATCGCTATCCAGCGCGGTAATGCTGCCAGCATCCTAGGAACCTTACCACAAGGACCCTTTTTATAATTTTTGTTTTTATGTTGTATTAAGTAATTTATCTTAATTTTTATTAATAAGTTGTATATATAGTTAATTACATAGATTACATTTAGTTACCAAGAAAGTTGATATTTTTGATTCTGACCATGTTTATTATGGTAGACAGTTTGAGAGCCCCTGGCCTAGTTTTAACTATACGAGGGACAAGGGGGCACATTGCCAATGATCAAACACGATTGCGACCGTATTCTAAAACACTATGTTTTCTAAGAAAACATAAAAATATTGAATATTTTTCTTTTGGGCAAGCGATTTGTCTATCACTCTAATCACACGTGATAAATGATATTCACAAATGCGATCAAGAGCAAGCTGGTGGGCAGAAAAACTTATGTGTATTTGATTACACATTCGTTTTTCTGCCCACTTGATAACTGGAGTAATAATAATACGGTCTGATTCATCATCCTCCTAGCGTTATCCCGGTTGTGTACTCGCACGCGAGGGCCCAGGGTCCGCTGACCATAATCCAGGATGTGACAGATCAGGTAATTACAGTGGAGCGACTGCCATCTGACCTGCGTGACCCCGTTAACAAGGGAACCTGACCAGTTTTGGATCATGGTTACACACGCAGTCGCCTGAATGTGCAGGTTCGCGATGTTTTCGCTCACCGTAAGAGCATCGGTTAGCGAAACAACTAATGTACATAACTCAGAAAAAGTCATTGGTACATGGCGGCATGTGGGGTCGAACGAGGTACTCCCGTATGAGAGGGCAACCCGCTAGCCGCTCTAATACGATCTGATTATCTGACTTATTTACTTTTGTTCGTGATCATGTAGGATTATGTGCGGTTTATTTATACAGAAAGTTCGAGTTATTAAAATATTTTTCCAATGTTATTTTAATTCTTCAAGTATCGTGTTTAGACACGATAGGCAATGAAATTGTTATCGGGACGCCGGCGTCCTTATGACTATTTTTTTTTCATTTATTTACCATATCAAAAAAACATTAAAGACAGTTATGAAAGTCGCATTCTGAAACCACTGAGGTTTGTATTGACACGACCTGAGTCGACGTTTAAATTAATAATAAAAGTAGTAGGTAAGAATTAATAAATAACAGACATAATAAAACTGCTTAACAACCAAAAAGGAGGAATCGAGAAAACGCACATCTGCCAACGGATCTAATTATAAGTTTTCTAGGAGGTATAATTTTAACTTTCGTTTTATATTTTTCATATTTAAGCTATCGCGCAATTCGGTAGGTAACGTGTTTATCAGTCTTGGAATAATAAAACTCGCCGTTCGCTCCCCGTACATGTTGTTTGCACGACTAGTCTGTAGCTTACGACTGCTTACCGCGCGCGTACACACGGGGTGATTTATTGCCTGTTTTAATGTGTCGTCAAAAAAGTGTTTTTTTAAAAGTACATATTTCAACTGCGTATGGACTGGGAGAACACTACAGTGCTCGAAGAGCGAACTGTCATCATCGTGAAGTTGCCGACGGATTTTATCTGAAACAATGTTTTTTAAGATTCGTATCTGGAGTGTGTATATTTTATTCAAATAAGTGTTAAAAGTACGTCCATAACTTCCTAAACCGTAAAGTATATAAGATTCTGCAAGAGAGTGATACAGCATAAGCTTTACATGGAATGGTATTCTCTTTTTTAAAATTATAATATTGGCCAAGAATTGCCTTAATTTGTTGCAAACTAATTACACTATGTTATTTTACAAGGTTAAAAACACGATACACTACAATAACTAAAGACTGATCAATTTATTTTAGGCGTGTCGTTTGAATTCTAAGCTATAATTTGTAACAAATTAACAGAAGTCTCATCGTAGAGGTCTATTTAATACCATTCAGTTACAACGGGTTTTTTGTAACACCTCGTATAAAGTGAAAGATTTCGAAGACTAAACAATACGTTTCTGCGATTTCCTGCATGTAAGTTGTAACCCGAACACCCTGTATATGAGTTAATGGCGGTTACTGCGGAGGCTGCCAGCCGCCAAAGGCGATTTCCAACTGCTTGGCGACGGCGAGGCACAGTCTGTCTTGGTTGGGAGCGGCTATGACCTGATGAACAGAACAGCATTGTTATTTTACAAGAGTACGAGTTATTCGTTTCATCTTGACTGCCATCCAGTGATGCCAGATTGAGAGGGATTCAGTACGCAAGTTATGCAAGGCTAAGGTCCAACTGGTGGACTACACTCGTTGAATTACAGTAAGTATCTGTCGAACTACACCTGCCGGACTGCAATAAGTACCTGTCGGACTACAGTAGGACCTGTTGGACTACAGTAGGACCTGTCGGACTACAGTAGGACCTGTCGGACTGCAATAAGTACCTGTCGGACTACAGTAGGTACCTGTCGGTCTACAGTAGGTACCTGTCGGACTGCAATAAGTACCTGTCAGACTACAGTAGGTACCTGTCGGACTGCAATAAGTACCTGTCGGACTACAGTAGGTACCTGTCGGACACAGTAGGTACCTGTCGGACTGCAATAAGTACCTGTCGGACTACAGTAGGTACCTGTCGGCCTGCAATAAGTACCTGTCGGACTACAGTAGGTACCTGTCGTACTACAGTAGGTACCTGTCGGACTACAGTAGGTACCTGTCGGACTACAGTAATTACCTGTCGGACACAGTAGGTACCTGTCGGACACAGTAGGTACCTGTCGGACACAGTAGGTACCTGTCGGACTACAGTAGGTACCTGTCGGACTACAGTAGGTACCTGTCGGACACAGTAGGTACCTGTCGGACTACAGTAGGTACCTGTCGGACTACAGTAATTACCTGTCGGACACAGTAGGTACCTGTCGGACACAGTAGGTACCTGTCGGACACAGTAGGTACCTGTCGGACACAATAGGTACCTGTCGGACCACAGTAGGTACCTGTCAGACTGCAGTGTACAGTAGGCACCGGTCGGACACAGTAGGTACCTGTCAGACTGCAGTGTACAGTAGGCACCGGTCGGACACAGTAGGTACCTGTCAGACTGCAGTGTACAGTAGGCACCGGTCGGACACAGTAGGTACCTGTCAGACTGCAGTGTACAGTAGGCACCGGTCGGACACAGTAGGTACCTGTCAGACTGCAGTGTACAGTAGGCACCGGTCGGGACTACAGCAGGCACCTGTCGCACCAGTAGAGAGACTGGGTGGAGGTCTCTAGACTGTCGTCTCTTAGCCTATCCTTCCCCGAAATAGCAGGTATATGTGACTTAAGGGGGTTGTATAATAGGTATGTATACCTTAGCGACGCGCAGGCCCCGGTGTGGTAGTGTAGGCACCTGTATAGCAAAGTGTAAGCATCTGTATAGCGACGGGAAAGACTGGCTACCTGGGAATGTGTCATTCAGCCCGCTCCTATGTATATGTACCTGTATAGCTACCGGCAGGCCTCTATGCAGGCCGCAGGGCACAGAAGCAGCGGGACAGCCTAACACGTTGTACAGCATGCTGTACAGAACTCCCGACGCGCGAACAAACACCCCGCCGTGTTGGTGCGCGAGGCCAGTGAACACCGGGTACAAGAGAACGCCGTTGTCGCCGAGGGTTTTCTGGGAATGAATAACTGGCGGTTATTAAACTGATCGGTTTTACAGACAGATTAATTTATTAGATTCAATTTGACAGCTCTGAAAACCTATTCTGGTAGAAAACTATAAAAATCGCGAAACATGCATGGCGTTAAACCCCAAGAGGTGTTAGATATTATTGCACTTGGAAAAATGACCACCAGAAGCGGAAATCGAACTCGCGGTTCTCGCATACCGGGCGATTGCCTAACCTCTCGGCCACCCTGGCGTTGGCAGAGGCTGTCGAAATTTGCACCAAATGGGCCCCACTAAGTCAATAAGGAGTATACCAAGGGAAATTACAGGCTTACTCATACATGTCAGCTAAAACTATACTAAACAATGATAATGCATTTAAAAAGAGGTAGATAGATGGATCATTAGCGCGCGGAATTTGATTGCCTCAAATTGTGTAATTTGCTCAATTTTGCATTCAAATATGACATTTTTCACGTAAAAGAACGTGTGCTCGAAGCATAAAATTCGAATCGCCGAGCAGTACGAGATGGGAGGTCTACCGCCGAGCAGTACGAGATGGCAGGTCTACCTCTTTTTAAATACACTATAATTGACACTAACCGTAAACTGATCCCTAAGTCTCCGCGCCTGCGCGTCGTAGTGGGCACGGCGAGATAGCGGGATGAACAGGTTGTTGCGGCTGATCAGAGTGAAGCCTAGGCCTTGGAGAGATCGGGTGCCACCGCCGAATAGGTACTTCAGTAGCTCGATGAAGAGACTCTTGTCTCGCTGGAAAAAGGTCGAAATTGAAGATTTATTGATACCTAGACGTTTGACTGTGACTTCGTCGGCGCAAATGTCACATTTCGCATAAAAAAATCCACCCCCATTTACGATAACACTCGTAACAGTAATGCAAACTTAAGACTAACAACATTTTTAATATTTGACGCAATGATATAAGACAAAGAGATCAAGAATTTCGCACAGATGGATGGACTGCACGGTAGCTCAGTAGGTAAGAGCGTTGGCTCGAGTAGCCAAAGGTCGTGGGTTCAAATCCTGCCCGTGTGCGAATTTTTGGTTACTTATTTTAACTAACAATATTTAAAAACTGATTGCAATATAAATAACGGGTGCATACCGCATGCTACAATTTCTATTGACGGTGCTTAAAGAAAAAAAATTACTTATCAGTATGAAACTCCGTCAGTTTTGTAACTAAATCGATTAAAATTGATATTTAGCTGTTTGGTTAGAAACACCTTATGGAGGTTATCCATAGTACAAGTACACTGGACTTAACATTCTCTAAGTAATGACAGATAATTTTTGTGCCGAATAAAAGCGCCCCCACCGAGTGTCTAGGGAACTAAAATAGAGTAACTTGCATTTATGTTTATGCCAACTTTCGATAGTTCCGTGGACGGTCACCACACGCTCACTACAGCCGTCGGCGACAAAATGGCGATAATCAAATGGCTTCATTTTTACGTTGACAGTATGCAGTCCAGCTTACTTGTATTATGGAGGTATGTCGTTAGAAACCAAGAATGACGTGTTGATATTTTGAAAATTTTACCTCTCAGGGGTTGAAATGGAGGGTGATAGTTTATATGAGAAAACAAACATTGCGCGAATGAAGTTGCGGAGAATCGGTAGTGAATGATAAAAATCCAAAGTGCACTTACTTTGGGATTCGCAGGATCCTGCAGCATGTTAGGTATGTCTTTCATCGAGAAGAACACTGATACTGATATTTCCACAGAGTCTTCTAGATCTTTGAACTTTTCCTGAAACAAATTGGAGTATGAGTATGGCTGCCATAGCTGGGTCAGAAAATATTATTACTAGAAAAACACAAAATAAGACAAATGCTGAGAAATAAAGGAATGATCAATGCTTGACTGCAGGCCTATCGCATAACTGGATTGCTTTCAAATTGCAATAATTAAAGTTTTTAGAAAGGCAACTATAGCTTTCAAGCTAGCGTCAGAAAAGCAATGATAGCCTTTAAAATTTGAAAATATTTTAAATCATTGCTTTTATTTAAAAGTAATTGCTCTGGCAATAGCTTTTAAGTCAGGTTCACGAGATTATCACAATTTTTTTTGCTTAAAATCGTTTTTTTACTACTGGTTATTTTAACAATACATAAAAACAGTGGCCGTTATTAAGTAGAAAATTCTTCTAAAGAAAAAAAATCTCTTACCTCGCATACTTTGGATCCGCACTCAGTCTCTAGATACTTGACGGCGCTCTTGATCTTGTCTCTGATACACTTGTCCACATTTAGCAGGGCCAGGGATTTCGTCGCCTCAGTCATGTAGTGCACCTGTCGAACACAATTTAATAAAGATAAGATTGCACTTGAAAAAATGCTTTGAGCGTCAGTGGCGCAGTGGCTAGCGGGTTGCCTCTTATGCGGGAGGAACCGGGTCCGATCCCAAGTGCCACCATGTACCGATGACTTTTTCTGAGTTATGTACATTAGTTGTTTTACTGACCGATGCTCTTACAGTGAGGGGAAACATCGTGAGGAAACCTGCACATTCAGGGGACTGAATGTGCAAGATCCAAACTGGTCAGGTTCCTGTCAGATGGCAGTCGCTCCACAGTAATTACCTGATCTGCCATATACTGGATCATGGTCAGCGGACTCTGGACCCTCGCGTGCGAGTGCACAACCGGGATAACGCTAGGATGATGATGGTTGCACTTGAAAAAATGAGGGTGTAATCCAAATAACATTGATGACAACAACGCGGCATTATAGCGTTAGGTAGCAATTGCAAATTTCGACAGGCTCTGCCAACGCCTGGGTGACCGAGTCGTTAGGCAATCACCCGGTATGCGAGGAACGCGGGTTTAATTCCCGCCTCAGACGTTCATTTTTTCAAGCGCAATATCTAATTTTAGATTGCAATGTGAATGCTTATCACTTAAAAATAAAATTATTTAATATTTTAATTATGTCCGTATGTAGTCTGAAAACTTCATGCGCTTGCCATCTGTAGCTCTGAGGCGTGCGGAGGGCGATGAAGCGTTAAACGCACGCTCTGTTATTGGTAGCGTTGTGGTTGCCGCTGGATAGTCGTCTATTGATAGTCTATCGATTGTTGAGGAAAATGCAATAACATCAATGATCTTTCAACAGTATCGATTGTGTCTAATCTACCAAATCTACCGAATCCTGGATCATGGACAGCGGACCCTGAGCCCTCGCGTGCGAGGACACAACCGGGATAGCGCTAGGATGATGATAATGAGTATCGATTGTGTCGATACTATCGATAGCTTCGTTTGATAAATACTATCGACACACAGTAATACTATCGAAGTTCAATATCGAATACACTATCGATAGCATTTATACTAACGTAGCTATGGACAGGCTTATCGATATTGTAGATGATTTTTGAGGTCAAATGTCGATAGTGAAAAGAATGATAATTTCAAAATTCAAATCACCCAATCAAATGACAACCGCCTGCTGAGACAGAACAGAGATTAGCCGACTGCGCGGGAGTGATTTTAGTGCACAAGACTTAGTGTGTGCGCAATACACAAGTGCGCTCTCTGTTCCTTCACGTCCTTCACTCTCATAATTTGGTGAGATGGCAGTCCGACATGAACGTAGAGATCAGGCGCAGGACCGACGGCTTAACGTGCTCTCTGACGGGGGTGTTAACACCACCAACTTCCAGACTCTGGAGCTGTGTCTGAGTTATTTCAAGACAGAAAAACCCAACACTTTCGGCCCGACCCGGGGTTCGAACCCGGGACCTCGTGGACCCAGCGTGCTGGCCACTAGACCAACGAGGCAGTCAGTCATTATATATGTGTGCGTGTGCGTGCATGTGCCTGTGTAACTGCATGAGTGTGCGTGTATGTGTGTGAGTGGGTGTGTTTGCGTCTGTGTGTATGTGAGCGTGTGTTTTGTGTGTCACGAATCCGTCCTCCCTATCAGCAAAGTAGAGTCGTTATAAGTCCAAATTAACTCACCCTCAAATTGCTCATATCTACAGGATTATCCAAATTTAACATGGGTCTGTTGTCCCCCGCCATGATGCCCATGAGTAGAGTCAGGTCTTCCGCTTTTCGTGCCATGGGGCCTACAGTGAGGAAGTGCGGGAACATTGGATCGCTGAGCGTTGGTATGTGGCCTTCTATTGATATTATGCCTGAGAAAAATAAGAATAGCTGATGATTGAGTGTTTGAGAATATCAGTAGTAAGTAGTAACAATAATTATAGTCGATCCAGTTTTTTTATTTAGTCTTGTCGTCTCGGCTGAAATATGACCAGTGCTGGAAAAAGCTAGGTACAGAGTTACCTAGTAGCCTAGCACAGATATTATAATACAACCGTAGGTAGCGATCGCAGTAGATTTAACTTTTATCAAACCGAGTTATTCCGTTCAGAAATGGTGCGAAAACAGATTTGTACATGCCTGCATCCATTTCTATGGATCCCGAATTCGAGTCCCGATTTCATTTTCGAAATCCAATATTTTATCTATTTCGGTTCATTTGAAAACTTTATGAAAATCGAATTCCTATTTCCACAAGTCGGATCGGACACAGGTCGAATTTCAAGGATCCATAAAAGACGAACTAATAACAATGGGCTGGATACCACTACCAGGCATCCTATTGGATGCATACTGTGGATTAGAAAAAAAAAACAGCTGTCATTCTATACAGCTCCGATTTTATTAATTAATTTAAACTATTTAACTAAGTTAACCAGATAAACTTGTGCGTTTAATCATTAGCATTATCAATAACTGTGCCGTATTATTGTGGGCATTACCTATACTCGTCGGAATCAATCAAAACACAAAACCAAATTCAGCAACGGCCGGACGTCAATTTGAAATCAAAGGTCAAAGGTGGACAACGAATAATAAAACCAGGGGAGTACTGCTTTTTAAACATTTACACCTACTTAAATAATAGTGTTCATCTAAAATCAACTTTCCTTAGTTTTTGTATTTGTATTTGCAAAACCTACAACACATTTTGAGGTTATAATTTTGTGAAGTAATGCTAAGTGGATACTGTTTACTGTTTTTTTATTGCTGCGTACACAACATTGCCCACTGCACAAGCCTCACCAAGGTGAGACACGTCAAACCTCACAACATTTCGGCCCTGTTGTGCCTCTCTTTACTTGACGTATTAGTGGAAGTAAAGTTGAAGATAACAACCTTTCGCCGCAGACAATAAACTCTAAACACTCAACAGTCATCTTCACTTCACATTTATATTTACATTTGGTTCACTTACTACACACTTACATTGCAGTAGTAAGCATAATAGTGATAGTACTCACTTAGACTTTGATAGCCGGATTGTTCATTCATTTGTTTTTTATTAATTATATTCAATTCATACACAAAAAATATAAGTTATTCCTATAATTTAAAGACAATTACTTTGTTTAAACTGTTAAATTTTATTTTAAGTAGGTAACTCAGTAACAAAAATATAAATATAAATATTCCTATCATCAGTTTTTTGTTGACTAACCGATACCTACCCAAACATCTGTTGTACACTCCTTTTTAAATAAATTTCAGGTGAACACTATGGCCACCCGGACTGGAACCATGACTCGCAAAATGTCTTCTCGAGAAACGGAATTAAAACTAAAAAATGCTTTGGAAGACTTGAAAGAAACAAAGAATGAAATGAATGTCTTTAACCAACTCCTTAGGGAAAGGGACGAATTTGAAGTTGAGATGAAGAAAAATATAGACATAAATTCTCAACTTAAAAAGGAATTAGCGGAGCTGCATGCCCGTCTCCAGGAGGTTACTGGACACCGCGATGAGCTCCTCAATACCATCAGCGCCTTCGACCAGTGCAGCAGTGTTATGAGCAGACACTTATACGGAACAATGAGCTGGAAAGTGAGCTGCGAGACGCCAACAGGACAATACTGCACTTGGAAGAAGAGAAGAAAGATCAAGAATACTCACAGACCTTGAATCTCTATGAGGAGCTGATTGGGATCCCTAATGGACATGCAGCAGTTTCAAATCTAGATTCAAATAATATATTCAATCAGTCTGTAAACAGTACAAAACAGATTAAATTATCAGGCAGAAATAGGGTAAAAAAGTATATGAAAATTAAAATAATAATAAACAAAACCGAAAAACTTGTAAAAAAACAGAAATGTTTCTATAATAATGTACAGCTGAGAAAGGAAAAATTAGATTTACTAGACAGCTTAGAAATATATCAAAATACAAGAAAGCAGGTCCAAATATGATCAGGTAGTAGGAAAATTGCAAACTGATATTTCAAGGTTGCAAGAGTCATTAAATTCAATTACAAGTAAATATAACTCTTCACAGGAACAAATATCGGAGCATATCCTGGCTGCTAATAAGCTGTTAAAAATGGGCACCCCAAACACAGATTTTACTTCACTGCCCAATATTAATCTAAGCTTACCAAATGACTCCCAGCAACTAAGAGAGCTTGGCTTGCGAAAATGCCTATCAAAATGTATATAAAGTAATTCAAATAATTTTGAAAACAAGAATTGTTCACAAAATTCCAGCAACAAATGTAACAATGTTATGGTTTTTTCTGATAAATTAGGGGTTGGTTATGGTTCCTTACTACATAAGAACTTAAATTGTAATATTATAAATAATTGTATGCCCAATGCCTCCTTTGATCAGATAGTAAACTGTATTCAAAGTAGTGACCTAAATTCAAATTTTATACTTGTAGTTATGTTAGGAGATAGTCAAAAACTCAGTAAAAAAAATATTATAAAAACTTATTCACTATTGTCCAGTTTAGACGTTCACAAAATATTTTTTTGTGCCTTACCATTTTCAAGAAATCATACGGCGCAAGAAAATAACTGTATTCATTTATTGAATACTTTATTATTTAATTTAACCCAGCGTCATAGTGACAAATTTGTGTTCTTTGATACAAATAAGTTTACTAACAATTTATTTTCACTGACTGGCGGCTCTTTACACCTGCCTACTAGAATTAAAAAACGAATAGCTACTTTGCTAGCATACAATATTAATTGTTTAATAAACAAAACCATCGTATCACATGGTTCTCAACTTGTTAGTAGTAATACTAATTTAGATATTGTAAATTTGACAACCTCTGAGACTTTAAATTAAGAGGGAAGACAAAAGCCAGGTCTAGTTTTAATTTAGTTCACCAAAACATACAAGGCTTGGCTGGCAAAGAACTTGAAATATCATTAGTCTTGCAAGATTTAAATGTGGATGTAATCTGTCTTACAGAGCATTGGTGTAAAAATTATAAATTAATGATAAGTATTGATAATTATAAGGTCGGTAGTTCGTTCTCAAGGGAGACCACTACTAGAGGGGGGTCACTCATACTCTTAAGAAATGAATTAAATTGCAAGGACCGTAAGGATATTGTGTCACTCTCAATGGAACGAACTATTGAACTGGCGTGTGCGGAGCTGGATCAGTATATTATAATATGTGTGTATAGTCCCCCAGACGCAAATTACCAACTTTTTGAACCCATTATGGAAGAAGCATTGGAGAAAGTTTGCAGATCAAACAAAAAAATAGTTGTTTGTGGAGATTTTAATATTAATATTTTAAAACAAACACAGATATCTACCCGATTTCTTAATCTCTTTGCATCTTTTAATTTATCTAATCTTTTTAATGAACCTACCAGGGTGACTCCCAGCACGGCAACTTGTTTAGATAATATTATTTGTGATTCCCACGCAATCGTAATCTCAGTTCTGATCATAGAGGTCAAAAGGTCTCATTTCAACACAGTCATGCCTCAAGTGATGTGGAGAATGTTTATAGGCCTGTCACAGTAAATAGGTTAGACAGATTTAGGGATACTATTTGTGATAGTGTAAATTCAACTATACCCAATATTAGCGATAGTGTTGATAAATTATATGAAGACCTTTTTGAATTAATCAAAAATCAATTTAATGAAATCTTCCCACTGAAGAAGGTTAAGACAAATCAGGCTAAATGTAAATTTTATGACTGGGCTACACCAGGAATTCATAAAAGTAGGATTAAATTGTATGACTTATATAGTATAAAAGAATATTCACAAGATCCACAAATTATTGAATATGTAAAAAGATACTCTAAGATATTTAAACAAGTATGTGCTACAGCAAAGTCAAACCATATTCGTAGGATAGTTTTAAATTCAAATAATAAGGCAAAAGCTACATGGAACATAATAAACAAAGAAACTTGTAAAAATAAATCAAAAAGTAGCACATTCTCATTAAAAGTCGGACAGAAATTGATCACATCCAACCCAGAAGTTGCAAATGCCTTTGAGTCATTTTTTTCCAATATTGCACCTTCAACAACTAAAGACCTTGCCTCTTCTTCAGAACTTGCCGAGTCGATTCTAAAATCCAATGTCGATGAGTGCGATTCTCCACTGCACTTCAGGCATGTCAGTCCCGAAGTAATTATAAAAACATTTCTAGATTTAAATATAAAAAAGACTGAGGATCTATGGAGACGATCTGTGTATATTATTAAATCAATTATCAGCACAATAGCTCCTCACTTAGCAATAATTTTTAACAAGTGCATTGATGATGGACAGTTTCCAAGCCTAATGAAATTTAGTAAAGTAATACCGTTATTTAAATCCGGTGACAAAAGTGACCCCTCTAATTTTAGACCAATATCAATTCTGCTGGTCCTTAGTAAAATATTTGAAAAGGTAATATTCAATCAATTACTAGCACACTTTTCTTTAAACCATCTACTACACAAAAAACAATTTGGTTTTACTAAAGGTAGAAGTACTGTTGATGCGGGGGTCGCTCTCTTAAAACATATATTTGATGCCTATGACAATAGACAAGATGCTTTAGGTATCTTCTGTGATCTTTCAAAGGCTTTTGATTGTGTGGAACATAAAACTTTATTGAAAAAATTACGACATTATGGAGCTTCAATGAATTCATTAAATTTACTTGAATCCTACCTAACAAGTAGAACGCAAAAAGTTTGCATCAATGGAATTGAGTCTTCTGGAGCACCTCTGACAATGGGTGTGCCCCAGGGATCGATATTGGGACCTTTGTTGTTTTTGATTTATATAAATGACCTTCCACACTTTGTGGAAGATCTTTGTGATATAGTATTATTTGCTGATGATACTTCACTTATATTCAAAATTCCAAGGGGGAAAGATACTTTTGACGATGTGAATAATACTCTTTCACAAGTATTACATTGGTTTACCGTTAACAACCTATTACTTAACGGGAATAAAATTAAATGTGTTAAGTTTACTATGCCTAATGTCAGACAGGCCTTAACACATGTTTTGATAAAAGATACATTGCTAAATACTATAGATTCAACAACATTTTTAGGCATAACTTTAGATTCAAAACTACAATGGGGTCCTCATATCGTGGCCTTGTCAGGAAGACTTAGTTCAGCTGCTTTTGCTGTTAAAAAGATACGGCGCTTGACTGATATTGAAACGGCCAGACTAGTGTATTTTAGTTTTTTCCACAGCTTGATGTCGTACGGTATTTTACTGTGGGGCTCAGCTGCTAATATCGTATGTGCTATTTATAACCTCAAACCTCGAGATTCATTAAAATATTTTTTTAAAGAGATAAGGATATTAACGGTAGCCTCTCAATATATTTATGAAAATATTATATATGTGCGCAAAAACCTGCATCTATTTACAAAGAAAAGTGATACACATTGTTTTAACACTAGAAATAAAAATAAACTTGCTGTTCCACAATTCAGGCTTCAAAAGATTGGTCAGTCTTTTATGGGGAAATGTATCAATTTCTTTAACAAATTACCACAACATATTGTAGAATTACCAATTAATAAATTTAAATCATTAATTAAGGATACTTTAATGACAAAGGCTTATTATAAGGTAGACGATTATTTGAATGATGTCAACGTGTGGACCAGCTCGCACCAGTAAAATTTTAATTTCTGTATCAAAATATTATTTTTAAAAGAGGCTTTGACAAAAGTGACTGAGTTTCTTGCGCTGCTTCTTCTCAGCACTAGCCCAGAATTTGTCCCGAAGCAGTGGTAGGTAAAAAATATATGTTGGGACGTGTATAAGTGCCCCCAGTGGGTCTACATGCATAAATAAATGACTTTTATGACTTTTAGGGAGTACCCACTGAAGTTGGCATCATGTTGACCTTAGATTTAACCTCCTGGATAGTTACCTGGTGTGGGCTTATGTCCAAACACCCCACAGAAAGCGGCCGGCACGCGGATGGAGCCTGCGATGTCAGATGCCACTGAAAAGGCTGACGCGCCACTTGCTAGGAGAGCACCCTGTAAGAAACTTCGTTTTTAGGGTTCCGTACTCAAAGGGGTAAGCCCGGGACCCGATTACTAAGCCTACGATGTCTGTCTGTCTGTCACCAGGCTGTATCTCAAGAACCGCGATAGCTAGACAGTTGAAATTTTCACAGATGATTTTATGTTGCCGCTATAACAGCAAATACACAATTTATGTATGAAGTTTATTATACAGGCTTACATTTCAAAGGGATGCCAAAATTAAAAAATAAGATCTAGGGAAGAATATAGAGAAACATCTTCACCAGAATTATTTTTAATCATCGTATTTAAAATATCCGAAAATAAAGTAAATAGAGGAATACCTTTCGTGCACCATAATGACTATTTGTCTATTGCACATTTCGATTGAACGGTATGCAGATATCGTGCTATGCACGCACGATATCTTTTTCTATGAATGAGTTAATGTCCACGCGTAACATTTTTAATAGCGGATAGAAATAATTAAATGTGTTTTTTTTTTCTTTGAATAGTTTATTTAATTTACTGATTCTGAGTCACTCCTGAAAATTTTGGCACCTCTGTAATGTAACCCTGTATAGGGTAGTAGGGGCCATGTAGATAAGTGGAATGAAAACAACAGAGTCACCATATTTTAACATTAAAACTCGTGTCAGAAAAAGCCGACAGCCAAAATATAGATCTGTATAATAAAATAAATGTAAAGTTGTATCTCTTCACCGATTTCACGAAAGTTCCTTAAGCTAGCAAGTATTAATGTTTGTTTGCAAGTGCAGCGCGCATTATGCAATGCAAAGCTAACAAACGATCACTTAGCACGCATGTGAAGAATGGCCACCGAGGCTATATGTATAGTGTATTTTAATATTCTAATCAAATGGTCATGCATAGGGCAAAAACATACTGCGCCATTAGGTAACCTTAAACTTTGTAACAAACGATTCCGTAGTTTAAATTATAATTAAAAAACATAATATTAGACACATCACACACATAGCCCCGACCCCACAGCCAATCCAACAAAAAATCTTATAGTTGTAATTCGTGTTAGAATGTGAATGAGTCATCAACCCATGCCCTGATATTTATTAAACCAAAATCTTAAACATCTCACCTCTCCTCCCGAGGATCCTCCAGGCGTCCTGTCCAAACAGTACGGGTTATTCGTTGTGCCTTTCAGCAGGTTCGTGGTTTCCCACCCGAGGCACAGCTCGGGGGTGTTAGACACCAGCAGTGGGATCCCACCCGCCTCCTTGACCAGCCGGACCGCCTCACCATCTTTGGTCGCTCGACGACCAGCGTTTTCTAGGCAGCCGACTGCGTTTGATAGGCCTGGAATAAAATTGATGGTAAATTATTGTTTTTTTTTAAGTGATAAGCATTCACTTTGCAATCTAAATATATTATTGCACTTGAAAAAATGACCACCAGAGGCGGGAATCGAACCCGCGTTCCTCGCATGCCGGGCGATTGCCTAACCTCTCGGCAAAAAAATTTATGGTAACATGATAGAGAACAAGAAAAATGATTTATTCTGTGATTGAAAACTTACTACAAATTGCCCAATAAAATTAGAGCCATCATCTACCGAAGAGCATAGCATAAATTGTGGCAGCCCGAGCAGACCACGACAGTGGTTTTCAGCGGCTGCCTAGAGGGTAATCATAAATATAATTAACTTGCAGTTCCCCGCGACTTCGCCCGCGCCAAAAGTCAGATTTTCCATACAAGACTTTCATCCCCTGAGGATTTTATATCGCGACAAAAAGTAGCCTATGTCCTTCCCAGGGTTTCAAACTATCTCTGTACCAAATTTCATGAGTCCAGTAGTTTCGGAGCCGATTCAAAACAATCAAATCTTTCCTCTTTATAATATAGAGTAGATTTATAAAATAATATCATATTTAAAAACAGTTATGAACGAAATCAATTAAATCAATCTTTATTAAATTGTTAATTACAATTTAATAAACTTGAAAGATCACATTATTATGACAGTGACTGACTCGTCTAACTAGGCAGATATCAGATATATCGTAAAAAGAGAAGTGAATAACGCCCCAGTGCTGGGGAAAGGCCTCAACTCAACTATGAGGAGGTACGAGCCATACAGTACCTCAAGTGCTCAGTGCGGATTGGTGGAGAGGAGTCTGAAGGGTAAGTGATAGTAATAATGTCCTCCTAGCCGAATTTCGACTACGACGGCCTATCTCAACAGAGATTAGCCATCTGCGCGGGACATATTATAGTGCACGAGTGTGTGCGCAATACACAGGTGCACTCTCTATTCATTCACTCTCATAATTCGGTGAGACGGCAGTCCGACATGACCGTAGAGAGATCAGGAGCAGGACCAACGGTTTAACGTGCTTTCCGAAGCACTGTCTTGAAATAACTTAGACACAGCTCCGTAGTCAGGAAGTTGGTGATGTTAACACCCTCACCCTCAGTCTGAGACTCAGTAATCAACAGAAGTCACATGCAGAGCAGGTTGTGGAAAAAGCCCTTTACTTATAATAATAGGATCTCTACAAAAATGAATCACATCACATTCAGAAGCTTTCGCCATAACGCAGCTTGATGATGATATTGAATCTCTTTGGAGAAGTGTCAAGAGTACAACATTTACCGCCTTCATGTAGTATTATTCCTTGGTGACAACAGTCGATGTTATGTGATTGTGTACACATATTTCTCAGGTTGACTTTCCGGCACAACGTTATTTCAAAACGGTACAGAACAAACAAGGAGATGTTGAGTGGTACTAATCGTTGGCAAACAATAAATACAACGCTGTCATGTAAAAATAACATAGGTATTAGGTACGAATCTTCATCAAGAGGGTTAGTCCCTCTTATAATAATAAACAATACTGACTGCCTTTTTGAGAATTTGGTGTTGTCTATATGCCGTTAATTGCTGAATGCAAGTTAATCTATCTGATTGATTGATTTTCAAGACACTAGGCTTGATGTACTTCATAGTATGCCTCGTAAAGCGCGTTAAGCTGTTGGTCTTGCGCCTGATCTCTCTCCGGTCATGTCCGATTGCACTTATGTATCTGTGTGCACCGAACCAATTAGTGCACCTGTGTATTGCGCACACTCTAAGTGCACTAATATATCTTGCGTACCTGGTTGATATCTGTTGGGTTTGCACGGCGCGCGTAACCGAAAAATTCGTTAGAAGAATATTTTTTAATTACTTTATATTACTTAGTGTAATTTCATCCGTTAAGAACGAGAACGACATGAACCTAATTAGCCTATAAAGCCCTATTCATGCCAGCATCATCCCAAAAATCTCAAACAAAGGAGTAAAACGACAAAACATTTTAGAGATCCTCATTCCAAACCTTTCTGAAGGACGACAGCAGTCATAACAAAGAGCCAAGGGTACAATTACGTGACAGATCTCACTAAGATAGTAGATCATTAGTCGGGTTTACATACCCGCTGTGGTGTTATAAATTGCTTGTGTTCATATTTTGCATGACAAACGTAAATTAGGAGGATTTTGTAGAGCAATATACCATTTAAACCGGTATCTTCTTGTGCGTGTAGGAGATAGTAATAAGCCTAGAGGCTAAGACCATAGAAATTCAGTCTGTACTGTCAAAGTCCGAGTGAATACGATGTCACTGGGATTCAGTTGAAAATATGAACTACGTACACCAAATTCATTCAGCAATATGGTGTTTTTTAATGATATGATGATATTATTATATTTATTATGCATGATATGATGATGAGAAAATATCTGTAGCTTTACGGGAGTGTTATTGCGTGCAAAAAATTCAGATTTTCAGGATTTTCAACAAACAATATTTCGTAAAGTATATGACATTTTGTTGGTAAACAATTTGAGCCATCCAATTTTGCAATGTTATGGAAACCACACTTCATATATGAATAAAGTTTAAATACACGAGTAAATTATTAGCTTCTTAGTATTATATTTAATTAAATGCACTTTGCACACGTACAGCATAAGAATATTAAAATATGCAAACTTTCTAACTTGCATCTCGTCCTGTTGACACAGTGTCTACCGGTTTCGCAAGCCAAAAGGTCCTAAGGTCGATTCCGGGGTCGGATTATTATTATATTCTTGTTGTAATACCGCTTAAACTAAGCTATTCATGTTCAGCTTAACGATCCTGCATTTGGCACTAAGCAGGTTGTGCTATCCGCCATTGGCTCATCATTAGATAGATTATGTTCGTAGTATTGTTTTCAAGTATAAAGTGGAACACACGAATAAATTATAATCACGTATACTAAATAAATATTGTTTTTTTTAACAATTTTTGACACATTATCATTAGCTACTCTCATTAGTATTTAGGAATATTAAGCTTAAGGGGGATTATTGACGACCGTCTTTCTTGGTGTAGTGGTTCAGGCTCCGGACTACAAAACCAGTGGTTGCGGGTTCAACAAATCCCGCAAAGGGCAAAAGTTTGTGTGATGAGCACGAGCCTTTGTCATGGATGTTCGTCATCCGTTACTATGTCGTTATTCGAAGTAAAGTCTATTATTAAAGTTATTGCACTTAAATTCGCTTTAAATACCTTCCCCAGAATATAAAAACTTCGTAACATATCACATTGTATGTCAGTATTCTTTCAGAGAGACTACACCTGCATTATAAATGTTCGCCCAAAGTCCTTTTATATTTACTATTTTAACAACATAACACTCTAGCAGTTCTAAACGGCATTTAAAATCCCAGAAAGCTTCGCTCCGTTTGAATTCACGTTTTGTTCGTTCCCGAACACAATAGGGGTTTAGTATCGCATCGTTGTGATAAAACTTCAATGGGAACTCCGGTATAATTGTTCACAACTATCGCTCAAAGTACATAGGTACTTTTCCATTTTGTGATAAAATGAATCTTGCATTTAAACACACACTTCCCTAACCATCCTAGACAAGATGCGAATTTAAAACTACCGGTCCATTTGTAAGGTAACCCCGCCTACCTATTCACTGAAATAGTACGAGTTGTATATGATGTACCTACAAATCATTTAACTAGAGATCTAGTTAAATGATTTGTAGGTACATTGATAAGAAAATATTTTTGAATGGAGTTAGTTATTTCCTTCTTTTGTTTAGTGAAGTGCAGTAAGTAAAGAAAATATGCACTCTTATGACGGTGAGACGGGGGGGTAAAAAAAAAACAGCTGTCATTCTATACAGCTCCGATTTTATTAATTAATTTAAACTATTTAACTAAGTTAACCAGATAAACTTGTGCGTTCAATTATTAGCATTATCAATAACTGTGCCGTATTATTGTGGGCATTACCTATACTCGTCGGAATCAATCAAAACACAAAACCAAATTCAGCAACGGCCGGACGTCAATTTGAAATCAAAGGTCAAAGGTGGACAACGAATACTAAAACCAGGGGAGTACTGCTTTTTAAACATTTACACCTACTTAAATAATAGTGTTCATCTAAAATCAACTTTCCTTAGTCTTTGTATTTGCAAAACCTACAACACATTTTGAGGTTATAATTTTGTGAAGTAATGCTGAGTGGATACTGTTTACTGTTTGTTTATTGCTGCGTACACAACATTGCCCACTGCACAAGCCTCACCAAGGTGAGACACGTCAAACCTCACAACATTTCGGCCCTGTTGTGCCTCTCTTTACTTGACGTATTAGTGGAAGTAAAGTTGAAGATAACAACCTTTCGCCGCAGACAATAAACTCTAAACACTCAACAGTCATCTTCACTTCACATTTATATTTACATTTGGTTCACTTACTACACACTTACATTGCAGTAGTAAGCATAATAGTGATAGTACTCACTTAGACTTTGATAGCCGGATTGTTCATTCATTTGTTTTTTATTAATTATATTCAATTCATACACAAAAAATATAAGTTATTCCTATAATTTAAAGACAATTACTTTGTTTAAACTGTTAAATTTTATTTTTAAATTAAACATTAAGTAGGTAACTCAGTAACAAAAATATAAATATAAATATTCCTATCATCAGTTTTTTGTTGACTAACCGATACCTACCCAAACATCTGTTGTACACTCCTTTTTAAATAAATTTCAGGTGAACACTATGACCACCCGGACTGGAACCATGACTCGCAAAATGTCTTCTCGAGAAACGGAATTAAAACTAAAAAATGCTTTGGAAGACTTGAAAGAAACAAAGGATGTCTGTAACCAACTCCTTAGGGAAAGGGACGAATGTGAGGTTGAGATGAAGAAAAATGTAGACATAAATTCTCAACTTAAAAAGGAATTAGCGGAGCTGCATGCCCGTCTCCAGGAGGTTACTGGACACCGCGATGAGCTTCTCAATACCATCAGCGCCTTCGACCAGTGCAGCAGTGTCTTTGAGCAGACACTTATACGGAACAATGAGCTGGAAAGTGAGCTGCGAGACGCCAACAGGACAATACAGCACTTGGAAGAAGAGAAGAAAGATCAAGAATACTCACAGACCTTGAATCTCTATGAGGAGCTGATTGGGACCCCTAATGGACAGGCAGCAGTTTCAAATCTACATTCAAATAATATATTCAATCAGTCTGTAAACAGTACAAAACAGATTAAATTATCAGGCAGAAATAGGGTAAAAAAGTATATTAAAATTAAGAAAATAATAAACAAAACCGAAAAACTTGTAAAAAAACAGAAATGTTTCTATAATAATGTACAGCTGAGAAAGGAAAAATTAGATTTACTAGACAGCTTAGAAATATATCAAAATAAATTACAAGAAAGCAGGTCCAAATATGATCAGGTAGTAGGAAAATTGCAAACTGATATCTCAAGGTTGCAAGAGTCATTAAATTCAATTAAAAGTAAATATAACTCTTTACAGGAACAAATATCGGAGCATATCCTGGCTGCTAATAAGCTGTTAAAAATGGGCACCCCAAACACAGATTTTACTTCACTGCCCAATATTAATCTAAGCTTACCAAATGACTCCCAGCAACTAAGAGAGCTTGGCTTGCAAAAATGCCTATCAAAATGTATATAAAGTAATTCAAATAATTTTGAAAACAAGAATTGTTAACAAAATTCCAGCAACAAATGTAACAATGTTATGTTTTTTTCTGATAAATTAGGGGTTGGTTATGGTTCCTTACTACATAAGAACCTAAATTGTAATATTATAAATAATTGTATGCCCAATGCCTCCTTTGATCAGTTAGTAAACTGTATTCAAAGTAGTGACCTAAATTCAAATTCTATACTTGTAGTTATGTTAGGAGATAGTCAAAAACTCAGTAAAAAAATATTATAAAAAACTATTCACTATTGTCCAGTTTAGACGTTCACAAAATATTTTTTTGTGCCTTACCATTTTCAAGAAATCATACGGCGCAAGAAAATAACTGTATTCATTTATTGAATACTTTATTATTTAATTTAACCCAGCGTCATAGTGACAAATTTGTGTTCTTTGATACAAATAAGTTTAGTAACAATTTATTTTCACTGACTGGCGGCTCTTTACACCTGCCTACTAGAATTAAAAAACGAATAGCTACTTTGCTAGCATACAATATTAATTGTTTAATAAACAAAACCATCGTATCACATGGTTCTCAACTTGTTAGTAGTAATACTAATTTAGATATTGTAAATTTGACAACCTCTGAGACTTTAAATTAAGAGGGAAGACAAAAGCCAGGTCTAGTTTTAATTTAGTTCACCAAAACATACAAGGCTTGGCTGGCAAAGAACTTGAAATATCATTAGTCTTGCAAGATTTAAATGTGGATGTAATCTGTCTTAAAGAGCATTGGTGTAAAAATTATGAATTAATGATAAGTATTGATAATTATAAAGTCGGTAGTTCATTCTCAAGGGAGACCACTACTAGAGGGGGGTCACTCATACTCTTAAGAAATGAATTAAATTGCAAGGACCGTAAGGATATTGTGTCACTCTCAATGGAACGAACTATTGAACTGGCGTGTGCGGAGCTGGATCAGTATATTATAATGTGTATGTATAGTCCCCCAGACGCAAATTACCAACTTTTTGAACCCATTATGGAAGAAGCATTGGGGAAAGTTTGCAGATCAAACAAAAAAATAGTTGTTTGTGGAGATTTTAATATTAATACCCGATTTCTTAATCTCTTTGCATCTTTTAATTTATCTAATCTTTTTAATGAACCTACCAGGGTGACTCCCAGCACGGCAACTTGTTTAGATAATATTATTTGTGATTCCCACGCAATCGTAATTGATAAATGTATCTTACGTAATTTCAGTTCTGATCATAGAGGTCAAAAGGTCTCATTTCAACACAGTCATGCCTCAAGTATTGTAGAGAATGTTTATAGGCCTGTCACAGTAAATAGGTTAGACAGATTTAGGGATAATATTTGTGATAGTGTAAATTCAACTATACCCAATATTAGCGATAGTGTTGATAAATTATATGAAGACCTTTTTGAATTAATCAAAAATCTATTTAATGAAATCTTCCCACTGAAGAAGGTTAAGATAAATCAGGCTAAATATAAATTTAATGACTGGGCTACACCAGAAATTCATAAAAGTAGGATTAAATTGTATGACTTATATAGTATAAGAGAATATTCACAAGATCCACATATTATTGAATATATAAAAAGATACTCTAAGATATTTACACAAGTATGTGCTACAGCAAAGTCAAACCATATTCGTAGGATAGTTTTAAATTCAAATAATAAGGCAAAAGCTACATGGAACATAATAAACAAAGAAACTTGTAAAAATAAATCAAAAAGTAGCACATTCTCATTAAAAGTCGGACAGAAATTGATCACATCCAACCCAGAAGTTGCGCAACTGGATTAGGAAGGCAAAGGGAAGCGCTTCCTACCGACCGGTTGTTATGGTCGGGGACCAAGGTCCAATGGTCACCGTCTTGGTTTATCTATATGTAGTCAAGCTCGTGCTAAATCTTACATATCGCGGTTTGTGTTGTATGGAGCGGGCTATCAGCGCCATCTAGCCTGTAGGAGCCGAGTCAGGGCGTCGCGTCTTGAAGTTGCTTGCTAGTGTTAGCGACAGTGGTAAGATGTCGCTACACACCTTCAACAACTAAAGACCTTGCCTCTTCTTCAGAACTTGCCGAGTCGATTCTAAAATCCAATGTCGATGAGTGCGATTCTCCACTGCACTTTAGGCATGTCAGTCCCGAAGTAATTATAAAAACCTTTCTAGATTTAAATTTAAAAAATACTGAGGATCTATGGGGACTATCTGTGTATATTATTAAATCAATTATCAGCACAATAGCTCCTCACTTAGCAATAATGTTTTACAAGTGCATTGACGATGGACAGTTTCCAAGCCTAATGAAATTTAGTAAAGTAATACCGTTATTTAAATCCGGCGACAAAAGTGACCCCTCTAATTTTAGACCAATATCAATTCTGCCGGTCCTTAGTAAAATATTTGAAAAGGTAATATTCAATCAATTACTAGCACACTTTTCTTTAAACCATCTACTACACAAAAAAAAAATTGGTTTTACTAAAGGTAGAAGTACTGCTGATGCGGGAATAGCTCTCTTAAAACATATATTTAATGCCTATGACAATAGACAAGATGCTTTAGGTATCTTCTGTGATCTTTCAAAGGCTTTTGATTGTGTGGAACATAAAACTTTATTGAAAAAATTACGACATTATGGAGCTTCAATGAATTCATTAAATTTACTTGAATCCTACCTAACAAGTAGAACGCAAAAAGTTTGCATCAATGGAATTGAGTCTTCTGGAGCACCTATGACAATGGGTGTGCCCCAGGGATCGATATTGGGACCTTTGTTGTTTTTGATTTATATAAATGACCTTCCACACTTTGTGGAAGATCTTTGTGATATAGTATTATTTGCTGATGATACTTCACTTATATTCAAAATTCCAAGGGGAAAAGATACTTTTGACGATGTAAATAATACTCTTTCACAAGTATTACATTGGTTTACCGTTAACAACCTATTACTTAACGGGAATAAAACTAAATGTGTTAAGTTTACTATGCCTAATGTCAGACGGGCCTCAACACATGTTTTGATAAAAGACAAATTGCTAAATACTATAGATTCAACAACATTTTTAGGCATAACTTTAGATTCAAAACTACAATGGGGTCCTCATATCGTGGCCTTTTCAGGAAGACTTAGTTCAGCTGCTTTTGCTGTAAAAAAGATACGGCGCTTGACTGATATTGAAACGGCCAGACTAGTATATTTTAGTTATTTCCACAGCTTGATGTCGTACGGTATTTTACTGTGGGGCTCAGCTGCTGATATCGAATCAGTTTTTGTACTACAAAAAAGGGCCGTACGTGCTATTTATAACCTCAAACCTCGAGATTCATTAAAAGATTTTTTAAAGAGATAAGGATATTAACGGTAGCCTCTCAATATATTTATGAAAATATTATATATGTGCGCAAAAACCTGCATTTATTTACAAAGAAAAGTGATACACATTGTTTTAACACTAGAAATAAAAATAAACTTGCTGTTCCACAATTCAGGCTTCAAAAGGTTGGTCAGTCTTTTATGGGGAAATGTATCAATTTCTTTAACAAATTACCACAACATATTGTAGAATTACCAATTAATAAATTTAAATCATTAATTAAGGATACTTTAATGACAAAGGCTTATTATAAGGTAGACGATTATTTGAATGATGTCAACGTGTGGACCAGCTCGCATCAGTAAAATTTTAATTTCTGTATCAAAATATTATTTTTAAAAGAGGCTTTGACAAAAGTGACTGAGTTTCTTGCGCTGCTTCTTCTCAGCACTAGCCCAGAATTTGTCCCGAAGCAGTGGTAGATAAAAAATATATGTTGGGACGTGTATAAGTGCCCCCAGTGGGTCTACATGCATAAATAAATGACTTTTATGTAGCACCACCAACTTCCAACGGGTTTGCTTTTGTTTTAAGCCAGACGTGGCCTAGACGATGTCGACGGTGGAGCGAGCTCACCCAGTAGGTTTTAGCGCTCACCGACGAAACACAGCAAGCTACTTGGCGCCGGGCTCCGGTGGGAGAGTTGTAGCTAGTAGATACCAGGCGGCACCTAACGAGCCTACCACCGCTAATAGGATTGTTTAGCCGCCATCACAATTTGGAGTTGCTCGGGGTGGACCACAAAGAGGTCTACCTCCTTCACCACCCCAAAATCTGTTTAGTGGCGATGATCTCTTAACTACTAACAAACCTCACTACTAGCAATACTAGCATCAACTCACCAGCAAGCGAGCAGCTCTCCTTAACAGTGAACGGAACCCCAAGCAGTGGTTTTCCAGCGACCAGCTCCTCTAGTTTCCCGCTCTTTCTCGCCTCGTCCAACCTTCTGTCCACTGCTTTGGCGTCCTCAATAGCCGCACGGTACCGTTCGTCCACCACCGCGTTGAGGTAAGGGTTCACTTCTTTCACTCGGTCTATGTACGCTGTGACTAGTTCTTCGCTTGTTATCTGAGGAAGATGAGAAAAAAGTTAGAATGCGGTAAAAGTTGGTAGATAATAAATCCTCTTAACCGAGTTTCGACCACTTCAGCCAATGTCAACTAAGGCTCCGCGCAGATGAGCCACCAACCACAGCCATCGGTAGCTGGCGACAAGCTGTGTTTAATACGTTCTGTACGGAGTCGAGACACGTGAAGCGAGTAGAGTTCACTCGCGACTCAGTGTCCGCGACACGCCAATGGTGGCGGCCACAAGTAAGCGAAATACACAGGTGCAAACTCTGTTCCTTTACTTTCAAAGTTCGGTGAGACAGCAATTCGACATGACTGGAGAGAGATTATGCGCAGGACCAATAGCTTAACATGCTCACTGCGAGCTATTTCCAAACAAAAAAACCCGTAAACAAATTTCGACTTTGGACAGGACAGGACAGCTGGCTGACCACTAGGCCAAAAGAGACGCGAGTGTTAAAGTAAAAAAAAACTAAATTAAGATGGACGTCCTACGGCTGATAATGATAATTATGATGAAAATAATCTATAACCTGTTACGAATAGTCCAGCCAATTATTATGAAACTTCAGTTCCGCCATCAAAATAAAAATATTACAGAATTTACAGACCATCACATAAGTACATTCTTAATTACTTGGTTGTTTTTATTGCATCCTAAAAATTTTAACATTTTCATCTGTCAGCTGTTTTTAGGAGATTTATTGCACGCTGTTGGAACAAAGAACTTTTTTGTCCTGTTGCTAGGTATTCTTGCAAAATGAGTTTCTGGTTTTTGCAAGGCTTTAACCCTTAGAACATCCCAAAAAGGAAGACCCGAGCGATATTTCAAGGCTTAGTCAGATAAGTAGGTCTAGGCATAGAATAAATAAGTTTAGGGTGGTCTTGGCGGCCTTCTGTCAATCGAACAATCAGTAGTAAAAAACCTGATTTAAATATAATAAGCTTATTTTTCATTTTAGGAATTTGGGACTATACCAGTAATTACAAACTAGCTAAACATTGCGTGTCATCATCATCGTCCTAGCGTTATCCCGGCATTATGGATATTGCGTCACAGCTTATATAATAATGTCCTCCTAGCCGAATTTTGACTACGGCGGCCTGTCTCAACAGAGATCAGCCGACTGCGCGGGACATATTACAGTGCACAAGTGTGTGCGCAATACACAGGTGCACTCTCTGTTCCTTCACTCTCATAATTCGGTGAGACGGCAGTCCGACATGACCGTAGAGAGATCAGGCGCAGGACCAACGGCTTAACGTGCTTTCCGGGGCACGGGGGTGTTAACACCACCAACTTCCTGACTTCGGAGCTGTGTCTGACTAATTTCAAGACAGAAAAACCCAAACACTTTTGGCCCGACCCGGGATTCGAACCCGTGAATAGTACCCAGCGACCACTAGACCAACGAGGCAGTCAACAGGTTTATAATAGTTACATTGCGTATACTGAAGCATAACTATTTAAGTCACATCTCAATCCCTGTTATTTGCCTTACAACCGGTGTTCGTCTGTGAGGAAACGTCGAACGCATACCATTATTTGTCATGCAAGTTTGCTAAAACTGCCTATTTTTGTCTAATAGGCAGATAGCTTGCTGACTATCTGGGACGTGTAGAAATGGCGATTAAACGATCACCTATTAACGCTTACGCCATTTTGTAATAGCATTCGCATCGTCGGTGGTAAAAGTGACGCTTTTCATCAAGTTATGACGAGGCAATAAAACTTTGATAACCGTTATAAGCTTTACGGGTCCAGCCTTAATTGTGGATTATGAGAAGTTCATGTTTAAATGGAATGACTGTTGAGGGTTTTGTACTAACGAAATCATTGATTAATTGATTTTGAGGCACAGAACAGAAACGTAAGGCTTTGTAGCGTTATTGTTATTTATTTATTTATTTAAAAGTTGCAAGTGAGCTTACATAAAAATTCCAAAGTGCTCAGATTGCTAATTTTGATACATAAATTTTACAATGTTAGTAGGTAGACTTAAAATTAACATTAGTTAGTAGATAAAAACAATCTTAATCTATTTACAAAAACACTTAGTGAATTTGAAAAAACGTCGACGTCTTGGACAGTTTGAGTTAGGTTATTTAGCAGATATAGAGCCCTGGGAGTTGGGGTGTGGTTCGCATGCTGAGTGCGCAGCCCCGCCGGAGCGCCGTATAGCCGGTGCATGCGACGACCCGTGCGCGTGTACTTTTGGGGTACAAAAAGGATAATACTTTGTAAGACTGCTGGATTATCAATCTTGCCGCTCAATAGTTGGTAATAGTGAATTCCTAATAACAGTTGCCGTCTTAGATTGAGAGTGTCGAGACCGACCATGCCAGATACAAACAACGAAGGAAACAGGTATGGATAGTAGCCGAATGTCCGCTTATACAAATACCTAGCGAATTTCCTTTGGAGTCGCTCAATCATATCCGCATATATTTTTCTCGCGAGGGGACCAGATTAACGCCCCATACTCCAATTTGCTACGGACATATGCATAATAGAGCATAACGGCCACACCAATATCTTGAAATTGCGAGGCAGTCCGCATTATAAAACCGAGCATTTGGTTGGCACTCAAACAAGTAGCAAGTATGTGCTCGTGGAAGTTTAAATTGGTGTCGATAATTACCCCTAAGTCCCTAATTTGTGCTACTCTTTCGAGTGCCCTGCCTCCCAAAGTATACGTGTGAAGCCTCGTATCCTGAAGCCTTGAGAACGTGATCACTTTGCTTTTCGAAATGTTTAAGGGCATTTTGTTCTCAAGACTCTTGTTCTTGTTCTCAACTACAGCGTCGACATCCTGTTGCAGTAATTCGCAATCCCTTTCCTCTCCAATTGCCAAATACAGCTTAAGGTCGTCTGCAAACATCAAGAAATTTGCATGCGTCAGCCTTAAGGGAAGATCGTTGATCATTACCAGAAACAAGGTAGGACCCAGCGTACGCCTTGGCTCACTCCTGATCGTGTGTAGTATTCCTTAGATTTCAGACTATTTAACTGAACATATTGCCTACGGTCCTTGAGGTAATCAGCGAAAAAACGCAAGAGTATCAGAGCAAAACCAATTTCTGAAAGCTTAGCCAGAAGAATTGCGTTATTAACCACATCAAACGCCTTTTTAAAATCGAAATATGCTGCGTCAATTTGTTGATGTTGGTCTAATTTTGGTACAACATATTCGACGAAGACAATGTGGTTTGTAGTTGTAGATCGCGCTTTTCTAAATCCATGCTGAGTCTCACTAATTCGATCCTTTAACTGCTGAACTATGTGCCTATTTAGTATGGATTCAAATATTTTGGCGAAAGTTGATAGAACAGCTATGGGTCTATTACCAGTAATGTCGTCGCTGGGCTGACTATTTTTAGGACGGGAGTAACCCTTGTCACTTTCCACTGAGACGGATAGCAGCAGCTACTTAGACACAAGTTAAACAGATAGAGCAGGGGAATTTCATAAGCAGTCATGCAGTCTTTTACTATATAGGCGGGTAAAAGGTCAGGACCAACGGCAGAATGAGCTTTTAGACGGCGTATGGCATATCTAATGTTGTATTAAATTAGGGCTGACCGCTTTTGACGATCTTCGTAGCTGAGTAGCTCGCACACCAATTTTCAAGGTGTATGTCGCCACCTCTGAGGGCCCGGGTTCGATTCCCGGTCGGGTCAATAAGAAACTCATATTTTCTATATTATCTCGGGTCTGGGTTTTGTGTTGCTACAGGGAATTAGCACGCTTTTTTCTCAGACCCATCGTTTTGATGGCTTAGCGGGCAGTATAGAGCTCCTCAAGAGTTGCTTCTCCACAGTAACAAAGAGCCACTGAAAGTGTTATACAGTGCAGCCAGCTCACCAACCGTCCAGTTCAGTTCTGTTGTGACAAACGTTCAGCTGTTCACAAACTATAGGTAGACCTTGGGGGGTACCGGTGATTAAGGATCTACCTCCTAATGGTCTACCCCGGGCAACGACATCACAAACTCAACTCCAGTTTGTGATGGCGGCTGAAAGATCCTTACAGTGTGGGTAGAATCTGTTAGGTGCCACCTGGTAGCTACCAACCTCCCACCAGAGCCCGGCGCCAAGCAGCTTGCTGTGTTCGGTCGGTGAGTAGGAGTGCCAGAACCTTCTGGGTGAGCTCGCTCTACCGTCGACCCTGTCTACGCCACGTCTGGCCTAGTCTAGAGTCAAGAAAAAACCCATTTCAAATAAAAGGGGTCCTGGCTTATGCTGAGTGAGTAGATTTGGAAATCATAGACATACAAAGGCACTGTCTGGCTAGCGTTGATGAACGTTACTGTTTTGTATGTGTTGTTATTGATTTCATATTGTTTTTATTTCCCTTGTTTATCCTCGTTGGTCCTGCGCCTGATCTCTCTACGGTCATGTCGGACTGCCGTCTCACTGAATTATGAGAGTAAAGGAATAGAGTGTGCACCTATGTGTTGCGCACACACTTGTGCACTATAATATGTCCCGCGCAGTTGGCTAATCTCTGTTGAGATAGGCCGCCGTAGTCGAAATTCGGCTAGGAGGACATTATTATTATTTATTTTCCTTGTTATCTTTGTAACTTTGTACTTGTGTGTTGCTTCTTTCTTAATCTATTTATAAAAGGCTAGGACTCAGTTAAGCAGTATACCAACAGGCTTGCGACTTGTGAGCTCAAAGCTTACCTCTCCTTTCCTCACCGCCGCCGCATGCTCGGTGGCGCTGCGCATAAGCAGCGGTGACGGCGCCCGCGGCAGGGCCCTTCGGTCGCGCGCGCGCAGCCAGAACAATGGCGCAAGCAGTGCGTTCAGGATGCGCAGAATCACGCCTAGCAGCCGGACTCCGACCTCCATGCTGGAATTGAGTTGTGGTTATAAGATTCTGCAAAAGAGATATTTATGGCTTGGTCAACTTTGAGACGCTGTTTAACGTTTAGACAGGCGGTAAACCTCGATTGACGGTTAATTTGACAGGATTCCCATACAAAATATGGCAAATAATGCTATACCGGCTGATTAAAAATTAAACAAAATCCACGCTAATTAGGGGAAGAGCAAATGAGACTAGGCTAGAATTTAGTTATGATAAGTGTGATTTGGTAACCTTTTAGCACAGGAATAGTTAAATGGAAAAACGTAAAAAAATGCTTCGTTACAACACTGCGGTGCTCGTCCTTAGTCTCCGATTTTATAATTATAAATATAACCATAAATGTAGGTTAGGTAGGTAGGTACAATATTAATGGTAATAAATAAATAAATATTGGACAACATCACATACATTGCTCAGATTCCAAAGTAAGTAGCTTTTAGGCACTTGTGTTTTGCAAATCTGAAACAACACATATCACATCACCCAGACCCGAGACAATTTGGAAATTGTGAATTTATATATTGACCCGACCGGGGATCGAACTCGGGACCTCAACCTTCTAACATTTAAAAGTGCAGTAAATCAGTAAACCCAATCGCATCCTAGCGGTACCAAATCACGAAATTCCATCAATTAAATTCAAGTTTAAAGTGGCGATGGCGATTCGGACAGATAAATGGACTCAATTCATCAATTTGCATTTCCATATTCCGCACAGACTAAGCCACCCAATGTAACAGGACACTAAAACAACGACTAAGTTACATGATGTCATTTCAAATAGTTCGCAGACAAACACAGTTATTTGCTTAGCCTCGACGCACGCAAAAAGAACATCGTAACTTGACATACCTCCAGGACTTTGAATCAATGTTATTTTTTCGTATCTTTAATTACTGGTGTAATGAAGCAAACCTGGCGCCGAATTCTCGCGCCTACGATATTACATCACATATGATATTTATCAAAAAAATATGGCGGATATTAAAAAATTTAGACGTTACGTATTCCTGAAGTATGACAATGTCGGATATTTATCCCAGGTTCTGATATTCGCCATGTTTTTTCGATAAATATCATATGTGATATATTATCGAAGGCGCTAGAGTTGGGCCCCTAGATAGCTTGTTTTAATTTCTGTCACAAAAGTAAAATTTCCATAAAAACCTGTTTTTGGCCTTTTTCTTCTCGATTTTCGCTTGCCCCCGGAATCAAACACAACTTATTAGCCAATTTCAACAATTTCTATGTATCCTTTGATGCTGATCATAAAGTTTTACGTGTAATAGCTAAACATTCTTATTATATCGCCTTTGAATTTTTGTGTAACCATTTCAATTGAAATGAGGATGGTTTACCCCAATTGCCCAATCCAGCTGCGCACAACATTGTTTCAATTGACCACAATATTGCACCCGATTCCCCTGTGGATTGGATCAAATTTGCCACTCAATTTCGTATTACACGTGAAACGACACTGTTTGCCTAGCCTGGATGGCAAATAGGATGCCGTGTCAACTTCACAAGCCTGCAATCCCCTAGAGTTATAGAGGTGCAGTCGGCAGCACTTCAGGTTACCCATTTGAACTACGAAAACAGCTTTTATCACATAGGGAATAGAGGCGATCTAAAGGTCTGAAGAAGTAGTCTGACGTGCGGCCTTGTGTACAGTATACAACATTATTGCATCGAGTCCGTAGAGATATGAAATAATTGTTTGCAGGAGAAAATTGAAACATCAGGTTATTTTACTGAGTTATGGACTGCCTGAGTTATTGATTGTTTGTATGTTCGTGATGGAAAAGGCATTGGGTACCGATGACTAGTGAGACATTAAAATTCTCATGACTAATTGAACAGGTATGGTACCTAGTTCAATTGCAGAACGAACAGAAGAATTCAATAGGTCGGTAGGCTCCGAAATTGAGCAAATTTAGATTAAATTTGAAAGAAAGAAAGAAAGAAAGAAAGAAAATACATTTATTAATGAATGGACATCACATAACACACGAAAACAAACAACGTAACGGGCACGGTTATAAAACAAGGAACACAACAAAATTACAATTTATGTGGGTAAGCCAGCCCGACTGTGCAGTTGTGCGTCTGTGATGTCCATATTAAAAGGGCCCCACTCAGCTTAAGTCGTAACCCGCTAGGGGCCCCGACCCTGGTTTTCAGTAGACCCTAGCCGATTGAGGTCACGGGCTGATACGCTATACATTATTAAAAAAAATGTCAACTTCACCTTTTCACATCACCTGTCTGTGGTTCACTTTATCTAAATAGATAACGTAAAAAAATAATGACTGACGCACAACCCAAAAAACTAGGAGTAGGAACTTAACATTTTACACCATGCCATACCACAGGAAATTCGAAATTTGCGCGGACAAAGTCGGCAAAGAAGTTGAAATAAAAAGAAAATGGCGAATATGATCTGATAAACCTTTTTACTTAAGATTAAATTAGACACTCAACAAAGTGTTTCAAATTAAAACTAACTTTCAATCAGCTACTTAGGAAGGTACAAAGATAATTATTCACCAAATCTCATTACCATCCTTCGTTCAATAATCGCGGCAGTTCATATGCAGCCCACGTTTGGTTTGGTGACTCATTATCACTATTCGTGGTCTTGTGGTGTGGGTAAATTCAAGTGTGTATATTCTTACGATTATCCCTAGTAAGAGTATAAATCGGAATAGAGCCCTCTTTACCTATTGACACCAAAACTCTTACCCTCTTATTACAAAAACCTGAGTACCAGGACTTTATTAGCTGAGCAATCAGAAAAGCTTTTCTCTATTAGGTAATGTCACGAATGTGTCATTCATTTCTAATTTGTCTGTTAATATTTAGTCCTGGTTTAAATCTGGTACCTACTTACTAAGTTTTTTGTTATAAGGTCTATTTGTTGTGTTGTGATGTTCGGTATGGAGTCGGTAAGACATAGGATTGTTCTAGAAACCATCCCTAAGAACGAGAAAATGGGGATGATGAAAATTTGTACCTACGCTTAATAAATACTATATTACGTAGGCAAAGTCGCGGGGAGCGGTTAGTCATAAGCAAATTTTGCAACTTGCGCTATATTTAGATGCAATAGACTTTGATGCATAAATATAAAAAAACTGGATCCGGAATTATCAACATTTATCAACAGCATAGGAAAAAAACAAGATTCTAGAAGGCTGAGCACAACCTAGAATGACCATGGGTCATTTGAATAATGAAATATTAATTAATAAGAGCATTTCAACCAAATTATAGATAATATTAGGATATAAATAGTTAAGTATATTCTGTGGCATAATAATCGACTGTTTTTAAAATATTAATTAGAACTTTGTTTAAAATATTTAGCTTAGTAGTAGGTAGGTCCTCAGTACTTTCTCCTGTAGACTACATATAACCATAAAATCACACAAATTACGCCGAGCCGAGGGTGGTAGACCACAAATGGCATCCTATATACTGGCAATAAATAAGGAAAGTCTATCTAATTTAAAATAAAATAAAGTTACAAAAAAGTTAAATAAAAGTATCCCTTTTCGAATATACGCGTCTTATTATCCGTTTGACGAATTCCGGAGACGAATGCTGGTTATTAAAGGCCCTTCTTTAGTAATACCTATAAATCAATACGTAATCAAATTCAGTCAATTTTACCAGCCACAGATGCCCGGGCCGTAATGGCGCCATTTCCCTAATGTTACTACCAGCTAATCAACCTATCGTGTACATTAATGAAATTCTCTCCGTAGTCTATGGTTGATAAAGTGTTGCCATTGCGCAACCATCGATTTCTATTCAGTAGAAGCCGCTACTGGACAGAGATAAACTGCTTGAATGAACCAAGGTCCCCCCGATATGTAGATTGTACGTGAGTGACGACGCAATTGTCAAATTACCCCACTTTGGTGCAGGCCAGACTCATTACATTTGTTTACAAGCAATTCGATTCGAAAATTGTATTCCTGTTTAACAGGGATAAACTACTTGAATTAACCAAAGTCCCCCCCGATATGTAATGTACGTTAGTGACGAGTCAATTGTCAAATTACCCCACTTTGATGCAAGCCAGACTCATTCCCCCCTATTACAAAAAACTTAGTACCAGTTTTAAACCAGGACCAAATATTAGCCAACCAATCAGAAAAGCGTTTCTCTATTTGGTAATGTCGCGAATGTGTCATTAATTTTTAATTTGTCAGCTAATATTTAGTCTTGGCTTAAAGCTGATACATAATCTGTGCTGATACTAAGTTTTTTGTAATAAGGCCGATTAGGTTGATTTGTTTACACTTCACAACAAGCAACTCGATTCGAAAATTGTATTCCTGTAACTAACTTTACGGCTGTAGCAACATTTTATCGATATTTCTCCGGATATTACCTTTTTCTCAGGATATAAAGTATAATTCCCATCTTCCAAGCTGCTCGTAGCTGCACTTGGATTTTTACAGCTTTATAGCCCGGCTTTGCTTTCAAGTGTAAACTTTTTAAAGATATTTCTTATAGAAAATTCTTATCAAAAGCACATTTACCTGGACTGTGTACCGGGCCCTTTTAGTTAAGGTGGTAACATAATTATGTAGGTAGAAGAAAAAGATCATTCAATAACTTAATATACTTATTTTAATTTAGAAAAAGATGGTAGAAGTGAGTTCGTAATTAACAACCGAAATGATACGCGTTTCTAATATAATCAACACCACTGTCCTCGTTCGCTGATGTCCGGGGCACGATGATGATGACGCGGCACTCGGCAGTGTAGGTAGCAGCAGAGAAGTGTTTAAGTAGGTAATAGAATAGGCCAGGCTTCCACGGGAAAAGTAGAAGGCAGCCGGAAGCCGGGACCCTGGAATTCCGGAAATTGGACAATATCAGGAAAGTCCGATTTCATTCATATGACTGCGACATCAGACCGGAAGCGTTGAATAGCGGATCAGATGGAGTGATTATTGCAAGAAATAGTTAATAATGATGCGGCAGTCATACAAAATCATCCTTCGACTAAATAACAAACTAACTAAACTAAGCACTAAGCAAATAAAGCATTTTTGCAATGTCGGTTTTTAGCTGAGAAATACAATTACATTTATTTGTTTCAAGTAGTAGTAAAAGGTTACTGTAATTATTATTTATCCTTATTTGATTGGATATTACATTGAAAAGATAGAAAGAGTACAATTTTAACTAGTAATACATAACAAAATCAGTTGACCATGCAATGTCATGAGTACTTGACATTTTGTGTACGTGGATAAATTTAAGGGCTACGTTTACATGTGTTATTCAAAGGAGTCACACTCTTTAAACTGCTGTTTGTAAAACAGGTACTTACTTAAGCACTACGCATGCAGGCACTAATCTAAACACTAAGTTGGTACTTACTACTAAGCACTAAAACTAAACAAAATAATAATCAATTACAACACTCACCCGATATCGGGGCAACACTGATGTTAATTATTTAATGTGGTAGAATTAGAATTATAAAAGATAAATCGATAAAAATTCATTCGTAGTCCACCGTGACTAGGCAGTTTTAATCGACCGCAGTACGTCCTCGCGTTTGGATAGCTCCGCTCGGACTCAGTGAGACGACGTTGCCGGGTGAATTCACATATTCGGCCGAACCAGTTTCTCGCCGTGTTCACTTGTCGATCGCGCTCGCAGATATCTTAAAACTAGCAATTGCGCCCGGGTTTACGTGTTAGTTTTTATAATTTCCTATTTTTAAGAACTTGTTTTAATTAGGTTAGGTTAGGTGTAATTAGTGATACCTATATTATTATTTTAAGTTAGATTAGGTTGTAAATAAATGAACTAATTTTAAGTAGGTAATTAACAGACATAATTTATTAATTCTTCTAAGTCAGAAAAGTAACGAACCGTTACAACTGAGTTGTTGTTAAAATATATTGAGAGAGCAATGACAACCTATTCAAATTACCCCTAAATATATAGAGCCTACCTATGTACTTTTAAAAACAACAGGAGCTAATCAGACTTCAACTACAGTAGAGCCTCGATAATCCGAACTACCAAAAAATAACCCCTGTTCGGACTCACGGAGCGTTCGGATTATAGTATGAAAAAAAATTATAGGTAATATATTTTGATAAAATATATGTATTGAGGTTTACTAAGATTATTAAACCATTTTTTACACAAGGTACTTGAGGTGCTTGTGGCGCAGTGGCGGCAGCGCTTTGGTAGTGATACCAAAAAAAGTTAAGCAACCCACGGCGCGGTCGTGATTGGATGGGTGACCATTCCGACCATTTAAGTGACGTCCATGACAAGCATCTCCGTGCTTCGGAAGGCACGTTAAGCAGTTGGTCCCGGCTAATATCTGTGGTATTAGTCGTTAATCCTAGACAGAGGCCCTAGGGCGGCTTGATAACATCTGACAGTAAGGTTTGTCACTTGCCTTACAGACACCCCTCCACCAATCCGCACTGAGCCCGCGTGGTGAAGTATGGCTCGTTCCTCCTCATAGTTGAGGTGAGGCCTTTTCCCAGCAGTGGGATCTAATAGGCTGACTTATTTACACAAGGTACTTATTAATAAAGTCGTCAATTTTAGTTTGGCGGGTTCTATTTACTGACCAAACAAAGGCTTTGTTTCTGAAATTACGCAGCATCATCTTTTCGGGTAAGGACAAGTCGTCTTCATCATCCCAATCCTAACAAGTATTCGGTGCTGATATAGCTTGTGAATGAGAAACTTTATTGACATTCAAAGCAGAAATATTATTCATAAGAGACTTATCATTCTCAGTCTCGTCACTGAGTAACGAGTCAATAGCAACTAAAAACAAAAGATCAGCGGTCACGGTAAGAGACAGAAAGAGACAGCGACAGTTTTTAGGCAGTTCGGATTACAGCGGCGTTCGGATAAGCCTGGGTACGGATTATCGAGGCTCTACTGTATTTATTTATGCTGAAAGTATAAACAGATATAGAGATAAGTTGTAGAGAGAGAAAAAAAGAGAGAAAGAGTTAGAGCACTTGTTAAAAAGTATCAAAAAACTGACATTTGAAAAAAGACCATCATACTATATCCGACTGTGCTATGTCACAGATACACACAGTGTATAGGTCACAGCCTACGTCAGCTCATTCATAAAGTATGAACATCACTCTAGCCGACATCGATAAGAAGTCCCCATAGTTAATTATTTCGTTAGTCGATACCGTTTATTCAAACTAGGCCACACGGCCGAGGAACTTAATCGATCGATCTCACCTAACACCAATGTCATTCATCACTGCCCACCATTCAAATGACATTCAAGACACAACGGAGTTGTGTTAGCACTTTGCCCCATTTTTTTTTCTAAAAACGTTTGGCAAGCGAAGGTTCTAAATGACTTTTGTTACGTAATCAAGTTTTTATGAAAAAAATAAACTTTGAGTTGATGTTTTTTACTTAATTACTTGTTGGCATGCAATTAGGTTTTTAGACTTTTTACAAATAGATAACAATTTGTCTATTTGTAATAAACAATAATTATGATATTAACAGACAAAATTACTTTATTTATCGAATTAACATTTATATATTCACATCCAAACGTGGTAATATGAGTGGTTTATGTGTTAGCACCTAAGGTTATGATACTTGTTTGAAATGATAGGGTAGCTCCCTATACCATGCCACAGAGTAGGTACAGTTGATATTAAATTCGAAAATAGTATGAATGTGGCCTGAGGTGAGTTCGCGAAAGCGGATAATCTGTGTGTGGGGAATAGTCGGGAAAGGCTCCACCGATTTCTCCCACATAGCGAGATATGCATTTTTTCCACCTTAAAAAAAAGGTATGAAGAATTCAACAATTTACATCAAGACTAACAAAACCTCTCGCATACGCACCGGTTCCTTCTTACATACAGATTTGCAGTTTATGCAATTACTTAATTTCAAAGTGCAAAACATAGTCATTTAGGGATTCAGCCATTAGGAAATCGATACTACACGGTCCTAGTGTCCCAAATACTACCGGATCCTTGCACAAGCGGCAGGTGTTTGAGGAAACTTGTCCAAATGCGACGCGACTACCAGTCGACTAGCAAAGGTGCAGTAGCACATCAGACTGTACATTTTTGTCGCAAAATCACACTAACTTCAACTGCATAAGCTGCCAGTGTTTACCCTGATATGTCGTCCGTACAATGTTCCAGTATAGCATAGAATTATATTGTATAGCGAAGTGATCATAAATGCATTTTACATGAATAAATATCACCAAACAATCAAGAATATTTCCCAAATAGGAACTTTAAAAAAAAAACTTTTAAATTGTTACGAATTTTCCGCGAAAAACATGTCCTCGTTTATTCCGATATTCCTCTCATTCAGCAAGTTACGTGTGCAGTAAAATTGCATCTTAAACAAATTAAAAGGGTAATAGCTAATTTAAATTATCATTTGCTCATCGCATTTGCAGAAATCAATAAATTTCAGTTAGTTCATATGGTCAACATTTTAAAAACTGTGTTGCAGTGCAGTGCAATAAACTCATATTATCAGTTATATAATTGATAAATGCTGTATAAGGTGTACGAGTAGCTGGCACGAATTGTCTATAACATATAATATTTATGCATCCTCTATGATTTCATTACCACTTAAAATCGGGTGAGGTCAAGTGTCCTAAGTCTTATCAAATATACTTAAATACCAATAATGTGTTACCTAAAATATCAATAATTCACTGGGCCATCATCCATGATCCTTTGAACCATTTAAGACCCAAGTTCATCTATGTTTAAACAGCCGGTGAACATCAATTGAAGATTATTAAGATGACAGGATTCCGATACAAAATTTGTCAAATAATCTTAAACCAGCTGATTAAAGATTAAAAATTAAACATTTTTTGGTGAACTTCAGGCTAAAAGTAACACTTCTATTGAGACCTCAAACAGTAATTTATTTGTTACGTTCGCTGTCAAAGGAGCAGCAGATGCACTCTAGAGATTAAGGATTCCCACTTTCCATTCAGGCATGAAGCCGTTCTTCTTCTTACACCCCGGCCCCGCCTTAGGGTTGCCACGCGTAACTTGAGAGGTAAACTTTATAAACCAAGAGAGAAATTCAAAGGAGAGTATTATCTATTCAACAAAGTCTTTTAGTAATAGGTACGGTCGGCTAAGAAAGTGGTCGATCACCCTAAGGTTGAAAATCATTCGCGCGTCAGGACAACAGGCGCGATTTTCCCATGCAGATAATTTCTGACAGCTACTATAAATAATACGTCCGCGTCATTTGAATCTTGTTCATTGTTAAAAAGGTAAATAAGTCCATGATTGAGTTCAACCTTATCGCTATTTGATTTACAACAAATGAAATTTTGTCAAAACTGGTAGACCACTTTCTTGGCAGTTCGTACAATAGATAGCAAACTACAGATCATAATGAAATTAAATAAAAATGAAATAAAATTTATTTCCATAAAACACGGTACATAATAGAATTATTAGGGAATCGACAATCAAAGCTCAGCGTGTTTCACTGATGCATCGGTAGGTAAATATTATAATCGTAACTAAAATTAGGAAAGAATGGATTTTAACCATAAGGAGGAACGAGCAGACCCATTAAGAGATGGATTGTATAATACAAGATATGATAGTAGGAGATAATGATTCAGTGGCTTCCGCCACGCCACTTTTTATATGAAATATATAAAACACACTGCGCCGACCCCCAATAAACTGGGAACAGAGCAAGAAAATGATGAACCATGGATCCTTATGCACTTAGTAGGCATGATAGTAGGAAATAATGATTCAGTGGCTTCCGCCACGCCACTTCTGATATGAAAGATAAAAAACACACTGCGCCGACCCCCGATAAACTGGGAACAGAGCAAGAAAATGATGAACCATGGATCCACTTACATGCACTTAGTAGGCTAGTACAAGCAGGCAGCACGTCAGGTTACCCATGTGAACTACGAAAACACATCACATCACGGTGCAAAATTAAAAAAAAAACAGATTGAAACAACTTTTACAGCTGGCAACACAATATAAACTTTTACAGCTGTTAAAGTTTATGATGCACCTCAGAGCCAGGAGCGAAGAGATTGCAATGTTAAATTCATGCGATTTTCGATGAATGTTTTGGTTTATGCACTAATGCTCCTGTTTCAGAATTACTAAAGCGAAATCAGATTATAAGTTTTAAATGTTTCGGAAAAATCGTCCTAGTTACCCTACCTATATTCAATCCTGTAGGTACAGTTTAAAACTTGTTCAATCCGAAAGTGATAACTTTTCCAGCGTTTATTCAATTTTCTTTAGAATAATTTTGTTCAGTTGTGTCTCGCAATTCAAATTGGTTAGGGTGGAAAAAAGAAGCGCTTCCGACCGACCGAGGTGTCGGAGACCTAGGTTCTACCAGACATCGGCTTGGCTTTCATATTTAACTATGTTCAATTTAAATCCTACAGTTAATATCATGGATTGTATAGAGCGACCAACAGTGCCATCTTTTTAATTTATTTTATTAATATTTGGGAAACATACAGTGACAAGTTAAATGATAAAATATAATTAATTTCCTAGTCTAACCTGGGCCCTTAGACAAGACGCAATCGTTCTTTAGCGAACTTCGCTATCGCCAACAAAATGTCAAAATGTATGCAAAAGTCACGTGATGTTTCGATGGCTCATGTCAGTATCATACATTTTGTTAGCGATGGCGAACTTCGCTTTAAAATAGATTGCATCTTGTCTACGGGCCCTGTGGGAGCTAGGTCAGGGCTTCGCGTCTGTTGAAGTTGCTAATGAAGGCGACAGTGGTAAGATGTCGTCACAGATGCATTTACAATGTGGACAGTAGAAGGAGAAGTAAAAGATGCCCTCCAAAAAGGCTTGATGCACTTTCTATTATCGTGTAGTTTACAAAACAGAAACCCTGTGACTTTTATAGCCTTGGTCATCGACATAATAAGCCATGCCATGGAAGAAGAGCAGTAGATAAGGCTAATGAAGCCTGAGGATCGCTCTAAAGGCGTTATTGTGGCATGCGGATTTGCTTATGTCCGCGGGATTGAGATCCATAATCTGTGATGCCAAATAACATTTCATATGTAGCTGGCGCTTCACTCCGGTTGAGAAGTCCTTATTTTCAAATGTAGCCGTCCTTTCCAGATTCGAAATTCGGCTAGATTCGAAAATACGGACATCGTCAACAGGAGTCCCTACTCTTCTCTCTCCCTCTCCTACTCCCTCTGCGACGTCCTGAGTGCTATGTATCACAGATTATGTATCTCAAGCCCGAGAGCAAATTCGCATGACTCTAAAATAGCCTTTTTTCAACTGTAGCCGTCCTTATCACTGGTGCCAGCATGACATACCAAACAAGTGTAATGGGTAGAGTCGAAAATATAGATGTCGTGATCCGGTGTAAAGCCTCTGATCTGAGTGGTACTTTATTGGTTGAAGACAAGAATTTATATGCTTTGTATTCAAAGTAGGAGAATGGGATTAGCATTGTTAAACATAAAATGCATTATGTACACTTAAAACAATTAATCCTTTGTTAAATTATTTTCACTTTGTAAGTTAAATTTGCAACTTAATTTAAGTAATTTATGATCAAAGTACCAATCCAAGGTTTTTGTGCAGAACTAACATTGAAATGTTCATTAATTTCCTGCTTTACACTTCAAAGTTATAGGTAGAAGGAATTAAGTTTTGTTTGCTTTCTATACCTTTGGATGGTTTTATAAAAGAAAAAAAATTACAATAAAAATTTTGGCCCCACAAAAACATATAAAAAAGTGTGTATCAGAATCAGTTTCTTGCGGTTTGGACAGATTCACGTAGGGTAATGATAAAATGGATACCATAGCATAAGTTTCAAAGCGAATCAATTTCCATCGGAAGCGCGATGCATTTTCCTCTGCTGTTTGCGCACAGATTACACTGAATCAAGCAGAGCTTAAACATAATAGGTACAGTCAGAACCAAAATTATGTATGATGGATGATTCATTTTTGACAAACTGTAGGACACACTGTAGCAAGAAGTTGGAAAATGTCAAAAGCACATCAATGTGCGCGTATCCTTTTGAATTAAGCGACATTTAATTTTTTGTGACTGATGTAAAGCCATAGTTATACTTATATTTATATGTTTATCATAAAGCCACATTTGCCGTGGCCTTTTCGGAGTATCCCTAGAGTCCAGACGACCAGTGAACTCACTAAAACCATCTCCCAGACGAAAACAGCACTGATTTTGTTTAAAAGATGAATAATATTTTATACATCGGCTAGCTAGAAAAATAGCATTCAGTACCTAATCTAAAAAACTCGGTTTGAGAACAAAATATTCAAACAATTAATATCTAGGATTTAATTCACTGCACACAGTACGTGACCAAAGAGAAAAAAAAAACATGGCATCCTGGCAGCTCAGAAAAATCCGGGACGTGTTAAAATAGAATTAAAACCTGCAAATTTCCGCTCCCTTGGATTGGAAAAGCGAAATTAGATATTTCAAATTTCCCGCGCACAAACCATATCCGGATTCACCTGTGTGAAGAGAGCTGGGGTGAATCTGGATAAAGGGGCGAATGAACTAAGGCATAAACACAAATTCTGTCTGGCTCGCAGGGCGTAGGCTATCATATCGATCTGTGTAATATAATCTAGCCTTTCAAAGTAGAGGCAATGTTAAATTCTCTTTGTTTCCTTCGATCATCGATCGGGAGAGTTTCTGTTGGAGCCATTTCTGCGGAACAATGGGACTTTTCCCCTCATTGTATCGGGAGGTGCAAAATATATACCTATGCGCCTTTAGTTAATTTTAATTAATTAGTTTACTTTAAAGGTTAATTTAAAAATGATTCATGACTTGTCTGTTGGCTGCAAATAGTGCACTTGCAATTGTTGAACTTTTCTTTTGTAAATTTTGTTTTTACCATTTTTAATACTACGTTCTTTCCTTTTTGTGTTCTGCTCTAAATGTTAAACTTAAGAGAGGAAACTTAATTGGTTTAAGTTTTTTTTAAATTGTATTTTATCTTTAGACTTGTAACTCTATGTTTCTTAAATATTAATGTAATAAATAAAAAATAATTCTCAATACATAAACGTAGAGTTTATTATTTAGTCCTCATTGTTGGAGAGAAAGGTGGTAGACAAAGATGTTGATGAAGGGCACCTTTTAAAATTCGCTCCTACGCAGTAGACAGTCAGAGGTGAGAGGTAGAAAGGCCTTTGACCAGCTGTACTCTGAGAAGGTATTGATTAGCGTAAAACTATGTGTTGTGAGGTTGTGTTGTTGCACTGTGCAATGTACAGTCAGCGTTATAAATACGTACCTACTTGCACTTATGACGTTTCATCGACAAAACAATATTTTATACAAACTGCTACCGGCTGAAGTGTTTTCTAAACACTACGATTTGGATTCCTTATGAAAAGAGTGAATATGCTGTTTCTAGACAGACATGACCTAGGCCGACTCTGTTACCATCAGGTGAGAGAGATTGCGGTCAAAAAAACTGAAAAATTGGTTTCTGTTGAGATCCGTAATATAAACAGCTTTAGAAATAAATTTTCCAAAAAGTATATAAAGTTAAGGTAAGAAGGTAAGTAGTAAACAAACAAGTAAGTCCCTACCTAAGTAATTTAAGTTAAAACTAATTTTCTGCAACAAACACTCCATTAGCGGATTATTAGGTTACAGAAAACTTTCCAAGGAAAGAAAAGCTAGGTAAAAAGCTTATGTTGACTTAATCAAATGATCGTTACGAACGGAGAGCTTCTGTTTAAAGTTTAGCGAATAGAAAATGTGAATGTTTTCAATCAGGTCAAGTGGGTCAGACGGTAACTAAGTAATAACTTGACTGTAGAATAGGAGTATTGTAGATCTAGATATTTCACTATTAGCTGCGGAAACTTCCAAGAAGGTGCTCTAGCAAATGGGACTATATTTTCATTAATTGATACAAGTATTGTGATATAGTGCATTAGGATGTTTCATGAATTTTTTGATACGAATCGACCCTACGCGACAGCGACCCGAGCAGGCTTGACAAGAGTAAAATTTTAAATATAATAGCCTATGTCACTCAGGAGTAATGCAGGTACTAGCTTTCTACAGATTAAATAATTCAAAACCTGTTTAATTTTTGGTTTCTTATAATAGGTTCAGTAGTTCAAGAGATTACAAAAAAGACACAATCACAAGAGACAAGAACTTTACCTCTTTGTATATTTTTCATCAGTACTTAAATATAAATAGTAGACTGTTTTCAGATTCTGAACCTTTACCCACCTCTAATCTAATTAGTTATGGTTGTCACATAATTGTCAATGATTCGCGTCGGGTCGATTCGTATCAAAAAATTCATGAAAACATCTTAATGCAATATATCACAATACTTGTATCAATTATTAAAAATATATTCCTATTTGCTAGAGCACCTTCTTGAAAGTTTCCGCATAAATTATGTCTACGTCTACAATGTAAAATTAGTTGATAATATGCAAGGTTATTTACTAACGGGAATTCATTTCTTATAATAATCTAGCATGCGCTTTGGACTATACTAATCACTAATTAAATACGAAATGTATTATGCAAGGTTAAACGCCATCTAAGCCTAACAACTTAAATACATAAAGAGGAAAAGAGTCAAATAAACTAGTCCGGAAATAGTAAACAAACATACAGTTTCGGTAATATAAAATGTCAACAAAGTAAGTCAGTCATATACTGTTCATAGTAGGTAAATATATACCCACTTCGGAAATATTAACGATTTTCATCTATAACATAAGAAGCACGTCATTATTAAGAATTTTTTTATTAGATTTACGACATTACTATGCCAAAACCCTCAATCAATAGTAACGCTGTGCATGATTTGCATACTTATCGTGTTTTTCAAGATCTTTTATATTACATACAAAGTACTAATAAATAATAAAGCAATTGCCATTCTTATTTTACTTATTAGGTTACAAAAAAAAACTAGTTAGTTAATCAACGAAAAATAAAATTGCTGTCGTGATTTTATTCAAAACTCAAATAGCATTATAAAAAAAAACAAATTTCGCTTACAAAAATTCATCCAATTTTCATTCATTTATTCTGGTGGTACAAGATAATATTATTGCTATAGTTTTTTTATTTCAAACTATAGAGAAACAAACAGCTCTGTCGCTTAAAGCAATTTCACAAATAAGTATTTGATTTAACCGCCAATTAATCCACACATATCTACTTACTCGTATAATTAATTATGTCACCAAAGCAAACAGTCCTCAAAAGTCAATACAAGACTTCACATAAACTTTGTAAACATTGAAGCTCGTAAAACGAAACGCGACGGAGCACGTAGCATACGAGTCCTTGTAAGGAATTTACGACCGTTCGGCGATACGGCTGCCAGACGACTGTCTGAAGCTTAGTCGCTTCAAGTCAGCCGGTGGGAAAACTCTCGGAAGTTTTCCTTGAAATTTTCAATTTGCGACGTGAGATTGTATTTGTTTAGAAAAGTGGCCCCTGGTATTGTTGTCGCGGAGTGTAGGTGTCTTTTACGACCTTTATAAAAATGTCAACTTTTATAAATATACTAATCAACACTGTCTAGGGATATTTTGGATATAATAATACTATGTTTTGTATATCCCTAGACAGTGTTGATGTGTGTATTCATAACGTAATGAATGATAGAACACAAGTATTAGAGTAACATTTCGTATTGCTTATTCATAGAGGTAGTTAATATACAGGGTGTGGCGTAAATAGTGGTCCAAAGCAAAGGTGTGGATACACTGTACACTGAAGCACCACATACCAGTATTTTAAAAAAAATTATGTACAGGGTTTTCAAAAAAAAAAAAAATTTTTATTTTTTTTAGAAATCGTTACCTTGCCTTACAAATTTGGTTATAATTTCCAAAAATGACGGTTTTTTTTTTATCCATTTTTTTATTATTATTGCTGATCACTTGTACTTAGTACTCCATTCGTTTTTTTTTTACAAACTGAATTTAATAAAAAAAATTAAGTTTCTTTCAAAATTCAATACTCACTGCTAGCAAATCGTTTGACTTTCAATGCTTTTGGTGCAAAAAAAATGTACCACACTGTCAGTGCCCATTGTTTAAAAAAAATGCCCATCTTTTGCAGATTCTAAAATGGTGCAACAATAAGTGTTACGACTTACAGGAAAAAAGTTATTGCTTTTCGAAACAAAAAGGAGCCCAATTCAGAAAAACAATTTATTTGAAGTTCAAGGGTTTACAAGGGTTGTAATTTTTTTCTGTGTGGTCCAAAGCAAAGGTGTGGATACACTGTACACTGAAGCACGACATACCAGTATTTAAAAAAATTATGTACAGGGTTTTCAAAAAAAAAAATTTTTTTAATTTTTTTAGAAATCGTTACCTTGCCTTACAAATTTGGTTATAATTTCCAAAAATGACGGTTTTTTTTTATCCATTTTTTTATTATTATTGCTAATCACTTGTACTTAGTACTCCATTCGTTTTTTTTTTTTTTACAAACTGAATTTAATAAAAAAAAATAAGTTTCTTTCAAAATTCAATACTCACTGCTAGCAAATCGTTTGACTTTCAATGCTTTTGGTGCAAAAAAAATGTACCACACTGTCAGTGCCCATTGTTAAAAAAAAAATGCCCATCTTTTGCAGATTCTAAAATGGTGCAACAATAAGTGTTACGACTTACAGGAAAAAAGTTATTGCTTTTCGAAACAAAAAGGAGCCCAATTCAGAAAAACAATTTATTTGAAGTTCAAGGGTTTACAAGGGTTGTAATTTTTTTCTGTGTGGTCCAAAGCAAAGGTGTGGATACACTGTACACTGAAGCACCACATACCAGTATTTAAAAAAAAATTATGTACAGGGTTTTCAGGGTTTTCAGGGTTTTTTTTATTAAATTCAGTTTGTAAAAAAAAAAAACGAATGGAGTACTAAGTACAAGTGATCAGCAATAATAATAAAAAAAATGGATAAAAAAACCGTCATTTTTGGAAATTATAACCAAATTTGTAAGGCAAGGTAACGATTTCAAAAAAAATTAAAAAAAAATTTTTTTTTTGAAAACCCTGTACATAATTTTTTTTTAAATACTGGTATGTGGTGCTTTAGTGTACAGTGTATCCACACCTTTGCTTTGGACCACTATTTACGCCACACCCTGTATACTTGTTTATCATATTATTTGATTTAAATCCAATAAAATTAAAGAAAATAACATTCCGCAGTAAACAGTCGTACATGATCCATAAGGCAAAGTTTACACACTCGTTACCAGGTTCATAATAAGATAATACTTAATCTTGACTGATCGAGTTTCCATCGATCAGAGTACTGGACTGCAAACCCTGTCTGCTATTTGATATCCCAAGAAATAGAACGGAAACTAGAGAAACCAAATAGTGCACGGCATTCTTAAAAATAGAAAAGCAAAATACGGAATAGGCAAAATAAAGAAATCAAGTATTGTATTGATTATATCAATAATCAAATAATAATAACTGTATTAATAATCAAGTATTAAGTACGTGTCTTTCCACAATTAGTTAAAAAAAAATATTCAAAATTACAAATTTCATGAGACACGAGCTATACGACAACTCAAAAACAATTTCAGCGTGTTTTTTTTAAATTAAGAGCATAATAAGTAGAGATCTTTTATTCGTTTCAGATCTTTTCTTCAAAAACACAGAATGCCCAGTGCCTAACCAAGAAAATGGAAAAACAGAGAATTTCATACAAATTGTCTCTACAATTCTTTGTATTTTGATACCACTACATGTATATCTATTCCGGGTCTCTCTAGCGATGTTTTGTTTATATTGACCTCTAACTGTACCCTTTATTTCTTCGACCTTTACACAGCTATATCACAGCACGGCCATCAAAACGGCAAATATCTCTTTACCGCGCCGCTACTAGTAATTTCGAGGGTGCAACGAACGGCGGCAAACGATCCCCGGCGATATCGCACTTTTTAGTGTTGAGAACTTTTGGGACTAAAAGCGCAATAATATCGACAAAACAAGTTTTCATATTGACAAATAATAAAAATAAATAAACATTGGACAACATCACATACATTGTTAAATTCAATTTCGCTCACGAAAATTGATCGACTGTGCCATCCGGTGGGACTCGAACCCACGATCGAGTTCCACCGGATTCGAGTGGGTTCGAGTCCCACCGGATGACACAGTCGATCAATTTTTGTGAGCGAAATTTAATTTAATTTTGTTAAAACTTTCAAAGAAATTGCTTAAACTATAAAAATAATAATCACATACATTGCTCTGATCCCAAAGTAAGTAGCTAAAGCACTTGTGTTATGGATATCGGAAACAACGGTGGCACCAAAACACCCAGACCCAATATAGAAAATATGGATTTCTGTATTGACCGCACCAAGGATCGAAACCGGGACCTCTGAGATGGGTGGATGGATAGACAACACCTTAAAAAAAGTCGTGCGAGCCAACTGGCCACGGAGGTCGTCAAAATATAAAAGAGAACAATAAATAATAATATCAACTTAATTGAAAGTTTAGAATCTGTCTTATCTACTACGGCTCAATCGACTACTAAAATAAAATCTATCAACAGGTGCTTATAAAGGTCAATGTTTACCTTTATAAGCACCTGTTGATAGATTTTATTTTAATCTATACTAATATTATAAAGAGGAAAGATATGTTTGTTTGTTTATTTGCATCGAATAGGCTCCGAAACTACTGGACCGAATCAAATGAAATTTGGCACAGAGATAGTTTGAGACACTGGGAAGGACATAGGCTACTTTTTGTCGCGATATAAAATAATCAGGGGGGTGAAATGAAGAATGAAAATTTGTATGGAAAATCCGACTTTTGGCACGGGCGAAATCGCGGGGAACTGCTAGTTTATAGATATTCGAATAGATAAGCTGATTACCGCCCTGGGCTAGGACAAAACTGAAATCGTTTCCTTCTACTAATTTGTAAGACCGTGAGGTGAATCCAACCTTCAGTCACTGAGCCATCCATCATCATCGTAAGCTTGAAGCTAAGCTCTTCTTCTTCTAACTTCAAATTTAAAGGAAATTCAACGATCAAATAGGATATTATTTGTGTGAGAAATCCGACATTTGAGCGAACGAAGTATAGCGATTAAATAATATTTAATCGCTATATTATAGCGATTTAATGTACATCGAGCACGTAACATGTAGAGACGAAATGTCATAATTTTTTTTAGACAAATTCTTATAATTATTTTTATAACTTAAGCAATTATTTTGCAAGTTTTTACGAAATCAAATTGAATTTCGCTTACAAAAATTAATTGACTGTGTCATCCGGTGGGACTCGAACCTACGTCCCTTCGCTATCCGGGCGAGTGCTCTTACCAACTAAGCTACGGAGGACGTTAGTCAGCCGACGAATTTTTTGCAAGTGCTTGCTACGCCAGTGATCTTGTGAGTGAATTCTTTATCAATACCGATCACTGATAAGTTTCGGAGAACGTAATTTCCTTCGCATCTATACATCTATATGTTACGTGCACGATGGTGTAACATAATGATCGATAAACAAAACAAACTGTCGACAGTGTCACAATCACAACTCTTTTGTACCACATCATCTGGCTACATTATGGTAATGTTGCAATATGGAGTGTGGTTTCAGGCGACAGAATTCAGTCCTGAAGCATTTTAGACCCTTAGGACTTTACTCCTGAAGAAATTTAAAGATAAACTAACTCTTTTTATTTATTTCAAAAATAATAAATTAATAAAATATAGACGAATATAGAATTAAATAATATAATACTCCAATACCTCATATTAGAAAAGGAACAACTCTGCCTCTATTAACCCCAGAACCACAACATGGGGCCACCGTGACCCCGCGTCTTGATTTTTTTATTTATTTTTGCGGGAGGTAGACATAGAAACTTACGCATCCCAGTACCTTCCGCTTTTAGCGGTCAGTTGCCATTGCCGCTTTGCGAAGTGCGTACGTTCATTAGTTCCCGAATAAACACCTGTTGGGGTTACCCGCGACCCGTGTTGTTATTAGTGTAAATATTTTTTCTATGGACGTTTATTACATTTTTTGTTTGATAATGATGAATGTTCTGGGGGAAGAAGAGAATAATACCGTCCAGATCCCGCCCAACCATCCCATTAAGAGTGGTCGCTGTTATTTATGTCCTAGGTCTAAAGACAGGAAGGGCAGAGACCATTGTGTGAAGTGTTCTAAAAATCTATGTGCTCAGCACAGGTTACCAATTTGTTCAGTGTGTCTAGTAAATAAGTTTTTTTTATATATTTTTTTGGTCGATACAGTTCCCAAAATGTTTAAAGATATCTATATTGTTTGTGAAAGTTAATAAAGTTATTAGTTTTCTAGAAAAATGTTTTTTTATTTGGGGTCACCGGCGACCCCTGTTGTTGTTTGTGAAACAAAAAAGTATGTTGTGGTTCTAGGGTAATATAAGTATAGCCTAGATAGTATAGCATTTGCAGTTAGGTCATTAGAAAAAAAATTGTTACGTGTTTTTTGCTACGTAGGGTTTCGACATTTAAATCGCATATCGTCATTTTATCTAAATATATAAAATGAAAACTGACTTAATGACTGATTGACTGCCATATCAACGCATAGCTTAAATTACTGTATCAGTAACTTGAAATTTTGCACCGTGCTTCCTTTTATAGTGTAGCTGAGCACTAAGTTTTTTTTTTCAAAATCACCTTTATGGGGGTAAAAAATGGAGAGATAAGCTTGTATGAAACTTTTTCATGGTATTTAGCCATTTGATTAGAAATTAAGAATGACGTATTTCAAGGTTTTTTAAAACTCTTCCTCTGGGTGAAAAGGGTGGAAGTTTGTATGGGAAATGCGACATTTGCGCAGGCGAAGTCGCAGGCAACAGCTAGTTTTGTAATAAAATATTTAAATGGTGATAATTATTAATAGACCGAGGAAGACATAAGTTGTCTAGATGCAATGACCTTCGTTTGTTTGTTCGATCGCCGTTGCAGACCAAGTTGCAGACCTCTGCCACACTAGGAAACGAAAATTAGAAGACCTTCACATAGCTAGCTTCAAAGTCGTGTGAAGTTCAACCACTTATGAACTGAGGCCTCACTCCGGATTACGATGTCCGTATTTTCGAGTCTTTTATTTATTATTTGTTTTTGGGCAACATGAATGTCATATCGATCCATGATTTGTCTACTGTGGCATCCTTTTTGATAAGGTAAATGTTTTGTTTTTATAATTTATGCAAATTTCTTTTACGAAATGAAGTTTCTTACAAAACAAGCACTTAAAAAAAATTTGTCATTATAACCTACTCTGTAGCTCAGTTGCATGGAAGAGCGAAACTGAGCCCACTTGAACCCACGACCTCTCGCTATCCAGGCGATTGCCTGGATAGTGAGAGGTCGAGGGTTCAAGTCCCACAAGAAGACGATCGATTAATTTTCGGCTCACTATTTACTTAGTCCCGTTGAAATTAGGAATTGCCAAATTCAGGGCACTCCCTGTTCCCTGACTCCAACTCCCGGATTTTGTTATCTCATACAGGTAAATTTATACCTTTTCGAGTCCAGCTGCTATATTGCTGGCCTGAGTGACCGTCAAAAGTTTCTAATGCCTAATAATTCCTGAATTCTCCTATTAAAAATAAAAGCGAGGCTAGAGATAACTGTACCTGGGAATGACATACGATAGCTCTAAGGCCCAAGTCTGCTAAAATAAACAAGCTAAATTGTAATAGAATCTTTTCAATTCTAGTATGGGCCAAATGTCAAAATCATGCTATTCAAAATTAAATTTTCGCACACAAAAATTGATAGTTATAAAAATAATTACCATGCTATTTAATTACGATTCTATTACCCACAATTTTGCTAGTTTAATTTAGTAAACTTGTGCCCCTGGTTTCTTAGAAAAGTGAAGTTAAGGCATACCTACCTATAGGGGCTATAGGTAAATAAGTGCTGCCTGCTAAGATCCATATCCATTTAATTACAATCAATCGCACCCTCGTAAGTCCCTACCTAAAAACAGCCTAGAAACTAAAAAACATTCCCCAAGTATTGATGAAATCGAACGCCGGCTCACTGGCGAAGCAAGCACTTACGAAAATTCGTCGACTGACTAACGTCCTCCGTAGCTCAGTTAGTAAGAGCATTAGCCCGGATAGCGAAGGGACGTGGTTTCGAGTCCCACCGGATGACACAGTCGATTAATTTTTGTGAGCTAAATTTAATTCAATTTCGTAATAACTTGCAAAATAGTTGCTTAAGTTATAAAAATAATTATAAACTAAAAAACACTTTGCGTACAATATCTCAAAAGAGATTAGCCAACTGCGCTGGACATACAATAGTGCACAAGTGTGTGCGCAATACACAGGTGCACTCTCTATTACTTTACTCTCATAATTCGGTAAGTCGGCAGTCCGACATGACCGTGGAAAGATCAGGCGCAGGACTAACGGCTTAACGTGCTTTCCGAGTGACGGGGGTGTTAACACCACCAACTTCCTGACTCCGGAGCTGTGTCTGAGTTTTTTCTCCAACATTCTCGGCCCTTACTTTACGTACAACTTACATATCAAATGCGACGATCAAAAGCGATCGTTTTCGTTTTATCTAACGATTTAACGAGCGACCTTAAACCACGATATCCGTAATATCGAACCGATTTATGGTCATTTGTATATTGTGTTGCCAAAATTTTCTTGCGAAAACACTCCATAGATAGGTATGATGTCTTCTGCGTTATTATTATTTTATTTATCCCTACTAATACTATCGGTCAGCCAAGAAAATGGTCTACCACCCTAAGATTGAAAATCGTTCGCGCGTCATTGACCACCAGAGTTAATTTCCCATGCAAAAAATATTCTGACAGCTGCTACTAATAATATGTCATGTGCATCTCTTCCATCGTTTAAAAATGTAAAAGTCCATGAGTGATTTCTACTCTACACATGAAATTTTGAACTGGTAGACAACTTTCTTGGCAGACCACCTTGAATAAGGCTTGTTCTTTTGCAAAATTAATATTTTGTGTGAAAGGAATGTTGAGTCCCAATATTTGCACAAGCAAAGTCATGGGGACAGCTAGTTTTATTTACATGTGTTTGCTTGTAAATTGGACCACATAAATAGCTTCACACTACATGGTTGAAAGGTTCCGTGTTTCTTATGTTTAAGTTTTCACTACAGAGACAATAAGTTAAGGTGGTTTAAGTTTTCAATAAGTAATCAATATATAAAACTGACCCACATAAATGAAAGCCACATACATAACTAACTATATAATAAATCAATGAACTATGCACATACATATTAGACCTGTCAAAGGAATGCAAAGTTGATATGATTATACATGCTATACGGATTTTCGGCAATGTTTTAACATCAGAACACCCAGTTTTGAATCTGGTTCTTTGGATTAGATAAATAAAAAAGCCTTTATTTGCCATTTTACAATTGCATTACAATGCATTTGTTGATTTTTTAAATTTGGCCCCCTCTTAGGGTAAAGGCCTCCTCCAACACTTTCCACACCTCTCTATCTTTGCAAGATAAGATAAATACCATTACTTAATTAAGTTACAATCTCATATTTACTTCAATCAATTTGTAGGGTGCAAGAAGTTCTTACAATCTTAACACTTATTATTCTTTTAGACTTTTTCCACATTTACATAATACAGAATTTAATTTAGGAATATAAATACCAATGATTACAATTTTAGTTTCTTTAGGTAAGAACCTAAAAAATTGATTTGTTTTGAAAGTGAATAGAAAAAATATATTTAAACAATTTTAAATATACCAGACTTGACCAGTACCATTTTCCACTCCAGACTTAATTATCATCCATCATTCATATATAGTTTGTAACAAAAAGAAAAAATATATATGTAAGTGTATAATTCGTCAAGTTCACCCATAACACTCCTGCAGAATGAAATATGTGACGCATCAACTTTTCAGACTACAATTTTATATTATGATAATGAAGTTAATTGTTTAGTTATTGTCTATTATCATAGAGTAAACACTAACAGAAACAGCAATCTATTATCCTACATTTCTAATGAAGTATATTTTTATTGTATGTTTAAGGTAATATGGAGTACCTACTTCTAAAATTCAGTTTATTCATGCATTTAAACCCAACAAGGTGCTACATGCCCCTTGTTATGCCCCACACATCAAATAATCTAATGTTTTATGGCATGTAATACTCATATTCAAATTATTGAATTTTATCCAAGAAAAGTGTGATTGTACAGGTGAATCTCAAACTAGATTAGAATAGGCATCAATGAAAAAAAATAATGCGGTAAATTAATCAAATAATAAGAAATAAGCAAAATAAGAATTAAATTAAATTAAAAACTTACAAAACATACAAAAACTACAGGTGCCATCTCTAATGATGATTGAAGCTGAAACAAAATTGATAACAACAAATGAGTGTGATTCGTTAGTGAAAAAATAACAAAAATTATAAAATAGTGCGAGTGTCAACAGATGATAAAATAGGTATTAATAAGACAGAATTAAGACCTCACCTTAATGTTGACACCAACAATTGATTAATAGGCTCTAGAATATATAAAAAAAAATCATTTGTTACACTCATAAAAAACATTATTATTCATTAAATAATAAATAAAACACCTTATACGACGAGAATGCTTACTCGATTCACCGTCAGTATTTTAGCACGCAAAACATGACACCATGTCACTGATTATAATTAAAATAGTTTCCTAGATATTTTCATGCTTGAAAACACAGATTTTAATAACCAAAGCATAATCTTTTTTCTTCACACGTAAATTTTAGATTAACAAAAAATACACAAATCTAATGTCAACAAACTGTCATGTCAAAGCAATGGGCTAAAAAAATGAATCAATCAAAATGTTAACGTTTCGTTTCACGCGCGTAAAGGTCTGTCTACTACACTGACCTCTATCTAACAGTAACTATTATATATTCTGTGCCTCTACAAAATTCTCAGAAATATTCATTGAGCAGACAAAATTGCATACTGTCAGTGTGTCTATCTAATATAATTGTTACCCAGAGGTAGCAGCAGACTGCTACCCGTAGAACGGAACGACAGGAATTGGAGCCGCAGCACTTCGGCTTCGGGCAGGGTAGGTGCATTTCCACCAGTAACCACCTGTACCTCTACAGAATGACCTTCAGCGATTACTGTTTTTAAAGATATTTTCGAAATGTATACTATACCTACTATCGGTATATTTAATTAAATGCAATGTATCGATGGAAATGTAGACAAAGGTTGAATTTAGATAAGATAATGATTGTTCTCGCAAATCTGTAAAAATACCTCAATAGGTTCAACAGAACAAAGATTCACGTTCTTACGGGTTACGTTATAGGTATTATTCATATACTGATAAATTATATTACTGTAAAAATGACAACAGACGACTAGAGATCTGAGCTTCGATTATTAGGAACTAGGTGCTAAGTAGAGAATTTCAGGTATTTTTAATTTTAGTAATCGGTCGGTACCTATATGTATTTTGATTTGCTACTATGGTGCTGCCCAGCCATTTTAACTCTCATCGTTCCACATCTTCTTAGCTCACCTCTGCTCTGGTGGAAACGCCGTAAAGCTTTATTTTCACTTAAGTTTTATTACATGCCAGATTAAAGTGCATAAAAGGTCATTCACCCTGACCGCTACCAAAACTGCTAAAACGTTGCAATACGGTACGTACGTACGTATTGTTTGTCTTATAAAATAGCGATACTTACGACTTTTGAAGGATTTCATACCACGACCTCGTCGAAAAACGAGATCACCGTTAAAACACAAAAAATCTGGTTCTATTTATTGTTTGTTTCATTGGCGGTTATGAAAAATAAATATTTTGATCATTATAAAGTAAGGTATCTGTTTATAACTAATATTTACAAAACTCATTTAAGACATTTAGTCTAAGTACTAGGTATTGCTTCCAAAACCCAATATTTATCATTTCTATTGCCATAGTCTCAACTGTGTTGCCACAAACAGAAATGCAATAACCGGAAATCACGATTCATTAAGGTTCAGTAGGGAGTAAAAAATAAAATTCCATTTGTGAGAAACATTTTATTTGCAGTTGTAAAAACTGTACAAGTCCTAACAAACTTATAAATTAACATTATATTATGGACCTTCGCATGGCACAGCTGACATAAGCCACAACTCTCAATACATTGGACAGAATCCTATACTATGTTGCAAGTTGCAACTTACTTTTTCAACATTTTCTATAAAACATCAGTCAATATTTTTGATATTAACAATTGATATTTAATCCCAATTAGAATTGATTCAAGCGATATGATTTAAAAACTTCAAAAATTCACAACTGGATAATATTAACCAGCACTCAGGCACAAAGAAATGTTTGGAAATAAATTTTAATGAAATATGGAACACATGATTCAATCGCTCCTTAATCTAATGGGGAGTAAAAATGTAAAATACATATAAATTATGTACATTATCAAAGCACCGTTTTTGACACAGGCATGGCATTGTAATATCAATTGCTTTCTGGATAAGTACAATCATTTAACCACTCGATTGAATTAATGTTTTCCAAATTAATATTAGATTATAAAAAAAACTTGAAATTTCAAAATGACTTGTTTTTTTTGTTCTAAATAAAATCTGTAATATTGTACTTTGATATTTAATACTAAGACCCAAGGTAACCAAATAGATTTTAATTCTGCAACTCTCTGAAGCTAGCATGGCTAGCTTGGGCCTAAGAATCAGCATCATGTTAGAGCAAGCAATTTTATATATCAATTTGGAAAACCTTTACTGTTTTTGACGTTATTCAAAAGCAAACTTACAGTACAAGTTAGTACAATATGATTCACTAATACGGTTAAAATGAAACAAAAATTTGATAATAATGCTTACATAAACAAAACTTGTTCTATGGAGTATAATATATTCGAATTATTTTTACTTACTATGTTAAAATGTATTAACAATTATAATAAGGGTCAACAAAATCTCTAAAATAAAATCATATTTATATACATTGAAACTTAGCTGATATAATGACAATGATGTTGGTACAAGCAATAGAACGGGTTTGATGCAAGTATGTACCTACAGCTATTAATGTTTTTAAAGATATTTTCGAAATGCATATACCTAGTCGGTATTCATAATGAAATGCAATTTATCGATGGAAATGTAGACAGAGGTTGAATTTAGATAATATAATGTTTGTTTTCGCGTTTAGCAAAGTATATTACTTTAAAATTTCATTAAATCTATCTAAAAGAAAAAAAACTGTAAAAATACCTCGTAGGTAGGTAGGTGTAAATAGAACAATGGATTCACCTTTTTACATAGGTATTCTTAATCGGTACCTAAATTTTTTTGCAAGTAAATCGCAACCCGATACATCTGATAAATTATAATACTGTAAAACTGACAACAGAAAATTGCTTATAGATTTTTATAAGGTCACTTAACCATATACACCAATAAATTATTATACAGTGAGCATTTAATCTTAAAATTTCGCTCCAAACTATGAACCAAATTTATTGTCAATATAAAGTTGACTAAATCTATCATAAGCAATTGAGCGTAAATTTCAAACATAAGTTGCGAACTTTATTCATAATTTATAATTACTATTTAGAGTGATCTGTGAAGCCCACGTACCACTTATTTACGATCGATTGCCACAACTTTTCTGAACTGACTGACACATAATTTATAGTTCATCAAATCAAATGGTTGAGTCAAAGTTAAAAGAATGATTAATAATTAAAACAGATTTACAATTTAACCCTACACCTGGCATAGTGACTATGTGTTGCTTTTCTTTACTTTACATAACACTGTATATACAAAATCATAATAAATCGTTTCAAATCGTTATATAACGGGTAAGACGTAAACCATAATTCGTTGCGATACAACACGAAATAATAATAATAAATTTCTATTAAACATTCAACAACTAAAGACTAAAAAGTTAAAGTGTTGGGCGTTTTGCGTCGAATAATGATAGTGTCATTATTTTATAATAAATAAATAATGACACCCAGTGTCATTATATTGTTGACAATAATGATAGTGTCATTATTTTATAATAAATAAATAATGACACCCAGTGTCATTATATTGTTGACAATAATGATAGTGTCATTATTTGGCGGGAATAGTGTTGGTAGAAGCGCGGAACACTTTCGAGGGGTAGATTTCTTAGACGAGATGCCATAACAACGCTAAGTAGGTGATAATAACATGTTTTAGGACAATCTGGTGTAACTTAAGAGTCTTTAACCTTTCGTATGCAGATACGTCAATCCACGCAAAAATTTAATTGACATTAATTTTCTGGAAACGACGGCATACGAGCGATTAAATACCACATGGTAGCCCTAAACCAAGTAGTAGTCATCCTTTTCAGATAATATTAAGAATTAATTTGATTTTCAAGTACACTAAATGTTTGGTCTAGACATCCCATGAAGTCGTCAACGTAGCTAAATTTGGCGACTTAGTTTATCCGTGTGGCATCTTGTCTAAGCGTCTATAGGCCGGCTCATATAGGTCGCGTGAAGTTCGCCGGGAACATGCCTTTCTCGTTCGTCGTTTCTTTGATGCCCATTAGCCAGCCCTCCTCCTGTGAATACATACAGAAAATATTAGTTTTTTCTTTGACAGGTTTTTTTTATTTGATGTCAGAGGGTGCCTTTATGACCTATGTGATAATTTACAATCTAATCTTGGCAGATTTTTATCTTAAGGAGGTCCCCTTCATCTAAGATTAATGCATTAACTTAGTAGTAAATTGTTAGTCAATTTTCGTCAAATTATGTATTGTGGAGGACGGGGATGTTGCGGACGAGAGACGCAAGCCGATGTGGTGTCTCTCGACAGACAGTTGCACACCTATTGTCTTGCCCTACACTGCACACGTAGGACCTGTACAACGCTACGGATAATGCAAATATAAAACAAATGATTTATTGCAAACATTTCAGTTGCGATCGAGGAGTTCTTTTGTTTTATATTTGCATCATCCGTAGCGTTGTACAGTGGCCCTAGCATGAGTTAAACAACATATCATTATCGCGGCCGTTTATCGTATTTTGACAGCGTTATATCATTAGTCTACCGCTGCTAACATGTCATGCCATTTATGTCATGTCTAACTGTCAAAATACGAAATACGATAGAAAACGATAAAATTGTCTACACACTCTAACATGAGTCTCTTTTATTTGTCTATTTTAATCTATTTTTGTCATTTTCGCATGACATATTATCGTGGTCACTTGGTGCTAACGACAAAGGAAAAAACTTGATTAAAGTCGGTAAAAAACTGTGTAAAAGGCGAAAAATATGTCCGTACCATAATACCATTATATATTTTGTGTTAAACGCATATGACGAACGACCAGTGTAAGAAACACGACAGAAACGCATCGGTGATATTTGCGATCAAGTCGATTTTTGAGAGTGTATTTCAGTCACTTTGGCGAATATTTAAGCCCATGGATACTGATATTTCACATCATTGACAGGCTTAGCTTGGCCCCAACTAGTCTTTAAGCCTTCTAGCGGCTAGAAGGCTTATAGAATCTAGCCTATTTGAAGGTGAGATCTCCAATATAAACACTTACGGAAATCATTTATCACAAAGAGCTCTTTCACCTACACAAAAGCAAAGAATAGCTGTTATTGTTGTGTTTTATAAACTTACAAAATACTGTATTGAAAACAGAACCTAACCTTTTATAATGTATGTTATTTTACATAGGTAGGATAGGTTAGGTAATCATTATTTTTGTTTCTTAGGGTCTACCTATGTTGCCTCCTTTTGACCCATGAAAACAACAGCAAATTGGACAACACCGCTCTCTGTGCTAAGCCCAAACTACTGTAAGCAGTGTCTACAGTCTAGGACCAGTAGTAGGAAGCATATATTAAGTGTATGTAAATCGGTGAAATAAATTGTGAAAACTTGCACACTAAAATATCTTAGATATGTAAACTTCCTTAATGTAGCTTTGTGCACTAAAAAGTATTCCAGGCAATATCTGCGCCTAACTTGCTTTTAAATAACTTATGGGGAGCCTACTTTTACCTACGTACCATATACTTATATACCTCATTATATATAAAGGTGGATAAAAGTAAAATTAATTGAAGTAGAAAAATCATTAGTCAAATAAACAATAATATGTAATTTTATAGAATAATAATAAGGTATTACAAACGATAAACCTTTTCTTAAAATTTTAATACGATAAGTCTTATCACCATAGTCTCCACTGCTTCTTACAAGTCAACGTTGACTGCGATGACATTTTCTGAAAAATAATACATACTCTTTAATACTATGTTTTTCATGATATCTTTTGATTTTGTTACAGGTGACTCAAGGTATCTATTAAAGGTGGAAAATGTTGAAAGCAATTAAATCATAATAATTATGAACAATCAAATGAACATGTCAATAGAACCTGCATATTTACTAACATATCACAAGCTTGAAGGGATCAAAAATTATTCACAATTACTATCAAAGTGATGCATGTTGGTACTACTACAAGTATTCTGTGAAATAAACTTTTCCTTACATTTGAATCCAATTTTGTTCTGTTCCAGCGTACCTTCCAAAATTAAATCCTGAAATACAATGTAAACACATATTATTATTTAATAAACTAATATGTATTTTCTTTTTGTGCATACTTAAACGTCTAAGTATGTAGGTATAGTTGGTTTAGTTACTACCAAATTTTCAAATACCAAAGAAAACACTATGACAAAATGTTGCATGTCTGCTTAAATGCTTCAATACTTACTGTTTTTCACTGCTCTACTGAGCGATATGGACCCAGTTCGTCCAACCAATATAGGCCTAAGGTAATCCTACTGGTTGCTCCACCTTAGCAGCTCCTTGAGGAGTCAGGAAGGTAGCAAAACCCAGGTGCGCTTTCATGTATGATAAGTAATCTGTACCTATATTACATCACAGTTTTAAAAGTAAATGATCATATTAGTTTATTTTCCATTTGTTAGTTTAATAACACAATTTGTTGGAAAATATTAATGGGTACGCCTTTGACTTTGATTTATAAAACAGAGGCCCTACTCCGATTGACGTTGTCCGTATTGTCGACTTTAGCCGTCCCTGTCACTCACGCCAGAATGACATCGCTACCGAGCGAGATGGCTATCGGACATCGTCAACTAGAGTAGGGACTCGACTGTCAAAACTATCAATGTCATGTCAAAAACAGATGTAAGTAATTTAGTTTTAAATCGATAGTCGTGCTTGGGATTAAGTGTTTAAGCCAAATCGGTAGTAAAATTGAACGAATGATTGAATATCAACGAAATGTTGTATATAATCTGTGGTCGTGTGGATAAAGGCTTCTCGTGGGAAGTATTTCTATCGTAAGTGGTTGCCATGTTAGGAAAAATGATAAAATAAGACACGATGACAAATTTTCTTATGTCTAACGACAATTTAACGATGTTGTGCATCTTAGCCCAACTGGTCCTACGTGTGCAGTGTAGGGCAAGACAATAAGTGTGCCATTGTCTGTGGAGAGACAACACAGGCTTGCGTCGTTCGTCCGCATCATAACCCTATCTGTACATACATGTTTTCCTTGCTTCGGCAGACTTATGTCTGCAGTCTATTTAACGACTTCCAAATTTGCCAAGGTAGACGATGCCAGGGGGGAAATCTGATCCGTCAGCGGAATAGGAGATGTGGGGTATCCTTCCAAAAGCTTATCCGGGTCGGATTAGCTTCGCCGTCTAGACACCTTTTTGACGAAGCTAACCGGCCTATTAAACCTCTGGACTGCCGGCATACTGACCTGCTCGTCGGGGTCGTCGTACTCCACGACGCGGATGACGTCGCCGACGTCGAACGACAGCTCGTCGGAGTCTTCGCGCGTGTAGCGGTAGGTCGCGCGCACGCGGTACAGCGTGCCGGCCGGCAGGCCTGACAGTGTCGCCCCTATAACGATGCAGTGGTTAAACTAGTACACTTGTAACGTGGCAAATGTGACAGGCTGATAGTGCGATAGATGAGACATCTCGGGCGATTTTTCTCCGAACTAATCAGAGCTTGGTACTGACATGAATAGAGTCAATTTAGACGTATATTTTTTGAATATGAATTAGAAGATATTAGAAGAACAATCTTTTAAACAAACCATTTATAATATGTAAAGATGTAAGTGATTTTTTTTGACAAAATTTGTTCAGGAAAATACGAAGGCATTCAGTGCCATGGAAATTTGACGATTTTTTTTCTTTACTTAATAAAAAATACAGTTGAAATACAAAACGATTCGTCCTTTAGAAACCCAGGGTCAATAAAAAAAATGTCTTAGTGACAACCAGCCATAAAAAGAGGACCACAGAACTTAAATTGTAACTGGACAGTTAACAACTAAGCCAGTTAACGCCCGAAATTAAATGGAATATTTTAAATCTCTAAAATCGTTATGATACAAATAGGATTTAATATAATTGAAACATGTAAAATATACAAAAATAAGAAAAACACATAAAAAGCAAAGCAAGCAAACTATATACATAATTAGTACAGCATAACCATACATACATAGCGTTATAAATACAATAAAAATACAAGATTACCTTCTCGACAATTATAATCCTAATAGAAATAAATCAGCATAAATAATTATAATAGTATTACAATAAAATATATATTTATATCATACAGAAGACAAAAATTTAATTAGGGTGAAATAGAACAATTAATATAATAACTTACAATGAATATTATTAGGTTAACCTTCAATGACTATAATATTTCCATTATAATGACATCAGTTACAACCTTGTCTCATATAATCTAATTCAGAGCCCATTCATGCTATGTAGTGTTAAAGATATTTTTAATTTTAGTTAAAACTTGAGATTTTCCAGTTGAATTCTACTCACGCTCTAATTAGTACAAAATAAATAAAATTGTACAGACGTGACCGCTAAAGGGTTAAGAACAATTTTAGTATTTCATTAGATCCTATTTTTTGGACAAAATTATTTTATTATTATTTTGTATTTTTTAAACAATTCTTAGCAGCCAAAACATACTATTTTAATTCCATGTTTTTTTTTCAAACGGCCAGTACTATTGATTGTAATTTTACTGTTACCAAAAAGTTTACAGCATAAACAGTGTTACGTGAGGCCATTGAAATAAGAAAACATCCTGGAAATAGAGAAGATGGTTGAAAAGTTTCATCGGCATAGGATCCTATTTTAGCGAAAACCAGAGCCACACCTCGCACTGCACGATCTCACGAGGAACGTAAATTATTATTAAACCTTCACGTATCATGTTTCCAGACACAATAAAAAAATAATTGCTATCAACCTGCCCGCAGGTCTTATGGGGTTTGACAGGTTAACGAGTGATGGTCGACTTTTCATCACGGACACTGTCAAAAGTGTTTGAAACGCCATGTTTTAATTAAATGTAATTATATCACGAAGTAATCCGTAAAATGGTTTTATCGAGTTCGTCTATTCGCGTAAACGTAAGAAACAAATACATACAGTACGTATTATTTTCAAATCCATGTTTTTTTCAACCGGTCAGTACTATTGGTTGGTACTGTTACCAAAAAGTCTGGATTCAATGGGCATTAGTAGTGAGCTATAACCAAAAGGGCTGCCACAATAGACCAATCACTGGTCGAGCGGGCTTGTACTTGGCTTAAATTTTCAATAATAATAATACCAAAAAGTCTACAGCATGAACGGGCTCTAACTCTCCTTTACTCACCAACAGGTATGTCATAGACCTCATCCTTGGTCGCCCCGTCTTTCTCGTCCCTCGCCTTCGGTTCGTGCTCGCCGTTATTATTCGTTCTCTCCGGAGTGACGGGCGGCGACCCTGGGATGCGTTCAGTCGGTTGGTCGGGGTCACAGATCATAGGAAGAAGATATATGTAATAACTCGGTAATCCTTCGCGAACTGGGGCCAGGCCTGTGTAACTCCCCGCGTTGGTAGCAAAAACGTACCTACGTGCAGCGACCCACCGTGGTGGGCTATTCAAGTTGGGAATCGCGAGCAAGCAGCGACACGCGCGCGCGTTTTATTCACCAGCGGCACGCGGCACTACGTTACTGGCTGGACGAGCATGAATAAAGTGCTAGAAAGGTGCGCTAGATTGCGTTAGTAGCTTTTTGTAGCTGTCAACCCTATCGCGTCGCATCATAGTACGAATCGTACGATTCAGAGTTATAAAAATGAAATTATCTTGCAATGTATTTCTGTAGGTATCCTAACGAAAATGTGCTCGACTCTGAGGCGAATTAAATTATACTATATCGTTGACGACATTGAGTAGATATTTCTTTGAATTTAATTGCAAAGTCCAACTTCTGTACGGAGTACTAGTAATTATTCTGTGCCAGGGCCAAATTTATTTATGTGTGGTACAACTACTAGAACACTTTTGTAAGCATAGAAAGTCAACGCTCATTGGCGCGCAGTGCTCTCACACAATTGGCGGTGAAATGTGACCAATCCACCGCACGGATCGATATTTCGTTTAGGCCATGTCGCGTTTACGCATATCACGCCCCCATTTCATATCTCTTCTTTCTATGATCTGAGTGTGGGGTGTTAATAGGATTTTATTGAGCTGGTGAGTCTGTTAAATTATCTATACGTGACAGCTCTGGTGTAATGACTAGATGATGGTGATGATCTACACGATGTAGTTTGACAAGTTGGTGCGTGACCTTCCTGCGGTCGCCAGAGGTGCGGGGGGCGAGACACGCTAGACAACAGTGTGGACGGGGATTTTTCGGAAAAAGGATTTCCTAAGACAGTCGCGTGTGACTGTCTCTTCATTAACCTCCGCACGTCTTGCGGAGGCACAGTATGGTCCTTATATATTTTACCTTAAACCGGGAATATTTTCTACATTAAGTTTAAGATTAATAGTAGAAAGGTTTCAGTTTCCTTTTACAAGTGGCCTGGTAATTATTATTTGTTGTAACCTTAATAATGCGTTATTATTACGTATGATATGATATGATAAATGATGATTTCCAGGTACACTTGTAGGTTGATTATTACTTACCACTTCAAAATAATACATACAATATTTTTCGTTTGAAAGTTTACACCAACAACACTGTGTATAACACCTAGCACACCGACATCCTAGCCTATTAACTACCACCCTGTTTATAACACCTAATAGAAAGCCTACTTTAAATCCTAGCTTACACAATACACATTTATCTATCAATCTATCACTGTATATGTATAACATCTACGGAACAGACTACTAGAGAGTAGTAGACTGGTAGAGACCAGTGTTGCTTATCGATAGTCGACTTAATATCAATAGTATCGATACGACAATATAGGGCAATAGTATCGATAACCATCAATAGTATCGAAAGTTTAAGCACAATTAAGGTCTGATAGTATCGATAATTTAATTTAACTACCGATAGTGCTACATCAATAGTATCGATACTACTGATACAATCGAAAGATTGTCGATAGTTATGCAACCCTACTCCCTACACAATACACATCCTCGGCCACTCAGTAAACACTCACCGACGGGAATATCATACAGCTCCTCCACTTTCTTATCAGTGTGCTCCACGTTGTTCACTTCGTTCACTTTGTCCTCGGAGTTCTGTCTGGCGGGCACAGCGGGTGTGGCGGGTGTGGCGGGCGAGTCAGGTCGCGAGTCGGCGAGGTGGGCGGGGTCGGCGGGGTGTGCGGGGGGCGCGTCCCCGTTGAGCGCGCACGGGGTCGAGGGGGGAGCTACGCGACATGCATTGCACACGTCACTACATGCGTCGGTTGTTGGCGGTTGCTGATTCGTGATTGGTATAAGTGAGCGTGAGATTGAGACTGAGTGGGCTAGTATCCGAGTGGTCTAAAATTAAATAAGTATTCTTAATACCAAATGTGGCGCAGTGGCGGCAGCGCTTTGGTAGTGGTACCGAAGTTAAGCAACCCACGGCGCGGTCGTGATTGGATGGGTGACCATTCCGACCATTCAAGCGACGTCCATGACAAGCATCTCCGTGCTTCGGAAGGCACGTTAAGCATTTGGTCCCGGCTAATATCTATTGGTATCAGTTGTTAAGCCTAGTCAGAGGACCTAGGACGGCTTGATAACATCTGACAGCAAGGTTTGTCACTTGCCTTACAGACACCTCTCCACTAATCCGCACCTCCTCATAGTTGAGGTGAGGCCTTTTCCCAGCAGTGGGATATATATAGGCTGACTTTAAAACAAAATGTGCCCGATTCCTTGCAAATGTATGAGAGATTCAGTCAGAAAGAAACGCGTTAAAAAAGTTAACTTTTCAGGTCTAGGTCTTTTTGGACCTAGTTATCTAGGTGGTGGGCGATCTTCATACAGAAAATATTAATTGTTTAGACTTTTCTCAACTAAAAACAATTGATTGAGTGCGTACTTTCAGCATTACGATCAAATTGTATTATTTTTGACTCAAATGCAATTTATTACTGCTCATGAAAATATGCGTGATTTATTTCACCGATGCACTTGCATCCTTGCCAACCGATTGCATTCAAAGCATAATGGGAATACTTCGGATACATTAAATTAAATGTTTTTTATAGCAGTCCATCTCACGTCACCTCCTTTGTAACCGATAAATGGTAAATAAACAACCATCAACAACCAATAAGTTTGACACAAAACACAATAAATTATTGCAAAACACAAGAAAGTAGCATCTGAATTTTATAATACCAGTAATATGAGATAGATAGTATTTTGGACACTCTTCATAAAGGGACTTTTCTAAAAACATTAGTATATAAATGGAAAACTAACATTTGAGCTTATTTACTCTTTAAAATTAACATTTTAGTCTGATTTTTTCAAATCGTTGTAAGATCATAGTATCATATAATGGCCTTTTTAATTAAGGGTGTTAAAATTTTTTTATCCAACTGCCTAAGAGACATATTGATGTTTTAAAATGAACTTGAATCCTATTTTAACACCTCCAGGGCTTATTTATCAATTTTTTTAATTATTTGTTAAGGCTCCACATCATAAGATAGACACTATCGCTAAGGCGCCACTACATCAAAACATTCGGGTTAAAATCAACGACACACGACAGCGGTACAGCCACTCATCAACAAACGCGGCACACACGCATTGACAGTGTCATCAACTCACTCTGCACGGTGTTGGTGGGCGAGGGCGCGTTGCCGTTGTGCGAGTTCACGTTCGAGTTGTTGGTTGTCGGCGATACATTGTTGGCGTTCACTTTCTTGCTGTAGGAGCCGCGCTGGCAGTCGGTGGCCAGTTTGTCTGTAATGGCTTCGAGTTCCGCGAACACCTTAAAGGGTTGTTAAAATTATAATTAAAAAATAAACCGGCCGAGTGTAAGTACTGTAAGTAGGACTCGAGCGCGAAGAGTTCCGTAGCATTATCTATACAACATGAGACACTTATGTCTAGCTATCACAGTTCGTGAGCCAGGTGATAGACAGAGAGACGGACGGACGTGGGGTCTTGGTAATAGGTTCCCGTTTGTACCCTTTGGTAAACACGCTAGTAAATATCCAAGGGATATTTCTGGATTTTTAGAAACAGCTCGAGGTCAGGAAGTTGGTACTGTTCGGAAGTTGGTAGACCCACGGAAAGCATGTTAAGCTGTTGGGCCTTCGCTAGATCTCCTTTTGGTAATGTCGGATTGCCGTCTCACCGATTTTTTTATTAATAGGCAGACATTTGACCGCAATCTCAGCTGATGGTAAGCGACTATGCAGGCGAAGATGGGCCATGTCTGTCTAGACAACAGCGTATTCGCTCTTTTCTCTTTTGAAGGAATCCAAATCTTAGTGTTTAGGTAACACTTCAGCCGGCAATGAATTTCTCTAGCCGTACTTGGGACCAAAGTGTATGTCTGATAGTCAACACGATTCCGTACTTCGAAGGGCACATAGACGACTGAAACAAGCTTCTATTTCTGCTATTAGAAGTCTTGTTTACTAGCCCACACAGATTCAGTAACAAAAATGTCACCGTAATTTAATGGAACCAAGAGTAAAGAGGAATGTCTGAAGACATGTTATCAAGACCACAAAATGTGGGACCGAAACGCAAAAGCGGAAGGGTTTGAGTGGAATTGAAAAGAGAGGGAAAAAAAGAAGATACCTTAAGGGTGGGATTTGTGTGTTGGCGTGGAACAGCAAAATTATAGAGTTAAAGAGAAAAAAAACTGAAACATACCTTGGAGCTTTCCGAGTGGAACAGCTGCTCAGCAGAGAACAGCGTTTGCAGGTTGTTGACGTAGAAAAGAACGCGTGAGTCGTATAGAGCCGGCAATTCGTCGTGGAGTTCAGAGTTTAGGACCTCGTACGTCCTCTTAGCTTCTTCTAGCTGTTCCCTGCCCTTTGTTACCTGGAAATCAAATAGTGGTGTAAAAGTTCTGGTTCTGGGAGACCTAATACAGGGACGACTTTCGCGGTCGAGTTGTTTGCCAACCGGTTTTCATTGTGCCGCCATCTCCGAGGATCGGTTTTGATATCGGTTCAGGTCAATTTAGATAACCATATTTGCAATACTGTATCGGGTTTGGCTGTTGTGGTACCACAATTATTTATAATTTAAAAAAGAAACAACTCATTAAAATAAAATAACCAGAATCTCCTACAGGAGTGTACGATACCTACCAGCTGATATCATTGAAGTTTATTGACATTCTGACTCTGTGAAATTTGCTAACCCGAGAATGAGGGAAATACTATTCTTGACACGCCTGATATATGATATTGTAATTTGAATGTGTTTTTAAGTCCTGGCATCAGGACTTAGTTTCTAGTACGTTGATCATGTTATTGCTTGAACGAATGTAAAAATATATGATTAAATACGGTTATTGTAACTGCAGATGCCAATCACTTAGTATTTAATCAGCGCTTTTAAAGATAATGGTGGAGGAACATTTTTGGAGGAAAAAGTGTGCCATTTTACCTTAACGTCATCCCTTCTCTTCGCCGCGTTTGCCTGTAGGTTTTGGAAGCTATGCCTTTGGCTGTCGTAGTCCACCAGTTTGCGTCCTCGTTTCTCAACTTTTTTCTGGAACACAAGAATAGGAAATCAATATTCTGTACAAAATCTGCGTCAAAATGTGACGCTATAGAGTAAAGCCAGAAAGAAAGACATTGCATAGCAAATTTCCAAGACAGGAGCAGGATTGCATGAATCAAATGACAGCCAACTTCTGGTGTGATGCTTAGACAAGTATTAGCGTAAACAAAATCGATAGCATTGGCTAAATGCCGAAGCTGTGGAGAGAAAACTAGAGACTGAGTACCTATGTAGAGTTACATAAAGCACGAGTTTCTAGAATTCGAACTTTTGACAACTCACTTTTAAAATTTTTGCATACAAAAACTCATCGAGTGCTTTCTGCACGAGTAAGCCAGCGATTGAAGTAGTATCATTAATGAAAACATACCCTGGCTCACTGGCGCAGCAAGCACTTACAAATATTCTTCGAGTGCCTAACGTCCTCGGTAGCTCAGTCGCTCGGATAAGATTGTGGGTTCGAGTCGTACCTGAAGACGCCCGATGGACTTTTGTGTAAACGTGCAAACAAATTGCTTAAATTATAAAATAATTGTGACTCACTCTGACTTCAGGAAACTGGTTGGTGTACGTGTTGAGTGGTATCAGCACTTGGTCGCCGAGCTTGTGCGAGAAGTCCTGCCAGAGCATCTCCATGTTCTGCGCCTGCACGTATAGCAGGTCGTGGCCGGACCAGCCACTCTCGTACACCTCCGTGATCGCCTCCATTAGCGATTTGGACGCTGTTTGTACAGCTGCAAATAAGAACAATGAAGTTTTTACTGGTCTTTATTGGGCTGCCAGCCCTCCTGACCTGTTCCCGTAGACAAGATGCAATCCAATCTAACGCAAAAAAAATGTATGAAACTGGCATAAGGCATCGAAACATCACGTGACTTTTGCATACATATTTTGACATTCCGGTGGGTAGTTGTAAATCGCTGTAGAAAAATTGCATCTTGTCTTAGCGCCCTAGCTTGCGTTTTAAAAAAACTGACAGCCTTCTCTGCACCGTGAAGTAGTTTTAGTTCAAATAATCTTCTATCAAGGACGTTGCTGGTTTTCTCATAAAATGAATACTACTTGGTTACGAGTTTACGAGGATAACATTTGATATGAAAGGAAAACTATAGGTCCCTGAATAGTTAACGCACATTTGAGCCGGTTAAGTTTGTTGGTGAGCTTAGCTAGCCAAGTTGCAGTAGTTTTGCTGATTAATGATTATTATAATAACTAGTTGTTTGGAATTTAAGCGTGTGTTTTCTAAAATTAAATAAGTGAGCAACTGCCTATTACGAGCTTTACACGGGTATTGAATTTCGTTTTCGATATTTCGATGTTAGTGCTACAGGAAATAATAGTCTTGCGCTTAAATAAGCATCAGAACAGAAATTCTGTTACAACTAGTCAGCCAAAACATCCGGTTTCTGAAAATGTTTGTAGTTACAACTGAACAATAACTGTAGTATAATAGAATCAGAAGATTTAGTCTTATCTTTTCTTTATTGCGGAGATAACAAAAAAATACTATCTCATTTAATTTTTTTTTGTTTTTTATCCTTTTTCAAAAAGGTATTTGATCGAACACCTCATTGAAGCGTAGGGTAGGCGGGGTCTAAGCTGGTTCATATCTGCCAAATAAAAGCCTATTCACTTCTGCTTTACAGCGACCCGGTTTGTACTCTGTATAGAAGATATTAGCAGATAGTGAGTCCTTAGCTGTTCGCATCAATTAGAAAAACCCAGAGGTCATGGACAACAGTGTTACCTTCATTAATGATAAGGAAGACAAAGAGAAAAATATAATTACTATTAAAACCTCACCTCTTATACATCTTATGTAGTTGTTGAATTCCTTCTGTAGCCTCGTGGCTTGCTGGTGCTGTCGGTTGAAGTTCTGCAGGTGCTCCTCGAATATGTCGTCCAGGGTCCGATCCACTTTGCCCAAGTTCTGGAGGAGCTGGAGACAAAAGAAACAAACTGTTACTCAAGAGAACGACATTCACCGTCACTTGTTCGAAGGTTGGGGTGAGAATCGGAGTGAGACAGACTTAAGCCATATTTTTGACTGTGGCTATCCCTGTCACTCATGCCGCACAAAACAGCGTGAGTGAGCATCGCACTCATTTATGGCTTATGTCGGATACGGAAAGTCTTCAAGATTAGGACCACTGCCTCGAAGGCTCTGCTACTGAGGATGAGGTATGGCTATGCGATGCAATATTTCTGATCTGAGAAATATCTCATAATTTTGCAACTAAAGGCACAAGACCTAGCTAGACACTGGCAATACAAACTCCGGCAGCAAGTGAATTTATTTGTTATTCAAACCAATGAAATATGGCTTGCTTTTGTGTTTGATCTTTCACTTCAGCCCTTTATTCCGTCAAGAGCTTATTTCACTGGAGTCCATTGAATTCCTTATTTGGAGTTGCTGATTTACTAACGTTAGGTACCGACACATCATTTGTATACGGGAGAAATTGCTTTAAGAATTTAAGTCTACTTCTTAGGTACCTATTCAAACAGCCTATTGAAAGGCAAGACAAAAATTTGTAGGATCTGTGTCATAAAGGTGGACTATCTAACTTCATTTAAACACGACACTAAGGTCGATCTGTCATATGCAATTTGCAATGAACACAACCCAATACGCTTTGCATAGTTTAATCTATAACAATTGCAACTTTATTGCCGTGTTCCGCCACGATAAATATAGAGTTACCGGGAACGTATTAATAGGTGGTAATAAAAGTTCATTTGTATTGAGGGCAAATAAATATTTTATTGAGCCAAAATAAACTTCCCGTACATCGCCTAGGACTATATAAAGTCATACATCTGCTTGATGGAGCTAACTGCTAACATCGTGGATACTGGTTGGATACCATATTTCGTTTCATCATGTGACATTTCTCAAAGCCTTATTATCCATTATGTTACGAGACGGTGATCTTGAATTTCAGAATATTCAATATACATCGAAGCATGACGCAAAATCCAACTGTCATCGTGTTATTAAAGAAAGCGCAACATCTCTATCGCATAACGTTTACGTCACAACATTAACTTAGTTCAGCATACTTAACAGTGACAAAGTGTACCAGTGGAGCGTATCCAAGGCTGTTACACTAATTCTATCCTAATTAATCGGCCTTGATACGTTACAGCAGATCTGTCAAACGGTGCATTAGCATGCGCATGATTAGATCAAACGTGGGAAGTAGCGAAAGTGGACGGAGACTGTTAGTTGTGCCACCTACGTGATAAACAGTGAACGTGTTTGGAAGAAACTGTTTGCGTAACGGAGAGATTTTAGCAGTTAGATGAGACAAAAAGTTCAATGCAATTGCAATAATATATTGAAAGTTACCAGTGTTTTTCATAAGCATGATGAAGTCGCCTATGACAAAAATGTTCACCAAGAAATACTAATGCTTCAGTATTGAAATAATTTAAATTAGCATGAATACCATTAACTTCTGCACAAGTCTACAACCCTCTCTTGGCTCAAAACACATCCATATCGGAATTGATGCATCTGACATTTCACTCTATGAAAACGACGAACAAATTCGATGACACTCAATTAGTATATTTATAGCACAAAGATTTGTTGACGGTTTTGGGTTCTATCTCTTAGAACACATATCTAACTTCTCAAGGTGCTCGCTGATATCTACACCCCACCCACACCAAGTTCCATTTCAGCAGGCAGGTGCATCAAGTTTTGCGAACAATAAGCCTCGGCTGTCTACCCCAAGGTCGCCTTATGACGGATCGCCTAACGAAACCGTGTACGTTGATGACTTGTTACACTCCCATCAATGTATGGGATGAGGCAACAGCATCATGTAAAACGCAACTGATTTAGAAGAAAGGGAGAATTGATGTTAAGAGACATTGGACTATGACTTGCTTGTTCTTTATGTTCAATTGAGTGAGAGTTACTGACGAAACTGATCAAGAAAATTTAGATAGGAGAATATGATCGTTAATAATGTAAATTGTTACAATAACAAAATTGGTATTTCAGATTCAGATCATTGCAAGTCACAAGTGGTTCGTAAGATGGTACCTGTATAATATTAAGATATACATACATATACAAGTGACGCCCTGCGAGGGCACAGCAACCATTAAAGGTAACTGTTGCCTATTTACTTAAATTGTAGCACGATAGATAGATAGATACTCTTTATTGCACACCACACACAGTATCAATTTACATAAATGTTTATAGAGAATGGTACAATGTAGGCGGTCTTATTGCTGAAAGCAATTTCTTCCAGACAACCTTCGGGTAGAGGACAGTCCAAGATTAAATTAGGTCGGCGGTGAAAACTAACAGAAATGGGTAAAGAATAAAAAAAAAAAAGACACGATATAAGCATAAATATACATCAATGACTAAGGCTAATGTTAATAACACTAGTAAATATTCTGAGTTACATAAACATACAATAATAATTATACATACAAATTATAATGATACTATATACATACATAAAATATACATACTATATACTAAACATAACATAAGTTATAAAAGATATTAATAATTTACAATTTTTAGATCTCATTTCGGAAGGCACGTTAAGCAGTTGGTCCCGGCTAATATCTGTGGTATTAGTCGTTAAGCCTAGTCAGAGGCCCTAGGGCGGCTTCATAACTTCTGACAGTAAGGTTTGTCACTTGCCTTACATACACCCCTCCACCAATCCGCACTGAGCCCGCGTGGTGAAGTATGGCTCGTTCCTCCTCATAGTTGAGGTGAGGCCTTTTCCCAGCAGTGGGATCTAATAGGCTGACTTATTATTATTATTTTTAGATCTCATTTATATACCAATCGTGCTTGTTGATATTGTTAATGCTTTTTAAAGTTTTTTGCTTAGTTTATAAGGACATTAACATTAATAACCACATGGTTACATTTTTAAAATGTAATGTAAGCGTTTTTATTACATCTTCTCAAAGGAGCTATAACAATAAACGCATAGATATTGCAAATAATTTGACGACTTATTTATAAATGATTCCATTGCATACTACTTAGCCTCTTAGGTATGTAACCGGTACTTGTAGCTTAGAACTGAAACCATTCATTTCAAGCTAGCAACTGATCACAGCTAGTTAGGAATTCACACGAAACCTAATGATAAGTATCGATGAAGATTACAATCCTATTGGCGTCATCTTTTCCCGACAGAAACTAGTATAGAAAGTTTCCCTTAATCAATCATGACTTGTTTACATAAAACATACTTACTTGAATAGGACTTGCGTCATGACTTATGATAGCTGTCCATGTGGATAGTCATAAAAACGATGAATGTTTTAATAACATAGGTTATTCAGTAGCAAAGGAAGCTAAAGAAAAACAAATAGCAGGATTTATGTGTCAATGATTCGTCACTCCAAAAAGTCATTAAGATTTTCTATAAGACAGTGCGGGAGAAAAAATCTAAATTCTTATAGCAGACTAATACAATCAAGCAAATACACTTTAGTTCTTACGTGCCTCTGTATCTATTATTTTTACGTATCTCTGTCTGTGAGGTATTGTTTTAGAGGGGTGTATTTTTCGTAAGTCCTAATAACCCTTGTCACCAATATATGTATATTATTATACACCTATAGTTTTATTGATCTACTTCCAATTCTCCGTGACTTCTGCGGTGTTATTACAAAAAAAATGACCAGGTTTAAAATAGGTCTAAATATCAGCGGACAACAGAGGAATGAATGACACATTCGTGACATAACCTAATAGAGAAGCGCTTTTCTAATTGGCTAGCTAATAGCTGAGTCCTGTTTTAAACCCGGTACAAAGTTTTGGAATAACGGGGTATATGTTTTATTTTTCTTTTTTAGTTAAACAGAAGAATGATTTCCTGCTATAAGTATTAGTAAACATACTTCAGAAAATGTGCTATCTCTTTGCTCAAATTCCTTATTGCATACGTTTCCTTAATCTATTTAGAGACGAGCTCCTCAATTTTCGGAAGTTACTGTATGCTATCAGGTGAGCCGTTGCCTCCATCATACGTTGACGTCACATCCTCACACGCTTCCTTTCATTTTCGATTGTCTTTGACCGAGGCCTCTAATTACGTAGTGTTGTGGTACAATTTACGGTCTATCGAGAGTATTTTGTGCCTTTGTATATTTTTATTTGTTATCTTTTTTATAAATAGTAAAGTAAATAATTTCAATAATTAAATATTGTGGTCAATTGACACGTAATTTTTACGGGAACAGTAGTAATCAAGAATACAACGACTTAGAGGTCTTAATCATCTATCTATAACACAAACTATTGTACAATCAAGCAAGTAAATCATACGTTATTGTAGACCTTAACAATGACTTTTCAAAATAATATATAGATAAACAGATATCATCAGCATCGACAAGTAGGATTAAAGATACTATACATCGGAATTTTTGATAAGCACAATATTACCGATAACAATATGTTTGTTTACCTACATAAAGCTATCTTAACATTTTTAGAGCTAATCTTAAATTAATTTAATGAAAATACTACTGTTTACATTAGTCAGAAACTAGTCAAGTAGCTAATTAAACACTGTGTTTAAGCAATTTAAATATGAATAAAAGAAAATTCATTTAGAAGTTGTCTATCCATTTATTACTGTTAAAATACAACATCAACTTCTTCCTTTACGTACAAGTTTGTGTTTTTGATAGTAAATCAAAAATTAAATATTACACATTTTGCTTTGATTTGCATAATTAAAATTGCGCAACCAATTTTACTGCGTCGATAGAACTCTCGATGCGATTCTCAAGGTCAAGTGTCGATAGTTGCGCCTCACTAATTGAGTCCATTGTCTTTGCGCACGCGTCGAATATTTTCATCGTAATCTACATCACTTTTATCGCATTCTCAATTAGGGCCATTATCGATTACTCCTGTCTGATTATTGGAGTTACTTTATTATACGGATTACACGTAATGTAATTGCATTAGTTCAATGACTCTATCGATGGGATCAAGATAAATTGTAATATCCGTTTTTTAATACACATTTTTAATAATCTATTCAAATATTCAGGCAATGCAATAAAAATAACAAACATTCATTAAATTATTGTTAACGCATACTCCAGTAGTAAATACACATAACGTAGAAATCTTTAAGATATATGAGGGGACTAATGCCAAGTTTTGAATTCCTATCTACATACATCAGAAACTTAAATGTATTTATAAATATACAATGATATTCGGACTGTTCTTACGAGGTTTGTTTTCATTTCTCTCACCATTTTGGAAACAAGTGAAGTTCTTGACTATTGTACGACGTGTGTAAATAAAAATTATAATTGTAGAGATAATAATATTACTAACGTAATGTGTAGTGTTTGATCTAGCAGATTATTTTATAACTATACACTTTCACTAGCAGCTTTTACTGCAGAAAAAGCATTCGATTTGATTTTGTTTAATCTTGGTCTGGCTGGTGTGTGTTACTGATTTGTTTAATTCAAAGCTATGATTGGAAATTTAGCAATCTAGTGATCCACGCACTTGTATCTATGCATATCATGTTTTAAACAAATCTTGGTTACAAAAGGCCTGATCACTCAAAATGAAATTTGCTTATACCATTTACCGTTTGAAGCTAAGCTAGCTTAATATGGCTTTTTTAGACACATTGACAGCAAAATCAATATCAAATTATGCATTTATGGCTTAACGATCATCATCAACATCCAGTTTGTAAATATACCTACTACTAGGTATCAGCTTTCTACCCTCTTTTGCCAGTCATATCTATTTTGTGTTAATCGCTTTCAGTTATACGGTGGCAAGAATACTCGTATGTATTGACTTGGCCTTTCGTTTAAGAATTTCGTTTGGCAATCTCATTACGACGAATATTTCGAAAACTGGTAAAACTTAATCACTCGTTACCGGGAAATTAAAATCAATAATCGATGCAAACGAGGATCACAATTAAGTTTCTATACATCCGCTGGCAGTGCTGGCATCTCACGCACAGCCGAAGGGTGAACGCACGGGCATGGCATTCGTTGTATATTTATTCATAAAGTTTAGGAGTTATCGTGGTGCTAGCCTGAATCACTATGGCCAGACGGACGGACGACACTATGAATATGTAAAAGATGCATCAAAACTCGCGCCGACGCGGACGCACCTATGCCACAGTACAACATTTTGGAAACGGTAATGCTTTGGGTACATCCTTTTGAATTTCAAGTTTTAATAAAATAACATTAATTTCATGAAATTGAACACAGATTTAACCCATTCGCTGCCAATTTCCAGACACAATAGAAAATCAATTGTTATCTCGCACCGGTGCATGCTGTGGCATGGAACCAGTTAATGTGGTGGTTGAGAAACAAAAAATTAAGAAATAACTTACGCAGAATAGTTAGATTAAAATTCAAGACAAGCAGGTCACCTTTACAATATATAAACTGAAAATGAAAAAAAAATTTTTTTTGCACAAGTCATGGTTCAAATAGGTGGAAATACAGTGCACAGTTCTCATGTTTTACCATAATGTGGCACGCAAAATAATAACAGTTATGAATATTACATTTCAATTAATTAATACAATATCAGTGTCAATATAAAAATAATCAATTTTGTAGTTTATGTCAGATGGATAGTAGTAAGAACATCAACAGACGGATTCCCATATAATTACTAATCTAGTTCTTTTTATCAAACTTCATATGCATTCTTTCACACTTCTAGTGGTGACTGAGTTTGTTCCGGCGTTTCTTCTCAGCACTTGCCAGATTGTCTGTGTCTTGTCTCGAAGCGCTAGTAGGGCCCAAAAGATAAGGAGACATGTTCTGCCCCATATGGGCCATAATTGATTGATATTTTGACGTTCATAAGTGGCATTTTGTGTCCTAAATTGAATAAAGAATTTTTGACTTTGACTTTGACTTGGATAGAGTACCTACTGTTAAATCTAATATATTATTTTTTACAAGATTAACACGACTGACATTATATATAGATTGAGTAATAACACAACAGTATGTCGACAATCCGACACAAGTCTATATGTCTAAGTGCAGAAGCTGACTCACTCCATACCAAACGAACCCAGTGACACGTTAAATGTTTGAATCAATTGAGGCAAGGTTACAAGAGTACATTGCTCCTTAAGGCAACAGGTATTATTAAAACTACGCACGTAATTGTTGTTGTGTATCAGTATCTCTATGAATATTAAATAATTATCATCGATGATGACGACGAACATTATGAGTCATCCACAGTTCATGATATTTTTTTTAATATGTGCCAAGATTATGTTATGTTTTTATTCATAAGTCAAGTTATATGTTTAATATTTGATAATGACTTATTTAAAGCTAAAACAACAATTGCTTTGGATAAAAATAATAAGAAAAATAATTCATATCAACATATCAACATTTCTTCAAACGCTGCATATTGTCACTTGTTAAAGTATGTATGAGTTGAAAACTCTGCCATGTTTCAAGTTTTGTGTATTAAGGTTGTAAGACCTACGCCTTGTATGATTATTGTGTCCCTTTCTGTTCGTTCTTATATTGCGCCATTTTTTTTTCAATAGAAATAATCAAAATAACAAATGTTGGAGAATGATATACTGTATATTTCTGAACTGTGTTACTTTTGCGACCATGCGGGTTGGTATACTCGTCATCTAAAAATAACACATCGATAACCCGCTTTGTTTTCTAGCTGTTCTTTCAGGTTTTTGTATTCTATTTGTTCAATTATTATCTATTTACAAATCCACGATAATTTATATCAAAGATGCCGTTTATGACAGATGGATTGACAAGTGTGTAGAGAAATGCGTCTTCTGAAACTGTTGACGTTAAATTTTAAATAAACTGACGATAAACTGAAGTTTGGTTACCAGGAAATCAACGGCGTTTAACTGGAGGCGTAGTAATAGTATTACGTAGACCACCCAGAAGAGTATTTATAATAATAGTTTTATATCTGGGATCAAGAAAGTGGGAGGAGACATGATAAAATGATTACAAAATATTAACGAACATCGTCCGCGTCTCACTAGCCTCCGGAGTTTTACTCGTAACGTTAATAAATGAGATTTGTTTCACAAACAAATTTAGAAAAATATGTAAATAGATACTGGCAACATATTATTTTATTGTCGTTGTGATTCCATTGCTTCGATCTTTTTACAGGACACGCTGTATAATAAATACTTAACATCCAAATATAGTACTTAAATGAAACTATCGTCGGGGCAAATTGACACATTTCCATTCACTGAACATAGACCTGATTATTCCATTCTTTCGTGTTATAATGAGTCATATTATCTCAATTAATACTTTATCGACACGGACCCATAAATTATTGTCTCCCCTCATACCTACTTGGTAATCGAATGGATATTTCTTCTCATCTACATATTCATTCGGTTCGGTCTTATTCGCTTGTGCCGATTCTATCTCAAACTCGGCTGCAGTTTATGGTAATAGTCAACTTTTATTGCTTACATTTGAACAAAGATTTGAAGAAATAACATCGTCTGTTAACGGTGCATTTTCATAAATATGCATGATGAACTTCGACAGAAGATAGAATGAAGTTACGGATAAAACTGACGAATCTGGGAAACAACAGAATACGATTTGACTATTGGACCCTTGAAGTCTAGATCATACAAATACATACATTGATGTTCACCATGGTCGAATGATTGTATTGTACCTGGTTTTTTTGACGGAACCAATAATGATCAAGAGTTTTTTTAAAGTTCAATAAGGCGAACCAGTAAAAAATCCTGACCAATTTCCAACAGTTAGGACCTGTTCATAGTACTCGTAATATATTCATGTTGCAATTGTTACGCAAGAGTATAAATATCAAATAAGGAAGGAGAAATAGAGCGTTCAACGCGTCCATTGCACTAACATGTATGAACGCAACCTTACTGCACCGGTCGGATTACCAAATAATCCTTTTAGCGGACAGAATACTTCAATAAGATTAGCTGGAAATGCATAAAGAATATCTTTATGTCAAAGTGCTACAGACCAGCAGCTTGACTTAAGTGATCACTAATGTTTTCTCTACTGGCTTATCGATGATTTTAAATATTATTGTCGCTGACATGGGAAATGAAATGAAAATCGGTGAGGGTCAATAATTATCATCTTCTAATAACTACTATCAGCTTATGCGCAAATATACAAGTAGAATTTGATACAATACAGACGTACAGAGATGGTATGATAAACTTTGATGCAACAACGGTACTCGCATCAGGCCTGTGTATCTCCCCGCGTAAGTATCAAAAACGTACCTACGCGCGGCGCCCCTACTTAGGGGCTAAAACATGTTGCGTGTCGCTACCGGTCAGTGACACGCTCGCGCGTTTTATTCAACAGCGGGCGCGCGGCTACGTTGCTGGCTGAACGAGAATGAATAAAGTACTAGAAAGAGGCGCTAGATGGCGTTAGAAGCTTCTCGTAGCAGTCAACCCTATCCCGTCGCGTGATATTACGTCACTGAATAGGTTTAGTGTATTATGAATTATATTCCAGAGCAATAAGTATACAATTATCTTGCAATGGATTTTTGTAGGTGTCTACACGAAAATGTGCTTGACTCTGAGGCGAACTAAATTACAACCTATTGTTGACGATATTGAGTAGACATTTCTTTGAATACAATTGCTAAGTCATACTTCTGTACGAAGTACTAGTGTTCTGTGCTCGCATGTAGAAGAAAATCGGACACCATAATTGATTAGAATAGAGAATCGTTACTGTTCTATTTAATATTTTGAGTAATTCTTATTTATACATCTCATACCGAACAATGTTAATGCTCAGAATTAATCCTGTTTAGTAAGGAAACTAGAAGTCATTGGGTCAAGTGCCTAAAAACGTGGGATGTAATTAGCACACACAAACAACAAAAACAGTCAAAGGACAGACGCACCAAAACAAAAACGAAGACGTATTAGCAAACATAGTATTGAATTGTGTTGTGAATCATCGCGAAGGTTATGCAATGTGAGCGCGAATACGATTTGACGATGCAAAGGAGAATTGCATAGTTCCTTAGGCAAGAATCAGGAAATTCAATAAATCAAAAGTCACCGAAAACGCTAATTAAGTTGTATCCAAGAAGGTAGACAAGGCTTTAAGCGTTCTGGGAAGGAACACTGCAGAATAATTAAAACATTATTAGGTGTGAAATCTAGTAATTACGTTTCCTTTCAAGACAGGGTCGAATTTGCTTTCCCATCTTCGAACGCACGAAAGCAACCAATTATACATTTCGGGTTCTCACGTTATTGTGCATGCCTGTGATTTGTGATTGTGATTTACTCGAAGACAGATGAAAGAAATAAATATTTGTTTGCGTACATAAAATAATTTTACTTTAAAGTGGAGCAATCATTTAAATAGCTGCGCAGATGCTATTCAGTAAAAAATAAAGTAGAATATCACGAGATATGAATAGTCGTTTATCGTACGACTCGTCGACTCAATGTGCCGGTTAAATGTTTAGATCTAATGCGAAATCTAGCGTATCCACTTTTCAGACATTGTTTGCATTCTGCTTTTTTGGATCATCATAGTTTATTTTTGCTTCTGTTTCCAACACAGCGATTTCAAACTAACCTCACCCATCAATTACAAAAGTATGTAAGCCTGTATTTTGCGTATTCTCTTCGCAAGACTGAACGTTGACACTCAACGGACGAGCCGCGTACGTAATTGCAGTGGACTTGACGACTGACGGACGACAATCATGCAATAAAAACTCGAGACGTGAATACAGACCTCAAGCGATCACGATGATAGACTAGCAACAGGCGTGATACAATTTCAACCATAATAGAATTTGGAGACGGAACAACTTGCAAATCATTGCACGTCAATTTCCAAAGGAGCACTACAATCAATTGACCCACAATGGATATCTGGAGTCAGCTGTCTATCACCAAAAAGGAAGAGGAATGAGAATAGATGGTGATGGTGACAATTTAATTTATAACAAAATATTGAATGGTTTTGGAACTGGAAAGGCTACAGTAAAGGAATCTACGAAAAAAAATAATTCCATTTTTGGTTGAGATGGAACAGGTTATTATGATGAAAAGGTCAGGCTAACGCATCGATTCTCATAAGGACGCTGGCTTCCCGATAACAATTGATTGCCTGTTGTCTCTGGCAACACGATACTTGGCGGATTAGATGCCGTGTGAATTAACCTATTTTTAAGCGTTTTTGAAACGAGTCTGTTTACTCGTAAATCTTATCACTCTTGTCTGAGATTAGCAACCGCTAAGTAAATATTAAACACACTTGAGCCAAGCAACGATTGCACTGATATTTATTAGCTGTAGTTATATTTAAACATGAAGTCATTTTGCAATTCATTCTTACTGCTTTGGAAGTTAATTGCTGTGATACTACTGACATATTGCTATTTTTATTGCTAGAAATTACGTAAATCAATATTATGATGGCATTGCAATGTTAAATTAATGATACATACAGTTTCAGACAGGCACCAGCATTGCAGATATTTTTGAAGATTACGTTCAAGATGCAAATCAAAGTGTACACAAAGTAGTTTTACACAAACAGTCGTCAGAGTGCAAATAATGTGCTGAAAACGTGACCGACAGTTGGTTAGGTTTCATAATAACATCTAGATATTTCCAGATCTAAGGATACAAATGCACAGTACTAAGACTAACCGCAAGTGCTAGTAAACACTTACGATTGCGAGAACTCGATATCGTTATTCGATACCGATTGGTACAGGTATCTTGGCTAACATTGTTACACCTTACGGAAAACCGCATAATTATTGCAATGAAGGCAGAGATAACAATTACAATAAAAGTATGGGTAAATATGCAAAATTAAATCAGATTGCATTGACACCAATTAACAAGGGCTGATAAAAATGTAGGTATATTTAGCTAAATACAGTAATTACAAACAGAGGAACACGTGATGGCAAATCCTTGATGAGCCAGATTTGGCTTGCAATTTTAATAAATAAAATAATTGCCGACATGACTTGGTATGTATTCGCAAGTATGACAAAATAAAAAATGCAACTTTTGAAAGATCTATTTTTATAACCGAGATACAACATCTTAAAGGATTATCGAATTTTCAATGGACTTTAGGACTACAGAGGTTACGCAATCTAACAAATACAATAATCCCGATTTCTAACAAAACTTATCCCTCCCGAGGCGAAAGTTTCAACACGAACAGGGCTTAAAAGGCTATTTGTGTATTCGGATTCTGAACAGCAGTTTGCGATAATGGCTCACTTGTGCCAGAGCTTGCAGATTACAGCCAGTACAGTTGCAGAATGCAAATTAATGTTATCTATGCTCTGAGAATTTAGTAAACATTACAAACTAGATTAAGAGAGCCTACTAGTCAAGAAGCCTCATGCATAGGACAAATAAATGCCTTCAGCTAAAGTGCATAGGTTTATATTTTGATGCCTGAGACATACAAACGCTGTGTAAGTTAGATTAAACTAACAAAAGCTTGCTCAGCATTTGGGATGATATATACATTTCGATGTCATTTTTACGTTTTTACCCTACTGTTTTAGAAAGAGGGCTATTTATGCAGTTTAATTAGAGACTCTTTGATGATCTAACTCGGTAAATAATACCAAACGATTTCATACTGCTTATGTCGTTCGACAGATTTTAGTTTAATAACTTACTTGCACTCTAACTTGTTAGTTAGGGACCAGTTTTATGCACGGAGTTAGTGACCCATTTGCAGTGTCCTGACTATGTCTGTGTTGTCTGTTGTCACTGGGCTATGCGTATGCGCAGCACTGTCCATTGTCGACTCCACAATGCGGCCATCAATCAAATGGACTCCGTGTTTGCGGTCCGGAGGTCCTAACGGTAAACGACAAGTATATCTGCAAACAGGTGTTGTTTCTGAATTCTAGTTTGCAAACACAATTCACTCATGTATAGTCAAACAATTAGGCAGTTGGGTTAGCTAAATAACCCGTTTATATTCAATGGAAAATATCATATTCGAGGGTCATTTGGGAAGTGCCTAGGACACATTTGTAGAGTCATCATTAGATAATTCAACGGCTTTTATTTTATCACAAAAACAATACGACATGGTTTTACTTAACAACATATCGGATGACAGTTCCACACATACTCGTAGTACTAGGTATCGAAAATTGTAGACACAGCATATCACCTTATCAGAAGCTGCAAGGTTGAAATTAACAACGTTGTTTGATGGAAAACTGTTCTCCGTATTTTGTAGTCTAGCCAGCCATCACACTTTTTTGCGCTGTCTTGTTGGCATGAGTGACAGAGACAGCTACGGACATCGTCATCCAGACTAAGGCCTCAGTATAGAAATTGTGCTAGTTTTTGTGTAAATATTTGTTTTCGCCTAATTTAATTTACATCTGTGACAAACGTGAAACGCGACCGTGGAGGTAATTGAAATATGAATATTCTATTGCAACTGAACTAAATAATTAAGCATTTTACATAAAAAGTCCTTACTACAAGAAATTATCAGTATACACACGAAAGGCTAATAATTGTCAATCAATAATGATCAACTAATCATTAATGTTGTTTTAGTTCTAGGCGATACTTAGCTTTCGACGTAACGAATCAGCAGAACTTTTAATTTCTACATTTAGAATACAAAAATATATAGCAAAATGCGTTATTCTATTCCGACTAAAAATCCCAGCCTAGATCTTCAGGGCTGAACACACGGACTTCGCCAAATGTGTTAAAACACCCCAAATGATATTGAACTCTATACGATCAAGATTAGGTTGAAATAAGTTTGACACATCAGGGTCTACAGACTACAAACGCGCGAGTAGCGATCGTTGAACGCATGACAGGCGCCCGCGCAGCGAGGAATCTGCTCGAGTTGGCGCTGTGTCAAAACTGCTGTCTTTTTTAAACGCGCTTTATTACAGCCGCGTCGATTGAGGAGAGATTTTGTTTTACGAGAAGACCGGCGATTGTTTAAGATTTGCCACGACGAGCACATAGCACAGTTCCTCATTGCTGATAAGCTTTTTTTGAGTTTTCACTTTTAACAAGTTCGAAGATTTGTTACCGTCGCTGTTGAAATATATTTTTGCTTTCAAATGAGTGCAAAACCTGATTTGTCCACAAACCTATGGTCTTCTTTTAACATAGACACCTATTTTGAAGGTCAAGGAAAGATTTGTTGATGATATCACATTAGCTCCAGATGCTCACAATTTAAAACGAACGTAACCAGTGACATAATTTATGTTTATAGATCCATGAAACTTGTCGCAAATACGATGGATTCCACTTCATCAATTTTAAGAACACACAGAAACAACGGCTGCTGTTAGAAAACTCCATGCACCCGATGAGTCATCATCATCACTCATTGCTCGACCTTGATCATCAGCATAGTGTTAACGATTTGCTGGTTTGCTATACCAAACAACCTATTAAAGCTGATCATGACCACAATACTGTTACTTACTACACGTGGGGGCCATCACTCATTGCTCGACCTTGATCATCAGCATAGTGTTAACGATTTGCTGGTTTGCTATACCAAACAACCTATTAAAGCTGATCATGACCACAATACTGTTACTTACTACACGTGGGGGCAACAACACCTGTTATTTCGTAATTGGGTAATGAATGGTGTGTGAGTTTGAAGATTAGAATTAAATGCAATGATGTGTAAAATCACAACTCACCATGCGTTTAAGACTATTGGAGATGGTGACCTCAATAGAGATGAGATTGAGATAACCTTTGTAATAGAGATAATCTCTAGGAAATAATACGAGTCGATATACCCGGTTTATTATACCTACCCCGTTTTCAGCCCCTTTGTATTTATTCTGTGCACCTGTCAATATATATTTCCAGTAACTTCCAAGATCATTTGACGATATTAGTTGAATATTTATAACATATAGCTTAGGTATAGTAAATTCCTCGATTGGAATGCAAAACTTTGATGATACCTGTCAGGATTTTGCGCGAAACAATTTATTGGCCTGCGGTTGATTAACTGTCAAATGTACCCATAAAATATTATCAAGTATAATGGACATTCTGTAATTTAAGTATTAGGTATGTAAGTAATTTAATATTTACGATCTATAGTACTAACAAATGCAAATGTAATTACTATTTTGTCTACTGTAGCTTATGAAGTCTCGATGCAAAGTAATACATCTTTATCTTTATCCCCTTCGTCATAAGGTAAAATCTTCAAGTCATGCGTGATTATGTAGTAAGTAGCATGTTGATAAAGAGGTCGAGTTGCATCGAGATCGCATTTGTAGGGATGCGCTCGGTCACCTGACGCCTGCAGCCAAGGGTTACCTCTGTGCCCCTTTACTGGTTTTGTTTCTATGCACGTCCTAGTAACTCGTCGATGTCCATTTTGTCATTTTCGGTTTCACTTTCACTGATGTTTGTTCAAAATTTTCACTTTTACATTGATGACTTTCTTTTGACATGTATAGTTTGACCGTCGCATTTAAACATTTAACATTATGGTGTTAGTACATAGTGAAACATAAATACTTACTGATATATTGCATTGCAAGTTGCAACACGTGCCTGAGAACACTTATCTGATAACTACTACCTACATTATGTAACCTGCACTGCACAGCCATAGACATTGAGAAACAGAGTGCCACCTAATAATGAGGGTAATTTTGCTCTTCTGCACTTACACAAGCAACTTAATCATTAAAATTACCGAAAGCCAGGGCACGTTTTCAAAGGTACGTTTCGAGTCATGAAAACATAAATAGAATTAAACATTAAAGTAATAATCATTATCTATGAGACTTTTCCATCTTTCTCTGCATTCTGCTCTTCTATTCACCTTCTGATACAAGTACACAGGGCCACACGTCAGACTACCCTACTTGACCTTGAGACCGTCTCTATTTCCCACGTAATAAAGGCTGTTTTCGTAGTTCACATGTGCAACCTGAAGTGCTGCCAATTATATAACACATTAATATTTTCCTTGATTTGCTGCATGCAGCTTAGTCTTGGTCTTTCTAGCAGAGTAAGTTAAAAAGATTTCACCGACAATAACTAAATTCTTAAATTGAATTGATTGAATGATTGTCTAGCTAGCTACTTCACAAAAGTAGGCGGAAGGCAAATATGAGCAGACGTGGCCTTGCTCCAAATTTTGCGAATTCAGTGTCAAGTTGAACCAGTTAGCCGAATATTTGTTATGATAATTTGTTAATACTGTATATCTACAATTCAAATGGCATGTCTCTATATGATACAAAATATATGTTTCTTATAATAGAAATCATATTACATGATTATCTTAAAAACACATTAAAACTGCAGCCAAATATTATTATGTAGGTAATCTTCGACAAGTAAATACGAGTAGTTACATGCTCCATTAATTTTTAATCAGTCATATATTTTGGTTAAGTGCTTGGTGATATTTTTGTCATTTCTAATCCTGATACCGCTCTTATTCTATTTGATTAACTTCAGTATATTATAAGAAGTACCATTGTCAAGAAGACATGAATAAACCATTGAGTGGCTGCAGCCTGGGATATTCGCGACATCGTCCACCTCTTATTGTGTGGTTTTATACACAACGAATTGCACATACAGTGGTTAACTAGCTTTGACTCGAAACAACTAATAACTTTTCGAAAGAAAGGAGAATCATCCAGATGTTACTTCTTACTTATTGCAAGTTCATATTATTTTGCGCATCTTATTTGTTTCTACTGGAAAGCGTCAAGAAATCTTCATCGTAAAAGATGACAGTACTAACGAAGGTAGAACTTGTGCCACACAACCCCTTCACCAATTTAACATTTCTTAAGTCATTTAATTACGATTCGTGTATCCATGGAATATAAATTTGTGACTCACAAATTAATTTGTCGAATCTTTCTACAACCAAAAAAAAATTTATACAAAAACATGCAAAATATTAAAAAATAACTATTTACTATCTTGATCAACCTCGTTGTGTTGTAATGTTACGATGATACAACAAATACAACGATCTAATTTGTAACATGTGCACTAAATAAAATAATTTACGTGGTTTCGTAACAAGCGCGAAACATGCGTGGTTACAATTCCACGGATTACTCTATTTGTAATATGCAAGTTTTTATTTTTGGCCGATACGACCGCGTGTGCAATATGGGTTACGAAAATTTGAATTTTAAATAACCCAAGCTATTGCACGTATCTTAGTACTAAAGAAAATATTTGTGAGAAATTAAGTTCAGACCTCAGACAGATCGCGCTATAACAGAAAAGAATGTAGGATGAAATGGAATGAGTTTGAGAGTTTAGGCAGTGGATTACACGTGGAGGGCGACAATGATAGGTGGAAAATCCGTCTGTCTTCGCACTTACAGCCAGGCACCTGCTGCATCAGTTTTCCGGGGTTTTTGGGGTAACTTCACACACTTCACAGGCCACAATCACTCGAAATGTCTGTAAGGAGCTTCACATGATACACACGCGGCGAAAGCGCTCTGGTCCGTCTATTACATGTGTCATAGGTGACGTCTCGGTGTCGACTCAATCTTCGGGGTTCTCACGGTACGTTTTAAACAAATAAAAATAAGGCAGGTATGCGTGTGAGTGTGCGCGGCGTAGTATCAATAGGGTACACAAACAAATCAAAATATTGTAGTAAACAGAATGGAATAGATCATAGGTATGATCCTATCATTATTGCTAACTAAGCAATTAATAAGCTACATACGGAACGCAAACAAAATCAAATTATAATGTAAAAATATCAACAAAACTAAAAATGTTCAGTAGGACATTCCTAAAACGTTTTTAACTAAGTATTCCAAATGCAAGCAGATGTGTCACTCCAACAATAGAATTTCAATTCACAGCAAACCAGAACTTCCAATCAACACGAAACCAGCAACAGCCTTTGGCTTAGCCATAACCGATTCTCTAGACTGGATCGATGAATAATTGTATTTAAATTCAATACACTGCGCTCGCGCAGAGCTGTTCCAATTAATATTCGAAAGCAATCGCGCCCTTTGTTGATAAACGACCTGCGTGGCGATCTGACTATGACAGAAGCACTGGCAATAAGATCTAACAAATGCAGTAAATACATTTTACGAAAATGGATAGAATTCAAAGATTGAAGTTACTACTATCAAAGAATGAAAAACGCTGTGAAAGATTCTTATACGCCGTAAATAAAACAAAAGATGGAGGACGACGTTAATAAACAAAACTTTAAATGGGATTTGACTATAGAGAATCTTCATCAGCATCTAGACGATGCTAAGAAGTAATACGAGGGTCAAACTGAAAGTTCTTAGAACTGGCCACTTATAAACAATATAATAAAAAAAATATTCTAAAATTTGAAAATAGAACTCTTTGCCAATATTACTGAGTATATATTTCATTCATTTGTCATTTGTTTTACGACTTGGCGGCAAATTGAAAATTGTCTGTGTCACGTCAAAATGAATTTAACACGAGAAAATTTTCGTGCAATGATTTTTTATGACTTTCGATGTCATTTAAGTCAACAAGAAAGTTATGATAGACTACGATTGGCCTTTCACGATGAAGCCCCATCTCGTGCGACTGTTTACAACTGGTTTAATGAGTTTAAACGTGGTCGCACTAATCTCACTGATGATGTACGTGAGGGACGGCCTTCTACGGCGACGACTGAAAATAACATCTGTGTTGTGCGGCGTATGATAGAGACTGACAAAAGAGTGACCTATCAGCAGATTCGGACAAGCTTAGGCATCGGTATGAGTCAAGTGCACAAAATCCTCCACGAACATTTAGCGGTCAGGAAGCTTTGCGCCCGGTGGATACCTCATAATTTGACTAAGGCTCAAAAACTCCATCGTGTGGATTGGTGCCGTAAAATGATTGAAAGATTTAACGGAGGTGACTCAAATGCTGTGTTCGACATACTAACAGGTGACGAAAGCTGGATTTACTGTTATGATCCTGAAACCAAAAGACAATCTGCTCAGTGGGTGTTTCCTTTCGAGGAGTTGCCAACTAAAGTGAAGAGAGATCGAAGTGCGGGAAAAAAAATGGTGGCCTCGTTCTTTGGAAGGATAGGTCATTTCGCAACAATTGTGTTAGAGGATCAAAAAACAGTTTCTGCAGAATGGTACACTACCAATTGTTTGCCACTTGTCTTGGAAAAAGTTCGAGAGAAACGACCTCGCAGTAGGATCCTCCTTCACCACGACAACGCCTCGTCGCACACCGCCAAGCGATCGATCGACTATTTGGCGACATCAAACGTTGAATTACTGGGTCACCCGCCGTATAGCCCCGACCTCGCGCCTTGTGATTTTTATTTATTTCCAAAAATTAAAGAAAAACTTAAAGGAAAGCGGTTTATGAATGCTGAAGAAGCGGTGGCTGCGTATCGCGATGCCATTGAAGAGACCCCTAAGGACGAGTGGGCAAAGTGCTTTTCCCAGTGGTTCCATCGCATGCAGCGGTGTATTGACGTCAATGGACAATATTTTGAAAAGATATAATAAAACTAATAACTGGCTAATGTAATCAGTTTTTGATTTTCTAAGAACTTTCAGTTTGACCCTCGTATAAATAAGACACAACGTCAATTTGAGATGTATCAAGGTCACAAATAAACTTGCCTTTAAAAATATCAACAGAAATAAAGTGTAAAACAAGTATTCGATGGTCAATAATAGAGGTGAGGAAAACGTTAACGTTATTATTTAAAATGTTTGTAAAGATCTTGTTGAAGTTATTAATCACGCGCAGTAAGAGTTTAGAAACAATGGCGTATTAGACACATGGGAAAAATTTCGCGAAAGCATCAATCTAAGACAATAGTCAGCCGTAAACTTGACACGGCGAATAATAATATGCAGCGTTTATTTTCGTTAGCGCTTTTTAAAAGTTAAGCGTGTAGAATCGAGTAGCAAATATGAAGATGTAAGTGTAAAAATTACGCACACAAAAACAAATCGAGTGCGACCAGCGAAAATAGAAAGCAATGGACGGAAGATCGCGAGATGTGTGTCGCGACGCGGGCGCAGGTGAATCGCGGCCGGAGGGGAGAAACGAGATAAAACACAGACGGAACTCACTCGACGCAAAAAGAAAAGGGACAGGGCAGCGGCCAGTCTAACGAGACACATAAACATCTGGCTTTCCAACGAGATAGAGAAATGTATTGATGGACTGCGTAATTAGGAACTTGATACTGTTGACGATGCAGTATGTTTTCATATCAATTACAACTCAATATAACAATCGTTTATATTAAAAGAGTAGGTAATGTAATGGTAATGAAAAAGTAGGAAACGTAAAGATGGAAAACAAAGCAGTTAAGTATTTCCAAATTACACATAACTGATTATTAATTGAGTTAATGAATTGTAAAATAGAGGACGTTTGCACAGCTGATAAAAATAAGTACTATCAACATGATGTCACAAATGATTGGAATTGAACAACGGTTTGTTGCGCCATAGCTTTGGGAGGTCACGCTTGACTTCATGACATTTAGGTGCATAGTTGAGGCAAAGGCATTGCTCGGGATGCCTGAAGCCACACTGACGTTCACTTGCCGCATTCTTGGGAACGCCATTGCGAAAACAGACGCTTGCAAACAACAAATTGCCTACAAGGAACTGAGTAGTTTGGATAATTCAAATAGAAATTATGTAAGAGGAGTAATAAACACATCAAGTAATTTCAACGTCAGTGATGAAAACTCTATTTATTAATATGATATTGAATCTACTTCATTAGATTAATATATTGTCTGCATTGAAAAACGAGCAGATCACCCATAAATAAGAGGAGCTCTTGACCTCATTTCTTTTTCGGTTCGTGAGTAATACGAAAGAACTGTCGCTTTAGTTGCTATTGCTAATACCGATTTAGAAACGATTAAAAAACGGTTACATATACTGGCTGGCAGAGGCAGATAGATTCCAACGAAATTAAAATTCCCAAAATTTTGTCAGCGAAGAGCGGAAGAGAGATGTAGAAGCAAAGGTATTCCTTAAAATTTTAATATTAATACATTGTATTCTAGCATAGTTGCATAGCCGGGGTTATCATCGGAGGCCAGTTGAAGAGCATTAAAGAGCAGATAAGATGGATTACAATGGTGTTACGATAGCCCAAATACTCAGTCTCCGTGGCGACCTTGTTTTCGTTTTCGTTCGGCTGATCTCTCAGTTCATCGGAGGAGACAAATGACATAATAAAATTACAATGCCACAAACTTACCTGACCTTTCGGTCAAAAGTGAAACTAAGGGCTTGAAATGAAATAGTGTAACTGAACTTAGCAAATAACGTTATTGTCTGCCTCTTTTAAGTTACGTTAGTTTTTGAGCGTCAGGCAATTTTTTTTTCCAGTAAACATATTTGTGTCTGCATGTGCAGTATTTTGTAAATCGTTGATGATATGAGTATGAAATTCACTAAAACAACTTTTTATACGAGTGAAAATCGCTCTAAATAATAATTATATAAAATTTTTTTTTGGCGTTATTATTATAAGAGTAGCTTTTTCCTGTATTTCTTCTTTGTACGCCTTCTTTGTATGTACATTATGAGTAATGATATATTCACCGTATTCGTCATCGTCCCTTACAATGTAATCAGTTTGTAGTAGAGTGACCCGTTATCTACATGAACAATTAAAGAACACAAAGTGACTTACATTTTACTTTACATTATGTTTTTGCTCAGTATCTTTAAGATGACCATCGAGTGCGTTTATTACATCGCAATCGTTGTTGGCCTAAAAGTAGTTCAGTATAAGATTAAAGCGATTCGACGACCATCGCAATTCTGCTCGAAAATTGTTGTGTGCAGAACAGATTTAGAACTGATAGCGATCATATTTCAAGCTTCGTTGTTAAACATTAACACCGAGATGAAATGTGGAACGCGACGAAGATTTACACAGGAGTAATAAACTTTATCTCGTTTTAACGCTGACTAGGCGTGGTACTCATAAAGCCTGTGAAACGAGGGACTTAAATATTAAGATGAGGTGATTTCGTAAAAGGGATCACAGGTCTATCTATCCCATATCGGACTTTAGAATGTCATTAGAGCTATTAGATTTAAGAGAATGTCGCGCTGATAAAAAGAAACGCACACGGCATAAGAAGCATAGTAAAAATGGTATGCAACAAAACTCGTTCGGTTAGATCAGGTAAGCGCCTGTTGACTCTGAGCATAGGCAGGTTCCAATGCTTTTTGTCGGCTGAGGTGGAAATATCAATAAACTTGTTTATCTTGAGAAAGATAGAGAGTACCGCCCATTTACGGCCCATCGTCTAGAAAGGAGTAACGACGCATTTACGGTGGACAGGTTTATTTTACACGCCAAATGATGTCAACGTATCGATTACAATGACAATGATACACGATGGCAAAAACTAAAACAAACACAACCAAATAAAGCTAACAAAGAATTTAATGAGCATGCACACACGCCGAAATTAATTCAAGTAATGACGCATAAATATCACTTTACATTTGATTTAGCAACATGACAGTGATTATGAGAACAATTTAGTAGTGAATGACGGCTAATTCGATTAGCCTCATGATTATTTTAATTTGGACGATCTCGTGTTAAATTGAGGCCCAACGAATGGTCTGAATGAGGCAGTAGTAGACCTATTCAATACGGTATCAGGAAAGCAAACGAAGAGAGAAAACTTCAGCATTTGTTTTCTTTATTATTGTGCTTTTTTAGAAATTGTAATGGGCACATTAAGTGTCAAAGACACTAAAACGGCGCTTAAACTGAATGACATGTGCCAAAAAGAAGTTCGCGCTTCGGACAGTCACAGTATCCAGTACCAGACGGGAATAGTCACATCAACCCGGCCTGGCGGGCGGCCATGTCCGAAACGACTCTAAAAAGTCCCCACTCAATCAACGCCATACGCGATTCTCAATCTTGCCTATTAGTTTTTTAGGTCCGTTTTCCTCTGAAGCGTTTGAGGAGATGGGGCGTCGTGAGTAAGCGGAGACAGATTTAAGTTGCGTCTGCGCTTATCCTTACGTAATTTCAGTCGACGATGAACTCGATACGTCACAGGAATGCTTCCGGAAGAATTACGAGCCATTCTTCTAGTCTTTCCGATGTAAATTATAGGTAAGGGGGTAGTGCAAGGTTACTGGAATGACGTGTCTGCCGCAGTTTTACAAGAATAAAGTATATCGTATTGATATAATTTACGATATCAATGTTGATTTTTTTCTTCGTTAAATTTAGTGCGGAAACTGAAACGATAAAACTGTGGGATAAATAATGGAGCAGTGTGTGAAACGGAATGGCTCATTTTTCGTCTAAGTCTTGAGAGAGATGAGATGAGTTCCATTGACACATTTTTGTCTGAGAATGCAAACATTCTAACCATAATCTCAAAAGATTATGGTAAGAAATCACGCAAGTTATCTTGATGAATGACAAAGGTACTGTAGGGAATTTTCCATACATAATTGCCCGTGTCTAAAGAGAAAGGTTGGTTCGGAATGTTGTGGCTACGGTGTGCGGAATGTCCTAGCGGCAAGCGGCATTGAGAGATCAGAAGAACTATTTTCATAATGATTTAAGGTCAGAGTCAGGAATAACGCTGTGTAATCTATAGGACGCAGTGGCCCAAATACGACGAGCAATCAATGTTTCTTAATTTATCACTCTTTTTCTAAAACGATTTTCTGGTATGGTAGATTTCCCTGCCTGTTAATAAAGGTAGTAAAACTTTTAAAATCAGTTTTTAAAGTTAAGTACCTCAGAAACTTTTATACTAGACACTAGATGTTACTAGTGTTTGTCAAATTTACTCGAATTTTCACTACTCTCAAGGTTTTTTACTAACTTAATAACACATTAGCACACCACGTCTAACTGATGCTTGATACAACCATTTTCGTCAGTCATTCGTGATCTCTTTATTAGGAACTGGCCACTTGCGTTACAACAATTTCGCAACATGTCTCAAAAACTTGTGTAATCTTGTAAATATTACAAGCAATAGCGAATAGTGTAGATAAGATACGCTCCAGACGTAAATCTTTACGAGCCACAGGAACGCCTCTAAGTTCTGACCGTAGGGCTATGAAATAAACATGGCCATCAAGATAACAGGAATTCAAGTTTGAAGCTAATCTGTTCAGTGTAGATCCTTGATATTGATCAAGTCTAAGCGGTAATGACCATATCAGTGAGAGAGCGTGTGGTCAGAGGGACCACCATATTTAGAAGCGTGGAGCGATTTTCGCAAATGTGCGTGGGTTATAAGTCCGTTCACCTGCCGAGACCCTGCTAATGTACACCCTGGTTCCACGAAACACAGCTAGCATTTGCCGCAGAACACAAGTTCGAATATTAATCAATCAGAGTTAATAAACAACTTAATAATTATATTCGCCGATATGGTCGACGTCTCGTGAACATCTCTACAATTTCAATAACTGGAGCTAATTCAAAATATAGTACCGAGAATCCAGTGCTCAGAACTCCAATAAAATTTCAAAGCAGGAAACATAAATAATAAAGATAAACAGTCTTTGTCTTTGCCTAGGGTGTGAAATTATTTCCTGAGCGAAGTTTCTGTGGACGAGAAAACTTAAACTGATTATACTAACGCAACTACGAATTGATAAACAAATATAGAAAATACGGAGACATTGTGTATTTTCAATTTTCATTGTTCATGATACTCAAGTCTATAAAAACGATACACATGAATCGACCATGCAAAAATAATATGGTGCAATAATAGGGTGCAATGATAGCGCATTGAAAACAAACAGACAGACGCCGTGTAGCCATGGAAGAGATAGTGTTATCGCGCATGTCAAATATACAATTGAATTGCAAATATAAATCATTCGCAATGTTTGTGATGAAACAAAGAATATAACGTTTTTAGCCGAAGTTCTACATTAAAAGGGAAGGTGATGTGAGTGTTTGTCTGTCAAGCATATTAATGCACCTTGTTACTCGCAAAAATCTAACAAATCTATTCACAAGGCAAATAGTGTTACTTTTATTTACAATCATGGATGATGATATTGTTTCCCTTGATGATGTGAATAAATAACCCTTTTATCGAGGTTCTGATGAGCACATTTACCTAATAATTTACCTATTTTAAGTTACTAACCTGAATATTTCAATATGCGTAATAATAAACCGAATTAATTCTAACAGAGACGGAAATTTGAAAATTAAAAATAGAGATATCGGATTAATAATATCACTATCACCATGTGCAAGGTTAATGGAATGATTATATCGGCATTCAATCATACTGTGCATAATTACACCAGTAATTAGTGAACGTGTAAAAATCACTGATGCTGCGGCGCCCCAACATGGGTGTCACGTTGATTTTATCAGATAAAAAGAGGAAAAATACTGAGATGAGATATACGGACGTCAGTGTGACTGTAAATACGATGTAAGTAAAATTACTTACGATACAGAACAAACGACTGTCCTTGACGGTCTTACCTGTGAAAATAGAACGACATTATAGATAGAAATTAAGTGAAAAGTTAATTTAGAACAGTAATGTAATGTAATGACTAATGAGTGAGTGTGTTAAGGTACACACGGCCGATTGTCAGACTACCCTACTTTGACCTTAGGACTGCCTCTAATTCCCTACGGAGTAAAAGCTGTTCGTTATTCATATGGGTAGCAAATTTCTTTATTTCTGCACACGAAAACTGACCCCTAGCAATGATTCGGGACAATATTTGTGAAATGTGCTGAGAAGAACAAGAGCAAGAAACTCGGTCACTCCTGTCCGCATTTTTTCCAATTTTTACAATATTCATGTATATTAAATAAAACTACTTCATAATTTTTATTTTTTACCTAATATAATAATAATAGTATAGCCTTATGAATAACTTTTGACGCAACGACGAAGAAGGGATTTTACAAATTTAAACAATAATTCGAACTTAAGCATGACCTAAACATAAAATATGAACTCTGCAAAATTGGACCTGCAAAACGCGGATATCAATCTGAACCTTTAGAAAACACATTTCAACATGTTCAATAACAAACAGGTCTTATTTTCGATGCAATAAAGCGGGCTCCGGTCCACCCGCGAGAAAGTACAAGTAGTGAGAAGAAAGTGCGTGGAGGCTACGCCCGGCGGTCAGATCGGAATTTGGCGCGGACCGAAGCGCTGTACTGTAGTGCTGGTCATCGATAGTCATATACTACAGATGGAGTATAAAAAACAAAGGTTAAAAGAAGCATCGGTAATATTAGACAACAATTGCCGATAGTACTGCTTTAAATCTGGTATAAGTATATCAGATCAAAATTAATTTATTAAATCCCTAGATTACCCAGCACAAGGATACTAAATAACACGAATGTACTATCTGACTGAATCAATAATTTAAATTTAAATAAACATATGGTGTCCGTCCAGAGCAGGCCTGATCATGACGTCTTCTTTTTTTTAGCCTTACCAGCGCTTCTTCTATCAATAGGTAGGTAATTTTGAGTTAAATCTAGTATTAGTCAAATTGTAATATCGATATAGTTACTAGTTTTTAAATTCAATTATCGATATTAAAACCATCGATAGACCGAGACCCGAGACGTGGAAGACAGCGCGAAATCACAGTCACTGGCTTTTTGATTGCCTTTTTAGAACCAGTCGGCATCGTTTGACGGCACGACCTTACGCGAATTATTTTGGCAGACCATAAAATATCATAAATCTTCCAGTCAGCCACTGAAATATGGCGAAGTTGCAGTTCTGAGCTGCGTTGGATGTGAAAGTAAATTGTCAGATCATCTGCAACTGCAAGTAAGATAGTCAAGTTTGCTTGAGAGTGAATGTGTAGATCATCTTTATGCAAAACGCAAAAATTATAATTTATTGGCTTTTACCCTCAACTCAACTACCTAATACAGAAAGTGAATGGGGAGTCTGCACTGTAAGTAAACCAATAAAGAAAGTTTGATTTCATTTGAATTGCAACTCAAAATCGACGATGATGTCGTTTGACATGAGGAGTTTTGGGCAATAGAAGCTTAATATTGAATTCCATAGAAACTAAAGATTCCATCAAAAGTAGATCGTGGTTCACGCAATGGTGAATCGGGGGCAACGCGTGATCGATTTTAATATGATATATTCGTAATAATGGAGCGAAACGGTATTAGACATTGAAAAGCGTTACAATTGGCAGGCGCCAGAGGAAGCTGGCGACAAGCTGTGGCGAAATGTGTGCCGAACAATTGTAACACGCTATTTATACTTATTGTAACACACAATCGCTTTTACAAAACAAGAAGAGAAATTATCAAGTGTGCCAAGAGAACTACGTTACAAAACCTTCAGATAACGGGTAAATTTTAACTACACACGATTCGGTGACTTCTGGTTAACCTTGCTGATTTCGAGATAATTTTGACTGATGATGTTAGATAGCTGATAAACGACGGATAGACTCAGAAAATATTAACAGATTTAAAAGATTGCTGGGAAGTTACACAGGCAGAATGTGCCATTTGGATTCGTTAAGTGAGATGCATCTATCGGTTTCCCCACATAAATCTCAGTTTTATTAAGCAATCTGATTAAATGAAAGTGCTGGCTCCATAATAGAGGTAGGCGTAGCGTGGGACAGGAACGAAGCGGTTTGAATGTGGGTGCATGCCGTCAAGGACGACACACCCACGACAAAGCCAGCGGCGCTTTATGTTAAAAATTTACAAAATCGGAATCGCAATGATGTCACCGGTCGTAGACCCTTGGAATGTTGTTTAACGAAAGCAGCCTTTGGACTTAGTGAACACATGTAAAAGCAACAGGTTTCTCCCAAAGAATCTTAATGCACCGAAATCGTGAAAAGAGATGAGACTATAGAGCGAGCCTCCAGCGTGATAGTAGCTGATTCATGGGCACTATGTAAATAAACCGGGCCAGCAAACTAATTTATTGTTCCGAACATCTGTTCACGGTTGCAATGATGTTACTCGCGTTTTGTAATATTACGGGCACCATTGTTCGACCTTGATTTATCGACGGCAATTGAAAGATAAAGCGAGAGGCGCGGAACAGTCAGTGAACAAAAAACCATGTGACAGATCTGACAGTGACTGGGTCACGAGACAAAAGGATATAGATTAGAAACGTCCTGTACGCAAAGTAAAACAGTAGTTAAATTACCATATGTGTGGTATTTGTTTGACCATTGGCAGTCGAGCCCCGTCGATGCATCGGGGACATAGAAAGTCTCTCATCTTGACAAAGCTAAAAAAGACCATACATTGACGGTGTAGGTGTGGATTTGCATTACAAATGTAAGAAGATACTATTGGAGTGACCACTTTCGATTCCACATTATTTGTTGGTTGTCTAAACACATTGTTTTTCTCATATTTGTGGTTATTTAGATTGTAAATCTAACGTGTAAGGATGCGTTTTGGAATAAAGAAAGGTTTGAGAAATCGAATAACGCGTGTCAGATTGTTGTAGACAGATCATCATAGCATATGACAAAAACAGCGGAAAGGTAAAAACCATGAGTTATGATGGGCGTCGTTGGGGCATTCAGAGGCGTTCCCATGACGAGTGCACAGTTAACACAACTGTTTGTAGTCGGCATTGTCACGTACAGACCTCCGCAACCTTCTGTTGGTGGGCCACATAAAACTGAACTTTGTAACATTCAAAGTCAAACAATATATTTTTTACAATTAGTTGCCGAGTTGAAATGATTTATAAATAATGTAAAGATGTACTATGTTAGCATTAGTTTGAGTGAGATCGAGTTCAAAGGTGTTTCTATAATGTCAATCTTACGATGCCTAGTGAAATATACGCCCATGACGCAACAAGTAGGTAATCTATCGTACATCGCACTCGGAAACCTTATATAAGGGTTTGATGATGATGCATGACTGTAAGCTACGGGAGCTTCAAGTATTCCTGGATAAGAAAAAAGTTTATCTGACTTCTTTCTATTGCTTTGATTTATCTGGACAATAAATACAGAGACTAATGTATTTTATTTGATGAAAAAGCGACTGCAAGGAGCGAGGCGTAAAAAGGGTCGTATAGGTAGTTCTATTTTAGTTAAATGGCACAGGTTTCCGACGTCGGACCGCTGATGGACGTAAGTAAACAACTTGTCAGGTTTAACTTTTATTACGGGATTGGGAAAAAAGGTTGTTTATGCTTTCATTCCAACTGTGGTGTGGTCAATTTAAAGACATGAAAGTAAATATATTGGGGGGAACAAAAAAGACAAGACGGATCTGTATTTTGACAGAGCTCAGTAACAAAAAAGCAAGAAATGTAACAAAAATATCGATGAAGTTACCACGTGAGACCGCAAAAATCTTGAAACATCAAACTAATCAGTCGCTAATGATATAAAATCTCACAAGGAAAGTGCCTAAACCTTTGGGCAGATACATTATCTACTTAACAACTTAAAATACAGTGATGAACACAAGGAAATAACAAGCGAATCTAATGCGCCGGAGATCGAGTCAAGGTTGCTTTATCAGAGATCAGCAGAGCTACCTATTTAATGGGTAGTGCATCCTACACTTGACGTATGTATGCATGCAGATCAGCGAAGATTGAGTTGTATTACGAGTAGACACTGCGCTTCTATGCATTGTTTTTTTTACGACGAGGTCTTCAAAGAGTCGCAAATAAACAATACATTTTTAGTCACTGGATACAACGTGAATAAAATATTTCAATAGAGAAATGAATCTGACTCTGCAAAATAGATGTGTTGAAGCTCCTTGAAGCTAATTAAAACAATAATAAACTAAGCAGAGATACAATATTGAATTTTAGAAATTCAATGTGGACATGTGGTTACGTTAAAGTCTTTAAATCATTGACGATTCAATAGATCACATGCTGAGAGAATCTTAAACGATAAGATAAACAAAAATAAAAATTCTAAGTAATATTTGAAATGAAATATCTTTTCAAACATGAATCATAGTCCTACTAGGATAACTCTTAGTTTTAGAATTAATGATAACACGATTATCCATATTTGACAAATGCGGGAAGAACTGGTCGGCCAAGGAATGTTCAGAACCGGTCTGAGGTCAGAGAAGGGTTCAATCTATTGAGTGGCTAAGATAAATAATAGATACGGCCACTCGCCGGCTGGGTGCTATCACTTTTTCTAAACATAATTGTTCCTAATGGTCTGTGGCACCGTATCACGTGGTGATTGCCGATTTCACACCTCTTGTCTGGTCACCGTGATGGGAGAACGCCTAGTTTTTTGACGAACTAATGTTGCGGTGAGGTTTTGCATGTTCTGTCTGGGGATTTAGAAAAAAATGCCACAAAAGCCAATAGAATTTGATGTGATTACGTCAAGTCGTTCAAAGAGCATTTTTAAAGAATTCATATAGTTTTGGCAGAGTTCCAGTTGGATGTTGTATGAGTTATTATCACTAATCTTACTCGTTAGTAAATAACAGGAATAGTGTTTTTGGGAACTGTTGCTAATGCTTACTGTCCTGAACTGGCATCGGAAGATAAGGAGGTTACAGGAAGATAATAATCTTCTTGGACGAGAAATGATATTCTACCCTAGAAGCATGTCTGTTTACTTTGTAGAAATCTTATTCAGCCTTATTACGAAAAACGTAGTACAAGGTTTAATCCAAGACTTAATATTAGCTGACAAACTAGAAATAACTGACAAATTCGTGACATTACTAAAATCTGGTCCTTAAACCTGGTAGGTGATAATAAGTTTTTTGTAATTAGGCCGATTATGTTTTAATTTGTAGAGCATTAATTATGATTTATGATTACACCACTTGAACACTTTTAAAAACCTCTCTGACAATCGTTTGTTATCAAAATAGTTTTGAACATTGGTTTTGAAAATATGGAAGCACAACATCCACAAAAAGCTCTATTCTCAATTAAACATCTTTGGCCGTAATGCGGAATCAAGCAAACTGGAGCAAAGCTATAAAATCTAATAAGGAAAATGGAAAACGAGCTGGATAGCTTCGCAGATCTTATTAGAAAATTAGCCATTATGTTTCTAAACGTGTCGATAATCGTTTCAAAAATGGCACCAGAAATAGATGGACACTCATGCTGCATATCGCAGATTAACAACTGAGAATAAATGAACATTAAAACTACAGATATTTTTGGTGAATGTCCTAGAATGAGAGAATGATCCTAGAGGCCCCCGTCTCTGAGGACCCTTGCTATACAATACTATCCATAAGAAAATGCCCATCATCCTGTATTGTATTTGGGATAGTAAAAAATAATTAAATTCTATTTAGCAGAAACTTCCACTTTTGAACATCGATAAACGGGTCAGAACATGTCATCCGTTCTTCAGTACAGGATTTTTTTGGTAGTGTAGAACCTCAAATATGACGCAGACTTCATTCATAATTTGGCCCTTGCTCTGTCGCGATGAAACTTTAGCCAGTGTCAACCTTGATATTTAATTCACTTGACAAGTAAGCCAAGGAGGCGTAAGGTAGGTACTAAGCGTTGTAATAAAAAACCGGCCAAGTGCGAGTCGGACTCGCGCGCGAAGGGTTCCGTACCATTAACTTAAAACATTAGACAGTATAGGCAAAAAAAGTATGTATTTTTATTTTATTTATAATTTCAAAAGTATTCATCACAGGATACCCGAAATAATTTTAAATAAGAGTTTCCGCGCCTGTTTCTTTACGTGAGTGATTTGAAGTTTATAGGTCCAAGACTTAAGAAATTACAGGGGGAAACACACCGTGTACCTAATCGAATTTGGCGGGCTATATCTCGCAAATGGTAAAGCTGATAAAAAAGTGTTGTATGGAAACCCTACCTTATTTTCATAGTCTTTTTCAACGATACCCCACACAAGGGGGTCCATTGAAAAAAATAATTCACCCCCCCCCCCTTACATGTATGGGAGGTACCCTTAAAAAGGGGTAATTTAAATTTATTGTATTTTTAAAAATGAGATCTATATGTGAAGTATCCTCGAACCAAGTTACATGTAAATCAGTCCATAAACGTAGAAGATATTCTGCTGTGACAGACTAGGACGGACGGACTGAACGATCTTATAAGGGTTCCTTGACGGACTACGGAACCATAAAAATGTTAACTAAGTCGTGCTACTCGTAGCGTGATAGGTGGTTTTGCAGCTATTACATACAGTGTCTTTATGTGCTATCAGAGCAAATAATACTCATACGATCCAGGCGTTGTCACGGTACGGCCGTCTAGTGTATTTTATTAGTTAAGCCTAGATATTTATCCTACTTTTTTACTGCATATGGGGTACTTATAAGTTTATGTCTGACCGCATCTCGTTGATAGGTGAAAACGGTAATAAAATTGACCGCTTTAGACTAGACCTCGTGAAGTACCTAAGTCACTTTATGGGAAAGTTAATAAACAATGTTTTCGAAAATTGGCATATCGTTAGTTGAAGAGTTTCACTAGTAGTAAAGACTTAATTTAGCTAGAGAATAAAATATTGTGGTACTTAGGAGTTATTATAATTTCCTTACAAAAGTGCCTGGACAACGCTTGTGGTCCAAAAAAAGGTTGAAATCATTATAAAAATCAGTGCAATGTGTTCATAATTCACCCAACACGATGTTAATCTAATAATAAACACACATATGTATGTAGCTCTACAAAAGCACTAATTTGTTTTTTGTAGAGCTACATACATATTTGTATAAATGAAATGATATTTACATACATAATGACGTGGGCACTGATTCCCGCACTAGGATTCCCTGTGTTGCGGGATCAGTCTCTTTCGTCAGATTCACTTATTTTTCAATTCTATGTATTTTTGTTTTGCATAATATACTTAACAAGGGGCACTTATACACGTTTCAATATTGTCCCTACCACTGCCATTGCGTTGGGACAGATAAGGGCTAGTGCTGAGAAGAAGCAGCGCAAGAAAAACTAGTCAATATTATCATTGACATAATTCATCATTGCTATTATAGACAAGACAGCAACATTCGAATGCGCACCAAATTCAGATTCCTTGATTCTAACATAAGCATTTTAATTAATGAGTTGTTTTTTCTTTCGACAAGATGAGAGAAATAAAACTATGTTCCTATTGAGTTGAGAATGACAACAGAGCCATTTGTCAGGGCCAAACGACCAGAACACATGACTGATATGAAACAATCGGAATTGTTTCCATATCAATGTGCATGTTCGGAATTTAGTTTAATTACAAGACCTAACAGTAATGAAATATGTATAGATTACTACACTATAGGACAACTACAACAAATATACCTAATCCCAAACACTGTTTTGTTGCCAGTATCAGAGCCTTTATGAAGTGATGAAGAAGCAACATTGCAACAATTCTCTTTACACGATTAACTTACCAGAATTCCCCAATTATTTTATCTATTTCTCATACTAGCGTTATTCATAGCGTTCACATCGTCAAAAGTGGTCCGAGGTATCTGAATGCAATCCATATAGTGGGCGACCAGCGGAAATTTCTAAAGTTGATGAAGATGATATTTAAAATGTTTTTTTCTTTTAGATTTCAAAATCCAAAAAAAGTATTGTTAACAAGTAGAATTCTTAAGTATATTACACAACACAATAGCAACAAGACAAGAACATTTGAAGAATGTTGTGAAAACGTTATGTTTTTTACAGTTCAAGGTTCCTGAGCCCAACCCATAATAAAAATGCATGAAAAAATCGAAAACGAATTTAGACTTTGAACCGGGGACCTGTGACTTAATGCCCAATGCTAACAATTTGAAGTGTTTCTTTAACAACAACATACAACATGTAACGTGAACATAGAATACTGGGTCACGGACGTATGAAAACAAATAGATAGACGTAAATTTTATATCAAACGCCATGTGGCATTCTGGTGGCTATGTTTATGAGCAGTTGGTTGATTTAGACTTTAGTCATTAAACATTATAACTACTGTTTCAGAAATCAAAGTTTTGAATATATACCTATGATAAACATTGGTTCTCATAGATAAAAGTTAGCCTTTATAGATACCACTGCTGGGCAAAGGCCTCACCTCAACTATGAGCAGGTACGAGCCATACTCCAACACGCGGGCTCAGTAGGGATTGGTGGAGAGGTTGTCTGTAAGACAAGTGACCAATTTTACCTCTCATAGATATGTTTGGCCAAAATCAAGAAACCAAGAGACCAAGGACCTAGAACCAGAGACAAAGCTGAGAAACCTCTGTTTCTTGAGGCATGCTTCTGTTTAATAAGAATATAACAGGACCAATATTCAGCAGCATGCAGGCAGGCTGAAATAATGATCGTCAGGAGAATATGATAAATCTAGGTTATGGGCTAATTCCCTATGAAATGCCGACATCAATAATGTCGAGGAAAACAAGCACTTCGAAGGCTTCTCTGACGTAAGGATTGCTATTTGACTGCACGCCCCTGCTGCTGTGATTTCCGATATTTTCTTGTTAATATACTTGTCAAAACAAAATAAGGGCCACGAGGTATTTTTTCATTTTGGTGTAAATTATTAAACATTTTCATATTGAAAGTAGTAAATTATTGAGTATACAAACTCTTTGATACCTAAACTTTTAAATATTGTAGTATTCATCTAATGCTGGCAACAATTTTAAATAAAATTTGATTTAAAATTCTTTTTGAAAATTTTGTTTCCATTTTCTTTGGCGTTTTGCTTTCCTTAGTTTCTTGGTTTATTAGAAATTATCAGAGTTCATTGATATCTCGAGTCAGAAACATCTTTTGCAATATGCCACAAGCACGCAGGCGTCATATGGACTCGCTGATAGCAACCAGAGCCGTTACAATGATTGAAGAAGGTCATTCGCAGCGATCGGTGGGTTTGCAATTGGGATTTTCTCGAAGAGCTATTCAAAATCTATGGAATCGTTTCCAAGAGACCGGCAGTGTTAGAAGAAGACCTGGTTCGGGCAGAGTTTGCATTACAACAGCTCAAGAGGATCGTTACATTCGAGCGCGCCGAGATCGCACAACGACAGCCCGCAAGCTGCAAAATTGTTTACGGCTCACAACGGGTACTCGTGTCAGTGACCAAACTATTCGTAATCGATTGCATGAAGACCAGCAGGCATCAAGAAGGCGAGTTGTCCGTGTTCCATTAACCAGAAATCATCGTGCAAATCGTTTAAGATTTTCCCGTCAACATTTGGACTGGGACATAAACCAATGGGGCATGGTGCTCTTCACAGACGAATGCAAAGTTAAATTTTTTAACGACGATCGGCGTATTAGAGTATGGAGAAGACGCGGCGAGAGATTTTCTGAAGCCTGCATCCATGAAGTCGATCGTTTTGGTGGTCCAAATGTAATGATTTGGGGCGGGATAAGCTTATACGGCAAAACTGAGCTCGCTATTTTAAATGAGGGTACTGTTACTGCTCAGCGGTATATTGAGGAAGTTGTCAGACCACATGTGATCCCATTTGCCCAGCGAGCGGGTCCTGGATTCATCTTGATGCAAGACAATGTTCGTGCACACACGGCTCAAGCGACTCGGTTTGTACTGGAAGCCTATCAAATTCAAGTCTTGCCGTGGCCGGCGAACAGTCCGGACTTAAATCCAATAGAGCACATGTGGGATCAGTTGAAACGAAGAGTTAGAGACGGTGATCAGGAAATCCACAACCAACAGCAACTCATCAACGCTGTTAAAAGGGCCTGGGAAGAGATTCCAATGGAAAATGTCAGGCATTTGATTGAGAGCATGCACTCCAGGCTTCAGGAGTGCGTAGCGAAACGAGGGGGGCATACCCGTTACTAAAAGATGAGCATGGAGTATTTTCTTTTGTTTTCAGTAACTTTACATTCTTTTTATTTTTAACCCTTGAATGAGTTTTTTCTTTCAAAAGCAAATAAACTTTCTAATCATTATTGGAATAAATTTATTGGTCTACACGTTAAAAACAACATTAGTTTTCGTTATGGAGACAAAAAAATAATATTGGTATTATTATTTTAATGGTACAGACAAAATACCTCGTGGCCCTTATTTTGTTTTGAGTAGTATACTTTAGAGTTCATGTTTCCAGACACAATAGAAAATCGATTGTTATGAGACCGCCGGCGTTGGTCTTATACGAGGGTCAAACTGAAAGTTCTTAGAAAATCAAAAACTGATTACATTAGCCAGTTATTAGTTTTATTATATCTTTTCAAAATATTGTCCATTGACGTCAATACACCGCTGCATGCGATGGAACCACTGGGAAAAGCACTTTGCCCACTCGTCCTTAGGGGTCTCTTCAATGGCATCGCGATACGCAGCCACCGCTTCTTCAGCATTCATAAACCGCTTTCCTTTAAGTTTTTCTTTAATTTTTGGAAATAAATAAAAATCACAAGGCGCGAGGTCGGGGCTATACGGCGGGTGACCCAGTAATTCAACGTTTGATGTCGCCAAATAGTCGATCGTTCGCTTGGCGGTGTGCGACGAGGCGTTGTCGTGGTGAAGGAGGATCCTACTGCGAGGTCGTTTCTCTCGAACTTTTTCCAAGACAAGTGGCAAACAATTGGTAGTGTACCATTCTGCAGAAACTGTTTTTTGATCCTCTAACACAATTGTTGCGAAATGACCTATCCTTCCAAAGAACGAGGCCACCATTTTTTTTCCCGCACTTCGATCTCTCTTCACTTTAGTTGGCAACTCCTCGAAAGGAAACACCCACTGAGCAGATTGTCTTTTGGTTTCAGGATCATAACAGTAAATCCAGCTTTCGTCACCTGTTAGTATGTCGAACACAGCATTTGAGTCACCTCCGTTAAATCTTTCAATCATTTTACGGCACCAATCCACACGATGGAGTTTTTGAGCCTTAGTCAAATTATGAGGTATCCACCGGGCGCAAAGCTTCCTGACCGCTAAATGTTCGTGGAGGATTTTGTGCACTTGACTCATACCGATGCCTAAGCTTGTCCGAATCTGCTGATAGGTCACTCTTTTGTCAGTCTCTATCATACGCCGCACAACACAGATGTTATTTTCAGTCGTCGCCGTAGAAGGCCGTCCCTCACGTACATCATCAGTGAGATTAGTGCGACCACGTTTAAACTCATTAAACCAGTTGTAAACAGTCGCACGAGATGGGGCTTCATCGTGAAAGGCCAATCGTAGTCTATCATAACTTTCTTGTTGACTTAAATGACATCGAAAGTCATAAAAAGTCATTGCACGAAAATTTTCTCGTGTTAAATTCATTTTGACGTGACACAGACAATTTTCAATTTGCCGCCAAGTCGTAAAACAAATGACAAATGAATGAAATATATACTCAGTAATATTGGCAAAGAGTTCTATTTTCAAATTTTAGAATATTTTTTTTATTATATTGTTTATAAGTGGCCAGTTCTAAGAACTTTCAGTTTGACCCTCGTAAAGTATTAGTGTCTGTTTTAGACATCATACTACTATTTAAAGTACCATTTATGTACAAATGACGTCACGTAGATAACATTCAGAAGTCTTGTCTTGAGTAAGGTAAGCTTGCTCGATTAGTAACTTTGCCTATCAAGATAGGACAAGGACAAGCCCTTAATTCTTTCTTTTAGCAAAGATAGATAACGTTTTCTGGACAAAGTGGTAAAGTAAAAAAACGGTAATTTAAAAAACTAAAAAACCCGACTGCGTTTCTGTGTAATTGGCAATTAAAAAACCCTAAAACAAGGAAGAGGTCAAACCCGGGTAAAATTGGTACTCATATTAAAAATTGTAGCAGTCGGGACCCTTTTTAGAAATGGAGGCTTAGTACATTTAGTGCATAGCCACCTATATATCATATTGCAGATTACTTCAATCTACTGACGAAATGGCTGACTTTCTAACATGGGTCCCGACTGCTAGAATTTTTAATATGGGTATCAATTTTACCCGGGTTTGACCTCTTCCTTGTTTTAGGGTTTGTTAATTGCTACTTACACAGAAACGCAGTCGGGTTTTTTAGTTTTTTAAATTACCGTTTTTTATTTTATTATTTTTAGTTTTATTATTCAAAACAAAACACCAGACTGCAAAACCTATTATATTTTTGAAATGGTCTCTTTACTGGCTTTCATTTGATACCCATATTGCTATGCCAAGGAAAAAATCAATTCCCCCTCCCCCCTTTATTTCCATTTACGGGCGCCATTTTTAAAATTTATATAGCCTATGTCACTCTCACAAGTTTGACAAATTCAACGACACCTCATATGTCAAAAACTGTCTAGCCGTTTGGGCTGTAGGGCGTGCCAAACAATTATACATACATACATACATACATACATACACTCGAAAAACATAACCCTCCTTCCGCAGTCGGGTAAAAAGAAATACTGCACAACTGCACAGTCCGACTGGTTTACCTCTATAAATGGTAATTTTATGAGTTTGAGTTTTTTGTTTTATACCCGTGCCCTTTACGTTGTCTATTTTCGTGTGTCATGTGATGTCCATTCATTAATAAATGTATTTTCTTTCTTTCTTTCAAATATGTTACCTACTTACTTAGCCTAATTGAGAACCTGCTCCTTTTTTGAAGTTGGTTGAAAATACCAATAGCAATCTAAACCGGTAGTTACTATAATAATTGCTTCTCTACACGTATTTATACGTTCTTTGTCAGGATCAGCGACTCTAATCTGTAAGTTTAATTTTCGATTCCCGTCGTCCTACTCACTCGAGCCTGCATCGTGAGCGAGAAGGACAAGAAACACACGCAGCTCTAGGGCCAAAAATACTAGCCTTCTTGAAGAGTAGGTCGCCAGAATGCGTCGCAATTAGGCCGTCATATCAGAACAGAAACAGTAACTAACAAACACTAAACCACCGCTAATTAGTCGTTCGGGTTTACGCACATCTGAATGCTTTGGTCGACCGGTACCTACAAGTGCCATGCCTCGTAGCCGTTCCAAAAGCGAATGGCTGACTGCCAACTTAGGTCATTAGCCCACTGCACTACAACAGGTTGTGTGAATCAATTGTGTTACTGGCTGCGGATGCGCAAATCTACTAATATAACGTACCTATTCAAAAATAATATGTATGATCATTGGTGAAATGTGGCTCACCAAAAGCCTTAAGAGTTGTCCAAGATGCAACCAAATAAAAACAATATTCTCCTACCCAATTTTTCGGTTACGGCCGCTCATCTCAACAGAGATCCACCAAGTACACAGGAGATAATCATACTCGTAGTGCACAAGAGTTATATGCACTCTCTGTTCTTTCACTCTCACAGTCCGGTGAGACGGTATTCCAAAATGACCAAAGAGAGATCAGGCGCAGGCCCAATGACTTAACGTGCTCTACGAGGCACGGGGTATGCGTGAACGGGCTTTCCGAACATCACCATCATCCTGAATCCAGAGCTGATTCTGAGTTTTTTAATTAATAGGTAGACATTTGACCACAATCTCACCTGATAGTAAATGACGATGCGGCCGATGATGGGTCATGTCTGACTAGTAACTATCAGAGCCTATTCACTGTTTCTTAAAAGAATCTAGATCATAGTGTTTAATTCAAGACAGAAAAACTCAAACAATTTGGGCCCAACCTGGAATTCAAACTTTAGAACAAGGAGACTGTGTCAGAGATGACATGGAGCTTTTGAATGTAATGCTTGGGATGAACTATTATGAAAGTTTCAACATCCTCCCAACCTTCTATCTCCTCCTTCTTCTTCTTATAATAATCCAAGTTGGAGTATTATAGGTTGAACAAAGATAAAATGTTGTACCGATCACTCACAAGGGCAACAGTTGTCTGGGGCATTACCAATTCAGCTGGTTTAACATTTCCTATGACTTTATTGACAACATTTGTAGCCAAACAATCAAATAATAATATTATCATTTATATTAATTGGGCACTGAATTAAATGATCAGTAATATTAATAAATCAATTTCAAAAGTTCTATGTTATATCATTATCACAGAATGACCTAAAGGAAACAATACAGAAATTAATGAGGGCAGCAACCTCTCTTAAATAAATTATCTGACTGATGGCAAACAAATAGGCTATTCCATTAGATATGATTTTAGTGTCCAATATCAAAATAAAACAGAATAGTGGGAATCATTGGGCTATACAGCAAGAGATGAGATATTATTAAATTAATTGAATTGAATTTATTATTTTAGGAATGATATATAATAAATTATTAATTTACAATAAGGTCAATGTATACAGGGGGTCCAGAAAGTGATGTGGGTAAAAGAATCATGTTCACAAACCAGAAAGTTAAAACAATATAGATGTTATAAAATAGGCTATGTAAGGACACACTTTGTTTTGCTTCTTTATTCAATAATGAATTGATTTTAAAATGTACCCAATATACTGAAATTGATGAACAAAATGTTCTTATCATATTATCATGAACTCTGCAAATCAGTTTAGTGACAGTTATTATAAAAACGCAGGCAACAGACAATGTATAATATAAATAGAAAAGTTTAAATAACCACATAATTTCTGCAAAAGTAGAGCGGTGTTCGGCTGTCCCCGCTCGTTCTCTACCGGCTGTGATATTTTTAAATCTTGCCACTTCCCTAGAAATGCTTCTTATTATAAAACAGCCTAGTTGTAAATTTATAAGTGTCGCGACTAGGCCACAAGTATGAGAATAAATATTTGTGTCGATAGGACCTTTAACATTCACAGTTCAATCCAAAATTATCTGCTGTAAACTATAAATAGCAGTCATGATTACCCTGGAACAAGGAGTGCGGGTTTCTCGTATAAAATACGCACCCCATGTGCTAATCACAAGTACTGGAGATAAACAGAAACTGTACTGTTACAGGTAGACTCAGTGGTACACCTGAGCGGAATAAAAATCAACAGGTGAAATTCCAGTCTTACGAAAACCGGAAACACAGCCCCGTGGAGCCAACACGACACGTCTCATGTTTCTCTCACACCAACTTTCACAGCACTTCGCAGACTAAACTTTGACTTGTCTTCAAAACACCAAAACCTTCACGTAGACCACTCAAAACATAACAATTTGCAAAAACTATAAATACCTTTTCCTTCGCTCGTCCGGCATGTTTTTGCACTGATTTCGCGATTAACGCACCTTTACTTTCAGCCATTTTAATCACTTTTTCATAACCGATTGTCTTTATTTTCGATACACCACCAATCTGCAACCGAATTTGGCTGCAGCTGTTTGATGTCACACGTCAAATTCCAAATGCGTGCTGTTGCCGTGCCGAACTTCGCCGAGTGACAGACAGCAAGATTCTGACAGTTCACACTAGCGCCTCGCTCCGCCTTAGACTTCCGTTGTAAATTATTTACAACGTAGTTCGCCATTAATCTAATAGATGGCAGACCAGGTAATAGTTTCTTGGAAAATAGAAAATTTCTCTATTCTAAACGAAGCATACAAAAAACCACAAATAAAAAGAGAATGTTTGAAGGCAATGCTACAGCAAAATGATAAATATTTTTGAAAATTCATATAAAAAAAATATTGTGCTTGACTATTTGTAACAGCCGTTTCCGGTGAGGGCTGCCAGTACAAAAAGTTTTTTTTTTTTTCAACAAACACACCAATGGGGAAGCAAACTGTCAAATTAGTTCCTTATAGAGGGCGCCAAATGTTTGTTACTCAGGAACTGTCAAAACCCGTACAAATATTTGTTGTTTTGTTGTTATTAGTTAGTTTTTTTAGAAATGGGGCGCTGTGCATCTATTAGGTGTGGAGAAATAGGTTCCTACAATTCCCCAGTAATCCACAGCAAAGGAAAAAATGGGAAAAGGCATTGAAAAGAGGAAACTTTAGATCAAGTGGCTATTCTAGGTTATGTGCAAACATTTTAAAGAAACTGATTTTGAGACTACTTCTAAGACTACAGGTAGGTAAACAATGAAGGCTAAATATTATAATGAATACCATACGCTAAGCTTATATTTATACTTTTAGAGGTTATGTCGAGTTTACAATTTTTGTCCTTTAGAAAAGATATAGGTACTGGTGTTTTTTTACAAGAAGCCTTTAGTTTAGACTTTATTTGATCAAATTCAATCCTAGATTTGCTATGAAAACGTGTAAAAGTATAAAAAAACACTATGTTATCTTACCTGTCGACTAGGTCAGTTTTTTTTCCTTTTAACGAAGCTCCACGTTTTCTCAACTCTTCCTTTAGCCTATCCAAACTCCAGTAGGAATACATTGTGGTAAGCCCACAAAAAAAGGGTCTAGAGTCAAAAAAAGTTCACAAATCCACAAAATTCAGCAGAGTAACAATATTTGACATGTAACAAACATACAGCGCCCTCTACCAAAAAGTTTTGCGTAATCTTCCCCATTACCTAGCCCCAAACTAAGCGTGAGCTTGTGCTATGGTGGCTAGGATAACGGATAGAAATACTTAAATACATATAAACATCCATGACTCAGGTACCAATGCTCGTGCTCATCACACAAACATTTGCCCCTTGCGGGATTCGAACCCGCAACCGCCTGGTTTAGAAGTCCGGTGCGCGAACGACTACACCAAGACGGTTTTGCCATCATTTAAGGGGAAATAACAAACCTAACCAAACTTGAGGCGTTTTTCCCATAAATAAATACATATCTAGGGGCTAATAATTACGTAACTCTGTTGCTAACAATTCATGATTGAAATCGCTTGAAAATGTCACATATAACAACTTTAGTTACCCTGTTAAGCTGGCCATTCAAGGTCAGTTCAAAAAATTACTCCACTCACTAACATAAAAATAATCTGAAAACTGGCTTTCATTAAATGCTGCTAGAACGTGGGCAATTCCCCACGCAAAGGGGTCTTTTAGTTTTTTTTAATTTAGAGGGTAAAATGGGCAATAAGGTCTTAGATAATTATAGTCTTATTAGATAATTATAGTCTTATTAGTTCGTTCTCGAGGGAGGCGGCCATTCACGGCGGGTCACTAATATTAATCAATAACAATCTAAAATGCAAGGAGCGCAAAGATATTGTTTCTCTCTCTGTAGAACGAACTATTGAGATATCTTGTGCAGAGCTGGACGACCACATTATTGTTTGTGTTTATAGACCCCCAACTGGTAATTTTAAATTATTTGAGTCCATAATGGAAGAAGTACTCAGAAAATTATTTAATAAAAAAAAGAAAGTAGTTGTATGTGGAGATTTCAATGTGGATACTATAGATGAAGAACATACCTATCGAGTAAGGATTTTAACTCTTTTTAATTCCTTTAATTTATTGCCTGTATTTGCTGAACCAACTAGAATTACTGCTACAACAGCTACTTGCTAGGACAACATTTTCTGTAACTCTGTAGTGATAGAAAAATCTATAATAAATTTTGTGAAATCTGAGCATTGCGGACAGTTAGTTACGTTTAAACAACATTTTGTTCAATCCAAAAGTGTAATTCAATATAGACCTGTCACTGATTCTCGCAAAGAAAAATTTAAAGCTTGCATACGTGACAAAATCCCGATTTTACCTTTTGTTAATGTCAATGTTGACCACTCATATGGAAAATTGTTTGAAGTAGTCAAAAATGAATTTGCCAACAATTTTCCTAAAAAGGAATTAGTGATAAATAATAACAAACCGAAATTCAGTGACTGGGCTACATCAGGTATATATATCAGTAGGAGAAAAATGTTTGAATTGTATAATCAAAAAATCAACAGGAATAATGATCCACCGTTTGTTGAATATGTTAAAAAATACTTAAAAATATTTAAAAAGGTCTGTCTGGTAGCTAAATCTAACTTCATACGAGATAAAATAAACAGATCGAGTAATAAAATTAAAGAGACCTGGAATATTATAAACAAAGAAACTTGTAAAACTAAACCACGTGATCACACATTTACAAAATTAAATCAAATTTCACTTACAAAAATTAATCGACTGTGTCATCCGGTGGGACTCGAACCCACGTCCCTTCGCTATCCGGGCGAGTGCTCTTACCAACTAAGCTACGGAGGACGTTAGTCAGTCGACGAATTTTTTGCAAGTGCTTGCTACGCCAGTGAGCCGGCGTTCGATTTCATCAATACTTGGGGAATGTACCCGCATGTATCCAATGGAAATATTTTTACAAATATTTAACCATCAGTTAAGATGAAATCAGCTTAACCTTTTATATTTTTATAACTTAAGCAATTATTTTGCAAGTTTTTACGAAATTAAATCAAATTTCACTTACAAAAATTAATCGACTGTGTCATCCGGTGGGACTCGAACCCACGTCCCTTCGCTATCCGGGCGAGTGCTCTTACCAACTAAGCTACGGAGGACGTTAGTCAGTCGACGAATTTTTGCAAGTGCTTGCTACGCCAGTGAGCCGGCGTTCGATTTCATCAATACTTGGGGAATGTACCCGCATGTATCCAATGGAAATATTTTTACAAATATTTAACCATCAGTTAAGATGAAATCAGCTTAACCTTTTATATTTTTATAACTTAAGCAATTATTTTGCATCAACTGACACAATTAAACCCATTATACCTCTCGTAGCATATCACTTAGCACATATATTTAATGAATGTATTGATCAAGGTAAATTTCCCACTTTAATGAAATAAAGATTATACCTTTATTTAAGTCAGGAGAGAAAAGTGACCCGAGTAACTTTAGGCCGATTTCCATACTACCTGCATTTAGCAAAATTTTTGAAAAACTCATATTTAACCAACTGCTCTCCCATTTTAAACTTAACAATTTACTGCACAAAAAACAGTTTGGTTTCTCTAAAGGTAGAAATACAACTGATGCTGGGGTGGCACTTGTCAAACACATTTTAGATGCTTATGAAGATAAACATGATGCGATAGGTGTATTCTGTAATTTATCGAAGGCGTTTGATTGTGTTGATCACAAAACACTAATTATTAAGCTAGAGCATTACGGTGTGTCAAATAATGCATTAAAATTGTTAAAATCTTACCTCTCAGGCAGATTACAAACAGTTAATGTTAATGGTACTAACTCCTCTGGTGCCCCTCTAGAAATGGGAGTGCCCCAGGGCTCAATTTTGGGACCGTTGCTATTTCTGATATATATTAATGACCTTCCTTTCTATTCCAAAGACTCCTGTGAGATTGTTCTGTTTGCTGATGATACTTCTTTAATCTTCAAATCAAAAAGAGGCGAAGAAATATTTGACGATGTAAGCAGGGCTCTCTCTAAGGTGTTAAATTGGTTTACAAGCAACAACTTGCTTCTCAATACAAGAAAAACCAAATGTGTTAAATTCACCATGCCCAACGTGAAGCAAGGTAACAAAGAAATTTTACTAAATGGTGGGACTCTAGATCTATCTAACTCCACTGTGTTTCTGGGCATTACATTGGATTCGAGGTTGTAATGGGGACCACATGTTGACACTCTGGCTGGGAGACTTGCTTCAGCTGCCTTTGCGGTTAGAAAAATAAGACATCTTACTGACGTTGAAACGGCAAGGCTTGTTTATTTTAGTTACTTTCACAGTATTATGTCTTATGGTCTTCTCTTGTGGGGTTCTGCTGCGGACATCAATACCATCTTTATCTTACAGAAAAGAGCCATTCGTGCCATTTACAAACTGAGTCCGCGCGAATCCCTGAGAGAACTCTTTAAGGAAATTAATATACTTACTGTAGCCTCTCAATACATTTTTGATAATATCATGTACGTACGCAAAAATTTAGATCTTTTCACGAAAAAAAGTGATATTCATCCTTATAATACAAGAAACAAAAACAAACTTGTCGTTCCAGACTTTAGATTGGCCAAAACAATTAATTCATTTTTGGGAAATTGTATTACATTTTTTAACAATATACCACACAATATTGTCGAACTACCTATTAATAGGTTTAAGTCGCATGTCAAAACTACCCTCATGTCTAAAGGGTATTATAAAATTCAAGACTTTCTTGATGACGACAATGTATGGACAATCCAGCCTGCACCAAACTAATGTACCTACCTTTTTATTGTATTTTTTTTTTTACTTTTTTATGGCAGCTAGTGGTGACTGAGTTTGTTCCGGTGCTTCTTCTCAGCACTTGCCTGATTGTCTGTGTTTTGTCTCGAAGCACTAGTAGGGCCCAAAAGATAAGAAGACATGTTCGGGCCCCCTTAGGGCCAATTTTATACTGATTTTTAAATTTTTGACGTTCATAAGTGGCATTTTCTGTCCTAAATTGAATAAATTATTTTTGACTTTGACTTTGACTTTGACTTTAGAACCGGTAAAATATGGGCAATTGTGGAAAAAAGTAATAACGTTATTTTTTTAGTACTTATGCCTAAAGCCTACGTTTTTATTACCGATATTGAAAAGGTAAAATTTTGGTCGTACCTCAGACCGACTAATTAGTGTAACTGGCCGTAAATGGCCAACTTTAGCAACAAAACTTTGATTGCAATAATTTCATCCAAAGTTACATAATCCACTACCTGATGTCTAAATAGTTAATATATATTTTTTGTCATGTGTGTATTATAAAGATATTATATATATTATATTATAAAGAGGAAAGATTTGTTTGTTTGTTTGCATCGAATAGGCTCCGAAACGACTAGACCGAATCAAATGAAATTTGGCACAGAGATAGTTTGAGACACTGGGAAGGACATAGGCTACTTTTTGTCGCGATATAAAATCATCAGGGGGGTGAAATGAGGGATGAAAATTTGTATGGAAAATCCGACTTTTGGCGCGGGCGAAGTCGCGGGGAACTGCTAGTGTGTGTATAAAAGTAAAATTAAAGTATTTATGTAAATAGGATAGTGACAATTACAGCAGGTCATTTTAGGAACGATGAATGCCATATTTTGTTTTACACCATAGTTATTGAAACATGGATCATGATTATTGATTAGTGATTGGAAAATGAAAGATGCGTTCCATAAGGACGGCCTGTAAATGCTGTTATACACTAACTGAGTGAATAAGTTTTAAACAATACTAAGGACTACGTTATGAGCTTCGGTTTATTATATTGCTACAGTTTGTTTACTACTATGGTACGAGAAGTTCAAAAGCCGTGACTCTCCTGCGCCCCTGCAAAACGCATGCGACAAACACCTTTCCCCGCAACAACACCCATTCTCGCTGACATCTAGCATGACTCGCTCCCAGCCCCCGCACCTCTGGTGACTGGCTAACTGCATGAACTTGTCGAACTATATTTATATCCTGAGAATATGAGACATAAATTAAAGGCGCTTTAAATCCTTTTTCTATGACAGCACTCAGTGTAATTCTTCCAGCGTAGATTGGCAACTGAACATTAAATAAAATATGTTTACTTACTACATTCATGTTCTTGTTTAAGTTTTTACAATACAAACACGTGACGTATTGTTTCTCAAAAGTTTAAAATTGTGTACCTATTAAAGTCAGCGGCTCTTTGTAATATTGTCCAAATTACAATTATTTTTGGTGAACCGCAGTTAATATATATTTTTTCTAAATGATATGATTTATCACACTGTTAAATACACTCTACCCCCCGATACCCATCCTTCCTTTAAAAAAAATAATTAATAAAAGTAAATCTTAAAATTACCTTCTTTGGTCCTTGACTAAATTATAACCGCTAGTTGGCGCTGTCCTCACGCACCCAGTTAATAGGTACCTGACAAACTAAATGCTACGTCGCGGTTTCGAAGGTGGCTATAAAAACATCTGGCTCTGGCAGCTCTGTTTCCTGCCGTCAGTCAGCACAGCAGCATTCAGTTGACAGATGTCATACGTGTCAATTTATATTTTTTTCGACCGGTTTGCTTTTGTTTCTTTGTTTTGCATTGTTTCAAAACACTGAAGAAGTATAATTTTGCAGTAATCATTTCATTTTTCATAATTTACACAGTTTTTTCAAGTGGTTTACACAAGGCTATTTTATTCTTCCATCGAATTTATATTCAGTGATCACCATCGGAAAATCAGAAGATGGTAAGTTGTTTCTATATTAAAGTACATTTATTTACTTAAATGTTCGGTACTCTCTTTGCTTAATTGAGTTAAATGTAGATTTTGACGATATTTAGACTTAATTTAATAAAGAGGAACCAAACAACACATGTAAGAGTAGGTACTGAACATAGCTTTAACATATTGGGCCAACCAATGTTCCAAGAGCTTCATTATTTTACTTCAAATTACATTATGTAATTACAGATTAGATTTCAGACCATCTTGTTGTACTGGTTCACGCGCCGGACTGCGGGTTCAAATCCTGCAAGGTGCAAATGTTTGTGTGATGAGCACGATCATTTGTACAAAAGTCTTCGATGTTTTTAAAGTATATAAGTATTTCTATCCGCTATTTAGTCGCCTAACTGGATTGGGTAATTGGTGTTGTGATTGTTGAAACAATTTATTATCTATACCTAATATTATAAAGAGGAAAGATTTGTTTGTTTGTTTATTTGCATTGAATAGGCTCCAAAACTACTGGACCAAATCAAATGAAATTTGGCACAGAGATAGTTTGAGACACTGGGAAGGACATAGGCTACTTTTGTCGCGATATAAAATCATCAGGGGGTGAAATGGGGGATGAAAATTTGTATGGAAAATCCGACTTTTAGCGCGGGTGAAGTCGCAGGGAACTGCTAGTTATTAATAAAAAATAAAATTTAATATTTTCATGTTAACAGTACCAAGGTATTTAAAAAGGTTGTAAAAGGCTACACATTCAGACTATCCTTATGATTTTAAAAGTTAAGACTGTAAAAAGATTTTATAATTGAAAAAAAAAAACTTTTTTTATAGCACCCCAAAACGGAGCTGTATAAAAACTTTGTCGCCGATGCGCGTCGCAAAGAGCTGGAGTCATTCCAGCGGGCGCTGGACATCCAATGGCTTAACAGTCGCATGGAAGATGGCCGGATGGGCAGGTGCCTCGCTCTCATACAGAAAGAGGCTGAAATGGAGAAGGATTTTCAGGAGGTACTTAATTTTTTTTACTTTGAAACCCTGACTATATGACATTTACATGAGCAAATATTAAATTTGTTATTGGTTGATGAGTTTCATATTTTAATTTTTTATACTTTTTAAGCCAGTAAGCGTAGAATGGTTTTGGTTTATATTGGTAAGATCGGTAAGTCTTACTTTATTCTAGTTTGAAAATTCTGCTGCCCCTTTCTCAGCACCAAGGCATTGGAACATTTGATTTAAAATCGGTATGATATAAGTTAAAACCTAGAAATTGTGTGGCATGTCCAACAAGCTGGTTTCCAAGCATTGTTTAGCACCTAAAATATACAACACGATTGAGGTTTGAAGCAAAACTGAGTTTATTTTTAGAAACATAAATCTACCCCACATTGGTATAATAAAAATTAGTATTGATCTACCTAATGTTTACATACATAACATACCTTTCCTTTATAACTGAAAATTATCATAATTCAAATAGAATGTCAGATTACCAAAGAATGATTAAGCAACAAATGAATCACAGTTTGATCAATTAGGAATACCAATTATGTCTGGCCACAAATCAGAATTAGGAAGCACTATAGGCTCCGGGGAAATTTGCCCAGAGTCAGATTCCATGTCTGGTCGGTCCCATGATGGTCTGGATTCCATTGACTGCTCTTGGCTAACTGTTCTTGCCAAAATCTGGTCAGCATGTCTTCTGTGTAATTCACCATCTTCCGTTCTCACCCTGTTCATACAGGGTGAGAACGGTGAGAACTAGGACCTTCTACAGTATCTATTATACCCTTGAGCCACTTTTCTTCCGGGCCATAGGCTCGCAATAATACAGGTTGGTTAACTTTGAATGATCTATTAGGTGGGCTGAGTGCAGCCGCTTCCAGCCGTTGATCAGCACGACTTTCACAATTATCAGGGTGTAGCACCGATACAGCTGTTTTGTATCTCCGACTGTTTAACATTTCTGCTGGAGTTTTGTTTGTAGTACTGTTAGGCACCGTCCGGAGGTAAAACAAGGCCTTAGGTAGTTTCTCTGACCACGGCATGTCTGTATTAGCCATTTTTCTTAACTTGTTCTCTTTAACCCTTAGGTTTGAATGGCTCTTTCGATCTGGCCATTAGTTGCAGGGTGGTATGGGGGCGAATACAAATGTTTTATGGAATTGTTTTTCAAAAACGTAATTTAACACGTTTTTCTGAACTAAATGCTCGCCCATTATCCGACACTAGTGTATCAGGCAACCCTTGTGATGAAAATATTTTTCTCAGAATCGTAATAACAGTACCACTACTCATAGACGGAACAATCTCAGCCTCCAGCCATTTACTACAACTATCAATCAAGACCAGAAACGTTTTCCCCTGAAAAGGGCCTGCAAAATCCACGTGCACTCTACTCCACGGCTTTTCTGTGGGGATCCATGCCTGCGGGTCTCTAGGGGGATTGTTTCTCACGGCTTGACATTGCTCACATTCTGCCACTACTCTCTCAATTTCCTTGACCATACATAACCACGCGCAAATGCTTTTGTTTGCACAATACCCGCATGTGGGGTATGTAACAATTCCAAGACTTCTCGTTGCAGTGTCTTCGGAATAACGACCCTGTTACCCTACAATAAACAATCTTTATTGAGTGAAAGAGCCTCTCTACGAGTCCAAAACGGTTGTATGTTTGGATCTGTATTTGCACGTGGCCAACCGTGGAGCACACAAAATATAACTTTTTGAAGTAATGGGTCTGCTTTAGTCTCCCTGGCGATTCTTTTTGCGTCCATATCCCAACCACTGGGCAGCTCTTCTAATAATAGAACATCTTTGACGCATTCTTCTTTTACAGCGGACGTACTTGTCGCATTCCAACGGCTGAGAGCGTCAGCATTACCAATCGCTTTCCCAGGCCGATATTTGATCGTATAGTCGTAACAGCCGAGGTTCAAAGACCATCTCAACATTCGTGGTGATATTTGGTCGGGAATCAGTTTATTTGGATTAAATAGCCCCACTAAGGGTTTATGATCCGTAATTATGCAAAATTTCCGCCCAGCCAAGTACTCGTGGAATTTTGTCAGTCCAAACATAATAGCCAAAGCCTCCTTATCGATTTGGCCATAACATCGCTCATGTGGCTGCAATGTTCGTGATGCCATCATAATCGGTCGCTCAGTCCCGTCGTCCATTACGTGGGCTATTATTGCTTCTAATCCATAATCTGACGAATCACAAATTAGCAATAAGTCTCGAGTTAAATCATATTCAACTAAAGTGAGATTTGAGGCGATGAGGGCTTTCGCTTTTTCAAATGCCGTGTTCTCTTCTATACCCCACGACCATGGTCTTTTGGATTCTAACAAGCGATAAAGAGGTTCTAAGATTGTGGCTTTATCTGGCAGAAATTTCTCATAAAAATTGTACAGTCCGAGGAATGCACGGAGTGACTCTTTGTTAGTAGGAGCTGGTTTCTCTTTGATCTCCTTGACTTTATCAGGACACGGGTGTAAACCTTCGGCGTCGATCTTGTGGCCCAGAAAACTAATACTGTCTGCAGCGAAAACACATTTTTCGAGAATGAGCCGAAAGCCCATTTTATTCAAAACTCCTAGTACATCCCGAAGTCGATTATCATGCTGTTCTATCGTCGATCCCGTCAGGGCAACATCGTCCAATAGACAAGCGACACCCTCCATGCCGGCAAGGGCGGATGACATCACGCGCTGAAATATCCCAGGTGCAGCACTAACACCGAACGCGAGGCGGTTCATTTTCATAAGTCCAATGGGTGTATTCAATGTTAACATCTCCGTCGTGTCGTCATCCACTTTCAATTGGGTGTACGCTTGTTTCAGGTCCAGTTTGCTAAATATTTTGCCACCACTTAATTTCACAAAAGCTTCCGATGATTTCGGTAGTGAATAACTGTCAGTATCTATAGCTGCATTCACTGTAGAACGGTAATCACCACAAATGCGAAGTGATCCGTTGTCTTTTTTAACAATCCGTAACGGAGTGGCCCATTTGGAATACTTGACAGGTGTTAAAACTCCCTCTCCTACCATTCGGTTCAGTTCATCAATAACCTGTTGCTTAAGTGGGAAGGGCACCGGTCGCGCTCTTAAAAATTTAGGCACAGCATCAGGGCGCAGTTTTAATGAAACTTCGGGGCCATTATATTGTCCTAAACCCTCCTTGAATAGTTCGGGAAACTCTTGCCTAAAAGGTTCTATCTGTTCCCTCGACCAACATATTCCTCCAACATACACCCCCAAGGGCTCAAACCAATTTCTTCCTAACAAACTGGGTCCATGTCCAGACACCACCATCATTTCGCATTGAGCCTCTTTGTTGCCTAATTTAGCACGTACATTTGCCACTCCAATCACTTTCAGAGGTTCCCGAGTCAATGTTACTAGTTTCACTTTGGTAGAATTCAGCGGCGGAGGAGTAGACCATAGCTGATTATAGGTTTGTTCAGATATGATCGTTCTCGAGGCACCAGAATCTATTTCCATATTTATTTGCGCACCGTCGATGGTCAATTCTGCTGTTATTTGTGGCTGGTAGTTTTCAAAGCAATTGTAAACACCATTCATATTTTCCGGTGGATCTTGACTTTTGTCGCTGATACAATCCTCCTTAACTTGATGCACCTTCTTCGCTTTCTTATCGCATGCCGGCGATATGTGTCCGAAACGCTTGCAATAAAAACATCTTGCTGTAGTAAAGGGGCATCGTTCACCCGCCTTGTGTACACGAGCACAATGCACACACTCATTTGATTTGATTCTACCAATATCCATCGGTTCCGAAACATTGGACGGAGTTTGCTTCAATTCAGTACTATCCGGGTATAAATCAGGAAATGTCGCCTGATAATTAAGACACATCTGTAAAGCCGTCTCGTAGGTAAGTGGCTTTGTCTTTAACAAGTCTCTTCTCAAGCGATCATCACGTATACCGAGCACTAATCTGTCCCTCAATTGCCGTTTTAGGTAAACAAAATTACATTGGGCGGCAAGTAGACTTATCGCCGCGACATATTCTTGCACGCTTTCACCCTGTAATTGTAGGCGTTTGTGGAATTTTCCCGATTGCAAAATTTCGTTAACTTCCGGTTCATAGAATTGGTCTAATTCAGCTACAATAGTCGCAAACGGCACTTCAGTTGGTCGGTTCGGCACTAATAATGATGCAATTAACGCATATGTGTCTTTTCCGCACTGAGACAAGAACAACGAACGAGCTTTGTCGCAATTTTTTTCATCATAACCTGCCGCATCTAATGCACACAACAATTGTTCTTTGTAGTCGCGCCACTTATCAGTTTTTGGGTTAAATGGTCCGGGAAACACGATATTTGTTATATTTGACGCCATTATCCAGCCAATTACACTTATTTTCCAATAAAATATACAACACGATTGAGGTTTGAAGCAAAACTGAGTTTATTTTTAGAAACATAAATCTACCCCACATTGGTATAATAAAAATTAGTATTGATCTACCTAATGTTTACATACATAACAGCACCCATCGTATAGTCCGGTCGCCCTAAGCTGCGGCTTTCTTAGCTCTAGGTAAAATCCACCACTGCCATTAATCACTCAATTTCAGAGAACTGACCACGCGGCTATGGTGAACGCGAGAGCCGAAAAAGAGACAGCTCTCGGCATCGAGATAGCCAAAGTGCGTCGCTCGGAAGCGTGCGAGCTACTCCGCCGCCACTACCTGAGGGAGCGGGACCCTAGTCTCAGAGAGCTGACCAAGAAGCTGCAGGCGGGGTACGTCTGCCGCGACCTGAGGCAGCAGATACAGAACAACGAGTACAGGCGACTGCAGGACAAGGTTTGCACTAAACTACTATTATAGATAGGGGACTAGTTTGTGCGCGACCCTTGTGAGGGGCAACGCATGATAGTTGTCTCAAAGTACCTACTATATGTCAATGCCATGCCAGTCTATCTTGAAATCTGTTTTTATTTTAAATGTCCAAGCACCAATAAAATAACCCTGTATGCATAGATTTGAAAGTTTTGGCTCCTGATTGAAGTCTGGTATTTCATGATTTAAGTATGTAGATAGATAGAGCATGATTTTCTTAAAATAATTTCTATTCGTTTTTACGCTTTCCCTCCTGCTTGGATAACTCCTGCTTGGATAACGTACTCGTAAGTCATAATAATTGTATCTATCTACCCGTAGTATTAGAGGTACCTTACGAGATTTTTCAAAACAATTATAAAAACTAAGTTTTATTTCCAAGAGTTGTAGGGCAATCCAGTGATTTAAAAAATGTCTGTCTCTGTCTGTATGGTTGCAACCCTTGCAACAATTGAGATTAGCACTTAAGCCACCTAAAGCTTCAAAGGTGAAACAAGTTAGATTGCCAGCTCTCAGTTGTTGCGTTTGAAAGTTACGATGCATGCAAGTTGTTGCCAAGAAAAACGACAAGATTAATTATTAGTTCGTGTAACGTAGTATCGTATCTCTGCAGGTGATGTGAGTTATATTAAATTTCGCTCACAAAAATTAATCGACTGTGACATCCGGTGGGACTCGAACCCACGTTCCTTCGCTATCCGGGCGATTGCTCTTACCAACTGAGCTAAGGAGGACGTTAGTCAGTCGACGAATTTTTGTACGTGCTTGCTACGCCAGTGAGCCGTGATGTGAGTTGGTCTGCTGGCTTTCAATGGTTACATTCGTATAGCTATTCCAGGCCATACAGAGTTTTGAATTCATTCAAAACTCAATATATACAAAATTGTAATAAAAAACTGGAAAACCTAATGATTCAGCCTTGTTAGCTATTTGATTTAATACTATGGCATCAAACCACGGAGAAGGTTCCTTTGGCACTGTAGTTTGCAACTTTGGATTCTGCCCTATCCTTTCAGGCAGAAGAGCAACACGCAGACACCGTCCTCCGGAACTGTCTCTACAACGAACGCGAGGCGATGGAGAGAGAGCAAAGAGAGAAGATAGATCGGTGCACGAGCTACTGCAAGGATCTGCAGCAGCAACTGGTCAACCGGCAGCGGCAGAAGCAGTGCCAGTACGAGGACACGCTGGTTGAGAAAAAGATGCTGGATGAAATCATGAGGACGTTGGCGGATGAGGATCAGAGGTTAGTTGTTTTTTTTTGTCCACAAGCAGCTTGCTGTGTTCCGTGGGTGAGTGGGAGTGCCAGAACCTTCTGGATCAGTTCGCTCCACCGTCGACTCTGTCTACGCCACGTCTGCCTTAGTCTAGATTCAAGAGCAAACCCAATCTAAATAAATAAATAAAAAACAATATGATTTCCAGTAAGCCTGTTTTCTGATTCCAACTCTCCATCATTCCAGGGAGCTCCAACAGAAACGCGAGCAAACGGAGAAGATGCGTCGCGAAATGGTGACCTTCAAGCAGGCGCGGGAGGCGTGGAGGCAGAAGCAGAAGCAGATGGTCATTATAGAAGAACGGCAGATTGAGCAGCAAAAGCAGTCTGCAGCTGACAGAAGCTCTTCCATGTAAGTCACGGATTGAGAAGGCTCTAGAAGTCTATAGAAACGTGGGGACAAAAGTAGGAGCAGATGTCATCATTGATAAACAGCAGATCAAGCAGCAAAAGCAGTCCGCGGCTGGCAGGAGCTCTGCCATGTAAACTTCCGTAGAAAGTTCTAGAAGGCTAAAGAAGCGTGGGGACAAAATCAGATGGTCATCACTGACGAACGGCCAACAAGAGCTTTGCCAAGTAAGCTACATCATAAAAGATTTCAGTAGCTTCCATCATCTGCAATAGCTCAGTCCGATCTATAGCAGTGGATGCATGATTCAGCAGATAGAATCCTTGTTATGTAAGTTTCCGTTCTAGACGGTTCTAGAAGGCTCATGGAGCATGAAGGCTGAAGCAGAAGCCGATGTCATTATTGAAGGACAGCACATCGAGCAGCAGAGGCTAGCTGCGGCTGACAGGAGCTCTGCCATGTCAGTAGATGAAGTTCACTTTTAGCAACAGAATCTTTCTAGAAACTTCCAGCAGATAAGCAGACGCAGTAAAGTGTAGAGGCAAAAGTAGAAGCACGTGGCCTTCATTAAATAAATTGATTTCTTCGTTAAATAAAGCAGAAGCAGATGGTCAATAACGAAGAACAACAGATCAAGCATCAAAGAGCTTCAGCTGTTAGGACCTCTGCTATGCAAGTTTATTCTAGTCTACATGGTTACATCTCTTTTAACGACAATCATTCTAGAAGGTTTTATTTGACTGTCATTTCACAATCTTCATATAGTCAAATAAAGTTGGAAGTAGGAAGCTGGTGGTGTTAACACCCCCGTGCCTAGGTGCGCACGTTAAGCCGTTGGTCCTGCGCCTGATGTCTCTAAGGTCATGTCGGACTGCCGTCTCACCGATTTATGAGAGTGAAGGAACAGAGAGTGCACCTGTGTATTGCGCACACACTTGTGCACTATAATATCTCCCGCGCAGTCGGTTAATCACTCTTGAGATCGTCCGGTTTAGTCGAAATTCGGCCAGGGGGACATTATACTCACATAAATAAACTTAGGCATTGTTGTTGTAGTACAACGCGATAACGCAACCATCGCGCGAATGAGCAATGCGACTAAAACATATTGATCTAGAGTAGGTGTCTTAATAGGCGATCGTGCGATGCTTTCGTGCGACTGAAATGATTAAATATCTATTCGCGCGAATTTAGCTCGTGTAAAAGCGCGATCAAACCTATTATATACAGTGTCCGCTTTAGTCGAAATTCGGCTAGGGAGACATTATACTCACATAAATAAACTTAGGCATTGTTGTTGTATTACAACGCGATAACGCAACCATCGCGCGAATAAGCAATGCGACTATAACATATTGATCTAGAGTAGGTGTCTTAATAGGCGATCGTGCGATGCTTTCGTGCGACTGAAATGATTAAAAATCTATTCGCGCGAATTTAGCTTGTGTAAAAGCGCGATCAAACCTATTATATACAGGATGTCCCAAAAGTCGACGTCAAGCCGAAATTGCATGATAGGTGAGGTCATAACAGTTGATAGAGACGCTTATGAGTCACAGAAGCACATAAGGATCCTAGTAAATAGTAAAAAAAAATTTTTTTTACATATATTTTTCTGATAACTGTTATGACCTCACCTATCATGCGATTTCGGCTTGACGTCGACTTTTGGGACACCCTGTATATATTAATGATGAATAGCTGTCCTAACAAAGGTTCGCGCGATGATCGCGTTATCGCGTTCTGTTAGGACCACAGATATTATAATACATGAGTACAGATGCCTCATCACCCATATGAAAACGGGGCCGCCGTAACTCGCGGGGCCGTACGGGCAAAATCGTACTGCTATATTCATTCAAAGGTGGCGCTAGCTAGCTAGCAATTCTGCGCCCCTATATTACTCCCGGACGTGCTTATAATAGCAAGTTGTTAGATGCTTTGTTAGCAAACTAACTCTCACCTAGTACTGTCATATTTTTCAAAAGATGGCACTATCTACGGGATAGAAAAAAAGATACAAAATCTATTACATTGAACAAAAACATTTATATTTACTACATAATCATTATGAATATGAATTAGGTAAGCATTAATGAAATTAATAGGAAAAGTAAAAAAAAAAAAAAACACTTCGAGCATATTCACTGTCTGAGCTTGCCAAAACAAAAATAGAATCTACGAGGTCTTGAACAGTCGACTTATACTTGCTTCCTTTGCGCTGCGCTACGACGACGTCGAACGATTTGGGCGAAAATATGAATCTAGTGCAACATGCAAGTTTTGGCCCTTATCGCTATTGGCTTGTTATGCAATATTCAACCCATTTCCTTGGGGACTAAAGCCTATTTTAAAATGTTAAGGGCATTAAGTCTGGTTAGAAGGATTTCAGTTTATTATGAGCATTATAATATCTGTGTTATGAGTGAGAGTACTGATGTGCAAGCGAGACGGATAATATCCTGAATAATCCCGCAGTTTATGATTTAAGTACCTACGAGCGAGAGTTGTTTTTAGAGAAAGAAACAGTCGCAAGTCAGACTCTTTACTTAACGGTGGTGAAACCGCCTCTATTTCTTACGTAATAAAAGCTATTTTCATGGTTCCAATGTATAACTTGACGTGCTACCAACTGTAATATAATCAACATTTTTAAGACAGTTTTTTCGGTTATTTGGTTAAGGAATGCAATTATTTGAGTACATTTACGGACACTACCATACAATTTATTTTTTTCTATTGTTATTTCAATCCTACGAGCGTTGAGTGGAGGCTGTAGGTACTCAAATAATAGAAATAGAAAACATTTATTTGGCACAACACACAAGACAGCTCAAAGAAAAAAAAACCAACTGACAAAAATAATAACTGTTTCTTTTCATGCAACAAATGAGGGCCATATTACTTACCTACCTACTTAGTACAGAAGACAGCACTTCAAGCAAAATACTGCAGCGTCTTATGCAGTTGTAATCGAGTATAGATCGGAACGGAAATTATCTGATGTGCTCATGTGCTGGCCACTATACATTAAATTGAAAATTTTAAGTGTGCTTCAGAATGCGCGCGGGCACAGGGTTTAAGTACCTAGGTACTTATTACAATGAACAAAAATATTAATTGGTGAATTAGGTAAGTGGTAAAAAAATATGTAACGCACAGGCATCAGAGGGTTCTAAAAAAGTTATTGAAAAGTACATCAAGCACACTTTTGAAAATGACGGAGATTTCGAATCGGCTTTTATCAGATTTATGTCTCTTAATAAATAACTGTCGGCTGCGCGCTGCGCTACGCCGACTATCAAACACCTAAATATCAATCGATTTATGCAATAGGTGCGTTCTAGGTTCAAGGGTGAAATTACACAACTAGCAAAACACCTGCGCCATCTATACACCTGCTTTTCTCGCCAAATATCTTGTCTGCAATGTGGTACCATTTAATTCCGTCAGAGGTGCTAGACATGATCCATTAAATTGAAATTCCAGAAAATTTTACATAATATTTTGTTTTTTGTATTTTAGGGTCTGTACAAAATTTTGTTTAGATATTTTAAGGGCCTATTTCCTTGTTATTTTAAGTTTATAAACAACATCAATAACCAGATAATACAAGTGTCGCCATCTAGTGAAAATTTTTAAAATCAAAAATTTTTTCTTCCTTATGTGATCCCGTGGTTAGGACAATGCCTTACTCCTTGAAAATACACCTTGTATTTTCCTTTTGTAATTATTTTCTCCTATCTTTTCAGTATTGCAGAAAGAGAACGTAAAATGCGTATGAAAGAAGAACTGAACAAGAAAATTGTTGACAAGATATTAGCAGATGAAGTAAGCTCACAATATTTTAATAACTTATTTTTTTCGATTTTGATTTCGATAACATTTCATCATGGTTATAAAACAATGTCGGGTGTGTTTCTATCGATACTATCGTTAGTATTGTAGTTCGTTATTAACAAACTATCGATATTATCGATATTGTCCATACTATCGATTGTTATAGACTATCGATAGTTTAAAAAATTACAATAGTATTAGGTATATTTTATTAGTAATGTAGAGGACCATTATAGGCATAATGCTATACTATCGATAGTATTGCACTCATTCGATAGTATTGCCTTGTTCTGTGCTATCGATAGTATCGATAGGCCGATCGATAGTCCTTCTATTGTCTCGATAGACTATCGATCGGCAACACTAGTGCAAAGTATCCATATACAGGGAGTCAAAAAAAACAGTCTCTTTATTTAAGGGGGTGAATATGGCCATCAGTACCTACAACTTTTACACTGTCATTTATTTATTACAAGGCACTTGCGAGTTAACACAGCTTATCCAAAGCACTTACAAGCTTAGAAAAGAATAGAAAATAGCAAGTACATTATGCACTACACATTAAATACAGTTATAATCGAATTTATAATCTAAATATTAATTTTAGAATAAAAAAAAATAATGATGTAAGAAATTGGTCAATAATACAATAGAATTAATGTCACCAGGGTAGCAGAGTTATTTGTATGAAGCATCTGTTTTAATTTCGATCATGACCTCAAACTGGCACTGAAGATACAGTCTTTACTAGTTTCATGTCAGGGGTTCACCGTTTCTGACTCAACTATGGGCTCAATTTTAACGCGCCCTGTCTAAGATTAAATTTAAGTTCAACTCTCTCTTGCTTTGTCAAACAAATGAAAAGAGACAGACTATATTAATTTAGAAACGTCATACTAAACAGCTGTCCGTTGCTAAGGAAATTAGAGAACCCATAGCAGACCCGTGTAACTCCCCGCGTAGGTAGCAAAAACGTACGTATAAAGTTGGGTGTCGCGAGGGAGCAACGAGACGGCCGCGCGTTTTATTCACTACACACGCACGGTGCACGGCACTATGTGTGATTACGTTGCTTGCTGGACGAGCATGAATAAAGTGCTAGAAAGGTGCGCTAGATGGCGTAAGTAGCTTCTTGTAGCATTCAACCCTATCGCGTTGCGTGATAGTACGTCACTGAATAGGTTTAGTGTATTATAAATCATATTCCAGAGTTATAAGAATGAAATTATCTTGAAATGTATTTCTGTAGGTGTCTACACGAAAATGTGCTTGAGTCTGAGGCGAACTGAATTACACCATATCGTTGACAACATTGAGTAGATACTTATTTCTTTGAATTTCATTGCAAATACATACTTCTGTACGGAGTACTATTACTTATTCTGTGCCCATAGACAATTTAGTAGGGATGTCATTCGATGACGACTAAAGTCAGACGAAAACACGCAAAAACTAGTGCAAATACGCATCACTTAATTTGCCGTTTCTAAATTATTGTAGTCTGTCTCTTTTTGTTTGTTTAAAAGAGAAAGAGAGAGACTGAACCTAAATTTAATCTTAGACAGGGCACATTGTGATTGGGCTCTATTTATAAATTAACCCTGGCCTAACCATGTAACAACTTATTATGCTGTGAATATTATTGGGTTTGGAATAAATTTATTAACAATAAAAATAAATATATAATTATAGTATCAACCCCTCCACCAAGTTGCTGGTGCCAAGAAGGCTGGCAGCGTTACTTCTCCGAATGGCCAAACTCAAACGTTGGCCGAGGTAAAAACCAGCCTTCTTGTCACCAGCTACGGTGACCAGCCGCTCAGCCAGCCGCAAAAAGTTTTTGGCTTCAGGCCCCCATGGGCCCAACGTCTCTACTCCAAATGGTGCGAAGCGGTAGCAGCTGTCTAAGGCGGAGTACTTCAAAGCGGTAGCAGCTGTCTAAGGCGGAGTACTTCAAAGCGGTAGCAGCTGTCTAAGGCGGAGTACTTCAAAGCGGTAGCAGCTGTCTAAGGCGGAGTACTTCAAAGCGGTAGCAGCTGTCTAAGGCGGAGTACTTCAAAGCGGTAGCAGCTGTCTAAGGCGGAGTACTTCAAAGCGGTAGCAGCTGTCTAAGGCGGAGTACTTCAAAGCGGTAGCAGCTGTCTAAGGCGGAGTACTTCAAAGCGGTAGCAGCTGTCTAAGGCGGAGTACTTCAAAGCGGTAGCAGCTGTCTAAGGCGGAGTACTTCAAAGCGGTAGCAGCTGTCTAAGGCGGAGTACTTCAAAGCGGTAGCAGCTGTCTAAGGCGGAGTACTTCAAAGCGGTAGCAGCTGTCTAAGGCGGAGTACTTCAAAGCGGTAGCAGCTGTCTAAGGCGGAGTACTTCAAAGCGGTAGCAGCTGTCTAAGGCGGAGTACTTTAAAGCGGTAGCAGCTGTCTAAGGCGGAGTACTTCAAAGCGGTAGCAGCTGTCTAAGGCGGAGTACTTCAAAGCGGTAGCAGCTGTCTAAGGCGGAGTACTTCAAAGCGGTAGCAGCTGTCTAAGGCGGAGTACTTCAAAGCGGTAGCAGCTGTCTAAGGCGGAGTACTTTAAAGCGGTAGCAGCTGTCTAAGGCGGAGTAATTCAAAGCGGTAGCAGCTGTCTAAGGCGGAGTACTTCAAAGCGGTAGCAGCTGTCTAAGGCGGAGTACTTCAAAGCGGTAGCAGCTGTCTAAGGCGGAGTACTTCAAAGCGGTAGCAGCTGTCTAAGGCGGAGTACTTCAAAGCGGTAGCAGCTGTCTAAGGCGGAGTACTTCAAAGCGGTAGCAGCTGTCTAAGGCGGAGTACTTCAAAGCGGTAGCAGCTGTCTAAGGCGGAGTACTTCCTACTTTTTAAAGACTCCGCCGAGGCAGCCGCTGCGCCTGCAGACCTAGTGGAAGAAGAGACGTGAGAAGGAGCCAGAGTATCCACGCAAGTCGCATCCCAAACCAAAGCACGTCCGTTTCTCCAGGAAATTATCGTCATTCATTTGAATAAATGAAATAATATTATTATACTATAAGTTGTAGGTTATACCACTCCCTAAATCCACCCCTTTAATAATGACACTGTTTAAATTAACACCCTGTATTGTAAAGAACCAATTTTATGTCTAAAACATCATTGTAATACCATCTCGACGTTTTATCCACCCAGGCAGCCCGGCAAGAGCGCGAAAACATAATAAAGCAGCTCCAAGAGCAAGAATACTTGGAGAAGAACATACAAGACGACATCGCCTCGCGAGCCAAGCTCGAGCGGGTCCGCACTGAGACCAAGGACGCGCTCACTGCGCAAATGGACAACAGGAAGAGACTCGCGCAGGAACAGAGGGAGAGGGAGGCGGAGTTCAGGAAGCAGGTCAGTCGTGCTCGCTCGCTCGCACTCGATAGGCGGTTCCGCTGTGTAGACTCGCGCAGGGAGAGGGAGGCGGAGTTCAGGAAGCAGGTCAGTCGTGCTCGCTCGCTCGCACTCGATAGGCGGTTCCGCTGTGTAGACTCGCGCAGGGAGAGGGAGGCGGAGTTCAGGAAGCAGGTCAGTCGTGCTCGCTCGCTCGCACTCGATAGGCGGTTCCGCTGTGTAGACTCGTGCAGGGAGAGGGAGGCGGAGTTCAGGAAGCAGGTCAGTCGTGCTCGCTCGCTCGCACTCGATAGGCGGTTCCGCTGTGTAGACTCGCGCAGGGAGAGGGAGGCGGAGTTCAGGAAGCAGGTCAGTCGTGCTCCCTCGCTCGCACTCGATAGGCGGTTCCGCTGTGGAGACTCGCGCAGGAACAGGGAGAGGGAGGCGGAGTTCAGGAAGCAGGTCAGTCGTGCTCTCTCGCTCGCTCTCGATAGGCGGTTCCGCTGTGTAGACTCGCGCAGGAACAGAGGGAGAGGGAGGCGGAGTTCAGGAAGCAGGTCAGTCGTGCTCTCTCGCTCGCACTCGATAGGCGGTTCCGCTGTGTAGACTCGCGCAGGAACAGGGAGAGGGAGGCGGAGTTCAGGAAGCAGGTCAGTCGTGCTCTCTCGCTCGCTCTCGATAGGCGGTTCCGCTGTGTAGACTCGCGCAGGAACAGAGGGAGAGGGAGGCGGAGTTCAGGAAGCAGGTCAGTCGTGCTCTCTCGCTCGCACTCGATAGGCGGTTCCGCTGTGTAGACTCGCGCAGGAACAGGGAGAGGGAGGCGGAGTTCAGGAAGCAGGTCAGTCGTGCTCGCTCGCTCGCACTCGATAGGCGGTTCCGCTGTGTAGACTCGTGCAGGGAGAGGGAGGTGGAGTTCAGGAAGCAGGTCAGTCGTGCTCGCTCGCTCGCACTCGATAGGCGGTTCCGCTGTGTAGACTCGTGCAGGGAGAGGGAGGCGGAGTTCAGGAAGCAGGTCAGTCGTGCTCGCTCGCTCGCACTCGATAGGCGGTTCCGCTGTGTAGACTCGCGCAGGGAGAGGGAGGCGGAGTTCAGGAAGCAGGTCAGTCGTGCTCGCTCGCTCGCACTTGATAGGCGGTTCCGCTGTGTAGACTCGTGCAGGGAGAGGGAGGCGGAGTTCAGGAAGCAGGTCAGTCGTGCTCGCTCGCTCGCACTCGATAGGCGGTTCCGCTGTGTAGACTCGTGCAGGGAGAGGGAGGCGGAGTTCAGGAAGCAGGTCAGTCGTGCTCGCTCGCTCGCACTCGATAGGCGGTTCCGCTGTGTAGACTCGCGCAGGAACAGAGGGAGAGGGAGGCGGAGTTCAGGAAGCAGGTCAGTCGTGCTCTCTCGCTCGCACTCGATAGGCGGTTCCGCTGTGTAGACTCGCGCAGGAACAGGGAGAGGGAGGCGGAGTTCAGGAAGCAGGTCAGTCGTGCTCGCTCGCTCGCACTCGATAGGCGGTTCCCCTGGGTAGACTCGCGCAGGAACAGGGAGAGGGAGGCAGAGTTCAGGAAGCAGGTCAGTCGTGCTCCCTCGCTCGCACTCGATAGGCGGTTCCGCTGTGTAGACTCGCGCAGGGAGAGGGAGGCGGAGTTCAGGAAGCAGGTCAATCGTGCTCGCTCGCTCGCACTCGATAGGCGGTTCCGCTGTGTACACTCGCGCAGGGAGAGGGAGGCGGAGTTCAGGAAGCAGGTCAGTCGTGCTCTCTCGCTCGCACTCGATAGGCGGTTCCGCTGTGTATACTCGCGCAGGAACAGGGAGAGGGAGGCGGAGTTCAGGAAGCAGGTCAGTCGTGCTCGCTCGCTCGCTCTCGATAGGCGGTTCCGCTGTGTAGACTCGCGCAGGAACAGAGGGAGAGGGAGTCGGAGTTCAGGAAGCAGGTCAGTCGTGCTCCCTCGCTCGCACTCGATAGGCGGTTCCGCTGTGTAGACTCGCGCAGGAACAGGGAGAGGGAGGCGGAGTTCAGGAAGCAGGTCAGTCGTGCTCTCTCGCTCGCTCTCGATAGGCGGTTCCGCTGTGTAGACTCGCGCAGGAACAGAGGGAGAGGGAGGCGGAGTTCAGGAAGCAGGTCAGTCGTGCTCTCTCGCTCGCTCTCGATAGGCGGTTCCGCTGTGTAGACTCGCGCAGGAACAGAGGGAGAGGGAGGCGGAGTTCAGGAAGCAGGTCAGTCGTGCTCTCTCGCTCGCACTCGATAGGCGGTTCCGCTGTGTAGACTCGCGCAGGGAGAGGGAGGCGGAGTTCAGGAAGCAAGTCAGTCGTGCTCGCTCGCTCGCACTCGATAGGCGGTTCCGCTGGGTAGACTCACGCAGGAACAGGGAGAGGGAGGCGGAGTTCAGGAAGCAGGTCAATCGTGCTCGCTCGCTCGCACTCGATAGGCGGTTCCGCTGTGTAGACTCGCGCAGGGAGAGGGAGGCGGAGTTCAGGAAGCAGGTCAGTCGTGCTCGCTCGCTCGCACTCGATAGGCGGTTCCGCTGTGTACACTCGCGCAGGGAGAGGGAGGCGGAGTTCAGGAAGCAGGTCAGTCGTGCTCGCTCGCTCGCACTCGATAGGCGGTTCCGCTGTGTAGACTCGCGCAGGGAGAGGGAGGCGGAGTTCAGGAAGCAGGTCAATCGTGCTCGCTCGCTCGCACTCGATAGGCGGTTCCGCTGTGTAGACTCGCGCAGGGAGAGGGAGGCGGAGTTCAGGAAGCAGGTCAGTCGTGCTCTCTCGCTCGCTCTCGATAGGCGGTTCCGCTGTGTAGACTCGCGCAGGAACAGGGAGAGGGAGGCGGAGTTCAGGAAGCAGGTCAATCGTGCTCGCTCGCTCGCACTCGATAGGCGGTTCCGCTGTGTAGACTCGCGCAGGGAGAGGGAGGCGGAGTTCAGGAAGCAGGTCAGTCGTGCACGCTCGCTCGCACTCGATAGGCGGTTCCCCTGGGTAGACTCGCGCAGGAACAGGGAGAGGGAGGCAGAGTTCAGGAAGCAGGTCAGTCGTGCTCGCTCGCTCGCACTCGATAGGCGGTTCCGCTGTGTAGACTCGCGCAGGGAGAGGGAGGCGGAGTTCAGAAAGCAGGTCAGTCGTGCTCGCTTGCTCGCTCTCGATAGGCGGTTCCGCTGTGTAGACTCGCGCAGGAACAGAGGGAGAGGGAGGCGGAGTTCAGGAAGCAGGTCAGTCGTGCTCTCTCGCTCGCTCTCGATAGGCGGTTCCGCTGTGTAGTTTCGCGCAAGGAGAGGGAGGTGGAGTTCAGGAAGCAGGTCTATCGTGCTCGCTCGCTCGCACTCGATAGGCGGTTCCGCTGTGGAGACTCGCGCAGGAACAGGGAGAGGGAGGCGGAGTTCAGAAAGCAGGTCAGTCGTGCTCGCTTGCTCGCTCTCGATAGGCGGTTCCGATGTGTAGACTCGCGCAGGAACAGAGGGAGAGGGAGGCGGAGTTCAGGAAGCAGGTCAGTCGTGCTCCCTCGCTCGCACTCGATAGGCGGTTCCGCTGTGGAGACTCGCGCAGGAACAGAGGGAGAGGGAGGCGGAATTCAGGAAGCAGGTCAATCGTGCTCTCTCGCTCGCTCGCGATAGGCGGTTCCGCTGTGTAGACTCGCGCAGGAACAGAGGGAGAGGGAGGCGGAGTTCAGGAAGCAGGTCAGTCGTGCTCCCTCGCTCGCACTCGATAGGCGGTTCCGCTGTGGAGACTCGCGCAGGAACAGGGAGAGTGAGGCGGAATTCAGGAAGCAGGTCAGTCGTGCTCTCTCGCTCGCTCGCGATAGGCGGTTCCGCTGTGTAGACTCGCGCAGGAACAGAGGGAGAGGGAGGCGGAGTTCAGGAAGCAGGTCAGTCGTGCTCCCTCGCACGCACTCGATAGGCGGTTCCGCTGTGTAGACTCGCGCAGGAACAGAGGGAGAGGGAGGCGGAGTTCAGGAAGCAGGTCAGTCGTGCTCTCTCGCTCGCTCTCGAAAGGCGGTTCCGCTGTGTAGACTCGCGCAGGAACAGAGGGAGAGGGAGGCGGAATTCAGGAAGCAGGTCAATCGTGCTCTCTCGCTCGCTCTCGATAGGCGGTTCCGCTGTGTAGACTCGCGCAGGAACAGAGGGAGAGGGAGGCGGAGTTCAGGAAGCAGGTCAGTCGTGCTCCCTCGCGCGCACTCGATAGGCGGTTCCGCTGTGTATACTCGCGCAGGAACAGGGAGAGGGAGGCGGAGTTCAGGAAGCAGGTCAGTCGTGCTCTCTCGCTCGCTCTCGATAGGCGGTTCCGCTGTGTAGACTCGCGCAGGAACAGGGAGAGGGAGGCGGAGTTCAGGAAGCAGGTCAGTCGTGCTCTCTCGCTCGCTCTCGATAGGCGGTTCCGCTGTGTAGACTCGCGCAGGAACAGAGGGAGAGGGAGGTGGAGTTCAGGAAGCAGGTCAGTCGTGCTCCCTCACTCGCACTCGATAGGCGGTTCCGCTGTGTAGACTCGCGCAGGGAGAGGGAGGCGGAGTTCAGGAAGCAGGTCAGTCGTGCTCGCTCGCTCGCACTCGATAGGCGGTTCCGCTGGGTAGACTCGCGCAGGAACAGGGAGAGGGAGGCGGAGTTCAGGAAGCAGGTCAATCGTGCTCGCTCGCTCGCACTCGATAGGCGGTTCCGCTGTGTAGACTCGCGCAGGGAGAGGGAGGCGGAGTTCAGGAAGCAGGTCAGTCGTGCTCGCTCGCTCGCACTCGATAGGCGGTTCCGCTGGGTAGACTCGCGCAGGAACAGGGAGAGGGAGGCGGAGTTCAGGAAGCAGGTCAGTCGTGCTCGCTCGCTCGCACTCGATAGGCGGTTCCGCTGTGTAGACTCGCGCAGGGAGAGGGAGGCGGAGTTCAGGAAGCAGGTCAATCGTGCTCGCTCGCTCGCACTCGATAGGCGGTTCCGCTGTGTAGACTCGCGCAGGGAGAGGGAGGCGGAGTTCAGGAAGCAGGTCAGTCGTGCTCCCTCGCTCGCACTCGATAGGCGGTTCCGCTGTGTAGACTCGCGCAGGGAGAGGGAGGCGGAGTTCAGGAAGCAGGTCAGTCGTGCTCGCTCGCTCGCACTCGATAGGCGGTTCCGCTGTGGAGACTCGCGCAGGAACAGGGAGAGGGAGGCGGAGTTCAGGAAGCAGGTCAGTCGTGCTCGCTTGCTCGCTCTCGATAGGCGGTTCCGCTGTGTAGACTCGCGCAGGAACAGAGGGAGAGGGAGGCGGAGTTCAGGAAGCAGGTCAGTCGTGCTCCCTCGCTCGCTCTCGATAGGCGGTTCCGCTGTGTAGACTCGCGCAGGAACAGAGGGAGAGGGAGGCGGAGTTTAGGAAGCAGGTCAGTCGTGCTCGCTCGCTCGCCCTCGATAGGCGGTTCAGCTGTGTACGAGGCAGCTAAGCGATGCCAGGATGCGTAACGAAGCTGTGAAACGAAATAACTGTTGCCATCAGAGATGTACTAGGCTACTTAGCGGTGTGAGGTAGCGGTCTCTTTTCAAATGTCATAAGTATTGTTTTAGAATGACATAAGTCATTGTAGTATAGCAGATTTTCGCTCGATTTCATCTCCAGCACACACCTTTCACAAATCTCTCGATAGCTTATTTTGTATCTCGCACTCATTTATTTACTAAATTTTAAACAGTCGCTTGTACGTACCAGGATGTCTACTACGAAAAACGAAATGCGATGTTGCGGACGATACGACACACTGACGATACGCAAACGATAAACTTACTATGAAACGGTTTCGGATTTTGTTGCTTCAATCGGATCCATAGACATTATTTCGGATGACTTTCGTGAATGAATGATATGGATGTTATTTACCGTAAATAATAATAAAATTCACAACAATTGTGTATTTTCTTGTTTAAATACTTAAAATACATACGTTACATCTTTATCTTTAAGTGTAATGACAACTAATATTCAAACTAAATCAATATTTAAAAGAAAGCTTTTTCATTGAGAATCACTTTGATGGCTGAAAAAACTTTAGTCAAAACCTAAAACCAATTTTAAAAATAAACTAGCTGTTGCCCGCGACTTCGTACGCGTGGACTCCATGATACAAAATATTTTATACTACTCCGCCATCCAGCTATCATGATCTCTTAGTTTACCATGTCGTCATCATACCTCTTATCTTCTTAGATAAGAGGAATGAAAAATCAAGGTCAATGGGTACTTTCTTTTTGATAGGTTACTATCACCTCGCCATCCTCCTCCTCTGGTAAGAAAATTTCGCATGGCAGTGACACCGACTCCAAAACTAAATTTTGTCGGATATCTTTCTTAGTAAAAGTGGAAAGGAAATGTTTTTACTTTTTCGTTTACTTTATTGAAGGCAGTTTTATTCGTTTGTAATAAAATATGTAAGTTTAGGTTTTAGTGTTCAGAAAAAGTAAGACTCAAACTTCCTTACCACAATAGATGGATGTGGTTTAGCACCTATTTTTTTGTGTTCCTGTGATGTCCCTAGCCTACTCAAGGGTCGGTTTGTAAGTTACTACTATCGTAAAGTGAGTAGGTAAGACTATTTAGATTTCGACAAACTGTCTGTGGTGAAAGTATCCACGAAATACTTAGCGCTAAGGTCAGCACCAGCAGCAGGGTTCTATATCAGTTGCTCAAGAACTTCAATTTGTGTACGTCAATAGAAAATGCTCATCACGCTGAACAATGTTCCCTAAGGCGCTCTATTTATATCTCTTATAGTTGAGCCGAGCTGCTAGGGTTCTATATCAGTTGCTTTAGACCTTTAATTTGTGTACGTCAATAGAAAGTGCTCATCACGCTGAAGAATCTTCCCTAAGGTGCTCTATTCATATCTCTTATAGTTGAGCTGAGAAGTTAGGGTGCTATATCAGTTGCTCCAGACCTTCGATTTGTGTACGACAATAGAAAGTGCCCATCACGCTGAACAATGTTTCCTGAGGCGCTCTATTCAATCTCTTATAGTTGAGCTGAACTGCTAGGGTTCCATATCAGTTGCTCCAGACCTTCAATTTGTGTACGTCAATAGAAAATGCTCATCACGCTAACTAACTTTTCTTAAGGCGCTGCTTTCATATCTCTCTTAAGTGAACTGCTAAGGTTCCACGTCAGGTACTTCGATCTTCAAAATAAGTTATAGCCTAGTATTTGCCCAGACTCAATAGCTACATAATTAAAAAAAGTTTCATTCAAATCCGTTAAGTAGTTCCGGAGATTAGCGTGTACAAACAGACAAACGGACAAACAGACAAAAAAATTAAAAGTTGTAGATTCCTATTCTGTTACTATTTTAACATCACCCTCAATTAGTTTTTTGTAAAAATACTCAATGTACAGACGCATCGGTTTTACAGTTTTATTATAGTATAGATTGGTGGTAGACTATTGTCTGTAATCTGTCTGACAGTGATGTCTGTTTGTTGATTTAAAATCAAAGGAAAAACATAATTAAAAATCTTGCCATTATAAGTTAACAAATTAAGCTTAAACATTGCTTGGTGCCTAATTTGTTTACTGCGTCTAATAATTAATATTGGTAAACTAGGTAAATATTTGGTTTTAGTGTATCATACAACTTATTTTTAAAATATTTCGTCAAATGGAAAATGTTATTTATTGGATTAAAAGTAATAGTTTTTTATAAAAGTTATTGCTTCTTATTATCATGACCATAACCTTATTAACCATGGGCCATAATCAAATTGCGACGCCCTAAGTCTGCTGAAGCTTCGTAAGATCTACTAGCATCATCATTATTCTCCAAGAGGATATCCTGAATCTCCTGTTGTAATATAGTAAAATATTTAACGGTAGCTCTTCTGGAGACCGAGTGATATAATAAATAAATTATATGGATTTGTAATTATCATGTTTTTATTAAAAATCTTCATCGTCTGGAATATTTCGTATGAAATTCGGACGAAGGAGCCCCAGATATCTCCTCTCCATATCATTTCTTCTATATTTTCCCTTCAGTTAGAAAGAAATAGGCAACATAAACCTAAAACGATACGTGGAGGGCTATCGTATAATTTGAGGTTGATTTCCGAAACATTTTACGTCAAAAAACGATCTATCGTCTGTCAGTTGTTGTTTCGTGGTAGCATTTTCGATACAAAACGTCAAACAACGAACTTCGTCTCCGATAGCGGATGCGAAGCGTTTCGTAGTAAGTAAAACGAAAAACGATTATCGCTTTGTCGGATTTCGTTTTTCGTAGTAGACCTTCAGAGGCCTTATGATGATGTCCGTATTTTCGAATGCAGCCGTCTCCTTCACACACGACAAAGTGACAACGCGAACGAGCGTGATGGTTAGACTCGAAAATTCAGACATCGTCAACAGGAGTAGGGCCTCTGAGATTGGACTGGGTTCCTCTTTATGACTAATTTTAAGTTAATAGTGACTGTTTTCTGAACGAAAAGAGACAGGCAAGTAAAAAACGTTAAACTAAAACAGCTGTCAGTTGCCAAGGAAAATTATATAAATCCTTAGATTTGTTAATTTAGTAGGGATTCACATAAATAGATCATAATTAAAATAAATCAAAAACAAGCAGAAACTTATTAACAATATGGAAATGGCAACGCTTATTTTGACGTTTATAATTGCATACTGTAGATATCAAACATTCCGATACTTTACCCTGTCCTTGGTAGCTCAGTTAGCGAAGGGTTGCTAGATGATTTTTGTATAAAAACTTTCAAAGAATTATAAACTAAATTGTCTTATTCATAAACGTCCCACATGACTGTTATAGCGGATTTGACACTAAAGTTCGTATGTCTTAGTTTGTCATATTTGAAATTTATTTCGTCAGAAAGGGACAACCAACCACATAAGTTATAGGTCTAACTACCGCGCTCAGAGTCATCGATTAAATTTAATCTTTCAAAAAGCCTCGTTCTTGCACCCTCTTTATTTCTTTATCAGTGAAATAGAAAAGGACAGCATGAGACTAAATGAAGGATTAATTTAAATTGACGTCTCTGAGTACGGCAGTTATAAGTTTTATGAATAAAGGGGTAAGTGAGTACCTTTCCAATCGACAGGCCGAAGCAAAAATGGCCGCCGACAACGAGAAAGAACTCGAAAAGGAGCGCAAACGCAAGGAGAAGAGTCAAGCGTACTCGAAGGAACTACTCAAGCAGATACAGGACAACGCGCGGCGAAGGGCCCAGGACCACCAAATAGAAGAAAACAGGGCCAAGCATGTCTGGGACGTGGATAAAGACTGGTGAGTACAATATGATGAGACTGATGAACGCAATGGGGTTGGCAAATGAAACCTAATTTCAGATGGCGCCACCACTGTACGAACCCTTGTCAAAGCTGAGATAAACTGAAAAAAAAAAACTTATTTGTGATGATTTTAGACAATTTTCTGATTTGGAACATGTATACCATTTGGTCATGTGAAAAAACTTCAGGTTTTAAGCAGTCTGTTCTCTTATAAGGTTTGTTAAAAAGCAAAAGTAAACTTACGAATATTATAGGTTGTGTGATGCAGGTAGGTATTAGTTTACGTACAAATAAGAGGAAATGGTTTTTGACGAACCTAGTCAGTTCGAAAATAATAACTTTTTACACATCGTTCAGTCTTTTCCGATATTTACTATAAAATTCATACAAAAACAGTTTTGTTATTGGTCTTTGCGCTACTAGCGCCACATTGACAGTTGCCGACCCCATTTTGGGTAGATAGTTGTAGACGTAAGAAATTGGTTAAGTGCTGTTTCTCTTAACCTTGATTGACATTAATATAATATAAAGGTATTAATGCAGTTGGTTCATATGGATCTTTTACCTAGTCTGTCTAATAATTGGCAACCTAGACTAATAATTGGCATATCAATTGTCAGATTTCTCTATATTAACGATGACGATATTCTCTATAGTGACTTTGTCGGTAAAGAAGGTTCACAACAATGCATCATGATTGAAAATCTTATGTTGGTGATAGGTATTTTTACGTTCCGTATGTGTGTAAATCTATCTAAACGCCTCGTTCTTTAAATATAAGAACGAAGTATTTATAAACCTTACCCCACTTTTAAGAAACCTAGGTATTCAACGATACTCACACGATAAGACGGACAAAAAAAATCGTCTCCATTTTACCTGTTGTGGAAGTACAATCGCAATTATGAATTTCAAAAATAGATTTAATTAAAACACAATTTTACGGATTACTTCGCGATGTATTTACATTTTATTTTAAACCTGACGTTTCGAACACTTTACAGCGATCGTGGTCACAGGGAGATTTATCACATAGGGAACAGAGGCGGTCTTAAGTTCAAAGTGGGATAGTCTGACGTGCGGCCGTTTTTACCTTAAAAATCATAATCATCATATTCCACTGCTGGACATCGGCCTCTCCAAGACTGCGCTAACTCGTGGGAGTTAGCGCAGTCTTGGAGACAGTGGCCGGATACGAGAAGCGGAAGACCGTGGGGTCTTCCGCTTCTCGTATCCGGCCACTGTCGACCACCTAAATAATAATTGTTTTCCAAGATTTCATTACACTTAGGATTCAAACCTTATTACTCTCAGATTTCAGGACAGCATTTTCGATCTAGACGAGGCCGTTCTCTTAAACTCGACGACCTTTAAACTTCATTAAAAGCTTAAAACGCTCTCTTTCCCAGGCGCAAAGAAGTAGCGATCGAACGCGAGAAGATAGTCGAAGAGCACGTGCCCCACCTACTAGGCTACTTACAAGCCGGTGTAGTCAAACCCGAAGACTTGCCCGCGGTACAGCGCGGCGCGTCGCAGCTCGACGTCGCGTCGCTGATGTCGGCGCGCGGGACCAGGGCCAGGCCCAAGTGCAACCAGCAGTGCCGCGTGCTTAGGGAGTATTAGTGCTTACAGGTAGGGATTATGGTTGCTATTAGAGTGCAGACTACAGAGTTTTTATCGGGCCCGTAGTCTACTCAGTCAATTGATGATTCGGTTTCTTAGGCACCCCGCAATCATAGACTATCTATCATCCATTGATTTCGTTGGCACCCTAATCGATATGAAGAGGTACGTACAAATTGTGCACACTACAAATAATCAGCATCGGCCGATATAAAAATCTGTATTCTGCTTAAAGTCTTGAATAAGACTGTCATTGTTTTATGATGAGCTGTTAAAATTAAATTATGACGTTGAGTTATGTTGGAAATTATAAATTATGTTGACTTGTGCTAGCAGAAGGTATCATGTAATTGTCTGACATTTGCGGGACTGACAAATGACTATCGTCATGGACAAGGTCATATCTTTGATGACTGACCTGTGATATTGTGTCGTACCGTACAGCTAGCCGAGCATCTAGTTACGTAGGTAGGTTCAGAGGCACTAGTGTCACTAGCGTAACAAAAAATGTTAAGTTACAGCAAAATACATATCAGTCGCCGTCTTTGAAATCTCCGAGCGTCTCATCTTGTCTGAAACGGTCTCTCTCGTATCTTCTATCTCAATTTCAAAGGCCCATTCTCGAACGTGCGAAGATAGATAGAAGATAGTCGAAGAGCACGTGCCACACTTGCTAGGCTTATTTACAAGCTGGTGTTGTCAAGTCCTTTGACTTGCCCGCGGTGCAGTCGCAGCTCGACGTCGCGTCGCTCGTCGCTGATGTCGGCGCGCGGGACCAGGGCCAGGCCCAAGTGCAACCAGCAGTGCCGCATGCTCAGGGAGTATTAGTGCTTACAGGTAGGGATTATGGTTGCTATTAGAGTGGAGGCTACAGGCTTTGTGTCGGCCGGTAATTTGGTCTGCTTCGACTGACCCCTTAGACTACAAACTCACTAATCTACTGATCAAAAAGTAACTTTTTTATCAGTCAATGTAATGTAACGTGCGCACTTGCATACTGATTAAGGCGACCAAATTATCGCCTGATAGAAAGTCTTCGGTGGCGCTTAAACATGTCTGTCATTGTTTTTTGAGCTGTCAAAACTAAATTGTTGTTTGTTGATTTACTGGCAGACAGATATCAAAATTAAGTTAATTGCTTACGTTGTTTTGTTGCGCTGTTTTACTTGATAAAAATAAAGGAAAGCATATTTGTGCTTTTATTAAATTAAGTAAATCTTAGGATTTGATTAATAATTTGACGACTATTATTCTAATCTTCTTTGGAACTTCATAAAACGGTTTGGTAAAATTTTTCATCAAATCCATAACATTTACTTTAAATTATAGAAGTAAAAAGGCAATGTTTTGTCTTTGTTCATGAACCATTGACTGAAGAGAGATTAACAAATGACCGAACGACCAAATTACGATTGACTGACTCACAGATAAACAACTGACAATACAGTGATAGACAGCAAACAACAGCAGATAAAAGACCTGACTATGATAGATATAATGACCAACAAATGACTTTCTGTTTAGCCTGTTCAGTTTATTAACGATTAGTTTTTATACATTTTTACGTACAGATGCTGCACACGTGACATTGGCGGAACAGTGAGCCAAAGGTGGTAAACTTATATTGACTCGCCACCAACATAAAGAAGAAAAAACTAGTTGATAAAATTATCTTACAGAGGACTGACTGACAGAAAACTGAGTATAGGGAACTTAATGATAAATTACTAACAACCGACCAGTTTTTTATATGGTGATTACATAATAATCTGATCTGATCAAATATAAAATTAACTGCTGTAATTATTTCTGCGTGTACCCACCAACGCAAAAACAAAATACTTGACAGCAGGTGTAACATGTCAATCAGGTAATCTGTGTTTAATCAGCGTAAGGAAAACTGGACACTTGTCTTTGATCCTACGGTATAGTAAGATTAACACTAATTTCTAGACTAAAAAAAGGCAAGTCTGTGACTAGTAGTAGCACAGAATACTAGTACTTCGTACAGAAGTATGACTTAGCAATTGTATTCAAAGAAATGTCTACTCAATGTCGTCAACAATATGGCGTAATTTAGTTCGCCTCAGAGTCAAGCACATTTTCGTGTAGACACCTACAAAAATCCATTGCTAGATAATTTCATACTTATTGCTTTGGAATATGATTCATAATACACTAAACCTATTCAGTGACGTAATATCACGCGACGCGATAGGGTTGACTGCTACGAGAAGCTTCTAACGCCATCTAGCGCCTCTTTCTAGTACTTTATTCATTCTCGTCCAGCCAGCAACGTAGCCGCGCGGCCGCCGGTGAATAAAACGCTCGAGCGTGGCTCTCGCCGGTAGCGACACGCAACTTGTTTTAGCACCTACGTAGGTGCGCCGCGCGTAGGTACGTTTTTGCTACCTCCGCGGGGAGATACACAGGCCTGGTAGTAGTGTGGTTTCGATATGGCAACTACCGTGTAACTAGTTTATTTACTTACACCAAGTAAGTTCTTAGCAGAAAAAACATGATATGATGTCAGTCACAGGTCACTAAATAAAATTTATTTTTCTCCAATTTAAAATCATAAGATTTTTAAATTTTAGACTAGGAAATTGGAGAAGAATCAAATAAAAGTGAAACTGAATAACACATTCCCTTTAGATATGGGAGTCTTGTACCATTTTTTTCTTAAATATGTAAGGTTTTCTTATTGGATGGAACTTATGAACAAAACGGCACTGTTGTTACTGGAAAATAAATCTTCATGAAACTTAGTATAACATAATATCCTGCAATAAAGATTGTAGAATGTAGATTTCTAATATTATGATAATTGAACTTTATAATTTTTGCCTGAAGACTGATTTATAATTGTGATAAAGCCTAGTTAGTATTTTATAACTTTATTAAGTTTGTTCCCGTTGAACTGTTGTATTTATTCCATCAAACTGACTAAAATTTTGTATCTTTTAAACATAATTGTCATATAACTAGTATTTTTGCCAGAAGACTGACTTATAAATGTGATAAAGACCTAGTTAGTATTTTTAATTGTTTAATTTTAGTACGCATGTGGACTGTCGTATTAAATTTTTTTATTGACAAAATGAATAAAATTATGTGACTTTTAAACGGTATTTTACTTTTAAACAAATTTGAATATCGCTCAATTGTCATTAAAATAATCGAATGAAACCCTATCCCTAATAAAATATTTTTTTAAAGAATACTTATTACTAATTCCTGATAAGCACACATATATATATATATATATATATATATATATATATATATATATATATATATATATATATATATATATATATTATTGTAGGGACACAAACGGTAATGTACAAAAGTGGTTTACAGGCAGAATATTCTATAGGTACTATAGTACACACCAACAACATGTTCCACAGATGTATAAGAAGCGTAAGGCTACTGCCACAGTTAATCAATTAGTTCATTAGTAGGACAATAATAATAGTAATAGAACAATAATAGGATTAGTAAATTATTCAATTGAATTACATCCTACTTAAACAAAATAATATCATCTTTAATAATTTCTAATGCATAATTTGATAGTAATTTAATTTTTAAGCTAGACCAGAGTAGGAAGCTCAATAAAAATTTAGGCACACCGCCTCCCGACTCGAGTGAAAGTCAAACAATAATTAGAGGCCCGCCCTCGCAGAAAATATTTAAACGGTCGAAATTAATTCCAAATACGCCGCACGAATATTAAAGGGGTGAACGATGGGGTGACGATACTGCCTAGTGGGCTAAATGGGACAATAGAGGACTTAGGTGCACTTGCACACTGACTTGCTAAGCTTCCGTTTGTCAAAGTCGAACTATTGCCAAAAACATTTATATTTTAAATATGTTTAGTTCTGATTGTATTTATTGAGTCGTTGTGGGATTTAGATGGGAAACTTGGAACTTAACTTCTTTTAGTCCTAAGGTTTTTTCTTGTTCTTTATTATTATAATTATACTTTTATACATTTTTTTTATTCGAAATGGGTTTGCTCATACTTTAAATGCTAAACTGACTCCTAGGTCCTAAGGGTAATAGGACATAAGTTCCAAAATAAGGACATAGGCGTTAGCCTATAGCTGTCTCTCTTAACTCGTGTTGAATTTCATGATGTTACGGACATCGGCTTACATAGGTACCTAGTGTGGACACTAACATGATGATTAAAACTTAACAAAAAAGTTGTAGTAAGTTATTATTAGATATACAGGGTGTGGCGTAAATAGTGGTCCAAAGCAAAGGTGTGGATACACTGTACACTGAAGCACCACATACCAGTATTAAAAAAAAGATTATGTACAGGGTTTTCAAAAAAAAAAAATTTTTTTTATTTTTTTTGCCTTACAAATTTGGTTATAATTTCCAAAAATGACGGTTTTTTTTTATCCATTTTTTTATTATTATTGCTGATCACTTGTACTTAGTACTCCATTCGTTTTTTTTTTACAAACTGAATTTAATAAAAAAAAACCCTGATAACCCTGAAAACCCTGTACATAATTTTTTTTTAAATACTGGTATGTGGTGCTTCAGTGTACAGTGTATCCACACCTTTGCTTTGGACCACACAGAAAAAAATTATAACCCTTGTAAACCCTTGAACTTCAAATAAATTGTTTTTCTGAATTGGGCTCCTTTTTGTTTCGAAAAGCAATAACTTTTTTCCTGTAAGTCGTAACACTTATTGTTGCACCATTTTAGAATCTGCAAAAGATGGGCATTTTTTTTAAACAATGGGCACTGACAGTGTGGTACATTTTTTTTGCACCAAAAGCATTGAAAGTCAAACGATTTGCTAGCAGTGAGTATTGAATTTTGAAAGAAACTTATTTTTTTTTATTAAATTCAGTTTGTAAAAAAAAAAACGAATGGAGTACTAAGTACAAGTGATCAGCAATAATAATAAAAAAAATGGATAAAAAAAACCGTCATTTTTGGAAATTATAACCACATTTGTAAGGCAAGGTAACGATTTCTAAAAAAATAAAAATTTTTTTTTTTTTTTAAAACCCTGTACATAATTTTTTTTTAAATACTGGTATGTGGTGCTTCAGTGTACAGTGTATCCACACCTTTGCTTTGGACCACACAGGAAAAAATTACAACCCTTGCAAACCCTTGAACTTCAAATAAATTGTTTTTCTGAATTGGGCTCTTTTTTGTTTCGAAAAGCAATAACTTTTTTCCTGTAAGTCGTAACACTTATTGTTGCACCATTTTAGAATCTGCAAAAGATGGGCATTTTTTTTAAACAATGGGCACTGACAGTGTGGTACATTTTTTTTGCACCAAAAGCATTGAAAGTCAAACGATTTGCTAGCAGTGAGTATTGAATTTTGAAAGAAACTTAATTTTTTTTATTAAATTCAGTTTGTAAAAAAAAAAAACGAATGGAGTACTAAGTACAAGTGATCAGCAATAATAATAAAAAAAATGGATAAAAAAAAACCGTCATTTTTGGAAATTATAACCAAATTTGTAAGGCAAGGTAACGATTTCTAAAAAAATTAAAAAATTTTTTTTTTGAAAACCCTGTACATAATTTTTTTTTAAATACTGGTATGTGGTGCTTCAGTGTACAGTGTATCCACACCTTTGCTTTGGACCACTATTTACGCCACACCCTGTAGATAAATGAACGTTGAGAAACTTTTACTAAAATCGAACGCCAGAAATTATCACATTTCTATTATCCTCAACAGGACTTATACCACTCACCCAGAAATCGTTGTCACCCCACCCCGCCCGTGAAAGTTAGCATTTTTACGCAATAAAGAAATAAAAGTTGCCAGCTCAGCGGTCGCGAACACACGCCAGCATTCAGCCTGATAAAATCTCTGGTAACATCGACACTCCACTCCTCTTTATTTGCGCACCGCCATTTGGGCTTATCTGCCGTTTGCAGCATAAAAATCATGTTTGGTTACGCGTTTAGACGACCCTGCAGTATATAAAAGATAGCGATCTATAGGCTACGTACGCGGGTTAAGTGATGGTATATTATGTTATGATTCAACAGCTGCTTAGGCATGAGCTTTAAATTGAGGGCCGATTTTTTCACTGTCCTTTAAACAATAAATGGCAGATAAAGTATACAGTGACTATTAAAAATGTCATTCAGTACGACTGTCCATTATGACCAAATGAAGTGATGATATTTTTAATTTAGTCGTGTTGTATTTTAATCAACGGTTATTTCTGTTGAAAAATCTGCCCTTAGAAAAACAAATGTTAATATTTCGTCCCTGCCTTTAGTAGAGGTTTTTTGATTGATCCGTATAGAGTTGAAAGTAACACAGAGATAAAATCTATTTGAATTTTGACATATCTGCAATGTGCAAAGCTTCCATGTTTCTGCATAGATTGATCTGTATCAAGACTATTTCGGGTTTTCTTGAGATTGTCACCTATTATTTATCCGTCTTTTCCAATAAAAAGTATAAGATTCATCTTACGTATTGAGAATTGAGATGTATATTACTTGCTTACCTTTCTACTAGCTTGACTATTCTTACTTATATTTAATTTTATAGTTTCAATTACTAAGAATTAAAATTTCCATTTCTCCTGACTTAGTTTAATATCAATCAGTTGCCGCACTCGGCAGTGTGGTGGCGCTACTGGCGCCCGAAGCAAGCTTCTTCTTTTTCTCTTTCTCCGCTTTCTCTGCGTACTTCTCTGATAGCAGACGGAACTCTAGCTGCTCTTCCATGTCGTGTCTCTCTTTCTTGCCCCACGCCGTTTTTTCCGCGTACCATTTTAGGTACTTTTCGTATTCCTGTAGATAAAACGAGTTGGTCACTTCTGGGGAAATTGAAGCTCCTTACATAAAAAAATCTTAACTTAATCGGTCACAAAGTAAAACTAAATGAAAGCTTGCAATTGTAAAAACAAATAAAACCTTTTGACTTATGTACATAGACTCAAAAGGAGCACTTTGTATATGCCCTACATAGACCTTACCACTGCTTCATGACAATACTTGCAGGCTAGTGCTGAGAAGAAGTAGCGCAAGAAACTCTGTTGCACTTCTTCTGACCACAAGAGTAAGGATTTATATTTTATTTCACACTTTGGTACTTTTACCTTATCGCAAGATAAAAGGGTTCATAAATTTGTACTTTCATTATCATGTAAGTCATGATGAGAGATCGGATATTTGGGTAAAATTAAGTACTCATCTAAAATTCAGGCATGCACACCTAAAGATCGGTAGTTCCTGCGCTTTTGTGGCCACGCCCACTTCCACGGCCCTCTTCGGTGTAAGAAAGAAATCTATGAAATCGGATATCGGATGGAATTCCAATGAAACTTCTTAATACTTACAACTTTCTCTTTCGTTTCGTCTTCCAAAAAGAAATCGTAAATCTCCATAGGGAACAGTCCACGGGCAGCTATTCTGAAAACAACAAGTATGCATCTCGATATCAATTCTTAAAGGTTTTATTGCAAATGAAGGTGGAATTCCACTGACTTGACAATTCGTTCTGCCGTCAAGAAATTCTGCAATCCCTCTTGGAGGTGACCGTAGCTGTAGCCTCGCAGAACGCGCGCCAAGCTGTTGATATCCAAATCACGGGGAAGAGTGTGGTTGCTGGAGGCAAAATAAGTTTAATAGTAGACGCAAGAAGGTACTGGATTCGTCTAAGCGAATGCTTGAAGGTTAGTCGTCCTTGAAAACTGCACTTCTAAAAGCCGATTTCTAGTCCGTGGGTGCACTAAGCTCCAATGTTTCAAGAAAGCGAGTCCTTGATAGAACGCCTTCGCCTACTAATACTGTATGATATGCGTGAGTGTGCGTGAGCGAATTTGAGGAAAAAGGAACTGTATTTCGGTGTGAAAATCATAAGTTACGAGTTTTTTTGAAATGTCACAATACTAAAGCAGTATGTCCCCCTCCTCTACATAGTCAAAACTTTCTTACATCACCGTACTACTTGTACGGTGTACCCTCTTGAATGCACTACATATAGGTTGAAGACCAGGTGTATGATGCTTTATCGAAGATGACCTGCCCACTTATGAAGAAGTACTTACTCATTAACCCAACAGCTTAGCATGCTGTAGACGGAGGAGTACGAAGTGTCCGGGACCAGAACAACCAAAGGGAACTGCTTCAGGAGTTTGTTGCTGTTCGTCACCCACGGGTCCACGCAGCTGCCTGGGTAAGAGAACCATTTTATATGGAACATTTGAAATTCTTTTCACTCATAGGCTGCATTTTCAGAGATGATTGAGGATGCTCAGTGCAGTTCATGTGGAAACGGCTTATCGAAGCGAGAATAGATTTACAAATGTAAATTAAATTTCGTTCACAAAAATTGATCGACCATGTCATCCGGTGGGACTAAGTGAGTCTATTGGTTCTTAAGAATATACATCCCTAGCTATCCATCCTTGCACATCTGGTGAAAAGGCAGCCTGACTCCTAGAGTGGGACCTATGAGTTAGGCCCAGGTTCTCGTACACTGGTTCGGTGATCGCCTGATCAAATATAAAATTAACTGCAATGACTGGTTTGAGGGTCAATACTCGCGAATTGTAATAGTTGATGTAATATGTCAATCGCGTATTCAATGTTTAATCCCCTTACTAGATGTGAGTTTTCTTTACGAACTTTTCTACACAATTGTTACGATAAATTATTGGTTTTAAGTGATAAGCATTCACTATGCAATCTAAATATATTATTGCACTTGAAAAAATGACCGCCAGAGGCGGGAATCGAACCCGCGTTCCTCGCATGCCGGGCGATTGCCTAACCTCTCGGCCACCCTGGCGTTGGCAGAGCCTGTCGAAATTTTCAAGTGCTTCTTAACGCTGTAATGCCGCGTTGCTTTCATCAATGTTATTGGGATTATACCCTCAACACTCGAAAGAAATACTATTGCAAGTATTTAACAATCGAAAGATGAAGCTTGCAAATACGATAAATTATTGGTTTTAAGTGATAAGCATTTACTATGCAATCTAAATATATTATTGCACTTGAAAAAATGACCGCCAGAGGCGGGAATCGAACCCGCGTTCCTCGCATGCCGGGCGATTGCCTAACCTCTCGGCCACAATTGTTACGGTAAATTTCCGAAAAGATTCCTTCAAACATGTATGTTTAATGTGTACATACTACTTTTTAACTTACCTACCACAGTGATTTTATCAGCTTTGTTTATCTTTTTCAAAAGTTTAATAAAGAAACGTTTCATCTGTGCTAAATTTACATCAGCTTCTTCGGGTGGTGCCTGAAACAATGCAATTTTGTTTGGTACCTTGTACTTCCTTCTGCCTACTTATTTGTCTGAATCGTGGTCACAAAACCAAAGTAACCGTAGTAGAAATAGCAATGGGCTACAGGTGGAATGGAAATAGTTACCAATGGTCTACAGGTGGAATGGCTAAAGGTATCACACATTTTTACATATGCTTTAAATCATGATCTGCCTCTAGAGGTCAAATACATAAGTAGGTAGATAGGAATGCCTTATTTATTACCTTCTTGTAAAACAAGCGATGTATATGCTTGAAGTAAATAACCGACGGTTGCGCTGCTCTTGCGCATATGACCACGGCATTTGCTATCTTTAGCAGTTCGGCTGGTGATAGGTTCAAGTTGTGAATGATGGTAGGGTCCAGCTCAAAAAGTACTGCATCTGAAAATATTTTGGAAGACGATTTCAATTTGCAAGCTTGTAAGCTTGCAAGGATCACAATAAAGCTTATCGTTATCAAATATATATTTGTTAATACAAAGTATATATTTGATTTAAATAAATATATTTGTCATTACAAAAAAAATAGACCAGGTTTAAAATAGGTCGAAATATTAGCCGACTACAGAGGAATGAATGACACATTCGTGACATAACCTAATAGAGAAACGCTTTTCTAATTGGCTAGCTAATAGCTTAGTCCTGGCTTAAACCCGGTACTAAGTTTTTGTAATACGGGGGTATATGTTTTTGTGATTATAAGTACATAAAGCATTTGGTTTTTTTCAGGATAATGGCTCCTGAAAAAACTAAAGTTTTGGAGTTGTTTTGTACTTTGATATTATGTTGCTTATATCATTAAAATTAACTAAGGAGCAACATAGATAATTTAGAAATATTCATTTAATTTGAAACGGTCAGTGCTTTCACATTTAAATAAAATAGACAAAAGTTGAGGCATTAAGCCCGCCAATTGAACTTTCTTGTTTGGTGCACCGAAGTTTAATAAATAAATAAAATAAAACTAACGAAAAGTTCAATGAATCCAAAAAGTCTTATTACCGTTGACAGTACATAAAATATGCACCAGTAAAGTTTTCCCACTGCGCCTAGGTCCTACGAGGAGCACTTTATGGTAGCCGTGCGTGGCTTCACGGCACCTGTCCCACCAAATGCTTCTTGTTTCACCGCAGAATTGAAGAGCTGGTCTGAATAAGTAAACAATATGATCTTACTTAAAAGAGGGCTAGTTTCAATTACTGCTTTTTCTGAAGAATCTATTTTGCTGTACCTCATTCTTCTATAAAACACAGACAGATAATTCTGCGAAAATACACGAATGCTTACTCGTAATTACAACGCTGATCATCTCCAGCATAGTTATGATCTCCCAAAAACTCTCCAAGTTTCTTTGGATGATATTTTTTAAGGATCCCTTTAAACGCCAAATCCTGTAAGTTAAAATGTATTAGTAACTTTCGTGCAGACTTAGAATTTTTCTCAATTCCTTGTTGTTTTTTACCTCCATTTTTTCAGCAATGCTCTCACTCATTTTGGCTCGAACCCTTTTCTTCTTTTTAGCTCGTTTTTTCGGAATATTCATTGGCTCTGGGAACTTGTCACCGTTGTTTTCATAGTCTGTTTTCAGAGCTGTCTTTAATACCTTTAGCTCCTCCCTAATTCAAACACTGCTTATTTATAATGATTTCTTGTTTGTTCTCTAAAAATGTATTACCTGATGATTACTTTACCTCATTTCATCATCAACTGTTTGCATCATGTCCATTTTAGCTTCAGCGTAAATGTAACTTTTGTCAATATCTATTACAAACTTCTTTTTAACTTCTAGTGCTTCTGTTTTGTCCCACTCGTCCCAATCTTTGTGGTAATTTTCTAGCACCTTATAAAGTAAAGTTATGATTTAGTACATTTCGTTTACATTTTCAGTCATTGAAGTTTTTATTCAGAATTCACCTCTAAAATGTGTCCAGTTTTTTTGGATTCGGGAAAATGGAATCCCGGGTGCAATGTTGGGTTTTTCATGATTTTTCTCATCAGCTCATTCTCAAGCCTTTTTTTCGTAAGCTCTTCTTTTTTTCTCATCATTTCTTCCTGCTTTGCCGCCATTTTTTCCATTTTTAGCTAAAAAATGTAATATATACTAACTTTTTAAACAAATCCTAATATTAATATGTTTGTAAATATCTCACTTACTTGATGGGAAGTTTTGCCTTTATTCGCCCTTTTCTGTTCTAAATAGGCTTTGTATTGGTCCCACCATTCGATTGGCTCTGGTGTATCTTCTTTCATTATTAAAACTGACCCACCCTCCTCTTTCGCTGGTATATCGTAGAAGTAGTGGATGTCATCAAACCTGTTTGATTGATTTTTTCTTATTTGAGACAGATTTTTAACCGTAGACTATCTTAACATAGCTTCTTCATCAAAAAGGTGATGGACATTAATGGACATCGTACTAGGCTAAAAGTGTGGTAACATAATCAGTGCCGATTCTGTCACTCGACAAAAAAAAAACGGCTATGCACAAACTCTGCTCATGCGGACCCCTTATGAGCCAAAGAAGTATCCATTTAGGGCAGGAAGGTAAGAAGACATAACAGAACTCACTCCCCGTAAAATCTAGCGATTCCTGGATTCAATGGGCATAAGTAGTGAGCTATAATCAAAATGGCTGCCACAATAGACCAATCATTGGTCGAGTTGGCTTATATTTGGCCCAATTTTCAATAATAATAATAAAAACATTATCAAAAGTTTTGCTATTTTTACCATTTTTTAAACCACTCCCTAATGAAATCACGGCAATCATCGGCAAAAGCATCAGTTTTACGTTTTATGAAATCTTGTTTGAGTCTTTCTCGGGACGTCTGCCATTGGTTCTCGAATACTTTTCGTTGGTCACACCGAAGTCGCTTTATCTGGAAAAAAGTTTTTATTACTTATTTGCAAGTTATTACGAAAGTAAAGAACCCCTCACAAAATGTTCGGTAAAAGCCGTTCGGTCGATTTGCCCAACTGTAAAATTGTGGTCAAAAAACTTGCAAAGAAATTGCATAAGTTAGGCTGATTTTTCGAAAATCTACTAAACGGGTTTTCATGTAGCATATTATGAGCTGCCGAAAGTTATAAATTAAGTGTATTATATAATGTATTGTATAATTTGCATAAACTGGTTTAACATCATATAACTGAGAAAAAAAAACACGTCTGAGAGCTTTAATCAAAAACGCTAATGAGATGGATTATAATTATTTTTATAATTAAAGCAATTTTATGCAAGTTTTTACGAATTTATTAAATGAACGAGACACTATCTATAAGAAAGAAAGAAAGAAAGAAAGAAAGAAAATACATTTATTAATGAATGGACATCACATAATACACGAAAACAAACAACGTAACGGGCACGGTTAAAAAACAAGGAACACAACAAAATTACAATTTATGTGGGTAAGCCAGTCGGACTGTGCAGTTGTGCGTCTGTGATGTCCATATTAAAAGGGCCCCACTCAGCTTAAGTCGTGACCCGCCAGGGGCCCCGACGCTGGTTTTCAGTAGACCCTAGCCGAGTGAGGTCACGGACTGATCTATCATTTTTTGTGTGCGAAATTTAATTTGAACGATAGATTGTTTCTCTTTTATAGACTTACTTACAAATCTCTACATAATATATAATCCGTGATATCATATATTCTATATTTTATGGATTCTAACTTTTACCCGTCCTGTGCGAAGCTGGGCTGGGTCGATAGTTTTTAAAATATAAATATTTACCTCAAAAACTTTTTTTAAGTAGGAGTTGTCTACTTTTCCACATAACCTAATTCCAATTCTTTCATCTTGCTGACAATCGTGCCTCTTTCTTCTTTTAATTTCAAAGTAAGTTCTGTAATTAAATCAAGATTAATATGTATATTATACCCCTTTGTTTATAAAACTTATCAGACCTATAACTTCTAGGTGGTTGGTTGTCTCTTTCTGACGAAACAAATTTCAAATGTGACAAACGAAGACAAAAGAACTTTTTGTAAGTGTCAAATCCGCCATAACAGTCATGTTGGACATTTATAAATAAGATATTAAGTCTGTATTTTGACCACAGATTAGCTATTTGCACTTTTTGACTCGTATTATAAGATTTCTTACCTGCAAACTTTTTGTATTAATTTAGCAGCTCGTATTCTTAGTTCTAACGGAGCTGGCGGCTTCAGGGTCCCCAACAGTTCTTTTTCCCACAATTGCCTTTTGTGATTATTGCAGTTCATCATCCGAATGAGCTGTCTGTCGAGGAGTTAAGTGAAATTTAGCAGTGTGTAACCAAACAAATACGAATTCAAAAATAAACGTTGAAAGATCTACCTAGATCTTTCATGGCTCTGGATCAAAGAAACCATTCTTCTAGTTTCCATCATTTCTTCTGCTTTGGGCTCTTGCTGTTCTACTATTTCTTCCTCAGATACTTCATCTTCATCCCACCATTTGTTCACTGCTTCTGTTTGCTCATATTCTGGCCCCTCTTCTTCAGCTGTCAAAAATAAGCATAAATACGTTTTATTTTATTGAACTCTTGCAGAGTTCAATACTTATGTCCAGTTTTATGTAAGTTTATCTGACGCTGATTTATTTACTTGTCTTGTCTAATCTACTGCCTATTTTTAATTGACCTTGACACGGAACCGCACGGAAGCAAATAAGTTTTTTAAAATTGCTGGTGAAACAATTTTTGAAATTGCTTCCAGAGTTCCTACAAACAATCTCTCAAACTTCTCTTTATAATATTAGTTTAGAATACCTACCATTAATTAAATTGCGACAGTTTGATGTGACGATATAGAAAATATAGGTAGTTTTCTATATTGTCCCGACCGGGGCGGGGATTGAACACTTTGAATACCGCGTGCGAGCCCCTCTACCGCGGAGGTCATCATTAAAAGATTACATGATCAGTAGTCGTCAAAGCAGTTTTAATTTTAAGGCAGTATTAACATTTGTGTTTGACTAGATACTTGCCGATCCTCAGTAGTTCCCTATTCTCTTCAGCTTTAACAAATGCCTCAGCTAAAGAAGTCTTCACATTGTCCGGACGTTCGGTATGCGATGGCACGTCGTCGAGCTCGGCGTCGTATGCCGTCAGCTTGTGGTTGGCTAGACCATGGCCAAGGAACTGTGTGTTGCTGCATTCCAGTTTCCTTATCTGATTCTTTAATTCTAGAATTCTAGAAAGAGAAATTAACATTATAACTGCATCTTAAATTGTTAGATAATTTTTGATCGATAATCTAAAGCATAAGTTTATAGTGAATCATTTTGGAATAACTCGTATCTGGTCTAGTCGTATGGTATGTCCTGTGTTCATTTTCAAATAAATAAATTGTTTCAACAAACACACCAATTACCCAGCCCCAAACTAAGCGTGAGCTTGTGCTATGGTGACTAGAATAACGGATAGAAATACTTAAATACGTATAAACATCCATGACTCAGGTACCAATGCTCGTGCTCATCACACAAACATTTGCCCCTTGCGGGATTCGAACCCGCAACCGCCTGGTTTAGAAGTCCGGTGCGCGAACGACTACACCAAGACGGTCGTCAAATAAGTAATAAGATGGGAAAACATTCATGACTTGGCCATATATATTATAATACTAGTACTTGGCCTTCTTACCAACTGTAGAATGGATTCGCAAATAGCTGGGGTTTAATCTCAAGGTGTTTATCAATATTTTGACTGCTCGCGAGTCCTCTCGTAGTGTAGAGACATGTTTGCCTCGTGAGCCTTGCCTTGCCTAACGGCTTAAACAAGCAAACTCGCAGGTGGCCTCGCGAACAGCCTGCAAAATCGACTTACTTTTTAGACTACGGATTGGTTATTAATGACCTGCTAGTGACTGCTTTGAGAATGTCACGGATATATTCAGTCTTCTGGACTTGGAGGTTGTTCTGCAAGCAGTCCAGAGTTGCATTGTAGGCCACTATGTATTCGCCGAGCACCCCGCATAGTCGGGCGACGGCTTCACATCGTTTCTTGTCGTGGGCTTTGGTTTCCTGAAACAATTTATAGATTTTGTGGCACTATTCTTGAACATTGCTGCTGGTTTACCAGTTATTGTAGCAATAGCCGATAGGAGAAAACTTCACTTCTCATTCGTGAAGTCGCAAACTCGATCTCCGGTCTGTATTACTCAGTTTTATACTTGAGTACGGCATTTTCGAAGATATCTCTGCCAAATGGTAAAGAAAAACATCGTATTCGTGAGGAAACTTGCACACCACTGGCTAGATGTTGGATAGTTTGTGAAATGGAAAACGCAATGGCAATCTATTCTTCAAGAATGTCGTTGTGTGTGTTTCATTCCAAATAATGACCACGATCCTAATTACATACAATTAAAGTAGATATCGGAATGCTTCTAAGACCCCAACATCTTAATAAAATTACTAAGTACCTACCTGATATTCAAGATCAACATGAACTATGTGTTCCAAGTGCGTTAGAGTTTCTTTCCATTTTGTGAAAAAGTAATTACTTGACATAATAATTTGGTTTGAATATAATAAAATAAATATTTCTTAAATACATTTGATAGTAGTCAACTGATAAGCAAAAATCGAGCTGGTTGTGGGCAATTGCATGTAATGCACAGCTTAGACTTTAACCATTTTGATATTTCTAATTATTCGATAATTTAGAAAAAAAGTGAAAAGTTCTCATCCATTCCATTTACTAAAACGTTCAAACCCTCAACATCCTTCTACTGAACAAGTCGCCCATTTCATAAACCAGAGTAATCTCCCCCACTCGATGGCCCACTAAAATCTGTATAACTGTTTAGTCACCGTTCATTCGGTCATGAAAGGGCAAACGTTGCCATTACGCGTTATCATTGACAGCGGAAAGCTTTACATCATAAGCGATGGGGAAATAACCGATCGCACTTGACTGAAACGGCGCGTTCTCATTGCTTTCCTTTAGGGCGCGAAACACCTTTAGTATACACCCTCTAGTTTCAAATTTGAGGTCTATTTTGTTGGAAATAAAGTCGTAAGTCGAGTGCAGAGGGTGGGTAGTTGTGCGTTTAGAAGGGACGTATTTTATCGTGTTTGGGCGCACGCCACAGTTTCCGGGCGCGCTGAATGCCCGGCCATCTTGTCACCGGAAGTAGTAAAGCCTTCCGCAGCGCCGCCTGTCGGCGCGCTCCGAATGTCGTCGCGTTACGTTTCGCCTTTTTATTTTCGAATGTAAGCTTTTTTCGTGTCGGTTTGCGGCTGCTTTGTTAGTGGCTTCCTAACTTGATGGGGTTTTTATAATGGAGGAAGTAATGTGGAGTGCTCGTTGTACTTTGCGCACATTTTTCGCCTTTCTGTATTGTATGCGGGCTTTGGGAAGGTGCTGAACTTGTAACTTTTCTGGTCCTTCTTTCATATTAAATAAGTTTGTAAGTAATAAACTGCATAAGTTATAAACTTTAGAGCCAACTAAAGGTCTCCACTTTGATATTGTGCATCTCATGCTAGTAACTACTTTGTAAAAATATATTGATAAATTTGTAACTTCTTTCAACCTTATCATAATATGAGTGTCAATAAGTATATGCACTTATTGACACTCATATTATGTCAGGTTAGTAACAATATACGGTTCCTGAGCGTTTTAAAATTTTCAATTCACCCCATCCCCGAAGACTTCAGTAAAAGACACTGTAATGGAAATCGCTCTCATAAGGGGGTTATAAAAATTCGATACGGGGTGGCAGAGAGGGGGTGAAAAAATCTATTTTACATCAAACAGCGCGATATTGAAGGGCTTGACAAGTGACAGCCGCCGTCAGGGTAATAACGCCACGTCACTATATCCATTTTCCGAATTATGTTGTTATTCTATTGTGACCCTTATGTAAAGAGGGAGAGATCTCGTGTGAATTTGTTACGTGTTTCGAAGATGTCGCCGGCTTGTCGAACGATTGGATTGGATTTGAAATTACTTTACATCGTATCAACCCGTATTATGTGCGATGATAAAACGGCGAAAGGTTTCGTTATATTTTATTCAATTTTCTTGTGAATTGGTTATGTAAAGTAACAAGTTTTGTGGCAGATGAAGTAAAATAACAATTTTTGTTAAACAAATTTCTTTTTTAGTCTGGAGTTGGCCAACACATGTTTAATTTTTAATCAGCCGGTTTAGCATCATTTAACATATTTTGTTTGGGAATTCTCTCAAATTAATCGTCAATCGAGGTTTACCGACTGTTTAAAAATTGGTGAACCCGGTTCTTAATCAATTTAATTATACGTCACGTTTAGAGACAATCGCGACATTCACCGCCTAAATAATTATTATTCAACACTTGAATAATCATCATCATTTTCCTAGCGTTATCCTGGTTGTGCACGCGAGGGCCAAGGGTCCGCTTTGGACCATGATCCAGGATGTGGCAGATCATGTAATTACAGTGGAACGACTGCCTTCTGATCTCCGTGACCCAGTTAACAGGGGACTCTGGCCTTGAATAATACGAGCAAATTATTTCAGATATTTAGATCACATGACATAATGAAGACAAATATCTTAAATTATTCGTCTCATACTAACCACCAGTCAGTCGATGATTTTTTGTCTACAAAATTTACTTTCGTAAGTACTTGCAAAGAAACTGCTTAAATTCAAAGAAAAATACATGATTAATAGCTTGGCCACAGCTGTATCACACTATTATAGTGTCGTGCATATACTCTGCAGCGTAATACCAGACTTAACAAATACGTCTCTAACACCCTTATTACAAAAAATATACCAGGTTTAATAAACTAGGTCTTAATATTAGCCGACAACAGAGGAATGAATGACACATTCGTGATATAACCTAATAGAGAAAAGCTTTTCTAATTGGCTAGCTAATAGCTTAGTCCTGGCTTAAACCCGGTACTAAGTTTTTGTAATAATTATTATTGTTTCCTCCCTCCTCCCCACCAAGTCTACAGCCTCAAGTGTTTTCCTCATGTACCCTAAGAGCTTAGCTCATGAGTATCACGTTGCCAGCGAGTAGCGTCCCACTGGGCCTCATAATGTGATATAGCTCAAAAATATTGCCGAGCCGCCTCAACGCCGAGTGCCGCAGTGGGAACGACCCGGTGTGAAATTGAGACGCGTCAACATTTTTTGGGGCTTATTAAAACATGAAAAATGTGTACACGAGCGCGGTAAATAATAAATGGTGTAACGAAAAATTGATAGTTTCAAATATTCGAGTGGTAAGTCGTGGACGTGGCAGTGTTTGGTTGGATGGTAAAATATTGCATCATCTTGCTGTAAGACGTTGAACGACTAACGAACTGCGATATATTAAGTTGTAAGGGACCTTGAGCGACACCCTGAAGCACTCCCTTGGGCCATGAAATGATATGTGAGATCGTCTATATAACATCACCTAACTATCATTGTAATGTTAATCAGTCGACTGTGTTAACCATAGGCAAGAACGTTTGTTTGTAACTAAAAGTTATGTTACACGTGTTTAAAAATGAAATAAACTCTATAAAGTAAATTATAGTGGACTTCTTTATCAGTTGCGAAACAAGACCGTCTATCTCGCCGACAGATAGCGCTGTGCTTATACATAAATTGCGTAGATAAAATCTGCTACGATCTACGAACGTATCGTAGCGCGTAGCAAGTGCGCTACGGATGCAATAAACTCCGTAGCACGTAGTTGACCATATAATTTATTTGGTAATGTTGGTGTATCTAAATTTTTGTGTCTAAAGTAATTTACCAAGCTCGGTTACTACTTTTAAATAAAAAAAAAGGTTTTAAAATTAGTAATTGGTCTTATTTAATTAACTAAAAAAAGCTTTAAACTTGAAAAAATACAAAAGAAATAAAACAAAAGTAAAAAATGTTTCGTCTTCTAGCGAGATTTGAACTCTAGACACATAGAACTATCAGTCCTTTGACTTATGCACTCGGCCACGACATTTCAGCAAAATACTAAATTTCAGCGAAATCGTTAGAGCCGTTTCCGTGATACCAAATCTTTCGTTTAAAAGTATAAGATAAACGTACTGCTGATTTCATTTTAAGTTAGACAACACATATATTATTATCTAACTGGTAAGTTTCAAAACCCCACATCATCGCTTTAGCAAACAAAAAAATCCAATACGAGTAAGGGCTTGAATAAAAAAAGGTATAAAAGTATTTGATCCCGTGAAATTCGAGTTTATGAACCTATGATCTTACTCCGTTTGCAATCTAATATAACCTAAAAAAGAATATCTTAAGTTCATATTTCAAATCTTTTCTCTAGCTAGCCAACCTCCGCAGAGACCCTTGCCACAAATAAATAAGAAAAATACAATTTACAACAATAATTGATATAAAATGCTGACGTCAGCGCCATAAAGGCAGTAATTCTCGTCCCGCCTCAATTTATAAGCCACGCAAACAAGTTGCAAATTGCCTGTAGGAGAGACGTTTTCGCTAAATACCTATAAAAATGTCTGCTCGCTGTAAAATATTGTAACTAGCGGAGAGGCGTAAGGTAGGGCATGTAGCGGCCAGGTCAGAAAACCAGATAATTGGTAAGGAACCTGTAGAGCCCTGTACTGGAAGACGGTTTATATATTTTTGAACCTGCCTCGAAATAATACCTTCGTCGCTGCTTTGGTGATTTGGATTTCTAAAATTTCCTAAGCCGAACATTGGAGTAGCTGTAGAAGTCGTGACGATTCTTGTGCTTGCAAAGAAAATGGTGGCTTTTTATATTTGTAAGTTGCAATTTATGCCTTTGATATAATTAGATCTATTGCACTTACGTGGTTGTTTATTGGGACTTACGTGGTTGGAATCCCCACCGTATGTTGCCCACCGTGTGTCAACAAATAAGCAGTCAGTCAAATTTTTGCCGTTCACCATAAGGACTAATGAAAACGTCTGTGGAAGGCTTTTGCACAATAAAAAGGGCGAGTATTTAACCTTAGACAGTGCCTTTCCTTGATTTCTTTTGTGGTGATTGGTGGTGGTGTTCTTACGTGGTTATTTTATCCCCACTGTATATTGCCGAGCGTGTCAACGAATAAGCAGACTGTGCTGGGTTTAAAATTTTCGCTGTTTCTCATTGCGCGAAGCCCTGGTGGTTATATAGAGACGAATGAAAACGTTTTTGTCAGAAAAATAAGGGGGCGAGTATTTTATATTAATTTTTTTGTAGTCACCCATCCACAGCGGATGCACGCAGCAACTTGCGCCACCCCATAACCTAGAACTGTGTATAAATTGTAGCACTTCCACGCTGGATGGCTCATTTCGGTCGTTCGCGAGAGCCCGCGCGAACCGTGAAATATCGCCGTCCTTATCTGCTTTATTAGCCGAGAACGGCTACTGTCTGAGCGAGTCGTTTTTGAAGAAATATTATTATGCGCCCGCGCCCGTATCGCCGTCATTTATAGTTGTTTTGCACCATTCACCGCGTTAATGGGTGTCGCGATAAATCTTGGGCTTGGACGCAAAGAATCGGTTTGTTTTTGCAAATCGCTCGGAATTAATTTTGTATTTGTCAGACAAATTGAGGCCACGTTTATTTTTTTCCAACGTCAATAGCCTTCAAAGATTGTTGAATATACAGATAATTAAGTATCATTGAATATCTGGGCCTGCGCGTCAGTGCACAACCGGGATAACGCTAAGATGATGATGATGATTTCGTTATTTCGTCGCTTTTTTACTTCCTTAATTTACTTGAGAGATGGTTATATTATTTCCTTTCATAGTACTCTCTTCGATTGAACGTTTAAATTCTAGGGTTGAGTTCACCAACACATGTTTAATTTTTAAACAGCCGTAATAATATTATTTGACAAAGGTATTTTGTATGGGTAACGCGTCAAATTAACCGTAGATTTAGGTTTACCGCCAGTTTTAAAAATTGGTGAACTCGAGTCTTAGAATTGTATCACTATTTGTCTGCTAGCTTCAAAATTCAGAGATAGTTTAAAAAAAAAAAAGAATTTATATAGATACTTAAAAATAGCACTTACATAATTAGTTATACAAACTTCTTTTAAGCAGGTTATGTTTGTGATAGAAAAGAATGTCATAAAACTTATTTTGTAAACCAAGTATTTGGGAGTCTAAAACTAGAAAATAGGTCATTCTGATATTCGGTATCGCGCGTGATGATGGGAAGAGGCCAGACGGGATCACGCGCGTCACTTGTTCCTTGGCGGATAGGCCGGGCTCTTGTGTGGGACGCTACCTGTGTCGACACACTTGCAGCCTCTCATCTGCCCGGGACAAGCCGTGATGCTGGTTTGGCTGCGACAAGTGCCGAAAACTTTTAAAAGAACAAGTACAGGCAGATCGACTCCCGGTACCACTTTGTGCCGTTTGGAGTCGAAACACTGGGTTCGTGGGGTCCCAACGCTATCTCTTTTTTCAAAGAGCTTTCAAAGAGGCTAGTTGACATCAGTGGTGACCTAAGAGCTGGCAGCTACCTTGCTCAGCGTATAAGCATCACTATCCAGCGCAGTAATGCTGCCAGCATCCTGGGAACCTTACCACGAGGACCCTTTTTATAATTTTTGTTTTTGTGTTGTATTAAGTAATTTATCTTAATTTTTATTAATAAGTTGTATATATATTACTAATGGTCATTCTTACATTTAGCATCTGAACAGATTCAATAAATAATGCTCAAATAAAACACCCCGGTATTACTTACGGGCCATATTCCCACAGTAACTCTCCCCAAAGTTCCCGGCTCATGCTGCCCGAAACACACGGAGAAAGTACTAAATAACCTTTTCCAGGTAATATTTTACATCAGACAGCCACCAGAGGGAATTCTTTGTAACCACAAATACATATTTCATAGAGGAACTTTAGACCGTAGCACGCGGTAGTGAAATGTAGGTGCTTGTATTATTAAGTAACTTAGAATAGTGGGGTGTGCTCATATGTGAGAGAAAAATAGGTGAATGATCGTGAAAAATGTAGCTTGACGATGAGGATGCCACATACAAAACACAACTATGTAACTATCAGCTGCACAGTGATATTAAAAGGAGGTATTTCTAGCAAAGAACTGATATTGGACCAGCCGATTTGTACACAATATATCGTAAATATTAAGTGTGGGTAGATATCTATGTGTTAAAAATATAGTATGAGACATAATTATTGCTGTAGTGATGCAATAACTGCCGCACTCAGAGTAGTCAATTAATTTTAATCTTTGATTAGTGTCGTTCTGTCACTTGTCAATGAAATAGAAAAGGACAGTATGAGACTTAATGAAGGATTAACTTTAATTGACGTCTCTGAGTATGGTACTGTTGAAAATATAGACAAATTGAATGATGATGAAGTAACTATTATAAGGATATATTGACGCATCTTTCATCACTAATCATTCGTTCAGCGTCACGCCACTGCATTACTATCACTGCATAAAATTGACACTCAATACTCCCCCAATTAAACGAGCAAGCACTCCTTTATCTGCAAGATAAATCCAGCAGTCATCGGGCTCTCGACGCGTCATTTCCCCCAAATAAAATATCGGTCGAATAAAACTGGCGAAATTTCCTCTAAGGGAGTCCACATTTTTTGCTGGGGCCATAAATTGGGCCGGTCGGTCTCGTGAAATATGCGAGGCGGGCCGGGCATCCGTCACGAGAATCACCCGCCGACAAATTCGGCCTACTGGATCTGCTTTCCGAGGATTATTTACTTAGTGTTTGATGGAGTGGATGCTGTATCAAGGGAGGTTTTGGTATGATAAGGCGATTGATGGTAAGTGAGGACATGGTTGGTTTGGTTATTCACCGCAACCGATGATATTTGACCACTGTCTTGGTGTGTTCGCGCTCCGGACTACTGAACCAGAGGTTGTGGGTTAAAATCCCGCAAGAGGCAAATGTTTGTGTGATGAGCACAAGCTACTAGATGTTTTGACTTTGACTATCCGTTTTCCTAGTCACCACAAGCTTACGCTTAGTTTGGGGCTAGGATGGTAATTGGTGTGATTGTTGGAACAAATTATTTATTTTATTCTCTTTGTAGAATTAGATATTGTAATGTGTCTTTTGACTACTTTCAGGAATACCTCAGGTAACTATGATAATAAAGCTGAGGTTACACCACGGCAGATATTTCAACCGTGATTAGCCAAGTGCGCGGGAGATATTATAGCGCACAAGTATACACAGCTGCACTCTGTTCCTCCACTCTCATAGTTCGGTAAGACGGCAACAGGTATACATCAGGTAACATGCTTGAGCCACAGGGGGTGTTTTAGAAATATTTCAAGATAGAAAAACTTCGCTCGGCCCGGGAATCAAACTCAAAACCCCTTGGACAGAAGCTAGCCTGCTGTCCACTAGACCAACGACGCAGTCTACCTACTACTCGACCAAGCGAAATAGATGAATGTCAAATGACTTAAGATGACGAATACAACAAAAATACCAATGGCAATTCAGAAGTAATATTGTTACAATTTAGATGAAATGCCTAACCATCGCTTTTTTCTATCGGTATTTTCGTTGTATGTATTCATTGTCGTTAGTTGTTTGGCATTCATCTAGTTGGCTTACAGCCGTACTCAGAGACGCCAATTAAAGTTAATCCTTTATTAAGTCTCATGCCGACCTTTTCTATTTCATTCACAACGAAAGTGACAGAATAAGATTTAATTATAGATTAAATTTAATTGACGTTTCTGAGTGCGGCAATCGATTTTACCAACGTCAGATAAGGAATATTCGTCGAATAGAATACAAAACGCCCAATTTGAAAACGTCACCTATTTGTCAGCAATCATTTAAGTAAATGTCATTTTAAAATCGGTCGTTTTATGCTTATTCCGTCGGATAAGTCTTATATGACGTTGGTAAAATCGACTCTTAGTCCAGTATTATTTTTCACGGTTAACAGTAGATATGACAAGCCAACTGCGTTACCGAGAGATTCAAGATACACCGTAAATCTTACCAGTACAGTAGCGATATTTCACAGGAACGTTCATAAGAAAACATTACACCCATAACAGAAGCTAAAGCAGTTTTCCCGCGCTATGACGTTGAAACAAAACAGCATTCAGAAGCCGCGGCAATAAAACCTCGGGAGAAAGAAAACTAAGCACATAAATTGTAAGGAGTGCACATTGTCCAACAACGCAAGGTAATAAGGTGCACCCAGGGGCAGTATATCACCGCCCACACAGCAATACTGCTTTCCGGACTTCTTTCTCGGTAACGATTTAGTCGGCAAATGTTGAGGTCGGGATTGAACTGAAAAGGGGTTTATACTATAAGTTTTAATAAGAAACCAAATATTCGCACACAGGTAGGATTTGAACCTACGACCTTTGGTTAACCGGGCCAACGCTCTTACCAACTGAGCTACTGTGCTGTTCATCCAACCGTGTGAAATGAATGTATGACGTAAGACAAAATAGAGACCAAGAAATTCACACGGTTGGATGAACTGTACAGTAGCTCAGTTGGTAAGAGCGTTGGCCCGGTTTGCCAAAGGTCGTAGGTTCAAATCCTACCTCTGTGCGAATTTTGATTTCTTTTTTAAATTCATATAAATAAGAAAGAACACTGTTAGTGTTAAAAAATATTAAAAACCAGGGGTTGCGAACAGTTTTTAAGTAATAATAATAATCAAGTGAATATTCAATTTGCTATTGGTGGTAAGTGTTGGTAATTTTTGATATACTTAGGATTCGATTCCAATGTGCTCTGCCTAAGATTAAATTTAAGGTCGGTCTTTCTCTTTCTCTGCTAAACAAATGTAAAACTAGAAAAAATTAGAAACGTCAAATTAAGTGATGCGATTTTTAAAGGTTTTTGCGTGTTTTTGTATAACTTTAGTCGTCATCGAATTACATCCCTACTTGTCTTGTCCTAACCAATTATTTTCTATGGATTCTCGATTTTCCTTAAGAATTGACAGCTGTTTAATTTGACGTTTCTAAATTAATATATTCTTCCTCTTTTCGTTTGTTTAGCAAAGAAAGAGAGAGACTACTAAACTTAATTTTGATCTTAGACAAGGTACATTTGAATTATTTTACAAATAATTATACAAATATTTTTTACAAACTTTTACAAATAATTATATATTTGTAAAAGTGTAGCCATATTTACACCTCACCTGCTGAGTATTGTTTGGACTTTAGTATCTTTCCGATACGTATCGTGTCATGTTTGCGTATCGACCACTGACCTCTAATACAAGTACGCTGGACTCTGGACTAAACATTCTCTAAGAAATGACAGATAATTTTTGTGCCCAATCATGACATATGCACAAAAAAGATTAAAAAGAAAAGATTACATGATCAGTGAGTATGCAGTCCAGCGTACTTGTATTATAGAGGTCAGTGGTATCGACCTATACGATTTGAGAGTGCTATGTTACCCTTGCAAGTATTGCGGTAGCTATTTTAGCACAATGATCGTCTTTAGAGAATTTAAACATCAAAGTACCACGATAAATGATGCTGCGTACCGCATTCGAACAACCTGATAAATGTGGCCATTCCAAAAACCTGCGGAACACAGTCACCGTTGCCGCAAGCGCGCCGTGCATCAACCTACAACTGCATTAGCGCTAAATCGCACGGTTAATCGTCGGTGCAATCCTATATTTCTTGATTAAGAGCCCGTAAAAACGTCGTCCCTCTCTGAGTTATGCGAGAGAGCGAGACGCCAGATTAGCGCGTTCCGCCTGATGTATGCTGATGGATTTTGCTCGGGCATTTACGGTTTTTAAAATGTTTGCGGTTAATGCTAAAAGCTTAAGAGTTCTGGCTCAGTGGTGGGTAGAGTGGGCAAAAGTTGCAAAAGATGGACAAAGATAGTATGTTTATGCTGCAATTATTGGTTACACTTAGACCCTTATCACTTGAGAGGACACAGTGATCTGCTTATCAAACAGCCAGATTTTTTAATTCATCCTACATCTACAAGAGGTTTGACTAACAGAAGTCGGACTAAGATCCGTACTAATTCGTACTTCCACTAGTACTATAATAATATTATAAATCCAAATGTGTCTTTTTGTCGGTCTGTCTGTTACCTGGTCACTCTTAAAGCCGCTGAACCGAATTAGATTTTTGGTACAGAGGTTTGAGACCCTGGGAAGGACATAGGCTACTTTTTGTCGCGCTATGAATCAAATGAGTGATTGTACTAATTTATGCGACAGCTTTTCCTATGGGTCCGACATTCAATACTTACTCATGATTTTCCATCAAACCACAGACAATCATACGTAATCAACTGTTATTTTATTTTGAAAGGACTTGTCCATTAATGGTTTTTTATTCGTCAATATTTCTAACCAGAATAAACTAAATATTATATAAAAGAGTTCACAAAAACTAGCCTTTCTGCATAATTAATATATTTTTTAAGGCCTCCGATTTAGAAAAAAATTGAAATTATTTTTTCTCTTTGTCTGTACATAAACCGCACCTTCGCCTGTACCAATTAACGCATGATAAAAAAATTGACAACAAAATTGACATTCCATTGCCAGTAGTAACTATTATAAAGCTGTGGTAGTACCTAGTTGTAGTATATTATAATTATCCACTAGTGGAAAGGCAATGGTACATAGCCATACAGCCAAAAATACAAGTAAGTAATCAATGGATGATGCCTCATTACAAAAACTATTTTTTCTCAAAAATGGAGGCGTTTAAAATTTTGATTTCTATGGTTACGAGTTTCATATTTTTGTAGCTCAAAGATAAACATAGTTTATTGGTGGTTGGTGATACCTTGGAATAAAGTACCAGCCTCCATACAAAAAGTGGATAAGACCTTTAGATTTTCACAAAAAGGAACGCAGCGTTATCAGGGTTTAACTTGCGTTATGCCGCACGTCAGAAGACTACCCCACTTTGACCTTAAGACCGCCTCTATTATCTACGTAATAATAGCTGTTTTCGTAATTCGAATGGGTAACCTGGCGAGCTGCCGACTGTTCCTATTATGTCTACGAAGGCGCACCCTGACCACCTAAAAACAAATGTAACAGCAAGTATATTAGAGTGGTCACTCAACCTGTTTGTATGAGCTATTCTTTCATCCAGGGGAGGCAGGGGCGAGGTGTCGGCGCTCGATCTGCGGAGGAAGTTGTTCATCACGCAATAAATCTCCCCGACTCACCCCTCAGCGACGCGGTACGATATTCGAGGACTTGAGGGCAGTTCTACTTGGTCAAAAATTGGACACGCCAAAATGACGACTGCTTTGCTTCGGTTCGGGTTAACACAAAATAAAATACAAGTTTTCTTACCGATATTAGTAATGTAATCTGTCGTTTTTATGATTTACATTTTTTATTCGATTTGCTTAATGTAATATTTCTTGATGGTTAGTTAAATTGTCTTCCAGGAGTCCATATTGAGCGATAGAATAAGTTTTTAGATTAAAAAAATTACATTTTGATCACGACGTAAAGGAACACGAAAATTGTCTATGCATATTTATGGTAACTTCTATTACTTTTATTTGTAATAAATGAGGCACCTCAAGCCAAACACTTCGGCATTTTCAGCAGTTGCAGTACGATTTTGTAATGAAAATGAGTAATCTGATGTGCTGGCCACTGTACTTATTTTTAGAGGCGTATTCTGAAATGCGAGTCCCCCAATTTGCGAACCGCGTTACAGTCCTCCGCGTGATATATCGCCCGACGGGCTGCGAAGAATCACAATCGGACAAATTCATTCTCCACTTGACACCTTGCACTGTACACGCCCAGAGGGGGGCGATTTGGGTAACTGATGGCCAGAGGCCGCACTCTTGTGACACGATGCATGATGTTGATGATTTTAGTTTGTGGTTAAAACCTCTCTTTGTCATCCATATGTGTACCTTAAAGAGACGGTCTTAAAATTCAATGTGCGAGTTCTGATTTTATAAAAAAATATATATTGGTCATTCATACCACAACAAGTTAGCGAAAAAGCCTGATTTTTTCCTTAATATACCTATCTATTTGTATAGAAGACAGACGATGGTGAGCGCAAGCCTGTAAAAGCCATGTCTGTATATCTAGCAGAACCCTAGGTTTATTTCGATTGTCAGCTATAATGTAACGTACGTAGTATTGGTATTATACTGTGGTAGTATTCAGGACCCCTATGCGAGTGCGACAGCCGTACGAATAGTTTGTATCGGGTTTCCAGAGTAGGACCCTGAAGGTTCTCGTTTCGGGTGGACGTATTTTGTTTTTTGACGCATTTACATATTTCATGTGGTGAAACTAGATTGATTGAGCTAGGGATCGAGTTCATAGGCTGTACTTAGATTATATTACCGCTAGAAACAAACTCTGAACACGAATGCAGGTAGGATTTTTTTACCTTGACTATAGGTACTAGGTAAAGAGAGACTTTACTCTGATGTGCTGGCTACTATCAAATTGTTTAAAATAAAAATTTTAGCGGCAAACATCCTGAACGTTCGAAAAAAAAATGCTTTTTTTTAAATCCTCCTCAACTCGTTGATGTTAAGTTACCTAGATTAGCGCTACAAAAACTTTTTTACACAAGCAAGTAATATTATTTCATCCAGCTCGTAGCAATACCGTTAGTGCCTACCATCTCGTAAGCTTGGCAAGGTAGGTAAAATGTTACGCTCATTTTTTCATATTATTCACGAGCGCATAACCCTGTTTACCTCTACTCTATGAATATTCACCACGGTGTTAGCAGTTAGTCATGTAATTTTTATTCGATTTAATGTGGGGTTAATGCTTGGCTTGCAAAGCAAAGATTATTATAGTAAACCAAGTTCTCAAAAAAAATTACCGACTTGGTGGCGCACCATTTTCTTATTATTCTTTATGGATCTATCGATGGTAAAAATGCCGTACAAAAGTATAGTACCAAAATGTACTTACTCTTCTCCTGCACTTTTAAAATCTCACCAGCACTCAAGTTGGACAGCTTACAAGTGACAGCATAGTGCTGAATCTTATTATTTATGCTCTTATATCGTCCTATATACGTAACCTGGTGGTCCATATGACCCATCCATTTTGGACATGGGCCTGTAGTCTAGATGTAACTACTATGCCATACAAAATTAAAACTTATACATGGCACAAACAAACTAAAATTCCCCTACATTTTCAATCCAGTTTTCAAAAAGTCAACGTGATAATAATAGTTTAAACGCGGCAACTCATTTGACAAAGCGCCTAGCAAAAAACATGAGCAATGTTCTTTCCAGAGATTTTGCTCGTACTTTCGAACAAGGATCTAACTATTGTAGACTTTGTAGAGGTTCAATCAATTAGAAGAATTAGAATCGATTTTCTTTACTTTACATTAAATATTGACAAAAACAGCTCTACTTAGAACCAGCAAAGACTTGTTTCCAGCATAGCAATTTAGTCACCTTCGCGCTAAATAACAGTTAATTGAGACATAATGACAAGCGGGTAGAATTTGAAAACGTAAGAATTAAGTCGTTGAGGTCGACATGTCGGTTATTAGTAGGTATTGATTTAATTTTATTATGAGCTGCGGATTAATATATGTGGCTATTTAGAATTGTGATAAGTGGAATAAGTTGCGGCCGAATCCCAATTCGTGATTTTCGTGAGCATGATGACAACTGTCTCGTAAGTAAGTAGGTAGTTACCTTTTACGTACAATACTAAGTATTTTACATACCTTGATAAAATTGATGTTCATTTTGGCAAACAAATTCTAATATTAATATGTAACTTTTGGTAAAAACAAACAATTAAATAAATAATCGAATGCACATCGTTTGGACATTTGTTATTTATTTTAAGTTCTAGTCAATAGGTTGGTATTTCAATTACTAAAACGTGTTGAAAAAAAGTACGACAAGTCGTACTTTAATTAACAGATCACGAAAATTTGACAGAGAAGTAACTAACTAGAATTAAAAAAAATCGACAGGCTCTGCCAACGCCAGGGTGGCCGAGAGGTTAGGCAATCGCCCGGTATGCGAGGACCGCGGGTTCGTTTCCTGCCTCTGGTGGTCATTTTTTCAAGTGCAAAAATATATTTAGATTGCAAAGTGAATGCTTATCACGAGCGGTTTGAAATATTATTTCAAGTATCATTAACTAGGCATTTTTACAAAATTCTAAGCTGTCATAATTCTGCAACATATTCTTTAATAAGCTTCGGAAAGGACATGTGGTATTGGTCAGTAATTACAAGTACAGTCCTGACACTAATTGATTTATAATAGCAGTGCTGACGACAAAGCTGGTAGCTTGTTATTATAAAATTGTAATTAAGTAATTACATACATCATTTAAATAGTATCCGATAAAATGTTGCTATATTACATTACATTTTACTATTATATCAAACAATGTGGAAATGGAACAAATTGCCAGCAGAAGTGGTAAAAGCGCAAACTACGAACCAATTTAAAAACAGACTTGATAAACATTTATACAGGAAAGAAAAGCTAAGCTATTGAAAAGAAAATCCATACTTCAGGGGTAGAACAATGTATTCTTCAGATACTCAATACAATTTGATATTGACGCTTACAATAACGACTAAATTTATTTATTGACCAGCATAAATCTACGGATCCTTATTTTATACTACAACCTTTCACAACGATGATTCTCAGTCGAATGCCCATCCATCGCACCACAGCGCACCTCCAGCCCGCTCCACAAGTTAAAAATGCGATAGGGTGGGGTAAATTTCCGAGTTGCCATTACAAAAATAACGATACCGTTACTGTGTTAAACAATTATAGATTAAAATAACAATTTACGTTATAAAGAATTGCTTTAGAATTAATGACAAATACTGATACTGGGTTAAGTAAAACTTGAATACAACAATATTAATTAAAGCAACACACAAATAATGCTAAATATTAATTCATTTTAATGTCTCAAATGAGGAATCACAACACTATGATAGCGAGATGCGCAAAATAATAATGTTTTCAATCAACATATACATTCTTAGCTCCCCATTTCAACTTGATGTAGGTAGAGTTTTGGAAAATCCTGTTTACTGCAGCTAATATAAACAAACCCGCAAACAGCAACTTACGTTTGACGGTTAAGGCTGAATGTGGTGTTTTTCGTATCGAGTTTGACAGATTTTTGACGTTTCTAATAGTTTAATTAAGATGGTGCAACCCAGCCTTAATGTCATACAGTTAGATCAAACAGCAGGGCCCTATTTCACAAAGCGTACAAGTCTTGTAATACAAGTTTGTAACCATGGCAATGCCAACTTCTACTATGTGTAACTTTACTATGTGTCACCATGGTTAAAAACAATTTTACAAGACTTGTACGAGTATGCTTTCTCATGAATCATGGAGAATCATGTGACAAAAAGAGTGATGAGTATGAATGTTAGTGGATGGAAGGGAAGAGGCCGACCTAGAAAGAGATGGATGGACTGTATAAAGCATGATATGATTGTGAAAGGAGTGGATGAGTCAATGACGAGTGATAGGATTGTATGGAAGAGAAAAACATACTGCGCCGACCCCAAATATAATGGGAACAGGGCAAGCGAATGATGATGTACGAGTATGCTTTCTGAAACATGGCCCAGAGGCCCTACTCCTGTTGATGTTGTCTGTATTTTCGAGTGTAGCCATCACGCTCGATCGTGTTGTCATTCTTTCGTGAGTGAAAGTAACAGCTACATTCGAAAATACGGACATCTTCAACCTCAGGAGTAAGGCCTCAGGTATGTAAATACATATCTAGTCATAGCATAGACAGTCATCAACGTTCCTACATGATCCATACGCTTTGTTATGCACAACAACGATTGCCTCCGTCCAGGACGTCCAATAAATTAGATTTATCGCTAATATAAACCGTCAATACGCTTGTTTTTACGTCCGTACGTCCACAATTTATGCTCCGTATAGGACTTCGCCATGTCGTTAGTAGGTAGTTTCCATGCAAAGAGACGACGGTAATTGGCATAAAGACAGTTACGACGTAAGACGTCGCCGATTAACTAAGCAATCGTATTTTAAACCATTTGTATGGGTGACGAGTGTAGAGTTGGCCGTATCGAAAACTACAGACTGTTTGGGCAGATATCGTCGACATTTTGATGTTAAATTTATCATTGTCAGCCAATGATAGTGCATTTAAAAAGAGGTAGATGGGTTAATAGCCAATAACCAAGAAAGGGAGCGAAGAGCTTTGGCGATCCGCGGCAACATGCTGGCCCGCAGATTTGCTCGCTGTACAGATCAAGTAAAAATAACACTCTTTAAGGCGTACTGCCAGAATCTGTACACGGGCGGCCTGTGGATCAGCTTTGCCCAAAAAACGCTAAATACTCTTCGAATTGAATACAACAATGTTTTCAGGATGTTGTTGAGACTTTCCCGCTTTTGCAGTGCGTCAAATGTTCGCACAGACTAGAACTGATGGGTTTCAGACGCTTATGCGTAGGAAGGTGGCGTCACTGATGCGTAGGGTGCGAGAGAGTGACAACTGCATCCTGAAGACAGTGGCAGATGATCCGCATGCGCCTATACTAAGGCACTTCTTGCGGACGATGACCGAAGTCGCAAATAGCACTGGGTCGCGTCCGCAGGGAGTGGTACTTAGGTATATGGTACAGTAACAAAAATAAAATAAAATATAATAAATAAATGTATGCGTACTAATCCCTATTTCTTAAGATGTTTCTGTTACTAACGCCTGGACCTTAGTAGTCCTAAATAAAAAGATTTGAATTTGAATAGCGCGCGAAAAATTATTGCCACAAATAAAGCGATTTGCTCAATTTTGCATTCAAATATGACATTTGACACGTAAAAGAACGTGTGCTTGGAGCATCAAATTCGAATCGCCGCGCAGTACGAGATGACAGGTCTACCTCTTATTTAAATAAATACACTGTTAGTGTTGTGAGCGGTATAAATTACCAAGATATCTATGATAATAGTAGCATTTAAATTTTGCTCAGTCAATAGAGACATTTAATTATAGCCATTTACAAGCAAGAAAATTGCCAAAAGGTTGCCGACCTCCACTTCAAGTTGTTTACTACTAGACTGTTCTACTGTGCTTAGTAATACTTAGCTATTTATGTACCTAATACTTCTATTTATAGTTCAAAGCATGTCAAAAATAATGGACATACATATTCGCACGTATGGTCTCGCAATTTAGTTGATGTCCATAGTCTATGAAATGAAGTCAATTATTCGCTTTCCTATTCAATAGAATATTACATACACAAAATTTTCCAAACCTAATCCGTAAAATCGAACGCGCCACGCCTCCGAATCTCTCTCCGGGCATCGACACGTTTCATCCGCGCGCGTAATAGGAGCTTGACAGCTGTCAAAGTTCCCGCCAAATAGTTTTTTTAAATGGCCGGATTGGAGCGCGGCGTTTTGGCCTAATCCGCCATTGTATGTTGTTTGTGTAAGCCGAAACCTTGTGATCCTATTGTCGGTTTGACAGCGCGATGAGATCGCTACTCAACTTGAATAGGGCTATTCAGGGCAGGAAACGTAAAATGTCGATTGGCATTATGAGAGGGTGTGTGCTCGGGATTTGGATGTGTTTGTTATCGCAACATCACGCTTCGCCTTTATTGTGCGGTTGCTAATAATAAGCTGCAAATTGTATACTTTTAAGAGGGAAAAGCTGTTAATCGAAAGCAGATATTTTGGGAAGATTGTTTTGGCGACCAGCGGTGCTTTAGCAATGTTGTAGATTACTGTGAGTCATATTTGAACTTATAATTTCAGTTACAAAACTAAATTTCAACAGTTAGTTTTAAGTTCTAAAGTAAGGATTAGAGCGTTCTTAATTTTATGCACACGACGACTGATCGTATAATTATAATCGAACTTCATTTACAGGTAAGTTCGTTTTATTACTAATTATTCAAATATAGTTCATATGACTTTTGAAACACATGATGAAACACGGGGCTTTCAAAATCATAAAAAGCATGAAAGCCTACAAAAATCATGTTTCACGTAACAACATAGCTAACAAGTTACCTAAACACATTCTTTACCAAGTAAAAAATGAAATGTATTTTGATTGTAATCTCGCTCAGTTGTTTATTAAAACATTTCTGTTGTCCATTGACTCATTATTTCGAGGTTACCGTGTTTTTTGTGTCGTGGAATTATAATTTCTGTAATTACCAAACGCGGGAGCCATGATTACTGTGGGCGGGGGTGATTTATCAGTATGACGTACTTATTTCAGTAATTATGTGGTAATTAACGTTAATGTTTGTGCTAGAAACTTGGAAAAAAGATGATAAAGTGTTTATTATATTAAGTCGTAATTTTGATAGACTTCTTGTCTGTCTACGTACAATAAGTACTATGTGACGCAGGGGTAATTAATTAAAATGAATGATACGCTTGTTAAATTTTATTTAATACAGTAGGTACATGAATCTTACTGATATGAGTAGCAATTTTTTTCAATAATAAAATAATATGTCTAATTTATACCAAAAACACGATAAGCCCAAAAATATGGGATTTACCCATTGTTAATTGACAAATCTCTTCATTATTAGAATTGGCAATATTTAAAATAGTACTGATCTTTGATCTTCTAATCTATTGTCCGTGGTCTATTGGTGTGGTTGTGGCTTTTTTATGTTGGTAACTTTTAATACAATAAAAATTGTTTTACAAGTAGTTTAATAAATAAATTTTAAAAGATATAAAGTGATCCTTTTTTAAAATTATTTATTGAAGTACTCGCATATTCTCTTGTATCGAAAATCCTATTTGTAAACACGTAATTTAAAACGAAAGCATTGAATGTCCAAATGTCCGTTTTAAATTTGACACAAAAACATTTATTCAGGCCTAAACATGAATTTTAAAATCACAACAACAAGGTTCAAAGTCGTTCAACAGATGTCGAAGATAATGCTTTGTACTAGGATAATAGAAGTGACAGCAAATAAAGCGTATCGAATGACTAAATGCGGTGAAGTCCCAAGCAGATGGGGTGTGCTGTCACCCTATTTTGCCACAGTGTAAATTATTTGGTAAGTATCGTATCAAATAAGTTCATGAAAGTCACAAAATTCACGTAGTAGTTTTGGACGAGACCTAAAATAGCTTAATATTTTGTGTGTGTTGTCAGGCATCTCTCAATCAATGTACTTGCGCGCGATAATAGCCTACTCTCGAGCGCACCGACGGCGGTGCGTAAATCAGTAGGCTGCCAACAACCGTCGGGCGCGCGCGTACGCACGTCGATTCGTTTTTATGCAAACTAATTAAGTAATATGATTTATACATCTGGTATTTACTGTACAAATGCAACAAGAAGTATAATATGTCCTGAATTAGTCTCAGATTTAAATAAAATTCTGGACTTATCTATCAGTCTCCTCGAATGTTTGAACTTTTAAAATCTTTTAAATCATAATTTTACGGCAGACTGAAAGTTCCCACAGATGCTTTTTATAACTATGTATGAATACATTTTTGAAAAAAAAAATTGCACAAAACAACATCTTAGATCTTGTTTTCCACATTACTACATATTAAAACTCTTTGTACGAATCCGATTTGTTTTTTGGGACAACCGAAAATTTTTATAAAACACTATGTCAATGTAAAACATTTCAAACCAAGTTACAAATAAAATTGGCCTTGTATCTAAAGAGGCAACCCTGACTTTATTAGTTTTACTCCAAGGTCGCGTAGCTGCAGAGGAATAATAACGTAATGATCGAAACGTAAGGCACATTTTCGGGCGCAGCGGTCTACGACAAAAAATTATAGGCTATTATAAGAGTAGGTATGGCCGATTTTCCTTGAGTGATTTATCTGTTACGTAGTAACTATTATATAATCTGTGGTGTTGTTACCACAACACCCAGACCCGAGACCCGACACAAACGTGGATCCTCACAGATAGCGACACTATGAAAACCGTCGTGCGAGCCACAAGACCGCGAAGTTTATCAATACCTCTCTGAAATAACTAGCCGTGGTGTCCAATTGTAACTTTTCAGTAAATAAACTTTTCAATGCTTCAATAAACTGCACCATTCGTCATTATACAATATTGCTCAAATCTCTATTGTGTGTTTATCTTTTGTTGTCAAGCTAATCCGCCCCTGGGTCTGCTGCAACACGAGATTAAAGTTTTGAGGCGTCAATAGAACTTTGTGGGCTTAGGGGCCGCTTTCAAAAGAAAATGTTAACTGGCTATTACGTAATATTTACAGCCCAGGATTTTGACACCTTATCTTTATTTTTTTCCTAAATAACGTCCGGTAGCTAGTTTAGTGGGCGTAAGGACCGTTTGTAAGGAATACCCAGTTACCGTTATACTGGCTTTGTAATAGTGTTGCCGAACTATCGATAGTTTACATCAAAAATCATGTACACTATCGATAGCACAAAACAAGGCAATACTATCGAATGATTGCAATACTATCGTTATCGTTATTAACAAACTATCGATAGTGTCGATACTGTCGATTTTATTTGCAACAAATAGGCCGATCGATAGTCCTTCTATTGTCTGGCTATCGATAGACTATCAATTAATCATCGTTAGTCGACTATCGATCGGCAACACTACTTTGTACAAGCTGAAACTTCCATCGCTTTTGCCTATTTCAACCTCCGACGGCTCGATTCCAATGTACCATGTCTAATATTAAATTTAAGTTTAGGCTCTCTCTTTCTCTGCCGAACAAACGAAAAGATTCCGACTATATTAATGAAGGAACGTCAGACTAAACCGCTGTTAGTTGCTATGAAATTAGAGAATCTATAGACAATGTAGTATGGATGTCATTCGATGACGACTAAAGTTAGTCGGAAACACGCAAAAACTTGTAAAACTACGTGATCATCACTTAGTTTGAAGTTTCTAAGCTATGGTAGTCTGTCTCTTTTCGTTTGTTTTCATATTATGTATTGTACATTTAATCTTACATTTTTCTTAGTCTATTTTGAAAAGTCTTATTGACAGTAGCACTGACAACGCAGATCTAGCCAGACTAAAAGCAGTTTCCACCAAGGAAGCAGGATACTGGCTTCAGGCCTATCCTTCGGCCAACGTGGGAACCCTTTTGGACTCAGAAACTCTACGAGTCGCGATAGGTCTGCGTGTTGGTGCTGAGGTTTGCCTTCCACACAGATGTCCTTGTGGTTCTGATGTCGGCTCGTTGGGACATCACGGACTCTCCTGTATTAAAAGTACAGGCCGCTTTTCGCATCATGCCAGCATCAACGACATCATCCGTCGGTCTCTTGCCTCTATCAACGTGCCGGCTTTACTCGAGCCGAACGGTATCGCGCGTGATGATGGCAAGAGACCAGACGGGATGTCACTTGTTCCTTGGCGGATGGGTCGGGCTCTTGTGTGGGACGCTGCCTGTGTCGACACACTTGCAGCCTCTCATCTGCCCGGGACAAGCCGTGATGCTGGTTTGGCTGCGACAAGTGCCGAAAACTTTAAAAAGAACAAGTACAGGCAGATTGCCTCCCGGTACCACTTTGTACCGTTTGGAGTCGAAACACTGGGTTCGTGGGGTCCCAACGCTATTTCTTTTTTCAAAGAGATTTCTAAGAGGCTAGTTGACATCAGTGGTGACCTAAGAGCTGGCAGCTGCCTTGCTCAGCGTATAAGCATCGCTATCCAGCGCGGTAATGCTGCCAATGATGGCATCCTAGGAACCTTACCACAAGGACCCTTTTTATAGTTTTTGTTTTAGTGTTGTATTAAGTCATTTTTCTTAATTTTTATTAATAAGTTGTATATATAAATAAATATCTTACATTTAATCATTAATTTTGTGGTGTTCAAGTTACTTTGCCCATTGTAAATCTTCAATTCTCATTTTTACAAACTATCCCCTTGCTTAATAATGCTAAGGGCTAAGGGTTTAGAGTTTGTAAATATTAATATTACACGTTTATTTTAACTACTATTTTGTAATGATTTTTACTTAAATTTCTGGATAATGAGTTGCCCAGCTTTAGGTGTTAACTTGGTGAAAATGGCCCCAAGTCAGGCCTGTTTATCTTCCCGCGTAGGTAGCAAAAACGTACCTACGCGCGGCGACCCCTACGTAAGGGACTAAACAAGTTGGGTGTCGCTAGCCGGCAGCGACACGCTCCCGCGTTTTATTCACCGGCGATGCGCGACACTAGGTTGCTGGTTGGACGAGCGTGAATAAAGTCCTAGAAAGTTGCGCTAGATGGCGTAAGTAGCTTCTTGTGGCAGTCAACCCTATCGCGTTGCGTGATAGTACGTCACTGAATAAGTTTAGTGTATTATGAATCATATTCCAGAGTTTTAAGAATGAAATTATCTTGCAATGTATTTTTGTAGATGTGTACACCAAAATGTGCTTGAGTCTGAGGCGAACTGAATTACACCATATCGATGACAACATTGAGTTGATATTTCTTTGAATTTCATTGCAAAGTCATACTTCTGTACGGAGTACTAGTACTTATTCTGTGCCCAAGTATAAACTTTTGCAAAACAAATGAAGTACTACCTATTATTTATTCTGTGGTACTACTTAGTATTTTAATTAATTAAATAACAGCTATGACTTTGTATGTACTATGATACTACTACAAGTACTAAGTATACTGAAGTAAGTACTTTATATCATAGCATTTTGTTTTTGCAATATTTGGACATTATATCTACCAAACTCAAAATATACTCCCGCAGGTATTCAAGCAGATAATTTTATATAATCTACCATTAAACTGGCATATAATTATCTAAAATTTAAGCCATAATAACGTGTAGTTAACAACCGTCAGTCGAGTCGCTCAAATTAACTGTCAATTATTATCCTAAACCCTTTGCAATTATGTATAACACATTCATTGGGCCAATCGATGACCGAAATAACAGAGTACTACGTCGGGCGACCCCTATCATTCAACCGCGTTTAAAAATGACGGTCCGTCAAGTGTGTGTCTGATCCGGAAAGACACAGGGTCCTTATTTTATTACCCGACTGCGTAAGGTGTCGTCGAATTCGTTAGAATTGTAGTAGCGACAATAGGCGATATATATTTTAAAAGTGCCCCCCTCAGCCTTGAAGATGGGGGGATGAATATTTCCTTATCATAGCAATATGGATATCAAATGAAAGCCAGTGAAAAGACCATTGTAAAAATGGTTTTTAAAATAATATTATATTTTATTGTATATTAATACTTCAGATATTGACGCGTTTAAAGACACAATAGGAAATCAATTGTTATGAGACCGCCGGCGGTCTTCCGATCTCAAGGGGTTAAAAGGCAGACATTTGACCGCAATCTAACTTGATGGTAAGCGACGATGCAGCCGAGGATGGACTGGCTAGTAACAGCCCATTTACTCTTAATGACTGCCTCGTTGGTTTAGTGGTCAGCACGCTGGGTACTATCCACGAGGTCCCGGGTTCGAATCCTAGGTCGGGCCGAGAGTGTTTGGGTTTTTCTGTCTTGAAATTACTCAGACACAGCTCCGGAGTCCGGAAGTTGGTGATGTTAACAACCCCGTGCCTCGGAAATTACGTTAAGCCGTTGGACTGCCGTCTCACCGAATTATGAGAGTGAAGGAACAGAGAGTGCACCTGTGTATTGCGCACACACTTGTGCACTATAATATGTCCCGCGTAGTTGGCTAATCTCTGTTGAGATAGGCCGCCGTAGTCGAAATTCGACTAGGAAGACATTATTCACTCTAAAAGGAATTCAAATCATGGTGTTTAGGAAACACTTCAGCCAGCAACGAATTTTCCTGTCTAGCAAGAGGAACGTAGATTTAAACGTTTGATTCGTGCCTTTCTTTCAAGTCAAGAAATGACAAACGTAGGTAATGGCGACTGTTACGATGATTGCCTATGCTATACGCGATAGCAAAAAGTTTTCTTCATCACATCATTTTCCCAGATCAATAAAGAGATACTGAAAGTATTCAGATTTTTCAGACCATTTTGTTCAGAACAGTATTTAATACTTTATATTGAATCATTTAGCCCTAGTCCTTCGCACTATACCACGGTATTTAGATGTACGATGACGATTAAAAAAAACAAATCTGTCTATTGTGGCTATACCCCTAAAGATGAAGCTTTTTAAAAGAAAGAATTTTCAAAATCGATTCATTATGGTCCTAGAGATTATTTTCTACAAACAATCTCACAACTTAAAACTTTATATGTTTATTATATTAAGTAGAAGTAAGTAGATTAACAACCGATAAACATGACAACTTTTTTTGGTGACAACAGTACTTCTAATTAGCCCTAGCAAAAGTTATGGTTAGTTACTTAATGGTTACATTTTGTCACGATATTAACGCATCAAGTCGTGACATACAGACAGATTATAATATTAGTATGGATTTTATTATTGGTTCTGATACCGGTTTGCTGTATTTTATTGTTGGTTCTTGCTGTCTTGTTAGGTTTTTATCTCTTACCACGGAATCCAAATCGACATCAAATTCACGTCTAACAAGCCTCAAGTTATGGCGACCGATTTCTAGTAACAAATTAGGAGGCAACCATCCATTAGACTACCGCAGGGTGTAATTTCGACCCCCTTAAATTGCGTTTAATGTACACCGTTTACAAATAACAGCGGCGGTGGGCGATGTGAAAAAATAACCAAATTACAGGGCTGTGCGGTATGCGGGTAGTTGGGGCCTGTCAATGTTTTATCAATAATGTAAACAGACTTTGTAACAGCGGGTTACACCTCTTCTAGCGTTACTATAAAGATAAAAACTTACCTATACATATTGACGACCGTCTTGATGTAGTGGTTCGCGCCCCGGACTACAAAACCAGCGGTTGCGGGTTCGAATCCCGCAAGGGGCAAATGTTTTGTGTGACGAGCACGAGCATTTGTACCTAAGTCATGGATGTTTATAAACGTATTAAAAGTATATCTCTGTTATCCTCGTCACCATAGCACAAGCTCACGCTTAGTTTGGGGCTAGGTAATTGGTGTGATTGTTGAAACAACACATTATTATTATTAGAATTTTCAAATATTACTTAGTAATCATTTTCATATAATATGTCAAATACGTATTCTACAATCAAAAAATACCAAAAGAAAGATTTTATAGCTCGCGGAACTAGGATGATGATTTATTATTTAGGATTATTTACGAGACTTTTACGATAAAAGAATTAAGATAACAAAACACTGTACTTTGTAAGATGTGTAAATTTAAGGCTATGACAAAAGAAATCCAGTGCAATTACCTAAGCAGCATACCCCAACTAAGCCGATAGATAGAATACCTTCATCCAGAATCGATTGCATCAAAAATTGCTAATAAGAATCGCTTCAAACTGAATCTGAATGAGAGATCTCGTCGCCTGGGGCTATTTTTTGCAAGTCAAATAGGTTAGCTGTTAGTAGTCTGAAGTGATTTTATGCTAAGTCCCACGTTGATTATGCAAAACCGAGTCCGAGAGCCGATAGTGGCGCCGACGTATCGATACGTGTGCCGGAGTTATCGATATGACTATCGATTAGCCAGTTTGCATAGTAAAGCTTTTGAAGCGGATTAGAATCGTCGATGGCGTTTTTTAGGTGTTGTCTACGGTTCTCTTGTGGTTTATTGTCTAAGGTTCTCGTGTAATGATTTTAAAAGTTTAAAGAGTTGTGTGTTGAGAGTTGGAATATTTATGGCGATTTTTACCAATCTTTCCCTAAATTAAGTAAATTAAGCCTTTAAGTTGAGTGACGCTCTTAGCAAAATGCTGGTTTCAATCACCTTGTAATTCGTATTTTTAAAATAAGTTTTTTGTTTATTAGCGATGACAAATGGCAAGATGATAAATAATTTGGTAATTAATTCAAATAAGGATAAGGACAAGGGTTGGCGACAATAAGCATTAGACTAATAAATTTATAGCGTACCATATCTAAGCATGTAAAATAAATAACATTTTCTTAACGAGCGTTTCAGTGGTATTTTTTCGAGTACCATTATAGCAATATTAATAAGACTTAGTAGATATATTTCCAGCAAATAAATTTACCAAATACATTCATTTCATTTAAGCATCCATCCAAATTAATATAGCGTGTCCATTTCAATTGCACATCACTTTAATAATAGACCCTAATTAAGAGCAAATTGTTTCACAATGGCCCCGATATTATCGATAAATTAGGGCTCGTCCCTGCGCTACAAGGGGCAGGGTATCAAATTTGCGTTTTAATTAAGTATTCGCATAACAGGTTTGTTTTTGTCGAAAATTGTTTTTACTGTCGACGCAGCGATTTGGGGTTGTCAACGATTTCAGTGATTTGGCGTGAAAAATACAAATGGATTGGTAGAAATGTCGCATTTTTTCTTCTTCATAAAGATCAGATATTATATGTTTCAATATAATTTCAGTTTATTGGCGTTTTCTCTACCACAATAGATTGATTGTGATGACCATATCAATCTAGTGTCTCTCTATGATGATGACTTGCTATTTTTTACATTTGATATTTTGACATTGGTTTTTGTTTGTCAGAAATAGTTTTAAAGTCTGGGTTTCCAGGCTTTAAAATTTTCTGGCTTCACAGACACACACATTATTCTTCAAGTCAAAACAAAATGCGCCATTTTCAAGAATTAACATAACAAAGAGTGCGTTATTGTTCTCTAGACACCTGTGGTAACAATTGATCCTTTTTCAGACGCTAAATGTTTTAGTTTGTCACAAAAGTTACAGACAGGAACAGTGTGGAATGTTGCAAAAAAACTATGTTGGTAATGTTGCAGGAATAATCCTCATTATAACGACAAAAATTGAACTATTTCGTTTGTGGTGAGTATGTAGCTTTGATCTTTTATTTTTATTTTAAGTAGAATAGGACTTGTTCTCTTTTTGTATGGAGGCTGGTTTTTTATTCCAAGATATCACCAACCACCAATAACCTATATTTATCTTTAAGCTACAAAAATTTGAAACACGTAACCATAGAAATCAGAATTTTAAACGCCTCCATTTTTGTGAAAAAATATGTTTTGTAACAGACATCATCCATTGATCACTTACTTGTATTTTCTAGCTGTATGGCTATGTACCATTGCCTTACCACTGGTGGATAAATACTACTAGGTATTACCACAGATTATATAATAGGTACTACTGTCAATGGAATGTCAATTTGGCTGGCAATTTTTTTTATGTGTTAATTGAAATAGGCGAAGGTGCGGTTTATGTACAGACAAAGAGAAAAAATAATTTCAATTTTTCTCTAAATCGGAGGCCTTAAAAATATATTAATTATGCAGAAAGGCTAGTTTTTGTGAACTCTTTCATATAATATTAAGGTCAATCTGGTTAGAAATATTGACGAATAAAAAACCATTAATGGACCTTTAATTGTTAATAAAGTATGTAGGTAAAAAGTGTTTGTCGAGTGTTTTAGTTTTATTCCACTAAATAATATTATATCATTTAATAATTTATACAGATTCGTTTACTGTTGAATCTGTGCGCTTGTGGGACTCCCTACCCATAGCTATCAGGCAAAGCGAGTCTATTGCTATATTCAAAAATCGACTTTAACAACATACTCTCGGCCACGCAGTAGTTTCATGGGTCGGCTACCTTGCGTGTGCACCGTGGTGAAGATGCCTTGTGCGTCACTCTGGCCTTGCGCTGAACAGATGGAATCAGACGTCTCTAACGATGCTCTCGAACATATTCTTACACTTCTTTCTTTTTTTTCAATATAATATGACGTTAGTTTGATAGTACAGCTGTTACAATTCGATAGCACTTGAATTAGGTTATAGACTGCAGTTCTGTGTTTGCTAAGTTTTCTTTTGTGCCACATGATCGATCATACTTAAAGACTTACGAATGGGGAAAGATAATTATAATAGAATGGTACAAAATAATTATTTTTAATTTGACTAAAAATCTCATCTAATTTGTATAAATAACATCCTTGACCTAAAACCAGAAGCTGTCGCAAACGGCTCAGTCGGTGTGACCTCGTAAATACCCTCGTTGAAAACACAAGCCTGCTCGTAATTTGCGGTAGGAACACCATGCGATGGGCTTAAAATGGGACAAAAGAAACAAAAACCTAAGAAGCCCCGCAGACTGCATACTTTCTATCGAGCAATAGTGTGGTCGCCTTCTTAATCAGTACAAGTATAAAGAGGTAATGCAAGTGCGCACATTGCAATTGGCCGCAAAAATAAATTTTCATACCTACTCCTTAAGAAGAAGATCAAACTATCGCCTGATAGAAAGTCCGCGGGGTGTCTAAGATCTAATCAAAGTAAACCATGTCGCAGGCTTATCCTGATCAAATTAGGTATTATAATATATGTGGTTGAGTGTTATTCCTAAAGACCGTGGAAATTTGCGATTTTCCTAATGTCAGAAATCAGTACTTCAAAATCCACTAGATTGCGTTGAACATCCTTAGTCAGGTATATTTTTATTCAAGGAAATGGCTGGTTTTAGCTTTGATCATGTTATAATAATGTTTATGTTTGGCATGTTTTAGATTCACGCGTATTAAAAGGTATTTTTTTAAAATTTAGTGATCATCAAGATGTTTTTTTTATTTAATTTTATTATAAAATTTGCGACTTTCAAAATGCACTCAAATGCATTTTGAAAGTCGCAAATTTTTGACGTAAGTAGGTACTTCCAGTGTACAAACATGTAGTCTGTTACACATAATATTACAATATTTTGTTTTTGTTTATAACTCAATGATTAAGACAAAATATTTATATAAGTTAGATGAATAGTGCTAGCTATCGGCATAAAATAAAACTTAAATTTAAAGCTGTAAAAAATCTATCATTCCATATAAACATAATATAAAAAAATATCGGTTTTAATACTCGTACACAGTCCAATATTGTAGTTATTGTTATAATATTAACCTGTTGTTGTCCACTCCGAAGCGAATAGCTTCGGAATGACAAAAGCAATACAATATGTCGTTACACACTTCCGCACTTGCCAAAATTCATGGTGACAACACCTAGATAGGGTTAGCACATTCATGTTGTAAATTTACCTTAACCCAATAACCTGTAAAAACGGGACTTTGCTACTAGAATGTATGCATTGAGGAACGATAGGTAGGTACTGAACGGTTTGAAAGTCTAATAACTTGTTACCGTCTAAAGGGCAATTGGCCAAGTCAGACACCTTAAAAATATCTTACTAATAGAATGAAAACAGTAAAGCAGATTTATTTAGTGCCAACAAGAGATTTTCCTTGAGCTATGGCCTGATTTTTTCAATAGTCAGATTATTCGTCGAATAACATTAAGTATGACCGATCGAAATGTAATCACCTCATCTGTGACACTTCTTATTTAATTACATTTTACATAGGTTGCTGTATAATTATCGAGCAGTATTTTTGCAACAGACTGTTGAAAAACTCTCTTCGAAGAAAACCTGAATGATACAGCTAATGTACTGTACGTCTATATTATAATAGAGTTTAGTAGAAAGTACTTTCGTTTCCACATCATTGCCAGCCCTAACCACCAGTAATAAGTTACAAATTTAACGACAAAAAGCTAGGCCATTTAACATGAAATACTGTTCTAGGAGACAGCTTTCACAAAAGTTAAGGCCGGAATGAAACATGGCGGCTTATTCCGGGGCTCTGTGTATGTTTTAAGCGGTATGTGCGGCGTCGAGATGTGGATTTCTCAGTTTGTTATTATATTCTCAGTGAATTTTGTAGCTTGGAAGGTGGCGTCATCAGCGCTTTGGAAAAGATCATCAAATGTCACAGTGACAATACTCCGGGTCCTTGCTAACCCCTCTTAAAATATTTCGTTCCTCGTCTGAGGCGATTTAATATCATCTAACAGTCAGGTCGGCCACTTGCTTAAGAGTCACTCCTCTCCATCAATCCATTGGCTTCCAAAAACATCTATTCATTAACCGACCAATTTTTTTCGGATTCTGCCATCTCAACAATTTGTATCATCCAAAAACAGTATCCGAAAATTATTCAAACTCTCTGAGATGTCTCATTAGGGTTCCTCATCGCCAAAGAACCCCGAAACAAGTTAAATAAATCGGCTGATAAGAGCATTCTCTCATAACTCGCGGGTATCGCGGCCCGGGCCATTTAACCTGACTTACGGCCGCAGCCCGCGGTCCAAAAATGCTTTATGGCTAATGGTCTTCGGAATCAGTTGCGGGACGAAAGAGGTTAACAAGTTGTCGGATGCTAAATCTTATGAGAGCATTTGCAAGAACCACACATCTTATCTGTCTTTAGTAATTAATTTATTTCACAAGTTTTTTATACATACTTTGATATTTTTATTTCCAAGTTAAGTTAAGATTTTTAATATCCATAAAGTAGTTAACAAAATAAACTTTAATGACCCACATAAAGTATTTATGTAATTTTCAATAAACTTTATCTTGGTTAAAAATTACGTAACAAAAACTAATAAAAATGTCAATAATTTCAGAATTTTTAACATTTCTTCTTATCAATAATTATTACTCAATGAGAATTCTAGTGGCGCTATCGGCACTTTCACCCATAAATCTGTTATCGCTTTGACATTTCAATAACTATAGTTATCGAGTTCACTGCATTATGTCTGTCTGTTTGGTGTAATTTATGGCGTTTGTTATTAATAATAAAAATAGTGAAGTTTAGAGATCGCTTATCGTTAGTCATAAGTTTTATTTTATTGGCCTATTGCTCTATTGGTTTTTGAACTATTTATGGTACTTATATCAGTGAACGTTACACAATGACATTCAATGGATGAAAACAAGTTTTGATTGGAAATCATTACACAAGTAATTTTAATTTTCTATGTATGTACTTTAAAAAAAATCCGATCCATATTGATTCCATAGAAAAAAAATGATTCTTTTAGGAACAAAATGTCTTTTAGTATTATGTTATATAACAAAAACGCATCGTGTATTGTCGAAAGTCTACACTTTTGCTTTTTTAATAAAACAATACAGTTTACAGTTGTGGTTGCGATCCAAGTTTTTATAACATGAGTCGGAATTTTACGAAACCGAAAACATTACAAATAAGTCAAACATAGTATAGTTAAATTATACAGAGTAACAATAGAAGTTATTTTACATTATAAATTTATTATCAAAATATAAATTATGTTATAAATGTAGTTAGTAATTGCTTGAAACTCGATCTCCAAACGAAGCCACAGCCGCCCAAACCGACAGAAGAAGCGCAAAAAAGTAATGCGTTCAATTAATCAGTGTTTATTTGCATTAAGAGGCGCACCCTTGTTAATTTGTTAGCAGATGAAAAGTTAACCTATTAAAAGGAATCCGCCTTCGCGCTTTTTTCGTGGCGCTCTTAATCTTACGCTGGTGAGACAAATAGCTCTGTTAAGGGTCGACCGTAACTTTGCAATTTATTTAAAAAATAGTTTAGATTGAAAATTTATTAAAAAAATATTCCTTTGGTTTCTATATTTCAAATTGCGAAAATGAAAATCTTTTAAACAAAAAAATATTTTATAAGTCACATCAAATTGTTGATAAGTATGAAATTGAGTCTGCAAATGAACGGCTACAGGTTACAAACAAAGTATTAAACTAGTAATGAGTATTTTTTTTTAATAATGAAAGAAATGTGGAAGGAAGTGGGCTCCTACATAGACGTACTCGTAGATACACAATACTCCTGATTTGCACTAGCACCAACTTTTTAAAGGTAGTTGTTTGTTTCTTTCTTTAAATATTTAGTTTATATATATAGTAATGTTACTTCCTAACACAATACTGCAATCGCAATAAGGGAACTCTTATTTGATGAAGAGTTCTATATTACTTCCATCATCAGCTCAGCACCATAGAATTATGACTATAGATGTAAACTAATGAATAACTCTAGATTATGCAACTCAAACGGAATACGTGGTTATAAAATCTAAAGCGTTACCTCGATTTCTCCAGGATCCCATCATCAGGTCCTGACTTGGAAACAATAGAACTACCTTAGCCATGATTCCACGATTGACGAAGAAATCGGTAAACATACATAAAAAATATACCTATGTACAGTCGAACATATAACCTCTTCCTTTTTTTTAAGTCGGTAAATGAATAAATGATAGATACTAAAAGTTTTCAATAGTATTTTTAAAAGCGCTATGCAAATTTGAGAACACGGGAGACCTTTAACTGGAGCTAGAAGACAAATCACCGCCCTTAAGAATTAATTTCGCTGAGCGCCGTCGAAAGCTCGTTTTTCTCCGTCAAAAAATATTTTTTTCTTATAACGTTTTGTTTTTTAATTACGCTTTGATGTCTGCTTTAATATTCGTAATTAATTAGGTGACAGCCGTCCGTCCTTGTGACTAAAGTATTTCGATTCGTCTCGGCTAATTTGTGACCTTTGAAAGAGAAAGCTAATTGTATTGTAAGAAATTTATTTAATTTTGATGAAAACACATCATTATCTCAGTATACCATCTAAAATTATCCTTTTATGATTGTTTTAAGTTTTATTAGGGCCTAAATTATTATTATCTCTGATGAAATTACTTTCTAAAATAGCATTATAAATGTGTTCTCCTTTTGTTTTGATAAACAAAAACAAGCACTCAGACATTAATCTTCTAGACCTTTTTATTTCATTACTATAACATTGAAACTAACTAAGCCTACATAGTAAATTGAATTATGTAATGTAAGTTTGATGCATTTTATTGGCATAAATTGTGTTATGTTATGTTACAGCTAAGAATAGTGCTGGGTAGGTTAATTACACTGACCTTTATAGTACAAGTACGCTGGACTAAACATTCTCCGAGAAATGACAGATAATTTTTGTGCCGAATCAAAGCGCTCCCACCGACTGTACAGAGAACTAAAATAGAGTAATTTCCGTATGTTTATGTCAATTCTCATTAGTTCCGTGGACGGTCACCACACACTCACTATAGCCGTCAGCGCCAAAATGGCGATAATCAAATGACTTTATTGTTAGGTTGACAGTATGCAGTCCAGCGTACTTGTACTAATAGAGGTCCGTGGTTAATTACCATTAATTAATCTACCGTTTAAAGGCAGTTATGTCAAACGCCACGTAATAATGTATCGAAGTGTATAGACAAACAAACAAATGAATATCCAGACTTGCGTGATAAAATAGTCAATAACTGTATGTCTCAGTAATTAACATCTCATCAAACGTCTCTGTCACAATCGCTGCGTTATCAGCGCGGGCGCAAGACACCTCTCTTAACTGTTATGAGCCTGTAAATTTAACGTTAACGCTTCAGCAGTTAAAATTAACGGTTATTGTGTGGACCGATAACGCTACGATATAACGGAGCTAGGAAAAGTTGATGCGGCTTTATTTAGACGAGTGAATAACTATATTTGTATCCTTCGTTTACGGTAATAGTCGTACTGATTAAAAAACAATTTTACGAATTACTTCGCGATTTATTGACATTTTATTTGAAACCTGACGTTTCGAACACTTTACACCATTCGAGTACATAGGTAGACTAAGGTGTTACAAATTAATTAAATAAATAAAAATTTCCAACAAAATCACACCAAATACTAACCCCAAATTAAACGTGAGCTTGTGTTTTGGCGACTAGGATAACCGATGGTCATTATTACAAAATTTTGAAAAATGGAACTACCGACACTTATTAATATTCATTACGATTATTTTTATTTAGAAAGAGCTAACCGTGTCTTTTTGGTCTTGCAAAATAAAAGCGAATTAAAGCAAAAGTAAAAATGACGAACCAGCTTCAAATCTGCTCTTGTTCACAGCCGTCTCGATTTGTTATATAATCTTTAGGCTGCTAATATTCTTAAACACCTGAAACAATTAAAAAGAAACTAAACTAACTACACTACCTACGTAGTCAACATTCTGCAAGTGTGCTCAACTGCTTAGTTAAATAAATAATAAAAATTTCCTACAAAATCGCACCAATTACATAGCCCCAAATTAAGCGTGAACTTGTGTTTTGGTGACTAGGATAACAGATAGAAATACTTTTATGAACATCCATGACATAGGTAATACCGCTCGTCACACAATCTTTAAGGGATTTGTACTCGCAACCGCTGGTTTTGTAGTCCGGACCGGGAACTACACCAGATGGTCGCCACGCGCAATTAGCGCATCACCTATCATTTCCTTTCGTACATCAGTGATTTAGAGATTTATTCATATTATTGTTGGAAGATTTCAAAGAACCAGTGGCCGATAGGGGAGAGTTATTGCTATCAGTGAGCGACAACTGTCTTGTTTGCGTTGTTAACGACATATAATTAACTAGAGAACTTTATACTGTGTAAGAAATAGAAAACAATACAAAAGTGTAGCTAATTTTCTTTTTTAAAACTCTTCAGATAAGGCGCTCAAGATTTGTAAAGTGGAAATGTCAAGCGTAATCGAAATTTTCACATATTATGTTGATTTGATGAACAATTAATTATTTCTATTTTATCTGCACGCTTTATCCCATGCTGTTCTGGTGGATTGGTTTTGGAGAGAAATCGTGATAATTACTATCACATACAAGCACATTTTAGTGAATGAAGTGGTCACTAATATCTTGATTGCGCAGAGCAATGCTTAGCTTACGAGCTTCTTTGCTCATCCTACTAAGCCAGCTAAATTGGTTATCTTTTGAGGGCGTGAGGACTAGACATAAATAACAAAAATTACCTCTCAGAGACGTGGCCTCAGAGTGAACGAGTGAGTGAATGGCTCGTAAAGAAGATTGAATGATTTACGGCTGGAACCGCTGGAGGAAGTGGCAACGCATATTTCATTTGGACATTTATTGCGGCGTTCTGTTCTTTACGTGTCGAATTATTAGGTTATTCTAGGAAAATGTTGTGAAATATGCCGAATAAATTATTAGTATATAGCTAGTTTAAGTTTAGTTATGTTGCCGTTAATATATTTGGTGTTGTTAAGGAGAATAACCTTCTTCACTGCTAAATTTCGTTATCATTATCCTTAATCAATACCTTTATAATAGAAAACAGATTTGCTATATTTTAATCATGGTCAATGATAAAGCAATTAACTATACTCGGCCCGGCGAACCTTGATCCCTATGACATTGACAGTTATTCCTACGACACAACATTGTAATGGCGTCACCGTTACATTAGAATTGAATTGGAGGTTTCTAAAAATGCGATTTATTAAGGTAAGGTAGATATATGCTATTACAATGATATTCCGTCGGAATTATAACAATTCTTAACATTTACAAGAAATTATCTCAATTAGACTTTACGTTTACGTCCTGCAAAATTTACTTCGTTCGGAAGATATCGACTAGTGCGGAAAAATATCGATAAACAAATGTCGATAATGGAAACGAGTGTACATGATTTATAATCATTTAAGTTATAGGTGCTGAATGTTAAAAAGTTGCATGAAATTGTTTTTATTTCACTCAAATTTATAAAATATTTCTGGGGACACCAGGTTTTATTTAAGATTAGATTTTATTAGTAAAAGAAGAACATTTAAAGATTTGCTAATAGCATTTTTAATTTAGTTTATTGTATATCGTATCATCGGGTTCCCTATACAAATGATTTTGGGGATAAAAGCTGTTCTATGTCCTTTCTCGGTACTCAGAATATCAAATCCATCGTTTCAGCGGTAAGAGTTAATTGATTTCTTGCAGTAATTATATATTTCTTGAAGTATTTATATATTTTTATTGTTGGGGGCGGGCGGGAGGGTTTAGGAAGGGGGTGGGGGGGGGGAAAGAGGAGGGAGCTGCGCCTTTGACTTTGTTAGCATCCTATACAGTACCTGACAAAACATCTGGTGTTTTATTTACTAAACTCCTAATTTTTAAGGAGTTCCAAAATCAGCTAAGCTCCACATAATGACTATCAGACGTAACAACATGTCAACATTAAGATACTAGTACGAAAATACTATACGTGCCTTCAAAATTTGAGGGTTTCCCTCGATTACACCAAGATCCCATCATCAGATCTCGACTGGCTCAAAATGGGACCAACTAGAAGGTATAGCCTCTAGGTAAACATATTTTTTTTCAAATCGGTCCACAACTGACAGATATGCGGTAACATAGCCACAAAAAAAACATACAGTCGAATTGATAACCTCCTCCTTTTTTGAATCGGTTAATAAAAAAAAACATACAGTCGAATTAATAACCTCCTCCTTTTTTATAGTCGGTTGAAAAAGTTAAGTTTCATCGACACGACCCATCACTAACATGAACTGTCATAGGGATACAGGTGCGCCGGGCCGGGTATAGATAAGATGATTAAGAAAGGTTATCTTATAGGTTGATTATCTATCAAATAAACTATTTGTTTCAAGCTGGATGTTCACCTTGATGTTGCTTTTTTGCCGTCACTGACAATAAATAATAATAAATTGTTTTTAACAAACACACCAATTACCTAGCCCTAAACTAAGCGTGAGCTTGTGCTATGGTGACTGGGATAGCGGATAGAAATATTTAAATACATGTAAACATCCATGACTTAGGTACAAATGCTCGTGCTCATCACACAAACATTTGCCCCTTGCGGGATTCGAACCCGCACAATACCAAGACGGTCGTCACTGACATACACTGAGCGGAGTACTAAAATATTAATTTTAATTTATCAGACATTTGATCGCAATCTCACCTGATGGTAAGCGACGATGCGGTCGAGAATGCGACGTGCCTGTCTAGAAGCAGCCTTTTTTTAAAGAATCCAAATCTTAGTGTTTAGGAAACACTTCAGTCGCCCCGTTGTGTTGTAGTTTTTGGTACTAACTAAATACTTGTTCGTTCTTTCTTTCTTTCAACAATCACACAAATTACAAGGTCCCAAATTAAGTATTCTTGTGCTATCGTGACTAGGACAAATACTATTTATTTTCTATTAAATAGCCATTGGTCCTTATGGCTATCTTATATCCGACTCTTCGCAAATAGGCAGCTTAGCATTTACTTACTTCAAACCTAATATCAAAGCAAGATAAAATGGCATTCTTCAAAAACACGCTTAGAAAATCCAATACGAATGAAGCACCTTAATTTGAATCTCAAAGGAAATCAATATTCCTAAAAACCGGAAAAATAAATTAATTGTCCATCACTCAATTTAAAAAAAAAATCCGCCCGCGCTTTTCCCCCTTTTAAAACGACGACAGATAATGAAGAAAAGAAAAAAAAGCATGAGAGCCAGCGTGCGTGAGACGTTCCTCTCTTCGTCGGTTTCTCGTAAATTTTTCAAGAGTTTTTAATCAGTTGTCAAGCGATTTACAAATTAAACAGGGCCACGTTATGAAGAAATATCGCGAGGCTGCGTGGCGCGTGTCCATTTTATCAAACACAAATCTTGGATTATCGTGCGCTGATAAAAATATTGGACACTAGGTACCTACCACACGCAGTAGACATTTGCAAAGGACTTGTCCATTAATGGTTTTTTATTCGTCAATATTTCTAACCAGAATAAACAACTTTGTCATTGAACATCGAAATCAAAAGAAAAATGTAATTAACTATATATACAACTTATTAATAAAAATTAAGATAAATTACTTAATACAACACAAAAACAAAAATTATAAAAAGGGTCCTTGTGGTAAGGTTCCTAGGATGCTGGCAGCATTACCGCGCTGGATAGCGATGCTTATACGCTGAGCAAGGTAGCTGCCAGCTCTTAGGTCACCACTGATGTCAACTAGCCTCTTGGAAATCTCTTTGAAAAAAGAGATAGCGTTGGGACCCCACGAACCCAGTGTTTCGACTCCAAACGGTACAAAGTGGTACCGGGAGTCGATCTGCCTGTACTTGTTCTTTTTAAAGTTTTCGGCACCCCTCGCAGCCAAACCAGCATCACGGCTTGTCCCGGGCAGATGAGAGGCTGCAAGTGTGTCGACACAGGTAGCGTCCCACACAAGAGCCCGACCCATCCGCCAAGGAACAAGTGACATCCCGTCTGATCTCTTGCCATCATCACGCGCGATACCGTTCGGCTCGAGTAAAGCCGGCACGTTGATAGAGGCAAGAGATCGACGGATGATGTCGTTGATGCTGGCATGACGCGAAAAGCGGCCTGCACTTTTAATACAGGAGAGTCCGTGATGTCCCAACGAGCCGACATCAGAACCACAAGGACATCTGTGTGGAAGGCAAACCTCAGCACCAACACGCAGACCTATCGCGACTCGTAGAGTTTCTGAGTCCAAAAGGGTTCCCACGTTGGCCGAAGGATAGGCCTGAAGCCAGTATCCTGCTTCCTTGGTTTACCAGAATAAACTAAATATTATATGAAAGAGTTCACAAAAACTAGCCTTTCTGCATAATTAATATATTTTTTAAGGCCTCCGATTTAGAGAAAAAATTAATTTATTTTTTATCTTTGTACATAAACCGCACCTTCGCCTATATCAATTAACGCTTGCCAGCAAAATTGACATTCCATTGACAGTAGTACCTATTACATAATCTGTGGTAGTACCTAGTAGTATTTATCCACCAGTAGGAAGGCAATGGTACATAGCCATACAGCCAGGAAATACAAGTAAGTGATCAAGGGATAATGTCTGTTACAAAACATATTTTTTCTCAAAAATGGAGGCGTTTAAAATTCTGATTTCTATGGTAACGTGTTACGTATTTTTGTAGCTTAAATATAAATATAGGTTATTGGTGGTTGGTGATATCTTGGAATAAAAAAACAGCCTCCATACAAAAAGAGGACAAGTCCTTTCACAGAGTTGTACAATTAAGGGGGTTTCTCTTGCTAGAGCTATTTTTTTATTTAAATTTTATTGCACTAAAAAAAAAGTACAGTTGGCGGACTTAATGCCTAAAACATTCTCTACCAGTCAACCGCACGGGAATGCAGAGAGTTAAAAGTTAACTATCATTAGTTTTTTTATCTAGTTTAAGAAAACTAAACAATCCTAAGGTTCATAATTATGTCATAGTTCAAGCACTGCAGAAAGTCTGGTTTTGAGGTATTTTAAAGCAAGTTCTCTCTGCGTTTTGTACGGAACTGTCATGTTAACCACTGTCAAAGTGCTTCAGGGAGCTCCATGAATTAAAGTTGGTCAAGTAAGAAGCAGTAAAGATTGTTCAATTTGTGTGTTAACAACAAGTAGAATTCTACTTGTTAGTCCATTGATTTAATTTTCATGGCATGAGTAACTGAGACAGCTGGAGTCAATAACATTATTTGGATTTCATCTTACTGATTAAAACCTTGGGTTAAACACATCGAGCACGTAACCTATAGAGACGAAGTAAGGGCGATTTTAGAAAGTCATCAGTGCTTGGTACTGATACGAAAAGTGTAAAATTAAGCGTGTATTTTATAATCGATATTATGAATTACAAGATATTTCGGTTTCTTAATAAAATAACAATCTTCTTAACAGCACCTTTATTTTATAATGTGTAAGGAAATTAGTGAATTTGCTAGCCAAGGGATTTTGACGGATTTTTTCTGCAACGGAATTAATGACATTGCGTCTCTATATGTTACTAGCCGTTCCTCGCGACTTCGCCCGCGCCAAAAGTCGGATTTCCCATAAAAATTTTCATCCTCCATTTCACCCCCCTGATGATTTTATATCGCGACAAAAAGTACCCTATGTCCTTCCCAGTGTCTCAAACTTTCTCTGTGCAAAATTTCATCTGATTCGGTCCTGTAGTTTCGGAGCCTATTCGATGCAAATAAACAAACAAACAAACAAACAAACAAAAAAACAAATCTTTCCTCTTTATAATATTAGTATAGATGTGCTTGGTAGTTAAACACTACCTAATACGAGTTTAATATCGTCTTCCGACAATGAAAACGCAACCACAAGAGTTATAGCCGGCTCGGATCTCCGCAAAAAGCTCGCAAATTCCGTCATCAATTATCATTATTAGGGAGCGCAGGCGCGTAATTGAGTTTTATAAATGGCGCCGCGACGACCCGTCGACGCCTGTCATAAGAACGCCTGCACAGGGCTGCCACCGCTCGGCAATTATGCTTGTTTACTCCTAGTAGAAGTAGGCCATCAGAAAAATATAAAGGGTTTCGACTAGCGATAATTTAAGGGTGTTTATCCAATTTTAGAAACAAAATTCTAATGAAAAAAAATATATAATATAAAATACATTTTTGGGTTTAGTTTTGAAATAAAATAGGTTTAAAAAACCATTAGCAAGATTTCTTTTAACTATTTTTTTTTCTCTATGACAGTTATTAATTTTAAATTGATCTTTATTTCACTTGATTGATAGTGACGGCCTAACCTAAGGACCTCCAGATCCATAGCATTTTTTAAAATGCAAAATGAAAGCGTTTATAGGTAAAGTTAGTTCAATAAGGGTGTCTGGATCCGTAACGGTATAATACCATGGAGGTGACGTGGTTTAGTACCTAACTTAATTGCTTTCAATGTGAAAGCAATTAAAGTCCGTCGTTTTAAATTGTCAAAGTTTTAAGTTTCAAATTGCTGCAATGGACAGCAATACCAGCTATCAAACTAGACCTATGGAAAGAATTGATAGCTTTCGAAATAATTAAAAAATACATTTGCTGGCACTGCAATCGTATTTGCTATGTTTGCAAGTCATGTCGTTGGTCCCGTCCATGATGCCTCTTTCACATTTTTTTTATGAAACGATATTTCCAATAATTTCCTTCCCGTTCCGTCTGCATGAAAAACCCTATGTTACGCAGAGACCTTTGTTAATAGATATAATAAAGTATCAGTTGGCATGCATCGATAGCAATGAAAGATGATTGCGATTCCTATTGGAGTTGTAATTAGTCTTCCAAAATAATGTCATAACACTGACTAACAATTTTCAGATAGCCCAGCTTCCAATCAGTAGCCATGAAACTGAAGTCAGCTATACACACATACGTGGTGACAAGTTCGGAAGCAGAAAAAGAAGTTTTCCAGGACGACTATGTAGCTAAGACAATGGGAGCGTTCGGCCTCTACCAGGGTCTGATCTGCGGTACAGCTGTCATCAGTCGGTGCATAGTATCTTGGAACGTACTGAGCATAGTTTTCCTGACATCAAAAACTGAATTTGTCTGCATCAGATTCAAAAAAGATCTGGAAAGAGTGGTACAAAACTCGACGTGCTACGATGACTGCGAGGAATATGAGTATCACAGTCATGTGTTTCGAGAAAACCTGATATCTAATTTTGGTTTAATATGTGACAGAGCGTGGCTCGCAAGCTTTACTCAGACGATGTTAATGTTTGGATTGGCTTTTGGAGTTGTTAGTTTTGGGTGGTTATCAGACAGGTTAACATCAAAATATAACTGTTGCTGAATAACTCTGAATTGCTGGTCTTCAAATTCTTTAAATTCCAGTTTAATCTCTCTTGATACTTTATTATTTTTTCCTCCCCCATTACAAATGGCAAGTAGTATTTATTTAAAAAAATCTTTTTTTGTTTTAGATTCGGTCGCCGATTGGCGTTATTACTGTCTTTGGCGTTTGCCGTAACCTTCATGATTTGTGCTCCGTTTGCAACTCACTACTGGCTTTACAGCGTCTGCAGATTATTCTCTGGGTTCGGGGCAGGCGGGATTATGACCGTCGCTGTGGTATTCAATATGGAGATGGTTGGCCAAAAATACCGTGAGCTGATAGGAGTCAACAGTTTAGTATGTGACGGCATTGGCCTAATGCTGCTTGCACTTGTAGGCTACTATTCGTCGACATATTATATATTTATGTTGATCTTTGGGCTCATTTCCATTATCATTTTCGTGCTATTGCTATTTATGCCAGAGTCACCAAGATGGTTGGTAGCGCAAAGACAAACCGATAAAGCTATTGAGATGATGACCAAAGTTGCTAAATTGTAAGTTTATGCCACTACATATTGTTGCTTATCTTAGCATCTTCATTCAAACTAAAGTTAAAATTGTTTATTTATAGCAATCGACTTGAAACCTCCCATATAAATGAGATAGTAAGCAAAGCAGTTAAGGATTTGGAAACTGAACAGAAAGATGTCCAGAAGCGGACATTTCTGGATTTGTTTGCCACTAAGGAACTTGCTACAATGACGGTTGTATGCGTCATTGTTTGGCTGTTAGCAGGAATATGCTACTACGGCATCAATCACTATGCAACGTTACTTGGATTGGACATATTCGTCATAGTTCCGGTATCGGGATTTTTACAAGTAAGAACCTTTATGAGAAATATTTATGTATGTATAGTATATATATTATACCAAGGTACCAAATGTTGACTATGATGGCGATTACCTAGATATAAGGTAAATCAATTTAGTATCGTATCTTTTACTAATCAAGCTCGCGTCTGTAGTAGCATTGTCTTTTCTACTGTTTGTTAGTATTTGACGACCTCCGTGTTTGAGTGACCTGCACGCCATTTTTATGATCTCGCCATCTTTTAGTAGGTACTCGGGTTCGATCTCCGTTCAGGTTAATTTAGAAAAAACACACTATCTATGTTGTCTCATCGTTGTTTCTGATTTTTGTAAGCGTTTTAGCAACTTGCTTAGGAATTAGAGTTAGTATGTGATGTTGTGTGTATTGTTTATTTCTACCGCCACTGCTTCTAACATAAAATTTTATTTTCAGGTAATAGGAAACTTCTTGTCAATGCTGTTAAACAAGTACATAAGGCGCAAAGTTGCCATCGTCTGCACTTTCATCATGATTGCCGTCATGATGACTATTCTCATCTTCGTACCAGACGGGCATTGGGGCTGTGCCGTTACCACCATGGTAGCCGTTATCTTTTGTATTGGAGTATTTTGCGTTTTCTATATCCACATCAATGAGATGTTCCCCACCCCTTTAAGGACTATGGGGGCTGGTGTGGGCTGCTTCGGTGCAAAGGTCGGAGCGATGGCAGCTCCGTTCATAGCGAATATGCAAACCCATTGGATCTCATCTACCATTTTTGCGGTGGTGCCTTTTGTTGGAGCTGCCTTGTGTCTTCTCTTGCCCGAGACGAAGGGGAAGAAGATGAAGGATACTGTCAACTAATAAATTTATAAAACGGTCTAATTGTTTATTTAGCCTTTAATAATTTAATTAGACTGATGCTTTGTGAAAATACAGTACAGTACGCAGGAACGCACTGGATGCAGGCTACTTATAAAAAAACACCGTCTTGGTTTAGCGGTTTGCGCTCCGGACTACAAAACCAGAGGTTCCGGTTTCGAATCCCAGAAGGGGCAAATTTTTGTCAAATGAGCAAGATCATTTGTTTCTCTTCTAAGTCATAGATGTTTATAAAACGTATAAAAGTTATCTATCCACTATCCTAGTCGCCACAGCAATTGTGCGTGAGCTCGCTCACGCTTTTTTGGGGCTAGGTAATTGTGTTTGTGGAAATGGAAATAATTTAATAAAATATAAAAATACTTTTACCGGTCACTGAGAAAACCGATGGGGGAGGCTTACGTTTAGCAGTGGACGCTTGTTGTACATTACTATCATCATTGGTGATAGTAAAAATAAATGTTATTAGTCTGTTCCTTCACAATAGATAGATTTATATCTATATACCGTGGTTCCTTGTACTAAAATACAGATTATCTCACAGAGACAAAACGACACACACATGTACGTACGTACATGCTCGAGAATGTTAATTACAAATTAAGTTAATTTATATTCGTGTGCGGGTAAGACGAAGTAACAAGATGATAAAAAGTAAAGTAGCATTAAGGAATATTTGTTTTTAAGAGACGATGATTGTCATGTTGTTTTAATGTCAACAAAATTACTTATATGTATATATTTATACTATAATTACCCAAGTTTTACGACTATTACTGCTAAACTTATAAAGTTATCTTAACCGCTATAGTTTTTCTATAAAGTTAAACTAAAATTGTGGTTTAAATTTAAATGTTTCGTTAATGGAACATTAAACCTTAAAACTGTTTAAGAAACCCCCAGAGGAAACACCTTAGTTATTTTCAAAGTCCTAATCTATGATACCCTGTACGATAGGGGTAGATGACGAAAAAAATCATCCTTACTTCACATGTAGGGTATGTAAGGTAGCCTATGTACCCTACAAAAAATATTTCCTGAATTTTATTCTACCACTTTGTCGGCGTAGTTGGTATATACAGGGTGTGGCGTAAATAGTGGTCCAAAGCAAAGGTGTGGATACACTGTACACTGAAGCACCACATACCAGTATTTAAAAAAAATTATGTACAGGGTTTTAAAAAAAAAAAAAAATTTAATTTTTTTAGAAATCGTTACCTTGCCTTACAAATTTGGTTATAATTTCCAAAAATGACGGTTTTTTTTATCCATTTTTTTTATTATTATTGCTGATCACTTGTACTTAGTACTCCATTCGTTTTTTTTTTACAAACTGAATTTAATAAAAAAATTAAGTTTCTTTCAAAATTCAATACTCACTGCTAGCAAATCGTTTGACTTTCAATGCTTTTGGTGCAAAAAAAATGTACCACACTGTCAGTGCCCATTGTTTAAAAAAAATGCCCATCTTTTGCAGATTCTAAAATGGTGCAACAATAAGTGTTACGACTTACAGGAAAAAAGTTATTGCTTTTCGAAACAAAAAGGAGCCCAATTCAGAAAAACAATTTATTTGAAGTTCAAGGGTTTACAAGGGTTGTAATTTTTTTCTGTGTGGTCCAAAGCAAAGGTGTGGATACACTGTACACTGAAGCACCACATACCAGTATTAAAAAAAAAATATGTACAGGGTTTTCAGGGTTTTCAGGGTTTTTTTTATTAAATTCAGTTTGTAAAAAAAAAACGAATGGAGTACTAAGTACAAGTGATCAGCAATAATAATAAAAAAAATGTATAAAAAAAAACCGTCATTTTTAGAAATTATAACCAAATTTGTAAGGCAAGGTAACGATTTCTAAAAAAATTTTAAAATTTTTTTTTTTTTGAAAACCCTGTACATAATTTTTTTTTAAATACTGGTATGTGGTGCTTCAGTGTACAGTGTATCCACACCTTTGCTTTGGACCACTATTTACGCCACACCCTGTATGTCGTAGGATAATTTGATAAATCAATTTATCGCGAAATTTCTAGAGATATTGCAAAAACACGGATAAGTAAACAAATTTGATTATTTCATTTTTCAACCTTACTGAAAAAGGGTAGTGTTTTCGAAAAAATGCAGGTTGCCTTAGTAAGATTGCGATGAGAATCGTTGGATATTATGAAAAGAGAACACTGATTGGCCAGTTTGAGCGCCCCACAAAAACATCCTCTCTGATTGGTTGACTATTTGACGTTTTAAATGTCAATTGATTGTCCCTCGTTGTTTTGTTTGTGTTTGTGATTGGACTTAAAAAATAGTGCAAAAAGATATGTAGAAGTGTGCCTGTAAGAACAAAATGACAAATACAAATGAAATTATTACTGAAAATTCAATAGAATCAGAAACCAATTACTATGATAATACATCAAAACTACATGGGAAAAGATAGGAACCAATCAGAATAAGAGTTGGCCAGTAATCAAAAATCAAGCCAATCAGCTTTAATTATTAAGAAAAATAATTTAAGAATGTCCAATGTTACTAAGGCGACTCACGTTTTTGCAAAAAACCTAACTTTATTTTAGCAAGATTAAAAAGTATGATCACCATTGTCTAATTATCCGTGTTTTCGCAAAATCCCTAGAATATTCGCGATAATTCGGTTTATAAAATAATCCTACGACATATAGTACATATACCTACAAAATTATAAATTCTCCAATCCTTGTCAGGACCACGGAACCGTAAAACATCACGTTTTCATACTAAAATATGCGACATCTCTACGACTTTTGTATAACAACGCGTTTTTTTTTTAATTTCCAAGTAAGTCTACTTACCACGTTGTATTATGCTAGTTTCTTTTGTAGACCCGCAGATTACTCATAGCTATGTAAAGTTAGTGCAATTGAATAAAACTAGTGTTCCCTAATTAGTGCGGTTAGTTCTCAATTTGTTCTTGTGTCTAGATGAAGCCGGAATGAAAATTCAAAGTGTGAAAAAAAGAGAGTTCGTACGTTAATTTGTTAGTGAAGAAAAATATCTGTAAAGGACAATAATTGAGAACGTAAGTTGATTTCAATAATTTTAATTAAAATTAATAGTATGTATGTCAAATGCGTTCGTTGGTCTAGTGGTCAGCGCACTGGGTACTGTTCACGAGGTCACGGGTTCGAATCCCGAGTCGGGCCGAAAGTGTTGGTTTTCCATACAACGTTTCATCCCCCATTTCATCCCCCTGATGATTTTATATCGCAACAAAAAGTAGCCAATGGTAAAGTTTAAATAAGAAACCAAAAATTCGCACACAGGTAGGATTTTTTGGTTTCTTATTTAAACTTATATAAATAAGAAAAACACTGTGTGTTAAAAAAACTATAAAAAAAACTACAGCCTATGGTACTTCCCAGGGTCTCAAACTATGCCTGTAATAAATTTCATTAGAATCGGTCCCGTAGTTTCGAAGCCTATTCGATACAAACAATCAAATCTTTCCTCTTTAAAATATTTTAAGATAAGATAAGTGTATCGAATCAAAACCTTGGCGCAACGCAACTTTCGATGTTTCAAAAGTTTAGTCATAATAATGCCATTACCCGTTCAAAAAAAGAAAAGTTTACCCAAGAGGCATTTCATGGCTGGAACATCCCACTTTTAGCTGGCCAATTTGCCAAGACCAAACCCCGACAAATGTTCTCAGTAATTTTTCCTTTCACTACCACAGCCCGGAGTGCCTCGTTAACCGAACAGAATAAGGGCTCGTGTACACGGCACCGCCACCGAAATGCTACGGGTTCGCCACCGCGTCGTCACTGCCAGAAACTTATCGACCTCTTTACATAGTATAAAATGAAGTCGCTCCCGCTATCTGATCGCTTAGATGTTTAAAACATCATCATCATCCTAGAGTTATCCCAGTTGTGCACTCGCATGTGAAAACCCAGGGTCCGCTGACAATAATCCAGGATTTGGCAGATCTGGTAATTACAGTGGAGCGACTGCCTCAGACCTCCGTAACCCTGTTAAGGGGAACCTGACCAGTTTTGGATCATGGTTATACATTTAGTTGCGTAAATGTGCAGGTTACCTCACGATGTTTCCCTCACCGTGAGAGCATCGGTTAGTGAAACAACTAATGAACATAACTCAGAAAAAGTCATTGGCACATGGCGGCACGTGGGATCGAACCCGGCTCCTCCGGCACCTACGCAACGGATTTTAGTGCAATGTTATTGTTGTGTGTGTAATGTTTTTTTGCAATAGATAGAGGGATAGGGAAGGTCAATATGTATAAAACATGCATATTGCACCCGTGCAACGCCGGGGCTGGTCGCTAGTACGGAACAAATCAAACGTTCCTCTTGCGTACGGCTGGAGAGTGGAGCTTGTTTCCAACTGAAGTGTTACCTTAACACTATGGTCTGCATTATTTAAAAAAAAGAATGAATAAGCTGTTACAAGTCAGACATGACCCATCCTAGGCCGCATAAGTAGTCGCTTACTATTAGGTGAGATTGCAGTCATTATAAAAAAAAAGATGTACATTTATGTGGAGTAGTTTCCCATTTCCTTCTTTATTTTACACACTAGGCAATAAATAACCATTAGTGTGCAGGTCCTCAAGATGCTTTCCATTGCCGTTAGTCATGTGGCAGCACATTTGGCTTTTTTTGTTCCAAAATTACTTCTGAAAGATGTCACTATCAGCGTTTTATGTGCTTTAAGTTAGTTTATAAACATAATTTTTGTTCAAACCTAATGTGTCCATGAGGTACGCGCTACAAATAGCTATGGAGTCAATAAAACTGTAAAATACTATATAATCTCAGACGTGACTATAACAACGAATCACAACGTATGTGACTGACTAGCACCGGGAAGCGATCGCGCTGTCGTGTACCCAAACCCTTAAGAGAACAGAGTTGCTCGTTCGTAATAGCACGTCTGGGCCTGCAACCTGTAATCTTGGCCGCTTCGGCCCACTCAATGTCGGTTAGCGACAGCTTTCAGAGATAACAGGCTAGATGCTATGAGATTCGACCAATTTGCGTTACTAACTTTGCAGCATGAGATGGAAATAACACTTTTCAGAAACATGCGAATTTCCTTTTATGGACCTATGTCATTTATATCGATTTATTTTAGGAGTCAGAAAAAATTGAGCGTATTTTCGTTTATATTATGTCCATATTATTTGTACAATAAACTTAAAGATGAATTCACTTTATAACAATTAGTAAATATTCTGAATAATTTTGATTAATCAGTCGATTTAATTGCCAAAAGCATTTATTTTTTCTAGACAACAAATTGACAAAGATAGCCCAGAAACAGTGAATGTGACGATCAAAACTACTACCATGATACTACTACCGTGACTTGCTTTAACGGAAATCTTGAATGATTTTGGGTTTCAGATCAAAAATTTCAGGAAGTCAAAAAGTTTACAATGAAGTTTATACAACCTAAGAACCAGTATATTACATCTAAAATGACAAAAGAGAAGGTTGTTCACCCTGGAGAAGACTATGTCAGCAAAACGATGGGAGAATTTGGCCACTACCAAGCACTTATTTGTCCCATAGCAGCATTTAGTAGATTAGTAGTTATGTGGAACATCATGTGTATAACTTTTTTGACACCTTCTACAGAGTTCACTTGCATACAATTTAAAGATGATGTTAGCAGAAATGTTACAACCTCAACTTGCTACGATGACTGTGTAGAATATGAATATCACAGCGTAGTGTTTGAAGAAACATTGATTTCTACATTTGGTTTGATCTGTGATAATGCATGGCTTGCGAGTTTCACTCAGTCCATAGCCATGCTTGGATTGGTCATTGGAGTTCCTTCATTTGGCTGGATGTCTGACAGGTAAATTATATTTTATTGTGAAAAAGTGTTTTTAAAACTCTAAGATTTTTATGAAGGTAATGTTGTTAAAGGTGCTTGTGGCGCAGTGGCGGCAGCGCTTTGGTAGTGATACCAAAAGTTAAGCAACCCACGGCGCGGTCGTGATTGGATGGGTGACCATTCCGACCATTAAAGTGACGTCCATGACAAGCATCTCCGTGCTTCGGAAGGCACGTTAAGCAGTTGGTCCCGGCTAATATCTGTGGTATTAGTCTTTAAGCCTAGTCAGAGGCCCTAGGGCGGCTTGATAACTTCTGACAGTAAGGTTTGTCACTTGCCTTACATACACCCCTCCACCAATCCGCACTGAGCCCGCGTGGTGAAGTATGGCTCGTTCCTCCTCATAGTTGAGGTGAGGCCTTTTCCCAGCAGTGGGATCTAATAGGCTGACTTATATAATGTTGTTGATACAGTTACTCGTAATTATTCTCCGAGAAAATCTATCATGTCTGGTTCAAATTAAGGACCAAGTGAGCCTGATGAAATGGAATGGAATCTGAATGGAAGTCTTTCTTAATAATAATTAATCTATTGCAAGGTAAAAATATTTTTTTCTTTGCAGGTTTGGCCGACGCATAACCTACATCCTCTCAGGTGTAGTAACTGCAGTTTTCACTCTAGCTTCTGCCTTCACTCCCAGTTACTGGATCTTTACAGTTCTACGTTTCTTCACTGGTTTCGGGAGTGGTGGTATTATGACTCTTAGCGTGGTTCTTAACGCAGAGATAGTTGGCCCGAAGTACAGAGAACTAGCTGGCGCAATGTCCTTATTGCCAGACGGAGTTGCTTTCATGTTGATAGCAGCGATTGCATCTTGCGTGTCTACGTGGAACAGCTTATTACTGACATTTGGAGTAGTGGGTGTGGTGACATTAATTTTGATGTTCTTCGTCCCAGAAACACCAAGATGGTTGATATCACAAAGAAAAACGGAGGAAGCAATCATGATGATGACTAAGGTTGCAAAATTGTAAGGTTATATGAGTTAAATACTATTGATTTGGTCTAATGACACAGGAAAAGTTTGTAAAATAATACAGGCAAATTATTATGTATGTTTTGTTTCAGCAATAAGCTTGAGACGTCCCACATAAGAGAAACAGTAACAACAGCCATAGATACCCTTCAAAGTCAGCAGAAAAATGTTCAAAAACTAACCTTCTTAGATTTATTTAAGACAAAAGGCCTCATCACTGTGACTTGTGTTCTTATGTGGATTGCTGCTGGAATCTGCTACTTCGGCATTAGCCATTATTCTACGCTGCTTGGCCTAAATATTTATGTCTTGGTACCATTGATGGGTCTTTTCCAAGTAAGTGTCAAAATTTTCTATTGTTACCACTGTTACCTCACTATATTCTATGGATAAATTTAAATAAAATGTGTATTGTTTCTTCCAGGTCATTGGTAATGTCGTGGTGCTACCAGTCAATAAGCACTTCGGAAGGAGAATATCTGCTTTTACCTCATTTGTCATCATTGGCATCTTGATGTTGATCCTCATTTTCATCCCAGATGGGCATTGGGTGTGTGGCGTACTCACGTGCATCGGTTTTGTCTTTTCCATCATGACAGTTTGCATTGCTTATGTCCACGTCCACGAAATGTATCCAACGCCTTTGAGAAATATGGGCATGGGTATCAGTTGTAGTGGGGCAAAGATAGGGGCTATGATATCACCATTTATAGCAAATACACAACCTCATTGGTTGGCTTCGACAATTTTTGCTGTGATACCATTTATTGGGGCACTTTTGTGTCCATTATTGCCGGAGACAAGGGGAAAAGAGCTTAAAGACACGATCGATTAATAATATGTATATTCACTAAGTGTGTGAAACTATTATCTACCCTAGCTTTCCGATAACAAGTATCCAATTTGTAAATAGCTTCGTAGTAGGTACGATATAAAAAATATACATCTTATTATTGTCTTTTTCTAAAAGTTTTCGTTATTTCACATTGTGAATGAATGAACGATGGATGCTTGGTGATGCTGATAACAGCTTATGATTGGGCGACCTTCATTATCACTGTTTGACATTTAGAGATTCACCAGACAAGTGCTTCAAGTCACATGATTTTCAAGTCTGATTGCTGACAGAGATGATCTTATCACCACTTGAGAATAAAGAGGCATCTCAATCATTTCGAGTACCATGATAAGAAATTCCTTTGGAAAGAGTGTTTTATTCTCAAGCTAATTTCACTTGTTACCTATTTGGATTAGTTATTCAATGTACTCGTTCGTTGGTCTTGTATTAAGCATGCTAGCATCTTAAACGTCGGGGTCGGGTCTAAACTTATTTCTGGGGTTATCTGTTTTAAAATATCTCAGAAAGAACTTAGAATCAGAAAGTTAGTGTTGTTAACACTTGTGTATTGCGAATTGCGCATAATTGTGCACTATAGTATTTTCTGCGCAATTGGCTTATCTCGGTTGAGATTGGCCTCCGCGCGAAGTAAGAAGTAGATATTAGTCGTCGAAATTCGGGAATGAAGAAATTATTAACCGCTAAATAAAAAAATATTCTTCTTTTTGTAAATCTTATGTGTAAGCCTTCCGTTGTTATATTCTGTTATCTCTTTGAACGACGAATTAACAAATCTTTAACTAAATTTACGAGATGGTAAGATAAATTATAGTTGATCGTCGGATCTTTTGATTTGTCCCGTTATTATTTCACAGCGAAGCGGCAGCTTTTGAGTCGTAGGCGTTGTCTCACTTGGATTCCGTTGAAATCGCAGTATTGGTTCTCGGAGACTGGATGATATTAATTTGTGCATAACGCTCAGATGCCTAGGCTGTTATGGAGATAGTCATATTTGAGAGGGATCTTTTGAAATGACATGAAATTGTTTTATTTGCTTTGAAAAGGGTGCACAGAAGATTGACAATATAATAAAATGATCGCCTATTCAGCCATTAACAAATAGCATGCAAATATAAATTAGGGTAAGTACATACTTAAAAATACCACAATGAAGATTTTATAACATAATATTACATTGATAACCTGAAAATTGATATTCGATTTATATGAATGAGTTAGGTATAGAAGTCTCTTTGTTGTTAAGGAATTCTTGCAAGGAATAGAACGAACGGGTTACAAGCCACTTGTGTAATTGATTTTTAAATTGGTTAGTCGGAAGTATCTTCACACATGCAATAACAATTTTTTTCCATGCGAGCACTCCTTGGGATAAAGTCCAGGACCAATCTATTGCAGTCTTGTTTCAGTTTGTCGATTGATTCGTGACTGTTCTGAACTGTAGGTTAACTTCTCAACTCTCTCCGGTCATATGGGATTGCCGTCTCAACGAACTACCTAACCTTCATTCTTAATGAAGGAACAGAGACTTGCACTGTATTATCTCCCGCGTGGTTGGCCTCTTTTGCCATTGGCCGCCGCATCCGAAATCCGACTAGGAAAACATTATTATTAGATATGTTTGAAAGTAATTTTCGCAAACGAAAAATCATTGACTGTCTTCTGGTTTTTCAATTAAATTCATTGAGTGTCACTTGGCCAGTTTTATTTATTTATTCTCAACCTCTTGGGGGCTATTCTGGTAATCAACTACAACAACTTTTACTATGAGACTAACTAATCGACAAGGCAAAAAAAAACTTCTAATACAAAATCGCCGAGCAGCTGACATCAGTTTGTATGGAGGAGTCATTTTTTGCGATTTCGATGTTGGCCTTTAGTAAAAGTTGTTTTATTTGAACACCAGAATCAGTCCTTAAGAGGTTCAGCTCAAACAAAAAATAACCTCGTATATGTAAGATATATTTTTCACTGGTAACCTAGTGAGATAAAGCTTAAGGGTGACAGTGCAGTCGCGGTGTTTAAATAAATTGTCTCAAACGACTACGATGAAACAGTTTGCATGATGTGCCGCCGTATTTAGTTCCAGATTGAGATTGACGTTTATTGGTGTTGCCTGGAAATCGTTATAAGATCACGATTGTCTAATTTTGCCGACCTCCGTCAAACTGAAGCATCTTAGGTTGATGATATCATGTGATGATATAAGGGATCATGCTTTGAAACTGCAACAGTACATGATATATCAGGAGCCCCAAGCAAGATGGAATCTAGTGTCCTAACCAGCAAAATGTCAAAATATTTATATACCTACTTGCCTATGTCCTTTCTTAGGTCTCAAACTATCTCCATAGTAAATTTCATGTGAATCGATTCTGGTTTAGGCGCCAAGACGTACCAGACAGACAGACAGACAGACTTGTTCGGCTTCCCAACAATAGATGACGCTAGTATCGCGGTTGTTATTTTCTAGTACAACAAAATGTCATTACTATGAAATCCTGAACCGCGATATATTAGTTTTTATCCCGAGTAAGTTAAATACACCTAACCAGGTCAACCTGCAGTTGAACCTTGTATCCTGGCCTCCAAGTTTTCAGATATGTAATAATAGTATGGATAATATGGATGCAAAAGTCACATGATGTTTTGATGGCATAGTTTTAGTTTCATATATGTATATATTTTGTTGGTAAGTATATAAAACTGACTACAGTTTCATGTATAAATTTTGTTTGTTAGTAATGGCAAAGTTCACTGTAGAAAAGCGCCCTGTTTTGCGTGTTAATACGAGTATATAGGTGCATATCATACATGGTAAAAAAATATGGTGTCAAGTCGTTTTGGAAGTAAATATGAAAACATCTTCTGTTGACGCAGTAGGGTTTTAATTAGGGCCAAATATTGCCTTAAGAGCGTCTTCTGTATCGCTAAAAGAATTTCCCCTTTGGTTTTAAAAGAAACTAGATTTCTTCCACAATAGCATCACCTTTTATGGTAACAGTATTTTGCGAATAATGGCAAGTATTAATTTGGCTAGAATCATAATGCCTATAATTTTACCACCCAAGACAATGAGGGTTCTTATACGTGATATAAAAGCTAATATTAACAACACGATCAACGATCTACAGTTCCTATAGACAAAGGAATTAGGTCGAAATTTCATTCACAAATATCCAGTCAGGTATGAACCAGTAATCTTAAGCTAGCGTAGTATGTCATTTTGCAAAGTGGCAGTCTGAAGCTTGTGAAAATCGGTCTGAAACTAAGTATTATCGAGGGGTATGAAAATGATGACCGCTCAAGATAAGTAGTGGGAAGTCGCCATACAATTGTGTCAAGTAAATCTGTGCTTGTTGAATATATGTTATTGTCTGCCGCTGAAAGTTGAGTTATGAGAAATATAAATGTACTGCTTTAATGTTTACCTAAGGACCTATCTAATTATCCCGAATTCAAATCCCCGGTTGGGGACCAACCCGGCTCCCGGATCGTTTCTGGGTCTTTTTGTCTTGAAATAACTTAAACACAGCTCCGGATTCAGGAAGTTGGTGGTGTTAACACACCCGTGGCTCGGAAAGCAGGTTGGTGGCTTACCGAACCTGGTGAGTGAAGGTACAGAGAGTGCACCTGTGTATTGCGCACACACTTTTGCACTATGACATCTCCCGCAAAGTTAAAGATAATCTCTGTTGATATTGGCCGCTGTAGTCGAATCTCGGTCAAGAGGACATTATTGTTACTTCCAAAACAAAAGAAGCAAATTGTTAGCAGCAATCTCAACAGTCTACAATCAAAAACCTTCGCAAAAATAAACGTGCAGTACCCCTATCGACTTTCAACCGCATAATGACGGATAGCCGAACACATAAATCATACTAAACAGCGGGTACTGCCTCCGCTGTAATACCGAAGCCATAATCTCATACTGATACTTATAAGTGGTATCAGATAAAGAGATAGCACGCCCACTGAAGTCCGTCAATCTTAGTGTATTTGCCCTGGAGGGAGGCATAAATAATTCAGTTTAACAAGGCAGGTCGGTATACCAAAGTCACGCTTTCTTTTTAACCGTCTTTGAAACAGGAGGAGGTTCTATATTTGACCATATGTATGTTCTTGGCTAACCTCTTTTTCTTCTCTCTTCTCTTATTTATAGAAATAGCCAAAATAAAGTTAAATATGTAATAATGTCATCCTAGCCGAATTTCGACTACAGTGGCTTTACAAAGATTAGCTCAACTGATATTATAGTGCACAAGTGTGTGCGCAATACACAGGTGCACTATCTGTTCCTTTACTCTCATAATTCGGTGAGGAGACGGCAGAGATCAGGCGGAGGACCAACGGCTTAACGTTCTTTCCGAGGCACGGGGGTGTTAACACCACACTCGGCCCGACCCGGGATTCGAACCCGGGACCTCGTGCATAGAACCCAGCGTTCTGACCACTAGACCAACGAGTCAGTCGAATATGTACACATACAGAGCGTCAATTATTTATATTTTAACGATATAAAACAATAGGCGCTTAGTAAACAATAGACGTCACTTTATGAACGTCACGTACGTCGCAATTATCAGTATCGTCGCGTGCGCACAAAGGACGACATGAAAGCATCAGCTCGTGTGTGGTCTAGGCCTTCTGTGAAGCAACTAGGTACACTGAGGGAGCTGGAGTGGAGGATTTGTACCGAGTACAGTCACGAGCATCAGTGTGTATTCATCTGCGTTCGATTTAAGACCTTATTTTCAATGGCATTAAAACTTATGTATACATTTCATTGCTTGTGACTGCACGTGACTAGAAGTGTGGAGAATAGGCTCTAGTTTTGACGCACCTTTTGAAAGAACTCTCAAAAAGTAAGAGACAGAGTTGATTTTAGAAGGTAGTAGGTGGTTATTTCTTTATGAGCAGGAAGAGCGTAAATCTATCTACGACTTTCATGAAGGTATACATAGGTAAGTAAATTACAGGATTTATGGTAGCTCTAATGTACCTACCATATAATCTAGTGCCGGCACGCTGCTGGCTTCTAATTCTGTATCAGGCCAAAATGTAATAAATAAAATAAAAATTGATTATTTCTTTAACTTTTAAAAGTTAACAAAAATCTGAGGCTGGGGCAGGAGACCCCGCTCTTTTTTACTAGAAGTAATTAAATTTATGAATAAGATAAGTGTCTATATTAAACTAATACAATTTTCTGAAAAACTACAAATACTGTACAGTGTCCCAAAAATAACTAGGAGCGAGTTACAAAATAAAACACAAGTCCCAGTGAGTAAGAGTGAAAGATATATTTTGAACCTTAAGATTAACACTTATATGTGAGTTACAAGAACCAAATAAAATCGCGATTCAACTCGGCACAGCGACATCTATGGATGGACTTTGGAACTAATTTCCACATATGTTCTTACCTAAAATGTTTCAGTTAACATGAATTATTACAAGATTAAACATACCGCCCACCATGGACAACATGAGATGTCCATCAGTAGATAAATCACTATTGAAATAACATGATTTGATTGCATACAAATCTGAAAACCTACCAAAGACAATTAAAATTAGTTTTAACATCTTTGAAGTGTTCTTAAGCTACCATACCTACTTACTACTAGACATGTGCATAGAACAAACAATGCAAATACATAAACATAACCAGAGAGCATGAATTAAAAAGTGCAACAACACTTGTGTGAAAATCCTTACAAATATAATAAATAAAATAATTATAAACTATCGACAAAGTAACACTGTGATACACTTGGTACCACCAACTTTAAATAACAAAACTATGTTGACAAGGGATAACCTAAAACATCGGCAAATATGTAAGTACCTAACAGTTAATCAAGTTGCCACAGGTAAAACACATAGTTTCGTTACTGGTCTTTTAATAATTGAGCCTTTATATCGTAAGCTAACAACACGAGTAATTCCGTCTGCTCCTGGGTGTTTTTTAGTAATAATGCCATAAAGCCAACGGGCAGGTGAGAGATCATCCTCCTTCACTAATACCACTTCACCCTCGTTTGGTTCAGGTACTTGCGTCGACCATTTGTGACGCTGTAAAAATTGAGCTAAATATTCGTGAGACCATTTGCGCCAAAAGTCCTGAACCATTTTCTGTGAGTGCTGCTAGCGTCTAAGACTGCCTACGTTTGACGATTCGTAGTTAGAGTCTGGAGGAAGTATAAGTGGGCCACCTACTAGAAAATGACCAGGTGTGAGGGGGTAGGGATCATCTGAACTATCACTTATTTGTGAGATTGGTCTCGAATTGAGACATGCCTCAATTTGGGCCAATACAGTAGTAATCTCTTCAAAGGTAAGAGTGGTAGTTCCGATGACTCTCCGTAAATGGTGTTTTGTAGACCTCACACCAGCTTCCCAAAGACCGCCGAAATTCGGGGCCCGAGGAGGTATGAAGTGCCATTCCTTGCCATTTGTCGTGAGCCATTCGGCAATTATCCTGACGAAGGATTTTTCTTCCAAAAGCAGAGCGGACAACTCACGTGAAGCCCCGACAAAGTTAGTTCCATTGTCGCTCCACAAATCAGTACAGTGCCCGCGCCTAGCCACAAACCTCTTAAAAGCAGCGATAAACCCTTCCGACGTCAAGTCACTTACTGCCTCAAGATGTATGGCTCTAGTGGCCATGCATACAAACAAACAAATATAACTCTTAGTAGAGCGATGTCCGCGTCCTTTACTCGTTCTGACTGCAATAGGGCCGGCATAATCCACGCCACTTTGCTGAAACGGTCTGCCTGGGTTCACTCGAGATGACGGAAGTTGACCCATCAACTGATTAGTTGGTCTAGATGAATAGCGAATGCAAACCACACATTTATGGACATAAGCTTTGATGGCCCGCTTAGCGTTAACAATCCAATACTTGGAGCGGATGTAATTCAGCATCAACTGAGGGCCGCCATGAAGTGTCCGTTCATGAGCATCAGCAACAATCAAGTCTGTCAAGTGTGATTTATAAGGCATGATAATGGGATTCTTCGTATCACTTGAAAGTTGAGAGTTACTAAGTCTGCCGCCCACCCTGAGGATTTCTTTTGAATCGAGAAAGGGATTAAGACTAGGAATTGAGCTTTTAGGACTCATAGGAGATTGTTTAACGCAACATACCAATTCGTCTCTGAAATGTGCAGCTTGATTTTGCTTTACGATAATTAACGTAGTATCTTCTTGCTCCTTACGAGTAATCCATTTCCTAAATCCAATTTCTGATTGATTTTTAATTCTGGTAGTTGCCGCTGCGATTAACCTGCGACAGTATGAAAGGACTCTGACCAGCCGCCGCAGTGAGGAGAACCTTGAGCAAATCTCGTCCTCTTTTGTGCTTATATTAGTGCTACAAACTAGACTTTTTTTTATCTTTTCTTCTAAATTGGTTTCTTGGTTACAATTCTGTGGACTGTATTCGATAGGCTCATTTGTCAACCAAGAGGGACCTTTCTTCCACAAATCAATTTCTGTTGGTTTGCTAGGTTAAATTCCACGTGATGCACAATCTGCGGGGTTCTCAGAAGAGCGAACGTGTGACCATTGTTTTCGATCGAGGATTGTAAGAATCTGAAACTCTATTGGCAATAAATGTTTTCCACCTACTAGGATGGTTACTGAGCCAATACCACCTGCGAATCTGTCCAAGCATGCACATGATCTTTTGAAACTTCCAGCACCTCAGCCACCTCTAATAACAGCTTTGCCAATAGGACTGCGCCGCATAACTCTAGGCGGGGTATGGAGACAACCTTAATGGGAGAAACTTTGGTCTTTGACGTGACGAGACTGACGTTTACTGTGCCATTGCTGTCCACTACTCGCAGGTACACCACCGCTGCATAGGCATCCTTTGAGGCATCGCAAAACCCATGCAACTCTAAGCCATCATCGGTGCGGCTTGTACGTAACCATCGGGGGATAGTATACTTAGTCAAAGAAACAAGCTGAAACATCGCGATATGTAGCCCATTCCAATAATAAGTGATCTGGCAACTCTTGGTCCTATTCAAGCCCCGCCATCCACAATTTCTGAATAAAAATCTTAGCCTGAATTATGGATGGTGCAATCCATCTAAGGGGATCAAATAAACGGGAAATGTCAGACAAAACCTTTCGTTTCGTTACAGGAGAGCTCAGCTCAGGCAAGCGTATAGTATATTCAAACTCATCAGATGATTTGTTCCAGCTCAAACCTTCTTAACTTCAGCTCCATCTTTTTCTTTACCTATTTCTAGATTTTCCCCATTGTCCTTTTTATCCTCGCCCATTTGTTTTATCAGTTCCGTATTGTTCGTTGCCCACTTCTGTAATTCGAAACAGCCTCTTATCATGATTTCATTCATTTCATTGTATATTTAAAGACCTTCCTCTACAGTTTGACAGCCTGTCATAAGATCGTCCATATAAAAATCCTTTACGATGATTTCAGAAACCTTCGGAAAGAACTTGCCCTTATCGTTTGCGAGCTGGTGAAGGGTTCTGACAGCTAGGTAAGGTGCACTTGCCGTCCCAAATGTAACCCGCAACATCCTGTAGTGCTGAGTCCCAAATTCATCCTTCCATAAAACTCTTTGGTAGTCAGTATCCTCAGCGGCTACTTTTACCTGCCGATACATTTTGACTATATCAGCGATAAGTGCTACCGGATGTTTACGCCAACGCATGATGATGTGCCTCAAGTCAAGTTGTAGAGTTGGGCCGATCATGAGGTCATTATTTAATGAAATTCCGTTGGTACCTGGGCTAGATGCATTGAAGACAACTCTTACCTTTGAAGTGGTCTTATTGTCTCGAACAACGGCATGGTGAGGAAGATAAACGGCGTCCGACTTTGTCTTCTCTTCGGCTGTAACAGGCTCCATGTGATCGAGAGAAAGATATTCTTCCATAACACGTGCATACTCCCTCTCCAATTCAGGGGTTTTATGTAATCGTTTCTCCAAATATCCCAATCTTTTGGTTGCTATATCTAGAGTGTTGCCATACTTGCACTGTGGATCGGAGGAACGAAAGGGAAGCTTAACAATATATCGACCATCCTTATCTCGGGTAGTTGTTTTAACATACAAGGTTTCACATCGTTCCTCTTCTTCTGTAAACTGATTTTTGCTGACAATGCGTGATGGCTCAGACTCCAATTCCCAAAATTTCCTAAGTAATTCACTGTCGTCTATTTGAGTGTGCATGCTGATGATACGACTAGGAGAACATGACTGCGAGCTGCTTACAGATTCTGATTGAACCTGGCCAGATAGGATCCATCCAAGCTTTGCTTTTTGTGCTATTGGAGAGCCTGGAGAACCCTTGATAAGTCCCTCAACTAAAATCTGGCTGTAAATGTCAGCTCCCAAAAGTAGATCAATCTTATTGGGTATGTGGAATTTGGGATCGGCTAACTGAAACGTTATTAAACGTTGACACAGTTAAATATAAACTTTTCGTGCAGGAATTACTGATGTCAGTTTATTCAAAACGTGAGCTTTAACTAAAACATTGAAATTGGGATCATGAATTGATTGAAGCTTAAAACTAACCATTGCTTTAGACACAACGGGATCAATTTGATCGGCAACACCTGATACAACAACTTTACTCGAAACCCGCTTTAGACCTAATGACTGTACGGCGGATTCCGTGATGAACGAAGCCTAAAAGAGATCTTAACGTTAAATAAGCTCCGGATCGCGACTCTACCCTTACCAGGGCAGTCGCTAAAAGAACGTCACTATTAAGATTGACGTTGTAGGTTGTAACGTTATTTGCTTCGCTACTAAGTAACGAAGTTGAGGCTGCAACAACTTTACTCTTGTCGGCTGATGAACTCTCAACATTATTATCAGTCGACTTGGGACTACTGGCATGCAAAAGAGAATGGTGTTTCTTTTTACAAACACGGCACCTGGAAGATTGGCGGCAAGTAAAGACTGACTGACCAGAACACATACAATTGTAACAAAGACCATTGGATTGGACAAAACTACGTCGTGCGTCAACTTGTTCTTTTGAGAAATTTTTACAGTTGTACAATCTATGACTTTCCGAACAGAATGGGCATACAACTTCTGAAGCATGATGAACTGTAACGCTTTTACGAACGTTAGATTTTACTGGTCGGGTAGGCAAAAATTCCAGCGACCTGAACCTATGTTCTAAAAAGTGTTTAAATTTACCAATTGTAGTTTTGATAATTATTTTTTATTGCTAAATCGTCATTTAGGTCCTCGGTAAGCCAGTGGCCCAGGTATTTAAACTTATTCACCTTAGGTAGTGCAGTGCCAGCAAGCGTGACAGGAGGCATACAGTATGATTTAGTGCCAGCCTTAAAAATCATCACCTCACTCTTTTTTGTGTTATACCTGAGCCCATGAGCCTCCGCGTACCTTTCACAGATGCCTATAAGTTTTCTTAAGCCGTTGATTGAAGGGCTGAGCAGTACCATGTCGTCAGCATAGCTAATGTTATTAATGCTTTTTCCGTCTATTGAACACCCAACCAATGTTGGGTGTTCAATAGACGGAAAAAGCACTGCTTAGGTCCTCAATCAGTCCATTAACATACAGATTGAAAATAGAAGGAGAAGTAAGCCCCCCCTGTCTCACCCCACATTTCAACCTGTATGCCTTGGATAGTGAACCAGCCCATTTCACATAATTAGTCTGTCCTTCGTACCAACATTTAAAAATTGAGACTAGCTTTTCAGGCAGTTTAGTCTCCGTCCGCATTTTATGCCACAGTACACCATAGGACGCAAGATCGAATGCTTTTGACATATCTAGAAAGCAGGCGAATACAGGTGTTTTTCTAGTTGTGTAGTATTGTACAGGTGTTTTTCTAGTTGTGTAGTATTGTTGTTCGGTTTGCTTGAGACAGGATGGCTGACTCTGTGGATAGTCCTGGCCTAAAGCCGAACTGCGCATCGTGTAAATTAAGATGTTTTCTAAGCTGTGAGTCAAGCAAACCGTCCAAAACCTTCGCAGCCGTGGTAGCCAACGATATTGGTCTATAATTATTGTTGTCCGAGTTATCCCCATTCTTATTCTTTACAATTGGTACAACAATAGTTTTCATGAGTTCCTCAGGGAGGTATGAGTGAGCAATGCAGAGGTTAAATAGCATGGATATCACCCTAGGAAGATGAACACCAACATTTTTAAAGTGCTTGACACTGAGGGCATCATGTCCTGGTGACTTACCCCGTGACATTTTTCTAAGCGTTAGCGCAACATCTTTCGCAGTGAAAATAATAATGTTAGTTTCATTGGAGACCTCATTTGGAGGCACCTGAAAGTGCTGTCTGAAGACATTAGCAATTTGAACTGGTTCACTTACTCCGTCCACACTAACAGTGACACCAGGCTTTGGGTTAAGTTTATTTGTAAGTTTCCAGAACTGAGAAAAAATCTTACCCTCATGATGTTGAGCTAATTGATTCATTTTAATTTGTTGGGTATTATTTTGACACCATTTTAATTTACATTTAAATATTTTTCGGGATTCTTGCATTCTATTAAATATTGGACCTGATGGCTTTCCATATAAAACCCACATTTGAAAACAAAGCCTAGCCTCACTGTGTGCACTTTTCACATATTTATAAACTTAATAAATTACAATAAACTTAATAAATTACAAGTATTAATACTTATTAATAACCAATTCAAAGGTATAAATTAATTTATAAACAGTTTGTTATTGTTAGACAGTAAGGAGCAATAGAGTCTATTCTAATCTAACACGTTTCAAGTCCGTTGAACATGAAGAAGAAGTCCGCCACAAAACACAGAATTTTAATGTCCGGAGATGCAATATTTTTCTAAGTGTTTAGATAATTTAACACTTTTGAAAATTGGGCATAGGTTCCCCGTATGTTCACTTTTTCACTGATTATTCTGTCTAAATTAATAAGTTAAAATTTTACAAGTGTCTGACAGCTTTACTTTTCTAAGTCCGAAAACTGTGACTTTAACTCATAATGTTTTGATCACTGACTCACGACATATATGTAGTTCCGTTTGACAACGGTTGCTGCTAGCACCACCCGAAGTCTCGTCCTCTGGATGTGACTCCGCTTTTACCGCTCCCTGGTGAAAACTTCTGACTTCACTGCTTTTAGCGCCCGCTGGTGGTTGAATCCGTCACAATTGCTTTGAGCGCCCCTTGGCGCAATCCAAACGTTGAGTAGTGCACACCATAAGCGACAATCCGCCACTTTGCCGGTGTACCAATTTGGGCAGTTGTACAATCTCCCAAGTAACCTTCCGGCACGTAAGGACCACACTAATATACAGTGTCCCAAAAAAAACTAGGAGCGAGTTACAAAATAAAACACAAGTCCCAGTTAGTAAGAGTGAAATATATATTAAGAACCTTATGATCAACACTTATATGTGAGTTAAAAGAACCAAATAAAATCGCGATTCAACTCGGCACAGCGACATCTATGGATGGACTTTGGAACTAATTTCCACATATGTTCTTACCTAAGATGTTTCAGTTAACATGAATTATTACAAGATTAAACAAATACTATTTATATAGTGCAAGTCTCACTATGTTCGTGTGTGTGTGTGTGCTTGTGTAAGCGTGTATATGTATACTATAAGTAAGTTATAATTATATATATTTTAGATTTTCCTTAAGACGCCTTGGAAAGCACGTTAAACCGTTGCTCCTCCGCCTGATCTGTTTCCCGTTCATGTCGGATATCTCTCTCACCGAACTATAAGAGTGAAGGAACCGAGAGTGCATCTGTGCGTCGCACACACGCTGGTTTACTATAATATTTCCTGCGTACTGCGTTGGGCCTTGATTGACCGTATAGTCGTAATTTGGTAGGGCAATAGGTATTATTGCTTGTGTCAAAAAAAGTAAATTTAATATACTGCTTCATCATTTTCCTCGTGAAAAGTATGACTATCATAATCCTTATAATTTATTTTCTGACAATTAGGTAAGAACATTTTAGAATGGTGGAAATTGAGTAAATAAGTAAAAATAGTAGCAATATAGGAAGTTGTATTTATTATTGCTTCTCAGTACTTTGTATGGCGGATAGTAGAGATAAATTCTTGCAGCCGTACAGCCTTAACACTCAAACTGAATATAGATAGAGAGGCATAAATACTTTAACATACAACCATTGCAATTTGCATCTGAATTATTACGAAATATGTATGATACCTACTAATAATTGGTCTTTTGAAATACTTATTTTTGACACAGATTCTTGTAAAATAAAAATAAAATACGAGGGTCAAACTGAAAGTTCTTAGAAAATCAAAAACTGATTACATTAGCCAGTTATTAGTTTTATTATATCTTTTCAAAATATTGTCCATTGACGTCAATACACCGCTGCATGCGATGGAACCACTGGGAAAAGCACTTTGCCCACTCGTCCTTAGGGGTCTCTTCAATGGCATCGCGATACGCAGCCACCGCTTCTTCAGCATTCATAAATCGCTTTCTTTTAAGTTTTTCTTTAATTTTTGGAAATAAATAAAAATCACAAGGCGCGAGGTCGGGGCTATACGGCGGGTGACCCAGTAATTCAACGTTTGATGTCGCCAAATAGTCGATCGTTCGCTTGGCGGTGTGCGACGAGGCGTTGTCGTGGTGAAGGAGGATCCTACTGCGAGGTCGTTTCTCTCGAACTTTTTCCAAGACAAGTGGCAAACAATTGGTAGTGTACCATTCTGCAGAAACTGTTTTTTGATCCTCTAACACAATTGTTGCGAAATGACCTATCCTTCCAAAGAACGAGGCCACCATTTTTTTTCCCGCACTTCGATCTCTCTTCACTTTAGTTGGCAACTCCTCGAAAGGAAACACCCACTGAGCAGATTGTCTTTTGGTTTCAGGATCATAACAGTAAATCCAGCTTTCGTCACCTGTTAGTATGTCGAACACAGCATTTGAGTCACCTCCGTTAAATCTTTCAATCATTTTACGGCACCAATCCACACGATGGAGTTTTTGAGCCTTAGTCAAATTATGAGGTATCCACCGGGCGCAAAGCTTCCTGACCGCTAAATGTTCGTGGAGGATTTTGTGCACTTGACTCATACCGATGCCTAAGCTTGTCCGAATCTGCTGATAGGTCACTCTTTTGTCAGTCTCTATCATACGCCGCACAACACAGATGTTATTTTCAGTCGTCGCCGTAGAAGGCCGTCCCTCACGTACATCATCAGTGAGATTAGTGCGACCACGTTTAAACTCATTAAACCAGTTGTAAACAGTCGCACGAGATGGGGCTTCATCGTGAAAGGCCAATCGTAGTCTATCATAACTTTCTTGTTGACTTAAATGACATCGAAAGTCATAAAAAATCATTGCACGAAAATTTTCTCGTGTTAAATTCATTTTGACGTGACACAGACAATTTTTAAATTTGCCGCCAAGTCGTAAAACAAATGACAAATGAATGAAATATATACTCAGTAATATTGGCAAAGAGTTCTATTTTCAAATTTTAGAATATTTTTTTTATTATATTGTTTATAAGTGGCCAGTTCTAAGAACTTTCAGTTTGACCCTCGTATTAAGTTTTTTCTGCTTACGTACAAAATCGGTTCCTGTTGTCCTCAAAACTGTATGTGATTTTATATTAAATAATACTGGCATGTGATTTGTATTAAATAATACTTGTATGTGATTTGTATTAAATAGTAGGTACACTTTTACAATATGTAGCTTGTAAATACATATTCTTACTGTCTAACTGCTGGTGATCAAGTCTCGTTTACCATCCTAATGTGTCTAGAAATATGTTAAAGTAGGTACTACTACGTGATCGAGCTAACTTAACGAATGTCAAACGACTTAAGAGTTACGACGACAAATACAACTAAAATACCGAAGGCAATTATAAAGCAATGATGTTACAATGTCGATGAAATGCCTATGTTTATTTGAACACCATTGCTTTTCATTTCCATCGGTGGTGGATGGCTGATTGTTGATGTAATACTATGTACTACTGCTATTGTAACTGAAGTGGAACAATAAACGTTATTTATTTATTTATTTATCGGTATAATTTAGTTGTATTCGTCGTCGTTAGTCGTTTGACATTCGTCTAGTTGGCTTGGTCGGGTATTAAGACCCCGTTCCCACTACGCTGGATCTGCGTGATCTGACGTAGTGGAAACACGGCTTAAATCAATACGTTTGTAGATATTTTCTATGTAATATTAAAACTACAGACAGTCTGCATAAGTTTACTTAGCCTATCCTACTTTCACCCCCCTCAGCCGAGCTAAAAATTTCGTTAACCCCTCGCCTGCCGGTGCGCATATTAAGGCAACATTCTTCGCCGTGGGTGTTGCAAAACACGCATCTCCTATTTAGCATTCATCGCGCCGAACAAGGCCGGTGGTCTCATTGTCATTCTGTCCACAGGGCCGCATACTACAGCAATTATAAATTAACCCACGACGATTTAAAAACGCTGCAATGGTCCGTAATGGCCACACGAGCAGTTCTGGGTTAATGTCGATCGTAATAATTCAATGGATGACGCGAATCCCCGTTTTTTGAGTTATTTTAAATGGAAAACGATTTGCGCATTTTTGTATCGACACGCGCGGAATGTGGAATTGATTCTCGTATTTATTTTATTGAGTTATTTTTTATTAACATGCTTCTCTTTTTGTAGAGCAAAGGTTTTAACTTTCGGACGTTCGTCGCAAATGAAAATTACAGAGTAATTTTAACAACTGCAGTCAATTAAACGGATCGTCAATTGCCAGCTCAGGCCCTCAGGCGCTGACGGTTATGCTCAACGAGTAATCAATAATTTTATGATTTTCCTTATTTGTATTCAATTTTTTTATATATTGTAAACTGCATCCACAGGCTCTTTGGTCCGTGCCTTTTTTGTTTAAATTATTTGTATGTTTATTTAATTATAATATTGCTCCTCGTTGAAGCGCAATATCCAACTGGTTTCGAGGGGTTAATATTTTAACTCAATGTCTTACTTTATTTGTTTTAATTAATTGGCACAAATTGTGAACTGATATCAATATTTTTAACCCCCCGCATTACATTGCACACTATCCAATGTGTTGGAAGATAAGAAAAAGTGTGAGGCTAGTTTCAATCCAGTTTATTCGTAGATCTATCACAGTCGCCCACCATAGCAGGAGCTTAGTTTGTCGTCAAGCTATCCACATAAGAAGAAAACCTCTTACAACAAACAAACATCGGTAGTTTGTTTACTTAAAGCGATTTGTATTTTCTTTCGTTATCTATGCCGTAGAACTCAATCACCGACTACCCACCTACAAGGCGGGTCCGGCAGTAAAAATTCTCGTAACGTCAGCGCGACTCCGATTATTGGGCCCGACAGATCCGGCCGGAATGGAAACGGTTCGATTATGCACATAGACGAGAAAGATCAGCCAAGAAATTCCGTGCAACAGGCAAGTCGTCAGCGCTTTTTATAAATAAGCAAACATTTGACCGTAATCTCACCTGATGTTATTTCGGCCGAGGATGGATATGGATAAGTAACAGCCTATTCACGCTTTTCTTTCTTAATATTGTGAATTTGCGAATGGCGGAAGCGCACACAGAATTTGTTTGGGCAAGTAGCCACTCTTGCCCACCTTGTAGTCAAAAAGTCCCTGAACTCGGGGACGTTTTTGATTTAACTCCAAGTGGTATCGACAGATATAATTTATTAAACAAAATCTAATAATTATGAATTTCAGTGCAGGCAATTAATAGATACCTACTGAAAACTTGTATCTATAATATGCCCAACTGGATAAAGTTCACAGCTAAAATCATAATCTAGATATTTTTTTTAAATATTATACTACGAGTGCCAACCTACTGCACCGCTATGAATGTGGCAACTAACAATTGCCAAAACTTGAAACCTTTATTTTAACGTCTTTGTACCTACCAAAGTTGTTAAGAGCCAAGTCGATGATTCATTAACCAAATAAGATCGAAGAGTCGTCTCGTACACTTTTTAGTTATGTTTTTTATATCATTGTACTTTAGGACTCTAGCTAGTATCTTTAAATTGTTAAGCTAGTGTTCTCGCTCGATTTCAATTCACCTACAAACATTTTCAGTTCAGTTAAAGTAAAAAAAAATATATACTGGCCTGGCTTTTCTCCACCGCCTTTGTTTATAGGGATGTGTAACCGTTCAAATACTCGCGTGTAATCCCTTTTATTGAGACGTGGGGACGGGCTGACCTGCGGTTGGAAAGTTTAACGCTTGTACTAAAACTGTTGGGTATCCCACCACATCAGATGACAATAGTTTTATTGGCACTTCAACTTAGTTTGTAAGGGTTATTGATCTGCCTTGTTGAGTCACAATAATGGAGTATCAAACGAAACTACGTTAATACAGTATAGGCTTTATAAATTTAAAAAAAATTGTCTTTACTTATCGAAAATTCTAAATAGGTTGGTAAATCTTATTGAACTTGACTAGTGAATACACAAGAAGGGTAAAGGGCTTTTAATAGACATCTTACTTATATATTTTTTACTTATCACTTTGATGTTTGGTGTAGAAGTCGCAATTAATTTACAGATCAGAAAGCAAATCACTCCATTCAAATTGCTAAGTCAGCCGTGTGTATTTATTACACGATATGATCACGACTAGCGATGGGCGATTGTTCGAAAAAACAAATAATTGAATGAATCGATAATTGACCAATCGAGCTATCAAATGTCGATTTAGTAATTCGTAAAAAAAAATCGAATAATAATCAACAATCGAATGATAATCTATACTGGGCCCTTCGATGCATTCGATCGAATTGCCGCGACTGTGCGCACAGGACAGGCAGCGACCGAATGATTAATCGACGCGACGAATAACGTTTCATTCGTTAGTAGTTAGTAGTACGGCCTGCGCACCACGCGCTCCGGTATTGCTTGCCCCATAATCGAAGAATAATCGAATGACTGGGGTTGCTTATCGAATACATTCGATTACAGAGACCATTCGAATAATTCGATTAATGTAGTAATAATCGCCCATCGCTAATCACGACCCTTAGTCTTACGAGCTCTAGCTACGAGTTAACTGGAAACTAACTAAAAGAAACGAGTAAAACTGGATTAAAATAATTGCTCTAAAGATATAATGAACACGTAACCCTATCGATTTTAGATAGCAAACTGAGGCACTCTATCCAGCGTTATCAGCTAACTAATGGCTAGCAAGCACCTGTCCACTTGTCGCTTGTAAAAGTAATTCTAGGTCAGATATTGATCAGCAAGATAACATTTAATTGAGGATTTCAGTCATTCGACACTTTGACGAAAGTTTCGCCACAGTTAAAGTTGTACTGGTGTGTCAAGTGAGGTTGATCATTACGTCAGAACACGTTATAGATCTTTCAATTGAAATAAATTGTTTTGAATATTGATTGAGGAAGACAGCCCCGCGGTAGACCCAGAAGGCTGTTGCGTAACGACCAGGGCCCTATTTTACCGAACGTGACAGGTGCCAAAATTGTCACAAAAGTTATCAAATCATTTTTTAAGATATTTCGTTTATACAATGGTTTTACTTATTCTATATTTTTTCCTTAAAACGCAAAGTTACTGGACCCTGGACGCGTGAAGAAAAGACTGAAACAGTGGACCAACATCGTGGAGAGTGGAAAAAGGGTGGGCATGCCTTTGCCCTGCGGCGGAGGGACATACTACTAATAATAATTAATTAATTACTGCCTCGTTGGTCTAGTGGTCAGCACGCTGGGTACTGTCCACGAGGTCCCCGATTCGAATCCCTGGTCGAGCCGAAAAGTGTTGAGTTTTCCTGTTTTAAAATAACTCAGACACAGCTCCGGAGTCAGGAAGATGGTGGTGTTTAACACGCCGTTGGTCCTGCGCCTGATCTCTTTACGGTCATGTCGGACTGCCGTCTCACCGAATTATGAGAGTGCACTATAATACACTTGTGCACTATAATATCTCCTGCGCAGTTGGCTAATCTCTGTTGACATTGACCACTGTAGTCGAAATTCGGCTAGGGGGCCATTATAATAATTATTTAATTTTGAGGTATAAGTTGATGTGATGCTGCTTGTACCTAACTTCATACAACATTATTCCTGTGAGTTTTGATCCATCTAATCTTCAGGTAATCACATCAGGTCACAAAAGGAGGCCCTATGAAAGTAGACCGAGTGAATCGTACCATTTCATTCATTGAGTGAATGATTTCAATTTTAGTCAGGCTTTTGCAAATGGCCTTAATGAAGTTGTCATACCATACTGATTATTTACGCCAAGGATTTGAGGTGACTCGATATTTACCTCGTGAAAGATCCTTGTCAACGAAGATCTTCACTTAATTAACAGTAAACCCAAAGAAATAACTCTTGTACTTTATCGTGACGCAACTAGCTACTTTTTCCAATAAAGATACTTATCTCCTCTCACAATCGTAAACTACTCGACTTAACTATATCTAGAACAGATAGAAATCTTTACTGCCGCGTTCAGTAATCATTACACATTACACACTATAAAATATCTAGTGATTATTTCGAAGAACCATTAAACGTGATCTGTTTTTAAGTGCAGTTGGTACTGGTATAAAGGTCTACTTAGACTGGCGACAATTATACCGCGTTAAGAAGTTTGCACATTTGTATGACCGGTTTTTACGGGACATTAACGTCATAGAATAAGTGGGGTAGATAGTTTATGTTATAGCATTAGTTAGTACCTACTCACTTGTATAATTTAAAGCTCTGGGTCGCTGCTTACCAGTATCAGACACACTTTAACAATAGTTCATCAATTCGAAATCCATACTCAATAAATTATAAACCACCGGTAAAAATACCTCTGAATTTAGCACTATTTGCATACCAATATTATTTTCATTGCCCAAAATATGCATCAATTCAAGAACCGACGTGACCATCGACGAGCACTATCAACACAATATAAAAAACTGGATACAGGGAGCTATCAGTTGTCTCAACTGTCTACCCGATAACTAAAATAAGACACGATGTCACATTTAGATGACTTTAGAAGCGCGACTGTAGCGTTCCAGACGCGCTACAGTAGAGCTACTAATATTTTAATGCAATATGAAAGTGTGTGTGTGTGCGCTCTTATTTGAAAGTGCTGTAATGAAATGTAAGACTTTTCTAGAAAAAGGTAAGGATTTTCCAGAAAATGTAAAAAAAAACCCATATCAGGTTCAAATAATGTTATTTGAACCTGATATGGGTTTTTTTAAACATCATCTGGAAACTATGTTATAGCATTACTAGCATAATATATAGCATAACGACATAACTATGTTGAGAGAATGTAAACAATTCATAAATTACCTATTTGGTAAAATAAAATCATTTATCTTCTTTAAACTAAAATTAAGAAAACAAACTAATAGAACGCACGATCTAAAATTGAACGACCAAATTTGCAAACGCAGCGTAGGTAGGTAAATATTCAATTTTGTTATAAAACTGAACTTCTGCACTTATTTAATTTGTCCTGATTGGCACCCGACAACGTATTTACCGACAACGATCAATTCATATTAGCATAATAAGAGGATTATTATTTAATCATACAGACATGGCTTTTTATGAGAAAATTGACAAGCTCCCAGTATTAAGGAACTGGTTCATTCTCAGTGATCTGTAACTGACAGGTAATTTTACATCAGGTAGGTATTTTCAATGAAAATGATTGAGAACAGCCGGGAGAAAATGGTGGGACACCTCATGCCTCATGGGTCATGAGTGACACGCTTGAAAAAACAATACTCGAAGGTGAAATAGAAGTACGAAGAGGATGATCAGAAAGATCATACTTAAACATAACAGTTAAAGAAAAAGCTGGTGGTCTGGTCATGATATGACGTACAGGCAGTTGAAGGTGCTGGCAGAATCCAATTCATCATATCAGCCTATTGCTGAACATCAGCCTCTCTAAGACTGCGCCAACTTTCAAAGTCTCCGTTTCTCGCATCCAGCCACCACCGCCCCCCTTCTCAGGTCATCGGTCCACCTAGCAGGGGGGCGTCCTATACTACATTTCCCGAGACGTGGTGTCCATTCAAATAGATAATTGAGTCCAAAAAGGTGTGGAAATTGCTGTACCGACGGTAGAAAAATTAATTTAAGGTTCAATAAAATGGTTGCTTAGTGGCGAAATTTTTACAGTTTGAGTATGTACCAAACGTCAAAATTGTTCAAATTTTGACGTTGCAATTACCCACACTTTAGACGTTGCAATTAGGCACAGCGTTGTAATTACGCAACTTTTTGACGGTCCTTCTCAGAGCTTGGGTTCGTACCCAACCCTTGACAGTGTTTTAGGGTACGAGCTCTAAGGCAAGGTCCGGCCTGTTTTTCGGCCTGACTTGCGCGATTGTGTGCACGTGCCCTTACCCGCACTTGCGTGTCGGGCCACTTACACAATGATCGGCTTGTACCTTTGCTATCTGCCAGGTTATGTGTTTAGCACTTTATGTGTCGGGCGAAGACTTTATCGTGGCGATTTATTGAGTGCAATTAACAGCAGCTACACGTTAATGACACAATAGAAGTTAGTATAAACAGTAGGATCACTCATCTCTGAAATACAGGCCCCAAGCCCAGATGCTTGTCTCTCTCAATCTATTGTTCCAATTTAAAATTGTTACTGTCCTGTATTATGTAAGTTAGATTGATGTAAAAGAAATAAAGATATTTACTATCCATACTATATGTCGTTCGGTACCTACTCTTCAAACAAAAATTTTAAATTCAGTACCTAGATAGGTGAAAGATGTATGAAGGTGACAGACTTTTTTTTCAGCAAGATCGCACAAACTTAGGCGTGTAGTGACGACTAAAGTAAGTTTAGGTCCAAATTATTGTCTACAAACCCTATCTTGTACATTTGTCATAGGAGATGACAAAAGTAAGTTTACGTATCGTAAAAGTATCGTCTGCATTTTTGTAAAAATAAACCCTATCTTGTAAATACTTTCTTGTTTTGTAATTAACATACGTCTTATTTTATTTTATGTACCGAATTACCCTTCGGCTTTTCCTACCATATCGGCGGAGGTGCTATTGGCGCAGTGGCGGCAGCGGTTCGGTAGTGATACCAAAAATTAAGCAACCCACAGCGCGGTCGTGATTAGATGGGTGACCATTCCGACCATTTAAGTGACGTCCATGACAAGCATCTCTGTGCTTCGGAAGGCACGTTAAGCAGTTGGTCCCGGCTAATATCTGTGGTATTAGTTGTTAAGCTTAGAGACCCTAGGGCGGCTTTATAACTTCTGACAGTAAGGTGTGTCACTTGCCTTACATATACCCCTCCACCAATCCGCATTGTTCATAGTCCGCGCTCCTCATAGTTGAGGTGAGGCCTTTTCCCAGCAGCGGGATCTAATAGGTCAGCCTACACATTTTCTTAATTTCCTATCATAAAACTAAGAGTGTACCTTCTGTATGTCGCTATACTGTGACATAAATGTTGACAACACGATATAAACGCGCATTTCAATGCGAGTTAAAGATACGTAGCGGAGTTATTGGCAACCACAAGTGTTATTTAGATGTCATTGTGTTTCGCGAGCACCATTAGCGATAAGACCGCCTAAATTGCTCCTTAATAAATGTGTTTTATGTTCCTCTTTTCGCTTTTGTCGTAATGAAAAAATAATTTTATTTGCATTAAAGTTCTATAAAAGTGAAGGAGAATTGCACGTTAAAATGTTACGTTTATTTCAGTTTTTTTTAATAATAGGCAGATATTTGGCCTCAATCATCTCACCTGATGGTAAGCTACGATGCGATTATGTGGTCATGCCTAACTACTGACAGCCTATTCAGTGTTCTCTTGAAAGGTTCCAAATCATAGTGTTTAGGGAAAAAATGATTATACAGTATGTCCAGGATTGGATTAGCTATAATTTATGGGGTATTACCTAGTTCATCAAATGTTATCGACAAAAACCCTCATGTTGGGTTCTAACTCCCCCCCCCCCCTTCTTGTATTAATTATTTTAAAAAATCTGGAGGTCCTAAAAGTTATGAAAATGTCTTATTTAAAAGGTAACGCTATAGCCTATCAAGTAAAATAAAGATCAATTCTAAATTAATAACCGACATAGAGGAAAAAATATTAAATATTGCTTTATTTATTATTTATTTATTTCATTAAAACTCAATTTTACGGATTACTTCGCGATTTATTTACATTTTATTTAAAACCTGACGTTTCGAACACTTTACAGCGTTCGTGGTCACAGGGAGACTAAGGTATTATTTGTCAATTACAAAGTTTTGAAAAATTAAACTACCGTCACTCATTTATATTAATTTACGTTCCTATTTACGCATACGCATACGCATTTATTTATTTATTACAAAACTAAACCCAAAAATGCAATTTTTCGAAATTAAAAAAAAACATTAGGATTTTGTTTCTAAAATTTGATACATAATAGGCCCTTCTTAAATTATCGCTACTCGAAACCCAGACACCCTTTATGGGTAGTAATAGAAAAGAAATAACAGAAATCCTACTTCTAACTTGTTTCCAGAATCTTGATAGAATTCAAATATCGTTAAGTTATCTCCTATGTAGTTTATGATAGAATAAGCACATTATATACAATGGAGACCACGTCTCGAAAAACGTAGTGTTGGACGCCCCCCTGCTAGGTGGACCGATGACCTGAGGAAGGTGGCCGGTGGTGGCTGGATGCGAAAAGCGGAGGACCGTGAAAGTCGACGCAGTCTTGGAGAGGCCTATGTCCAGCAGTGGACTGCAATAGGCTGATATGAATATGAATACAATGGGCGGGCCTAACTTAATTAGTTTGAAATTTAGGGCCCTGTTGGAGTATGTTACTTTAGACAACGAACCATTGCGTATTATGCAGTGGCCAGCACACCAGAACACCCAGTTCCGTTGCAAAATCGCCCCTAACACATCTGAATAAGATTACACTGTGCTAGCTTGTTGTGCCGTGCGCTTTCAAACCCTACAACAACATCACGCATCGTCCCAAATTTTCCTCATATATTAATATAAATTTAGGAGCGGGTGGTCGTGCATCTGTTTGTCTGTCTGTCGCGCCGTGGACTCGTAAACAGTTGTAAATTAACGTTTTAAAAGGCAATAAAATAAATTAAGGCGCCGTGTAGGAATTGACGTATTTATTCGTGCCGTAAAGCGACGCGTTAGCTGGCTTCTGGATGCTCATCCGTGTTGCCACACGGGGCGGTATTTTGAACAACACGCAACTAAAGGTTTAAGCGTATTTTTTGCGTTATTACCAGAGATCGGAGTAGGTAAATTGATTTGAGGTCACTGACCGCAAACATTGATAAGGCTCCGGTATTCCGGAATCTAAAATTAAACTTCAATGGTATTCTAGTCGTAAAAAAAAGAACTAAGTTGTCTCAAGTGACAAAGTAAGTAATTTCAGGTGACATAAAATGAGTAAGATATTATAATATAAACCGGAATTTTGCGTTATGGCTTCTTAAAAAAAAGGCATATCCATATTATTGCAGCACTACCGAAGTACATTAAATCAATCTACCTACTCTGATCACTTATTACACTCGTCTATGTTTATTAGAAGTCGATAGTGTAATAAATAACTATCTGCGTCAAACAATCAGAAGTACCAGGGACTAAAAAATATTAGTAAATCATGAAACAATGCGATTTACACAAAAAAAAAATACAAAGTAGGCAGTTTTATCGCGAAGAGCGATCTCTTCCAGAAAACCTGAAGTAAAGCAAACAGAGTTTTATTGATTTTTTTCAAATATCAATATTGTTGGCTTTCGTTATTTCATAAGATTGTCTTTTCACCTTGTCAATTTTAACTTTGACCAGTGTGCTGACTGTCGGTTCTTCGATAACAGTTTTCTTCAAAGCTAAAAGTCACCCAGTGTGTTCCCACAGATCGTAACTCGATCCCAAATCAAGATTGTAGTTCATAAAAGTGTAGTAAATGCGTTTTTTTTACGGCGCGATCGCGTCGTTACTCTTGTGCTGCACCCTAGCTCGGGTTGCACTCTCCTTGATGTGTTGGATCGTGATGACGATAACCCGTGGCTTCTTTTAAGACTTGAGAAAAAAAAAAGGAAAGTATCACAGGTGAAAAGGGATTTTATCTACCTATTACTACCACACATGTCTACGGACTGAAATTTTGTCCGTGCCACTACACGATAATGTGTTATTTTTTTGATGTCAGGACAATGCAGGGACAGTCAAAGATTATGTGGGGCTCCAGTCCAACACAAACGAAAGGCCTGCCTACCCTCTGAAACCTGATGGCGTTCTTCGGTGCCAATAGTGCACACCTGCACACGTGAGGACCTGGACAACGCTACTGATAATGCTTTGTCAGTCACTGAGTATTGGTCTTCAAAAATTTAACGCCGGTGTCGAAAGAAACAAAAAGAAGAAGAATAGGGAGACAAGGACTGAGCGGCATTATGCCCTAGGCTAACACCCTGCTGAGCATTCGTCCGCAGTCCTGATCTCCGGCTGAGGCTCGCTTTTACAGCGAGCGTCACAACAACAACAACAACAAATGTCTCTCTGACACTCTATGATCTGAAAACGATATTAATATAAAGAAAAATAGAGGAATTGGAAATCTTAAAAAGTGATTCATAGGCATCCTCGGAGATTGGAGATAATTATTTGAATCTACAACGACTTATGAATGTGGTTGACATCAGATAGACGCTGAATGCTCATTTTATTACATATGAATTTTATTCTGTTTTAGGTCTAAATTGCAAGGAAATTATGTTTGTGTTTATATATTGCACTTAGATTTTTAGGGTTAGATATTAGATGCGTTTGTTAAAACAACAACATACATATACAACATTGGTTGAAACAAATTAATATTTATTTCTTAAGCATTTTAGCCACCCGTGTGGTTTTATTCCCAGGCAGTTCCCATGTGCACCTAGTCTTCACTTTCCCAGCAATGTAAAGGACGATTCACACCGTGCGCGCCGCGTCGACGCCTCGCCTGTCGCGTCCGCGCCGTATAATTTTCACATTCAATCAAACGTGAAACCCACTTCTTGCTACCGGAGCCGTATGTATAGTGCAATCGTGGTTTCGATGATGATGAAATTTAATAAAAACGGTAATTTAAAAAACTAAAAAACCCGACTGCGTTAATGTGTAATTGGAAATTAAAAAACCCTAAAACAAGAAACAGGTCATACCCGGGTTACATTGGTACCCATATTAAAAAAAATGTTGCAGTCGGGACCTATTCTACAAATGGAGGCTTTGTGAATTTAGAGCACATATCTACCTCTATATTACATTGCAGATTACTCCAATCTACTGACGAGACGGCTGACTTTCTAACATGGGTCCCGACTGCTACAATTTTTTAATATGGGTACCAATCTAACCCGGGTATGACCTGTTTCTTGTTTTAGGGTTTTTTAATTTCCAATTACACATTAACGCAGTCGGGTTTTTTAGTTTTTTAAATTACTGTTTTTATTTTATTATTTTTAATTTTATTATTCAAAACTAAACACCAGACTGCAAAAAGTATTATATTTTTAAAATGGTCTCTTTATTGGCTTTCATTTGATACCCATATTGCTTTGCTAAGGAAAAATCAATCCCCCCTCCCCCCTTTATTTACGTTTGCGGGGCCATTTTAAAAATGTATATAGCCTATGTCACTCTCACAATTTTGACAAATTCAACAATACCTCATATGTCAAAAACTGTTGAGCCGTTTAGGCTGTAGGGCGTGCCAAACAATTATACATACATACATACTCTCGAAAAACATAACCCTCCTTCCGCAGTCGGGTAAAAAGGTGGGAAACATTGTTTTAACGTTGACAGAGGTACAATTAAAAAAAACTCTAATATGTAGCACATTTATAGAGCCCTCTATTGACTTACTTAACCTAAAAATTACAGTTACGTCTTAAATTTGTAATGCAAACGGTACTCTCTCTCTCATTATCAAGTTGGCAATGATATCGAGATTTGAGTGAAATAAAACATGGAGATAGACGCACAGAGTGAGTTTATAAATACGGCGTTAAACAGAAGATTAGGATGCGCGCGCGCAGCCGCGGCATCGCATTTATTTCTTTATTCGCCGCGGCCAATAAGGCCCACATTCAAATAGTTCATTAGCCGGACCAATGACAGATTCAGCCCTTTATATGCTAAGCCCGTGTGTGCTTTATGCGAGTAGCTGTGATGAAAACCTTCGAGAATACGGCGGAGAAGGTTGGCAAGCTGGGAATAGGGAATAATAATAGGGAAAAGAATAGGAAAGTTTAATTTTGTTTCATTGATGGGGTATCAAGAAAACCAAGTCAATATAAGTGATGTAATGTATAACACATACCACATTGTATAACTAATTGGTCTAGTGGTCATCTCGCTGTCTTTCGCCTAAAAGGTCTCAGTCTCAGGTGAATCCCGGGTTGGGCCGAAATAGATTACTGGGCTGTCCCGCGACTCACCTGAGACCGAGACCGATCCAGACAGAAAGGATTCATTTTTTGATGTTGGGTTATTCTGTTTTGAAATAATTAAAAGCCCTGCCGTCAGGAATTTGATTGTTAACACCCCCGTGCCTCGGAAAGCACATTTTCTGACCATGATATTTCCCCGGTCATGTGGGACTGCCGCCTCACCGAACGAAGTGAGTGAAGGATCAGGGAGTGCATCTGTGTATTGTGCACACACCTGTACACTAAAATAATATCTCATGCGTACCTGGTTGAACTCTGTTGGGATTGGCTGGTGATTGGCGGCTGAATCGATATTGGGTGAGACAATATTATTATTATTATGTAATAACCCCAAAAGTAAGATGGAGTTCTGTGCTTTTTTGTTCCCTATCCCACCCAGCACCGTGTATCGAAAACAAACTGCAAATCACATCGTGACGCGCCTGCGCCTACTACGTTACGGAGAATGGAAAATTGTTATACAACCTGCAAGGCTCCTTTGTACTGGTCATGATTGATTCGCTACATCGCTCGCATAAACTATGACTTATTATACCAGCATGATTTATGGGAAGCAGGAGTTATTTGGGTAAATGTGTTTTGGAAGTAGCCGCTATTGGGGCTAAGTAATTCGAGCCGTTTTTCAGCAGTCGGAGAATATAAATCACCAAGTTAAAGAAAAGACATTGAGTCGCGTGTATTTTCTAAAAACCGGCCAAGTGTGAGACAGACTCGCGCTCGAAGGATTCCGTACCACTATCTATACAACATTGGACACTATATCATGTCTTAAAAACACCTCTAATAGTAGAGCCTTCTTAATTATTATTTTTTTACAACTTAATATTCTGTGAATATTTCAAGCGTCTGCCATTATTAATGTCAAGCAAAAACAGCGGAAAAATCACGTATGTTGTATGGAAGCCCCCTTAAATATATTTTTTCAGTTTTTATTATTTGTTGTTATAGCGGCAACAGAATTACATCATCTGTGATGTTTCAACTATCTAGCTATAACGGTTCATGAGATACAGCCTGGTGACAGACAGACAGATATCGATGGCATAGTAACAGGGTCCCGTTTTTACCCTATGGGTTAAGTCAGCCTATTAGATCCCACTGCTGGGAAAAGGCCTCACCTCAACTATGAGGAGGAACGAGCCATACTCCACCACGCGGGCTCAGTGCGGATTGGTGGAGGGGTGTCTGTAAGGCAAGTGACAAACCTTACTGTCAGATGTTATCATGCCGCCCTAGGGCCTCTGACTAGGCTTAACGACTAATACCAAGAGATATTAGCCGGGACCAACTGCTTAACGTGCCTTCCGAAGCACGGAGATGCTTGTCATGGTCGTCACTTTAATGGTCGGAATGGTCACCCATCCAATCACGACCGCGCCGTGGTTGCTTAACTTTTGGTATCACTACCAAAGCGCTGCCGCCACTGCGCCACAAGCACCTCCCTATGGGTACGGAACCCTAAAAGGAAAATAGGTCTGTACGAGCGTCTTTAGAAGAAACGTCAAAATTAAATAAATATTAGGCAACATGACACACATTGTTCTGCTCCCAACGTAGGTAAGTTGCTAAATCACTTGTGTTATGGAAATAAGAAACAATGGTTACCACACTCATACCTAAATAGGTTCTCTAAATTGACCCGACTGGGAATCAAACCCGGAACCTCAGTGATGGCAAAACCATGAAAACCGGCGTGCAAGCTACTCCACCGGAGGTCGTCGGAAATTGCTAGAAAATTACAGCTTTTCCACTGAGACCTCATGTCATCATCTGATACCAATATCGATGATTATGGTCTTTTGTAAACCACCGCCAATTCCGCAGTAGCACTATGGCTTATCATTATGATAATCTGTGGCGGACAGGAAAGGAAACCCCCTAAGAATATACGAGTATTAAATAAGAAATAGAAAACAAAACTGAAGGACAAAGACACTAGAATAGACAGTAAAACAAAACTAATTTTATTTTTAACTGAATGACACAGTCAATAGATAAATAAATTCTTAAAGAGGTCTGTCTTCCACATAATCCTTTCATTATTTTAGCTTTCTCATTCTGTTACCTAAAGTATTTAATCCCTTAATCGATTTTGTTTTGGGTTCCGTGCCCGAAGGGTAAAAACTGGACCCCATTACCAAGCCTCCGCTGTCTGCCTGTCTGTCTGTTTGTCACCAGGCTATATCTCATGAACCATGATAGCTAGGTGGTTGACATTTTTACCCATGATGTATTTCTGTTGCCGCTATAAAAACAAATACAGGAAAACCACAGAATGCCTTATACAAACAACAAACGTGATATTGATACCTCCCATAAGTTAATGGTACGGAACGGAACTATTTGTGCGCGAGTCCGACTCGCACTTTGCGGTTTTTTTTAAATTACCTTTAAGATTGTGCTGGCACCTTGTTCACACATCAGTTATTTCTGTCAAAAAACAAACAAGCGCCAATTCCCTTTCATCTCGTAACAATGTTGTGAATAATTCTTCCCAAATTGTTTAGGTTCTCGTAAATCACGAAATGATTCATGTTGGCTGTTTACCACTGAGGTATATCAAGATAAGTTATTTCTTTGATTTGTTGCTGAGTTTTCCTTCAGTTCTTGGATTTGATTCAAATATGATTTCAGTTTAAAGAATGCGAAGAGTCCCAAAACCAATTTTTTCATCTAAAAAGCTGGTAAAATCTTCCCACCATTTCTATTTTAATTACGAGAACCCACTGCCGTATAAAAATATATTGGTTTACAATTTTTGGGTTTAGAACCTTACGTTGTTTAACAACAACGTAAGCTCTGATTGTGATGCTTAAAATTATTTTTATGGGGAAAACCAACGTGTTAAAAATATATACTAAATGGACATATTTTAAAAAGGCGTCATAATCAAAATAAGAGGTTTTAATTAGTTTAAAGAAACCGTATATATGCATATTAATTGGCACAAATGATATTACGAGAGAAAGAAAATACGCATTCCCTGTGTACACGTAGTCTATCACTCACGAGCTAGTGATGGGGCACTCGCGTTAAAAATAATGTCGATAAATCGAGCCAGAGATCAAAGCGCGAACAAATCGGTTGGGCGCGTCGCGGCAGAGCTCTGAAACAAACGCTATTTTTTTGGATGTGGTATCTTTGAAAATATTTTATTATATAAGTTTAAATAAGAAACCAAAAATTCGCACACAGGTAGTATTTGAATCTACGTCCTTTGGCTAACCAGGCCAACGCTCTTACCAACTGAGCTACTGTGCAGTCTATCCAGCCGTGTGAAATTCTAGGTCTCTTTTGAATAGGTACGTCATTGCGTATAACTAAAATATAAAAAAGTAAAAATGACGGTAGTAAATGTTTATAACTAACTAGATCGTTATTCAATGAAATAATAAAAATAGCGATGTAAGGATTTTTGTGTCAAAATTACCGGCGTAAATGTACAAATGAACGTAGTTTTTATTTCAGTTTTAGATAAAAAATATTTAAGACTGCAAAAACCCATGTTCAAAAATGGTGTCATGTTTAGAAATAAAATATCATATAACGATATCTTTGAATATTTATAAATAGCATTGATATTATTGACGTTATCGCACTGTGTTATAGTACAGCAATCGTAAAATCTTGTTTTAACACTGTCTATTTTGTTTGAGTAACTGCACTGAGTTATCATGTCACTACATCAACCACTTAATGTAAGTATATGGTGACATGCACGTACACGATGGGTACTTCAACTTGAGTAGGCACATGATTGAAATATCAGTTACTTATGGATTTAAGTGTACAATTTTATTGCTTGCCTATGATTAAATTTAACATTGCAACATAATTATGTTTTCACTTATTTGTTTCGATCTAACACAAAATGTGGAATTATGTTAATGCCTTGAATGATTATGTTGTTTGGAAATGTTTTCTTCATATTACTTATAAATACGTAATGGCGACTGTCGCTAGCATATTAGGCTTTAAGTTAATAAATCGTATATATACTTGTCAAAACAAAATAAGGGCCACGAGATATTTTTTCATTTTGGTGTAAATTATTAAACATTTTCATATTGAAAGTAGTAAAATATTAAGTATACAAACTCCTTGATACCTGAACTTTTTAATATTGTAGTATTCATCTAATGCTGGCAACAATTTTAAATAAAATTTGATTTAAAATTCTTTTTGAAAATTTTATTTCCTTTTTCTTTAGCGTTTTGCTTTCCTTAGCTTCTTGGTTTATTAGAAATTATCAGAGTTCATTGATATCTCGAGTCAGAAACATCTTTTGTAATATGCCACAAGCACGCAGGCGTCATATGGACTCGCTGACAGCAACCAGAGCCGTTACAATGATTGAAGAAGGTCATTCGCAGCGATCTGTGGGTTTGCAATTGGGATTTTCTCGAAGAGCTATTCAAAATCTATGGAATCGTTTCCAAGAGACCGGCAGTGTTAGAAGAAGACCTGGTTCGGGCAGAGTTCGCATTACAACAGCTCAAGAGGATCGTTACATTCGATTAAGTGCGCGCCGAGATCGCACAACGACGGCCCGCAAGCTGCAAAATTGTTTACGGCTCACAAAGGGTACTCGTGTCAGTGACCAAACTATTCGTAATCGATTGCATGACGACCAGCAGGCATCAAGAAGGCGAGTTCTGAAATCATCGTGCAAATCGTTTAAAATTTTCCCGTCAACATTTGGACTGAGACATAAACCAATGGGGCATGGTGCTCTTCACAGACGAATGCAAAGTTAAATTTTTTAACGACGATCGGCGTATTAGAGTATGTTGAAGACGCGGCGAGAGATTTTCAGAAGCCTGCATCCATAAAGTCAATCGTTTTGGTGGTCCAAATGTAATGATTTGGGGCGGGATAAGCTTACACGGCAAAACTGAGCTCGCTATTTTAAATGAGGGTACTGTTACTGCTCAGCGGTATATTGAGGAAGTTGTCAGACCACATGTGATCCCATTTGCCCAGCGAGCGGGTCCTGGATTCATCTTGATGCAAGACAATGCTCGTGCACACACGGCTCAAGCGACTCGGTTTGTACTGGAAGCCTCTCAAATTCAAGTCTTGTCGTGGCCGGCGAACAGTCCGGACTTAAATCCAATAGAGCACATGTGGGATCAGTTGAAACGAAGAGTTAGAGACGGTGATCAGGAAATCCACAACCAACAGCAACTCATCAACGCTGTTAAAAGGGCCTGAGAAGAGATTCCAATGAAAAATGTCAGGCATTTGATTGAGAGCATGCACTCCAGGCTTCAGGAGTGCGTAGCAAAACTAGGGGGGCATACCCGTTACTAAAAGATGAGCATGGAGTATTTTCTTTTGTTTTCAGTAACTTTACATTCTTTTTATTTTTAACCCTTGAATGAGTTTTTTTCTTTCAAAAGCAAATAAACTTTCTAATCATTATTGTTGGAATAAATTTATTGGTCTTCACGTTAAAAACAATATTCGTTTTCGTTATGGAGACAAAAAAATATATATTGTTATTATTATTTTAATGGTACAGACAAAATACCTCGTGGCCCTTATTTTGTTTTGAGTAGTATATAATAGTATTTAAACTATTATTTTATATTAGTTTATATACTTAATATTAATATTACAACTGCATAAGGCGCCACATGATTTATTGATGATTAGCTTCATGTGTTGTTATCGTACACATCATGATCACCATCATCCTTTGCAATAAGTATTAGGTGCGGTATTATTTTTCTTTTTTTACCTATTTATCACTTTACAGTTGTCATTGACTGTATGAATAGAATTCCGTTGCCTCATTTATTACTACCGCTTAAAAATATATGTTCCCAAAGACACATCATTATCTTCCTAGCGTTATCCCGGTTGTGCACTCGCACGCGAGGGCCCAGGGTCCGCTGACCATGATCCAGGATGTATGTAGATGAAAAAATTACAGTGGAGTGACTGCTATCTGACCTCCGTGACCCTGTTAACAGGGGAACCTGACCAGGTTTGGATCATGGTTACACATTCAGTCGCCTGAATGTGCAGGTTTCCTCACGATGTTTTCCCTCACCGGTTAGTGTGTAGTAGACGGTTAAAGTGCATCGGTTCGTGAAACAACTAATGTACATAACTCAGAAAAAGTAATTGGTACACGGCGGCACGTGTGGGGTCGAACCGGTACCTCCCGCATGAGAGGCAACCCGTTAGCCACTGCGCCACTGACGCTCCTTCCCAAAGACACATAGAGCCAAAAATACCTAAAAGTGCCACGTCCACATTTATGGTGTCTGGTGCCACGTGATTTACTTGGATCGTCGCGGGTGTGACGGCAGGCGGGGGAGGGGGGCACTCGTCTAATAAAAAACACCCCGACGCCCTCCTGACTGATGCGACAATTAATTTAATCCCATTTCTCTGCGTCTTTCAAATCGCCAGGGCTGGCGGTAAACAAGTCTGGATCGAGTTCGAATTTTGCAAGATTAGTATATTGATAAAATCATCGCTTTACTTCTAGCTTACATATATTAGTATCTTCGTCCCAGTCAACACAAAGTCTTTTAATTAGATGTTGGATGTTGTTGGTGAAAAATCGTTATTTCGTCAGTTCAATTAAAATTTATAAAGATACTCCCTTACTTACAGCAGCCAGAAGTTTTTAAATACACTTTCCACAACATTTCAGGTGCTTAAAAACAAATAATGCGTACATTGTAGCTTAAACTTCCAAATTATTTACCTATATCACCTGTTTTTGTGTTAAGCAGTAATGAGTGACTAACTGTCACTTGAAGTGTCAGTGGAAGGATGTGCCATGTTTAGGTTTTTATTTAGTCAGCTGTAATGTATTTTATTTAAGATTTAACCCTTAATCATCGAGCATAAAGCCCTCCTGATTTTGACCTCAAAAATGTTTTTTTTTTCATCTGCCAGCCCTCGAAGGCGCGAGAAGCAGACATCAGCCCGGCAGGCGGCTATTAAACAAGACTAATTGAGCGATAAATTCACGACGAGCGATGTAAAAACGAACGAGACCCGAGAAAAATCCTAGATGAGGGAATATTGAAAGCGGGCCGCGCGGAATTGATTAGTGTCAATTAGGAGATCCGACTGCCAGCGCCAGATGCTAACTGGATTCTATTTGGCGTTCGCTGATAGCGGGATGTACAATATACAGCAGTGAGTGTTTGAAGTTAATAAGTTACGATTCGTGGAGAAATACATATGGAAAAGCTTGTTGTAAAAATGGCATGGCACAAAACTTTCAATGCATAAGACTTAGCATTGCGTGATGTTTCAGCTAGCTGGTCGTTTTGTATATTTAGCAAAAATAGCCACTTCTAGAATGTATCATGTCTCATGTGACATCTTGAGAAACTTTTTATCACGTTGTTGGGATACACTAAGCTCAAAATTTCTTGGAAAGTCTAAAACAATATTAAAGAGGTAGGTATTTCTGTGGATATTACTTGAAGAACTGGAACTTGTATAAAGCAAGGTGGTATGGGTTGTAAAATTATAAGTGCTGTAAATGCCTTATCCAAGGAAAAAAGGAGACCAGTGATATAATTCTTCTCGTTGATGTAGTGTGACTTGGCTATTTTAAACCGCTTTAAAAGCAATAAATAATAGTTGACAGCGACTCTACTCCCCGTCACACCAGTCCAACATAAAATTAGTGCAGTGACAAAACTGTGTCTAATAACATCACTCCCCATTAAAGTTTCTCACGACGGCTTATTAAAAACGACGTGGACTTATTCCTACGTATAATTCACTAACACCCCGCTCATATACGTTGCTGTATCGCGAGTGTTCTCGACAATGGATTTCAGCCTCGTTTTGTCTGAACATGACTGATTGTGTTTTTGAACGAACAAAGACCGCGAACATAAACATTTTGCGGCGTAATCATTCAACGGATACAATCGTCAACCGTCCCTGTCTATTCACCAACCAACCATCGCTGTGTCAAACCTGGTTCTTTACTATCAAGCCGTACGGAATCGTTAATGGATATGACCTTAAGAGATGTATACGTATAAAATGTTGAGACGTTTCGTGAGTAGTGGTGGGGCGTGTTGTCCGGGAGCGGTGTCGATTAATAACGTTTACAAGATGAAAGCCGTTGAGCTGTTAGTCGCGATGCGTTCCAGAAATAAAAAGCAGCCTCAACCGATAACTCAGCTGGGGATACTTACGACGTGTAGGTTGACTACAGTTTTGATACTTCTAAATGAAATTTGCATGTTTAATTTTAGTGGATTTTATAATTATAATAAGCAAAAAGCATGCATATGGCGCATAATTAAAACATACCTCTAATTAATCACCGAAATGTTGTAAATACAGGTCTCTTATCAAAATGTATGCATAAATAATAATTTTTTGCAGATTTATCTTTGTGCCCATCATTAATTTTATTCAGCGTTAAAAAGTATTTTAATAGGAAAACATAAACCAAAATAACTAACTAATGTGGCCCAGTGATCTAAAACGAGTGTTGGCCTAAATTGAAACCTTAGTTGTCCTTATTCCAATTAATTTCTAGATTCAAGCTTTTCCTAAGGCATGATAAGTTCTTAAAAAATAATGGACCCAAACGTAAACTACACAGAATCGTCCCCAATCCCTGGTCACCCTACCTCACCACATTAAATATATTGTGTGCAACTAATAGTTGGGACGGGCGTTAAGGAGAGCATAAATTAGTGATGTTGTGACGTCGCGGACGCGCACATCTGTTTGTCGATATGTCATGGCGCAGCACTAGTAGAGTATATTAATAGAGTCGATAGCACCATTATTTTAAATTCAGGGCAGTTTGGTTTATATGCCGATAAAGGATTACTAGTGACGTGATTTTTAATTTTTTTTTTCATTCCATAATTTACAAATTTTATATGCAATAACCAATTAAGATTAGAACATAAGTGTTTATAAATTTTAATTCAAGTAACTTAAACAAAGCACATTATACCACTTTCAATGGTATGGTATCTACTATACCAATAGACAAATATATTAATCTCTGCAATGATGCCATCAAAACTGAAATTAAAAACCAATATGACCAGTTATTTATCTCCGAGATTGTCGAGATCTTTAGTATTATCCTTTGTCACACTTACATCAGGCATGTTATGCCGTTGTCTTAAGCCTGATCTCTGTCCAGACTTGTCGGATTGCCCTCTCCTCAAACTATGAGAGATTAGAAATAGAATGTGCCTGCAACTGTATATTGCGCACAAACTTGTGCACTATAATATCGCCTGCGAACCTGGGGGCCAAGTCTACTAAATTACCTACAAAAGGAATTTTGTCCTTTTTTATTTGAAATGGGTTTGCTCTTGACTCTAAACTAAGCCAGACGTGGCGTAGACAGAGTCGACGATGAAGCGAGCTAACCCAGAAGCACTAGCACTCCTACTCGCCGGCGGAATTCAGCAAGCTGCTTGACGCCGGGCTCCGGTGGGAGGGTGGTAGGTGGTAGCTACCAGGCGGCACCTAATGCCTAACACCTAACTTATATACCTTGATTATGACATTTGGCCCTTACCAGTACTATCAAAATTATGCTAGCCAATTACTATCTCGTATTATAATTTTGCTAGTGTAATTTAGCAGACTTGGGGCCCTGGTTAATGTCTGAAGGGACCGCTGTAGCCAAATCAGTATCAGTAGGAATAATATTATTGTTATTTAATGTCTTTAGGCAATAAACACTACCTCATCCTGTATATCAGCTCTATATAGATCCCCGAAGCGCAGCGCAGAGTTATTTCTGCCGCAGAGCCCCACGCGGCGACATTTGCCCGCCGCGTTTTTTCAACCAACTAATTGTCGTATATTTTCACGTCAACGAAAAAATCGTAATAGTTCACCGAAACGTGATTAAGATGTGTTTCACGGTTTTATTTGCTTTTTTATGGGCAGTTGTTAAGATCTCGATTAGATGAGGTCACGCTTGGTTTTGTTCTTTGAGAAATTCGAGTTGTTTTTTTTCAGGCTTGATAGAAAAGGTGTTGGGGAATATTTTAAAGGTGTTCAACAATTATAAGACTAGGTTTTGGAAATTTTTGAAATCAATTGATTAAAAAGTTCAATTCTAAAAACTAATCATAAAACATAATCTATCTTTTTTACCTAATTTATTACTTTAAAGTTAATAATCTAAAGTCTGTGGCTGTCTGTACGTTTGAGATCATCTTAAAAACTACATAATGGATTTTAATGCGTGAAAATCGCATTAAAATCCATTATGTAGTTTTTCTCTCTCAATATAATGATTCCTAATAAAGTTTTGGGTCTCTCCGATGATTGTTGAAGATGTCGAAAAAAGTATCGTGGTATTGTTTCTTTTGCCTTATAGTCCGAGTCAGTAAATTAAGTCTGTTCTAATTTTGTTTTGAAACGAACTAAAGAGATAATACCGAACTAAGTAAAATCACAGACTATTAACACTGTTCCTATGACTTCTTATCCCACGGGAGTAATAAGATGCACCACAAAATAGTAATATGCAGAAGAAGCACGGAGGACGAGTAGACACATTAAGTTCCTTCTGGTAAGGACCTGCTTACACGTATATTCATGTATGTAAAATAGTAAAGTCAGCCTATATATATATAGATTCCACTGCTGGGAAAAGTCCTCACCCCAACTATGAGGAGGTACGAGCCATACTCCACCACGCGGGCTCAGTGCCGATTGGTGGAAGGGTAAGGCAAGTGACAAACCTTACTGTCAGATGTTATCAAGCCGCCCTAAGGCCTCTGTCTAGGCTTAACGACTAATACCAACAGATATTAGCTGGGACCAACTGCTTAACCTGCCTTCCGAAACACGGAGATGCTTGTTATGGACGTCACTTAAATGGTCGGAATGGTCACCCATCCAATCACGACCGCGCCGTGGGTTGCTTAACTTTGGTATCACTACCAAAGCGCTGCCTCCACTGCGCCACAAGCACCTATTTATGTATGTATTTCCCTATAAAACATGGACTTTTGAAAATGCTTTATCATCCTTAAGACGTCTCACTTTTAAAGTAAAATGGAATCGTATTTATGTGTGAATCGATCTTCTATTAACCGTGGACTTTTGACAATGCTTTATCATCGGTTAAGTCGTCTCATTTTAAATGTAAAATAAAAACGTATTTCTGACGTTATGTTTCTATGAACAGTTGTACATTTGTCATTGTTTTAAGGCGTTATTTTGCGGTAATCCATTAATAAATAGAAAAAAGTAAATTGTTTTGCTTTTAATTTCTGCTAAGAGACGCCAGCGGCTGTTCTTTTTACCAACATTGTAATAATACGGAAATTCATTTCAAGTATTTTGTTTTTACTCCCGACGTTTCAGCCCAATGATGGTCATATACCTTAGTAGGTACGTTGCATAAATTCCCGTGTTAATATAACGTTAGTGATAAACAATAGACAAATATAGATAGAGATAATTTAAAAAGTTATATGTATGGCTACATATAACTTGCAATCAACCTTGCAATCAATAGGTTTAATGGCGGTGAAGTGAGCCTACCGTTCTTCTTACTCTTATATCCCTAAGGACTCACGTTTGATCTGGTAAGTGTTTCGAAAGATTTTTCAGCCACAAATGAGAACAATCTCTCAAGTCAAGGTTTTGCTTTGAGACCAAACGACTGCTCATTTGTTTTGTATGGGCACTCATTTGTTTTGTCTAATATTTGACAACTGGCTTGTCATTTCGTGTTCTATTTTGAATGGCTGACTTTAGGATGATTGGTTTGGTTAAATAAGGTCAGTAGTTCGTTTTCAAGAGAGACCACTACTAAAGGGGGGTCACTCATACTCTTAAGAAATGAATTAAATTGGAAAGATCGCAAGGATATTGTGTCACTCTCGATGGAACGAACTATTGAACTAGCGTGTGCGGAGCTGGATCAGTATAATATATTGTGTGTGTATAGACCCCCAGACGCAAATTACCAACTTTTTGAACCCATTATGGAAGAAGCATAAGAGAAAGTTTGCAGATCAAACAAAAAAATAGTTAGTTGTATGCCGAGACTTTAATATTAATATTTTAAAACACACACAGTTATCTACCCGATTTCTCAATCTCTTTGCATCTTATAATTTATTTAACCTTTTTAAGGAACCAACTAGGGTGACTCCCAATACTGCAACTTATCTAGATAATATTTTTTGTGATTCCAATGCAATCGTAATCGACAAATGTATCTTACGTAATCTTAGTTCCGATCATAGAGGTCAAAAGGTCTCATTTCAACACAGTCATGCCTCAAGTGTTGTGGAGAATGTTTATAGGCCTGTTACAGTAAATAGGTTAGACAGATTTAGGGATACAATTTGTAATAGTGTAAACTCAACTATACCCAATAATTGCGATAATGTTGATAAATTATACGAAGACCTTTTTGAATTAATAAAAAATCAATTCAATGAAATCTTTCCACTGAAGAAGGTTAAAACAAATCAAGCTAAATGTAAATTTAATGACTGGGCTACACCAGTTATTCATAAAAGTAGGATTAAATTGTATGACTTATATAGTATAAGAGGATACTCACAGGATCCACATACTATTGAATATGTTAAAAATTACTCTAAGATATTTAAAAAAAATAAGTGCTGCAGCAAAGTCAAACTATATTCGTAGAATAGTTTTAAATTCCAACAATAAGGCAAAAGCTACTTGGAACATAATAAACAAGGAAACTTGTAAAATAAATCAAAAAGTAGCTCATTCTTACTAAAAGTCAAAAGTAAATTGATCACATCCAATCAAGAAGTTGCAAATGCCTTTGAGTAATTTTTTTCTAATATTGCACCTTCAACAACTAAAGAACTTGCATCTTTTTCAGAACTTGCGGAATCGATTCTCAAGTCCAATGTCGACCAGTGCGATTCTCCACTGCACTTTAGGCATGTCAGTCCCGAAGTAATTACAAAAACATTTCTAGATTTAAATATGAAGAAGACTGAGGATCTATGGGGACTATCTGTGTATATTATAAAATCAATTATCAACACAATAGCTCCTCAATTAGCAAAAATTTTTAACAAGTGCATTGATGATGGCCAGTTTCCAAGCCTAATGAAATTTAGTAAAATTATACCGCTATTTAAATCCGGCGAGAAAAGTGACCCCTCTAATTTTAGACCAATATCGATTCTTCCGGTCCTCAGTAAAATATTTAAAAAGGTAATATTCAATTAACTACTAGCACATCTTTCTTTAAACCATCTACTACACGAAAAACAATTTGGTTTCACTAAAGGTAGAAGTACTGCTGATGCGGGAGTTGCTCTATTAAAACATATCTTTGATGCCTATGATAATAGACAAGATGCTTTAGGTATTTTCTGTGATCTTTCAAAAGCTTTTGATTGTGTAGAACATAAAACTTTATTGAAAAAATTAAGACATTATGGGGCTTCAATGAATGCATTAAATCTACTTGAATCTTACCTAACAAGTAGAACACAAAAAGTATGCATCAATGGGGTTGAGTCTTCTGGAGCACCTCTGACCATGGGTGTGCCCCAGGGATCGATATTGGTACCTTTATTGTTTTTAATTTATATAAATGACCTTCCACACTTTGTGGAAGATCTTTGTGATTTAGTATTATTTGCTGATGATACTTCACTTATATTCAAAATTCCCAGGTGGAAAGATACTTTTGACGATGTAAATAATACTCTTTCACAAGTATTGCATTGGTTTACCGTTAACAACCTTTTGCTTAGCGGGAATAAGACTAAATGTGTTAAGTTTACGATGCCTAATGTCAGACAGGCCTCAACAGATGTTTTAATAAAAGACAAACTGCTAGATACTATAAATTCAACAACATTTTTAGGAATTACTTTAGATTCCAAACTACAATGGGGTCCTCATATCGTGGCCTTGTCAGGAAGACTTAGTTCAGCTGCTTTTGCTGTAAAAAAGATACGGCGCTTGACTGATGTTGAAACGGCCAGACTAGTCTATTTTAGTTATTTTCACAGCTTGATGTCGTACGGTATTTTACTATGGGGCTTAGCTGCTGATATAGAATCAATTTTTGTACTACAAAAAAGGGCCGTACATGCTATTTATAACCTCAAACCTCAAGATTCATTAAAAGATTTTTTTAAAGAAATAAGGATATTAACAGTAGCCTCTTAATATATTTATGAAAATATTATGTATGTGCGTAAAAACTTGCATTTATTTACAAAGAAAAGTGATACGCATAATTTTAACACTAGAAATAAAAATAAACATGCTATTCCACAATTCAGGCTTCAGAAAGTTGGTCATTCTTTCATGGGAAATGTGTCAATTACTTTAACAAATTACCGAAAAATATTGTAGAATTACCAATTAACAAATTCAAATCATTTATTAAGGATACCCTAATGACAAAAGGTTATTATAAAGTAGACGATTATTTGAATGATGTAAACGTGTGGACCAGCTCGCACTAGTACAATTTCTGTATTTAAACATTATTTTTAAAAGAGGCTTTGACAATAGTGACTGAGTTTCTTGCGCTGCTTCTTCTCAGCACTAGCCCACAATTTGTCCCGAAGCAGTGGTAGGACTTAAAAAATAATATGTTGGGACGTGTATAAGTGCCCCCTGTGGGCCTACATACATAAATAAATGACTTTTATGACTTTTTAACAATAGATATGAATAAAATTATAAGTACGTAGCGTAGACAGAGTCGACAGGTAGAGCGAGCTCACCCAGAAGGTTCTGGCACTCCCAATCACCGAACACAGAAATTTTATATGCTAGAATTGCACCGATAGCCGAGAGGAGATACTTCACTACTCATCGTTGTCGTTAGTTCGATCCAAAGCTTGTTACCACTGTCAGTCTTTGCGAAGATGTTGCTACCTAACGAAGAGGAAACATCTTGGGTAATCCTACACACCAGTGGTTAGATGTTGAATAATAGTGTGTATTATTATGAACTAGTGGTTCCCCGCGACTTCGCCCGCAAGTGTTGGATTTTCCATATAAACTTTCATCCCCTATATGTTTTTATATTGTGACAAAATGTAGCCTATGTCCTTTCCAGGGTCTTGAACTGTCTCCATACCAAATTTTATCTCAATCGGTTCAGTGGTTTAAGCGTAAAGAGGTAACAGGCAGCCACACTTTCGCATTTATAATATTAGTATGGAAGTATGGATTATGTTAGTTCAAATTTTATTTGAAGGACTTATAATGGCAATAAACGAATTTGAATTTGTGTCAAATGGAGAAGGCAATGGCAAATATTGCCAGGAAAGTATTTGTGTGTGATTTCTTTTACACAATGATCACGAAACTCAGTAATGTCATGAGGTATACGACTATGAAGAAGATGGTAGAGTGAGGATCGCTTTGTTTACATTATGTAATGTATTTTTTCAGTAAAGAGAATCCAAGTGAGAGTAAGTTGTAAATGAGTGTTTTTGCAAGTTACATAATATAACTTGCGATAGCAATTTTTTGCAAAAAGATTAGTACCCATATAGTCAAGATTACCTATTCATAATTTTTGGAAATTTCTTAAGTTATCAATAGGACTGACCTCAAAACAGCTTATCGGCCCCGGATGTGGCCATTAATAAGTCAAGAAACGATCTACCACCATTTTACGACCACATGGTGCATTCGCCTTCCCATTCATCACAGTTTCAAGTGTGATGCGTTCTTGCATGTTCACTGAATGGCTTAATACACGGCCACGGGTAAAAGCATAGAAGCACCGTGAAATGTGACACAAATGTTCTAACTAGAGAGATCTAGAGATGCAGTGATGATGCTGCCTATCCTATGAATACTTTGTAACTACATAAATGTATATTTTAGCTTGACGGCTTCTGAAATTAAAATATTATTTATCCTAGTTATCATATAAAAAGTGTACATGCTAAATACTCGGCACGTAATTAACACACACATACACACAGAGAACAATAAAATATATTAACGAAATTAACTATGTATGTTTGACGACGCTTGTCATTTGTCACATTTATAGAAAATGTTTTAAAAAATATAAATCCAATGTTGGTTGTAACTTGTAAACTTCAATAATTAGAGCTGTGATTTTGATGTATGTAGGAAATAAAAGAAAAATAATTTTCTTACGAATCCTTTACAATAAGTTATTATTATAGTTAGTATTAAACCAATAGAAAGTAATTTATTTTTCGAAACATGTATTGAGTTTTTAAATCTATTGGTCACCATAGGATCTAGTGGTCTGTCTGTAATCAAATAAAGTATCAGACGATTGCTGTGTTTCTATGTTTTATTCTTTGACAAACAATATGTGACACTGGTAACACTTTGAATGACCTATTGGCGGAAATTGAAACAGCTGTCATCACTTCACAATCTTTTGCCATGCGTTTTTAATTCTTATTACAACATGAATAAGTCAGTAAATAGTTTATGTAGGAAAAGGCGATAAAAATCACCGAATTAGGAACTGGGATGTTGACGTAAATGGATCCGTGTCAACTGTCAATGTTTTATTGGATATTTTTTTCAGGATCATCTGTATCGTTTTACTCAGAATAAATGGTAAATGAAATAGCTTTTAAGAAAGTATATTACTATATACTGTATTGCTAGCTTTTAAAAGAAAAGTGTGCATTGTATTAATATTTATGACCTAATACTCTTGTGTAAGTTCTTGCCTAAAAATGTTGTTTTATTTTTAAAGATTAAATTTTACATTTGTTATTTTTTGTGTCATTCTATTTTATGAAAAATAAAGTGTCTCTACATAAAGTTGTGGCTTAAACATCTTAAGATAATACCCAATAAACAGCATTAACTTCAAAATTATTTCAGCGCCATTTTTCTGCCAAGCCAAAACGATGGCTTCATAAAACCTGAATCAACACACATTTACACCACTTCTGCGTGAATTCAAACTTTCTTTCAGATTAAGCTTACAATAATAAACTGCTTGGTAAATCCTGCTAATACGCCATTATTGGCCATTATGGTCACTCTTATTGGTATTAAAATAAGGTTGAATTTTGGTCGTGTGAAGTATAATGCGTGATCTGTTAGTTTTGCGTTGAAATCCCTAATTTGTGTGGCCGTTAGCGGTAAGCGAGCGGCAACATTTCTTGGGCTATTTGTTCAGCTTGTGTGTATACTGTTAGAGGGATTGGGCATGTGAGATGCGAGGATTTTTGGCCAAATTTTTGGACAAACACCGGCTTTGACATGGGCCGTCTATTGGCAGTATCCTTTTCTGAATCGTTATAGATTGGTCAGACAAGCTTTCAGTGAAGTGTTACTTACCACTTTATGCCATATGAAGTAAGGAGGCAGGTATTACTTTACATTGTGGTTACACATCAAGTTATCTAAGTACCTACATCAAAATTTGATATAATTTTGATAGTTCCAATAAACAGCAGCCATTATTATTTTCATTGTCTTTGCCTTCTTCCTTTACAATGCAATCACAACCTAAAGTACGTACAGTAAGCAGCGAATACATTTTGCCGCCATCACAGATCACTCAAGGACCGTCCGTCCGTCTGTCTGTCCGTCACCGGCTGTCAATTAGGGCAGTTCAAATGGAGCTGTTGCGTTTTTCAACGCTGAGACGAAACAACTGCTTTATTTATAACGATTATTAGCGTATGACGGTTTGCACGTTGTTAAAGTTTTACGGGTACCTAATGGTGTCCTAACAACATGGGTCATATCAAAATAAATTGACTTTTGTCTTTTAGCAGATCTGCAAAGCAAATTAATAATAAAAATACAATAAATACTCAATAATTAAATAAAAAGGATTGCTGTAAAATTGATAGGTACCTAGTTTAGTTTTTACGTAGCATTGAAAATTGCACGAAAGTAAATGTCAATTTTCTTAAGTGTGAATATTTTAGTATAGTGAGTAAACATCTGAAGTGATAATTTATTTGTTAATGAAAACGTCACAAATTTGTTTGACTGGAGCCGGAACCAAAAAACATTGAATAGCCTTTTTTGGCCCACCAGACTAATTTTGCAAGCCATTAGTTGACTCCTAAATAAATATTTTAAGCCGGTGCCAGTTAAGTGGCAACTTCCTTGTCAGGATAGGAAACTATAAATAAGATGTGGTGGCAATCGGCTCTGCACTTTTATGGGCCCATTGAGATTAGATACGAGAAGTACAGTCCACTCCAAAAACAAGCATAAAACTTTTAAATTTGTTCCAGTGTAAAACAAACACTGTTACATAAGAATGGCAACATTAGTGTGCCTTCAAGGAGCCTGAATATTCCTTAATTTCTAGTTGGACACAAGGCTGCGCTTGTCTAAATGTATAATAGAAAATGCAATCTTAATTGTAAGATAAAGTAAATGTTTTTGCCGCCGAGTGTACGAGCATTTAGTGCTTAAGATGTCATTAGAAAAAATGCAATAAAATTTTATTAGTGGAGCCAAATTCTGTGATTGGCGCCATCCGTTTTAAGTATTTATGCGGCGCATATGAAATGTTTTAAATACAAATTGAGGCTTAGAGTTGTCAAACTTAACGGCAACATTAGGGTAATTTAACGGTCACACGCAACGCATTTAAAGTAAGTTGAATAAAACTTTATCTTCGTATAAATAAGTAAAATAACTATTTTCGTTGCCATCCGCATTACTCGTAGTCAAGAGAACATACATTTGGCTATATCGCTTACATTGACAATTGACAAACAATGAAATGGCGGCATGGGCGGCACACTATATCCGTAATATTTAATTAATTATGATGCTCAAAACAAAACAAAACTTTTGAATTCAATTATTTCTTTTCTATTTTAATTATTATGTTTATGCAAAACAAATAAACTTTTTAAGTCAGTTATTCCTTTGACAAACTTTTGTATTATTGCCTACTTAATGGATAATACATCAATAGTCAAATCATATATACAACAGTACCTATTGTATTGTAGTTATTTTCGTGTGTAATGCGATGTCCATTTATTAATATATGTATTTTCTTTCTTTCTTTCCAACAGGAAACTTTCGAACAATTTATAAACGATTTATTATTAATACCAAACTACGAACAAACTTACTCAAATTCAAAAGCTCTTCAACCTTTCGTCCAAAAGCTTGTCGCGAAGCTTCCGAAAATGATTAATGTTTCGCAAACGGCACAGATGATAAATAATTTATGGGCTGGGCGTGCGTGTGAAAAATGATGGCGGCTGTATGAGATCTTGTATGAATGGAGATGGCGAGGATGTAATGTCAATGAGACGGGATTTTAGTACGGCACTATGATTGCGAGTTTTTGCTTGATAATTAAATGTTACTGTATTTTTATTTAATGGAAGTAAATCATAGTGAGAATTGAGATTTATTTATTTTTAATTATTTGTTTAAACTTTATTGCACAAAAAAAGAAAGTACAATTGGCGGACTTAATGCCATTAGGCATTCTCTGCCAGTCAACCGCATGGGAATGCAGAGAGTTAATAAGTGGCACGATATTAAATAAAGTAGAGAAATTAATTTATGGTAGAAGTAAATTACTACTGAATAAATAAACATACATACTAAGATACATGGTTAGGAAGATACAAATACATAAGCTAAGTATTAAACAAACATGAATAATAATATAATAAATACGAGAATTAGTCAGGTAAAGATTTGACTTAGATGTAAATGTTTGTCTTTGACATAATGCGCTTGGTGATAAATGGAAAGAAGAACGGCAAAGTTCTTTGGTGCTCAGCCCCAAATGCTGGCATGTTTTAGTTTTTGGTGAAAAGCCTAAAACTCAACAGAAGAAAATTAATATAACTGACATTGAGCGACATTTATTTGGTGCATTATGTCGAACTGACATTAATAATATTAAACCTTTTTATGTACTTTCTATATACATTGTATTGTTGCATATACTTGTGTGTAATGTAAGAGATCGTAGATCTACTTGTAGAGTATTTTATGTAAATAATAATTGTAATTTTAGTAATGTGTAAAAAGTACTTACAGTCATGTATAATGTCCACGAGAACTACTGCCGACAAACTGTTTCTCAGTTTGGCAGACGGTGTTTTTTATGTGGTGCGGTGTTTGTAATGTACTTAGATACTTTGTAAAACTAATAAATTTAAAAAAAAATGTCAACATTCAAAGTTACGTCGTGCGTTTTGTTTTTGAATCCTTGAAAACATTTTGTTTCCCTGCTTTGTAAATTACCACAAAATCATACAAAAGCCCGCCAACAAAGTGTATTTATATTTCATATGTCTCACTTATAGTACGGTTTCTCTATCTACTGGGTCGACTCATGCCAGTCTTTAAGGATCGGCTATACTGCCTGATAAAAGACATACGCTTTGTATGCGCCCTATTCAAGTCATCTGAGACCACGGGTAGCCTATCTTGAAAAGCAAAACATAAATCCAATAATACCGTGCCCTAATCAGCATCACACAGGCACCGAACCCGGGCCATTCAAGCATGTCGGGACAAAGAAACGGCACAATGAACGCTCGCTAAATAGCGGTGGCGGTGTCAATTTGCGGACAAAAAATTTGACGTTCGCCGGTGAAACGTGTCCTCGCACTGAATCGGACAGTTGTGCAGGGTTGTCACATAAGTGATGAATTTTTAAAATTTGTGTTAATCTTTAAAACCGTTTAGATTTCGTTATAACGCTCCAAATGGATATGAAGAGTGCCACGCATTGGATCATCATAAGCCTCATTCCGGATTAACAAGCATAACAACCATGCTTGCTGTTCACGGTCATGCCAGTCGCTAGACGCGATCGTGTCTGGTCGAATTAATTAAGCTCAACCAATAATTCAGTTAAGAAATAATGTCCTCCTAGCCGAATTTCGATTAAAGTGGCTAATCTCAACAGACATTAGCCGACTGCACGAGAGATATTACAGTGCACAAGTGTGTGCGCAATGCACAGGTGCACTCTCTGTTCCTTCACTATCATAATTCGGTGAGACGGCAGTCTGGCAAGATCGTAGAGAGATCAGCCGCAGGGCCAACGGCTTAACGTGCTTTTCGAGGCACGGGGTTGTTAGCACCACCAACTTCCTGACTGTCTGAGTTATTTCAAGGCAGAAAAACCCAACACTCTCGGCCCGACCCGGGATTCGAACACAGGACCTCGTAGATAGTACCCAGCGTAATGAACACTAGACCAACGAAGCAGGCACCTATGTATTGCGTACACAGCACTATATCATATCCTGTGCACTTGGTTAACTTTTGTTAGTATCGGCCAACGTTGCCGAAATTCGGAAGAGGATTACTTACAATAAACTAAAAGCGAACTCTTTCCCTGCTGAACTGAGATAGACTCCGCACGTGCCAGCCCTATTCGTACCGTCCGTCCGTCCGTCAGTCCTCCGGGACAGCGCGTCAGGCTGACAGACAGCGAGTGACAGCCGCCGCTGATTAATGCGCGAGAGATTGCGTATGAAATTGATGTTTTTAAACATCCCACCCGTGAGCGGAATCGTTAATGGCCACTTGTTAGTTTCGATGCACAGTGTGTACACTTAGTTGTGAGCTGGGCATGTGATTTGGGAGATAAAAAGGCAAGTTTTTAATTTTTGTTGACAAATTTTAAGTAGGTAGGTTAATTTGACAAATAGTACCGGTTAGTATACTACCATTTACCGGTACCATTAGTTACTAGTAATAGTTAATGGTAGTAAAGAAGCTATGAACGAAAAGATGTGAATTATATGCAATCAGCCCATGAATACAGGTAAAGTCACAAGCAAATGCTAGTTATATATATATTCAAAATGTACAAGTAAAGCGCTTTCAAATGATACGAAACATGACATATTTATCGTAACTTTATTTTGTTACTCTGTATGTTTTGTCCGCTAGAAAGCGCCACATTACATTTTGTGAAACCCCATATAGCCTATAACCAGCGGACAATTAAGACGCTTCTAATGATATGTCATTTGTCGAATTCTGATAAGTAGTTTAGAAGTTACGAGGGAACAGATGAACATACATACATACATACATGGGTTATGATTTTGACAGGCTATGTATGTACATAGCCTGTCAAAATCATAACCCTCATTTTGCTTTGCCGTAGTCGGGTAAAAAAAGAAAGGTACCTATGAATAAATTGTAAATGAGCCAACCTGTCAACCTGATTGTCAGTTATTAAATCCTGGCCTATGTTTTGAATTAGTTATCTCTCAAATAAACAAAACCTACACATATTTTTTGATTGCGTAACAGCAGTTGTAAACACTATAAAACTAAGCATATTTGATTATTCATGATATCTGTGCAAATAAGATGTTGCCTACAAAAAATGACAGAGGATGTGTAAATTATATGATTTAAGGCAAATATTATACCTGTGAAGGCCAACCACATCGTTATAATAAATATTTGTCTATTTATCTTTAGCTATGATTTAATTAACTATTTAATGTCCTTCACTTCTATCGGGAAGCAAGTAATTTGATGTCTTACAAAAATTTCAAATAAAATTATTACTCTCTTACTAATAATGAACTTGCTATTACACTTGTATAAATATGAGATTAGTAGGTTAGTTTAGAATTAATGACAGACAGGTGACATGACATAGTGGAGACAAACATTTCAAGTTAGCTGTCTCATATTTATTCAAGTGTTATAGCTATGTCAAATCATAATTAGTATATGTATAGAGAGTGTCTTAATTTTATACCATACGGAAACTCCATCTCTATTACGAAACTCTCGCACACCATAATGTGTCCTCCTAGCCGAATTTCGACTACGGCGGACTATCTCAATAGAGATTAGCCAACTGCGCGGGACATATGTTATAGTGGACAAGTGTGTGCGCAATACACAGGTGCACTCTCTATTCCGTTTTTTTTTCAAGACAGAAAAACCCAACACTGTCGGCCTGACCCGGGATTCAAACCCGGGACCTCGTGGATAGTATCCAGCGTGCTGACCACTAGACCAACGAGGCAGGAACGCACACCATACAGGAAATACAAATCAGTTTTACTAAAGTAACAAGTGATAAATATCTTAAATTACAACCAAAAGCTTTTATTAGCGAAATCTACACTTGGTGGCAAAAAAAATCGAGTCCACCTCTAATGTATTAGTATTATGTGCCATTTTGCACTGAGTGTGGTATTTAGAATCCAATGTTTTCAGTGTGAATTTTGGCAATTTTTTTGCCGTTTGTTATAGTTAAAGTAAGATGGTGCAACCCAGCATTAGAAGGTACGAGTAGTTTGCAGCATCAATTTGAAGATTGACGACCGTCTTGGTGTAGTGGTTCGCGCAACGGACTTCTAAACCAGGCGGTTGCGGGTTCGAATCCCGCAAGGGGCAAATGTTTGTGTGGTGAGCACGAGCATTTGTACCTAAGTCATGGATGTTTATAAAAGTATTTAAGTATGTCTATCCGTTATCCTATTCACCATAGCACAAGCTCACGCTTAGTTTGGGGCTAGGTAATTGGTGTGTTTGTTGAAGTGTTGGGGTTTTCTGTTTTGAAATAACTCAGACACAGCTCCGGAGTCAGGAAATCGGTGATTTTTAAACCCCTGTGCCTCGGAAAGCACGTTAAGCCGTTGGACCTGCGCCTGATCTCTCTACGGTCATGTCGGACTGCCGTCTCACCCAATTATAAGAGTAAAGGAACAGAGAGTGCACAAGTGTATTGTGCTCACACTTGTGCACTATAATATCACCCGCGCAGTCGGCTAATCTCTGTTGAGATTGGCCACTGTAGTCGATTCGGCTAGGAGGATATTTGTATACGTCAACCAATGACAACTATAGAACCAACTTTGGAAAACAAAACAGTTACAATTATAATGTACTAAGTAGGTGTAAATATTATTGAGTACTAACACAACGACACTTCAATGCCAAGCGTTGAATTATCGATTCATTAGTAGTGATTAATGAATTGACGATTATGATAAATAAGCGTTTTATGGGCGCATAAAAAACCCATTAGGTTTAAGGTGTTATAAATGATAGACGCAAAAAGAAGCTAAAGCTTAGGCCACACTGCTTATGCACAGTGTTACTTCTATTTAAGAGTATTAAAAGTTCTTTCTTCAAAAGTATATAATAATGTCCTCCTAGCTTTCGACTACGGCGGCCTATGTCAACAGAGTAAACCAACTGCGCGGGACATATTATAGAGTACAAGTGTGTGCGCAATACTCAGGTGCACTCTCTATTCCTTCACTCTCATAATTGTGTTTGAGTAATTTCAAGGCAGAAACCTTTTTTTTTTTTTTTTAGCGTCAGGAAAATGCGGTGCATACCCCCCCCCCCCCCCGCCAGCGGGGATGGTGGAGGGGGTTATGTGGGTCTCCAACCCACTAAAAACCTGACGGTGTCCTCCGGTGCTGTTGTCGGTGCGAGTGCATGGGTTTCAGCCGACGCTATGCCACCACGCACTCGCTCCCAGCTGTGGCCCACGAATATGACAGGGCCCTGCCCGGCTTCGAGGAGGGGAGAGCAGCCCCCTCCTAGGTACAAGCAACGACGCGCGGGAACACACACGCGCCGCTGCGACCCCGTGTGGGCGTATCGGTACCCCCGCACCGAGTACACCCGGGGTCCTTCAGGGAGGCGGCAGGAGGAGAGCAAAGCGTCCCCTCCAGCGGTCTGTGCGTCGGCGGCAGATCATCGGCGCGGCAGCCGAAGCCTCTCGCACCCTCTCCGCCTCCTCCTTCTGCAGGAGCACGCTCTCGCAGAAGGTTTGCACGGCCGCAAACGCCTCCCTGGATCCGGCCATCCTCGCCACGATGGCAGCGAGTGACACCTCCGACTACCGCGATGAGGTCCTCGCGCTCCCTCGCCCAGGCCGGGCACGACTCGAGGGTGTGTTGCGCGGTATCCTCCTCGCGGCCGTCACAATGGTGACACCGCCCGGTCAACTCGCGACCAATCTAAGGCAGAAACCTTTTTTTCTTTTTTTTTTTTTACGTCAGGAAATGCCTTACGCACCGTACCTCTCCGTCGGGGAACGAAGAGGCGTGTGTGGGACTCCCCCGGACTCGGGTATACCCACTAAAACCTGACGACGCCCGCCGCATGTGTTGGCTGTGACAGCAGGGGCCGCGGTATCTCAACAGTCCCGCGACCCTGCCAGCGGCAACTTCCGCCCTCTAGTTCAGAGGGCGGATCTCCACGGAGGGGGGAGCAACCCCCCTCCAGACGGCGCACTGGGCGTACAGTGCACCGTCTCTCAGGATCCCTGGTGAATGGGCAGAGGTGTCCCCATACCGTCTGCCCGAGACCCTCCCGTCGGGGCGCCGCTCATTCTGGCACCGCGGCCCGAGCGCGCGCCCCGCGGGCGCCGAAGGCGGAGGGAGGCCGGGTCTCTTTCCCGGTCCCATTCGGCGGCCTCTTTCTGCGACATCACCACGTCGCAGAAATGGGCCACCGCCTCCCAAGACCCCTCGCTTCCGACCATCTTAGACACGACGGTCGGCAAGCTAAGGTCTCCGCCTCCGAGAGCCGCGGCCAACTCCGCCCGCGGCTCCGCCCACGCCGGGCAGTCCACCATTGTGTGCTGCGCCGTGTCTTCGACGCAGTCACAATGGTGGCATCTTGAGGTCGGCTCCTTTCCGGCGACTAAACACAGATACCTCCCGAAGCATCCATGCCCCGAGAGGATCTGCGTCAGCCGGAAAGTAACCGACCCGTGTTTCCGTCCAACCCATCTGGACAGGACGGGATGGACGGCCTCCACTGCCCGGCGACGGGACTCGGTAGGATGGTCACCGAGTCCCTGCACGAGTCGCCGCCGCCACTCTTCCAGAGCCACCTCGTGGGCCGCCTGGCGCCACCGCACTACAGTGTCGGGTGGGGGCCGGCAGCCCTGGCTCTGGGCGTGCGCTGCTACTCGCCAGTAGACCGAGGATTGAACCTCGGCCTCCAGGTCCCACGGAAGGGACCCGGCGAGAGCGCACGCCACCTCGTAGGAGATGGTGCGGTATCCCCTGATAGCCCTGATCGCCAGGACCCTCTGCACCTGTCGCAAGAGGGCCCGGTGACGATTCTTCAGGGACCCCGCCCAGATCGGGGCCCCATAGAGGGCCATCGATCGCACCACTCCGAGGTATAGGCGACGGCAGACTCCGTCACCTCCTCCTAGGTTGGGCAGCAGACGCCCAAGGGCGCCCGCCGCCCCCAACAGTCGAGGCGCCAACTTCTCGAAGTGGGCCTGGAACCCCCACTTGCTGTCCAGCACGACACCGAGATATTTCAGCGTCGGCCGGACTGGGATAGGGGTTCCGCCCACTACTACTGTGGACCCCGAAGGTGGCCCTCGTCGGCGGCCATAGAAACAAATGGCCTCCGATTTATGGAGGGCCACCTCAAGGCCCAGGCGGCGGATGCGCCTCACCACCTCCGCCACTCCAACGGTGGCCAGCACCTGTGCGGCCCGGCAGTCAGAACCCCGGGTCGTCACCAGGGTGTCGTCGGCGTAACAAATTACGTCTACGCCGGGCAGATTTGCGCAGCGTAGAACGTAATCATAGCCGATGTTCCACAGCAGGGGGCCAAGCACGGACCCCTGCGGAACACCGGCCGTCATCCGCCGACGACCACCAGCACCATTACTGGTAGGGAACACTACCGCCCTATCGGACAGGTAGTTCCCCACCAACTGCCACAGATACGGAGGCACTTCATGAAATCGAAGTGCCTCCATTATAGTCGGCCAGGGGAGGGAGTCGAAGGCATTTTTGATGTCCAAGGACATTGCCATCAACACCCCTCCCCCCGACACCACCTCCTCAGACAGGTCTCGCAGCCGGCCGATCGCGTCGATTGTCGACCGGCCCCTGCGGAACCCGAACTGGGAGTCGGCCAGATCAGGGCCGACTTCCTCCAAGTGCTTGACGAGACGGGCAGCAACTACGCGCTCTAGGAGTTTTCCCGCCTCGTCCAACAGCACAATTGGGCGGTAGCCAGAGGGGTCTTCCGCCGGCCTCCCCTCTTTTCGGAGGAGCACCAGACGGCCCTCCTTCCACCGCCGGGGGAACAGCCCCAGCTGGAGGCACTCATTAAAGAGGCCCCGCAGCTGGAGCTCGAGCGACCTGGACTCTTCTGAGAGAGCCAGGACCCAGGCTCGGGCATGAATGCCGTCGAGTCCTGGGGTCGTCTTTTTGCCACGTAGGCGTAAGACGGCCGCTCCCAGTTCCCCTTCTGTGACCTCAGGCACATCTTCAGTGTACGAGGTCACCACCGCTGGGGACGCCATGGTCGGGGGGACAAAATCGTCTCCCCTCGTGGGAAACAGTGTCTCCACCACGGTGCTCAGCACCTCCGGCTCGAGGGTGCTGGTCACTGGGGGGGTCCAAAGACGGAGCTTTTGCCGTACCAATTTGTACGGCTTACCCCACGGATCCTCCTCAAGCGTCCCCAGCAGCTCTTCCCAAGCCGCTGCTTTGGACCGGCTGATTGCAACGCGCAGTTCTATCGCAGATTCGCGATAGGTTGCGTACAGCCGGTCCTCCTCCTCAACGTCGCGGCCTGCACGACGGCGGCACCGCTGATAGACGCGGCGACGCTCGACGCACACGCGGCGGAGCTGCGCGATCTCATCCGACCACCAATATACATTACGGGGGGACGGCACGGATCTTATGCGAGGCATGGCCGCATCGCAAATCCGCGACATGGCCTCACATACCATTTGCGCCCCCCCGTCAACGTTTGCCGATGGTGGCATCTGAGGCCACGTCTGGACAATGACCGCCTCCTGCAGTAACTCCTTGTCCAGACCCCTCAGCGCCCAACGCGGGCCATCCAATCGCGGCAGGCTGGGGCCGACAGGCATGGCTGGAGGCGATGCGGAGACGCTAAATCTGATGTACCGGTGATCAGATAGCGTCTCCTCGTCCTCCAGCACTCGCCACTCCTGGACGCGGTGCGCTAGGGGGGAAGTCAGAAACCTAACCTAACCTAACCCAACACTCTCGGCCCGACCGGGATTCGAACCCGGGACCTCGTGGATAGTACCCAGCGTGCTGACTATAAGACCAACGAGGCAGTCCACGGTAATGTAAGTATTTATTTTCAGTATTATTATTTTAAAAAGTCAGGAAAGATTGTTTGCCAAGCACAGAAAACCAGACTTCACAACATAACATGCCCCATAAAATGGTCTGTTGATATTATGAGGTTCAAGTTCACAATTTCGCTCACTGTTTTCTTTTGATGTTGTTCGCACTGTCAGAGTCTGTTTGCGAAGCAACGCGAAGTTTTTGAGTGGTACTTTTTTATTGGTGTATTGCTATGCGCATGCCGTTGCGGGTTAAAAAAAAAGTTTTAACAAACACACCAATTACCGAGCCCAAAACTAAGCGTGACCTTGTGCTATGGCGACTACGATAACGGATAGACATACTTACAAGTATATACGTTTATACATCTATGACTTAGGTACAAATGCTCGTGCTCAGCACACAACATTTGCCCCTTTCGGGATTCGAACCCGCAACCTCTGGTTTTGTAGTCCGGAGCGCGGACCACTACACCAAGACGGTCGTCAAAATGTTTGTGTGATGAGCACGAGCATTTGTACCTAAGTCATGGATGTTTATATATGGATATAAGTATGTCTATCCGTTATCCTTGTCACCATAGCACAAGCTCACGCTTAGTTTGGGGCTAGGTATTGGTGTGTTTGTTGAAACAATTTATTTATTTATTTCATTTGTAATATTGATAGAATACCGCTTATTGTGTAGACCTAGCTTTAGCATTTGTGTGATACGCACATTCTTTGCAATCTGTACGAGTAGCTATAAAGGTTTTTATTGGCTGTATCCAATGACGAGGTAGGCACTATACGACCAATTTAATAATGAATTATGTTCTGACTGTCCTTAAATAAAATGCGTTATTGTGCTAACAAAATGTATGGAACTGACTATCAAACGTCATGTGACTTGCATAAATTGTTTTGACATTTAATTGACGATAGCGAGTTCACTGTAGAATAGATTGCTTTTTGTCTAGGATCCGAGGGTTTGTAAAGTATAATTAGTTTAGGCCCACTTGCGCAAGTCCAGATTAGCTAATCTGGACTGGCGCGAGGATCCCCCGGATTAGCTAATCTAGACTTGCGCAAGTCGGCCTTCTATTCAGATATTAGACCTTGAACAAGTCCAGAGTAGCTAATCTGGACTGGCGCAAGAAGAGCCCCCGGATTAGCTAATCTAGACTTGCGCAAGTAGGTTAAAAGCTTTCCACTTCATCAAACTGATTTTATTGGTTTCACATATTGCCTATTTTGGATCACCATCAGTATTTAAAATACATATCGACTGACCCCAAATTCGTAAAGATTGGCTCAGTAAGGTAGATTAGTTGCTCCGTACAGTAGAAAATAATATATCTTCCTTTTTTGCAATGCAAATACTTTGGCAGTCTTCAAGTAGTCTTTTGACTATGTCGTAGTCGGATAAAAAGCACATAAAATAGTAAATCACTCAAAATTTAATTTATATTAGAATCCACCACTATCTATCAAAGTAGATGGGGAACCACGGCCCTATAACTTGTATCTTATTCTAAGTCTTACTTTAGAGGACCCCTTGAAAAAGGGCTCCAATTTATGGTAACACGATCCCGAGCACTCGGCCTACTGTGCGACTTTTGCTAAATTCACTCTGGACATAACCGTTTCCCTTTCTCGAATATAAAAATTTAGCACCGCACAGTGGGCCGTGCTGCTGAAATATGCGCTCTTTCGGGAGTACATTTGTACGGTTTATTATGGGGCCAGATCGTTTATAATGAGGATTTGTATTGGGGTGTGTTTGTTTCAAAATTGGATCTGGAAGCATATTTCGCACATTTCATAGTGCAAAAGTACCTAATATCGAACGTAACAAAAAATATTTATTTTTATAATTTAAATTATTTCTTTGCAAGTCCTAAAAAAGTTACATTTCGCACAAAAAAATCATCACATCAGAAGGCAGTCGATTTAATTTTGTGTGCGAAATCTATTTTTGTAAAATCTCTAAAATTGCTGTCTGAGAAGTGTAGTAGATGTTTCAATCTGACAACCGTCTTGGTGTAGTGGTTCGCGCCACGGACTGTTAAACCAGGTGGTTGCGGGTTCGAATCCCGCAAGGGGCAAATGTTTGTGTGATGAGCACGAGCATTTTGTAGTACCTAAGTCATGGATGTTTATAAATGTATATAAGTATGTCTATTCGTTATCCTAGTCACCATAGCACAAGCTCACGCTTAGTTTGGGGCTAGGTAATTGGTGTGTTTGTTGAAATAATTTATTATTATTATTAAATCAAGTGATGATTTTTCCACTCAATTTCCTTTCGATGAAGCTTTATTATCTCAAATGGAACCTAACCTTATTCAAAAGCGCATGTTTTCCAAGATAAAATATCGCAAAATTATATACTTGGCACACATAAAAAGTCGTAAGTGTTCGAGTTATTAAATCGGCGGAGTTACGGCGGCCGTATCGTAAAAGGGGCCTAAACAATTACGTCCCATCGTCCCATAAAGCGGTAAGTGGTGTATTAATACGCGGGTAGGGCCGGGTTAATACACGCCGCGTTGAAGCCCGTATCAGTATTAATAGCGCATCATCGAGATAGCTCGCCCGACCCGGGGCACACGTTAGAAAGAGCAAGCAGCCCAGTATTTTAGTAGGGTCTGCCCCGGCTTTGCTCGCCGCGTAGAAGTTTTAGTCCGACAAGTTCGTGCGCGATCTTCTTTGTCAAGACGTTCGGGGGTGAGAAAGTACCAATTACACGCGATATTATATAAATATATATATAATATCACGTGTGATTATTATAATATAATCAAGGGATTTTTTCCCCACAACTTCACCCGTCACTTGCTGATGGCTAGCGTGCCTCGCCCCCCGCACCTCTGGCGACCGCAGGAAGCTCTTCTTACCTCTTAATCTTACCATATATTATTTGATGATGATATCTCAAACGAATGCGATAAAATATCAAAGATGACTTAATTTTTTAAGCATCTTCGACAGTCATTGTAATATTTGAACAAATTTACACAAAGCTTTTGAGATCATACTGAACAAACATATATACTGGATGACTTTTTTACCGTCAGGAAAATAATTGTGTGAGATAGGTAAGTGATATAGGTTACGATGGCGTCATCAGTTAACAAAAAAAGAATTTATTTTTTGTAAATTACTACGCACCTAACCATCTAATTCTTAGTTAATTTTGACTATTATAACATTTAAAAAAGCATATTGGAAAAATAATATTAAAAATACGAAACTGGCAAAAACTCAAACGCATACCCTACTCCGGACGCGCTAAACATCAATACGCGCTAAACATCAATGAATCCGCCCGAATTAGTGACTGAAATTCGGGCGGATTCATTCATTCTTCTCTTTTTTTTTAAACTGATGACGCCATCGTCACCTATATCATTTACCTATCTCACACAATTATTTTCCTGACGGTAAAAAAAGTCATCCAGTATAGACGCGGCTGAACACTAAATTGTATAAAAATGAGTGTTTTTTTGTCCCTTAAATGCTCAAGTTGGATTGGGCATACCCCAGTGAATGACGGTCAGTTACATTAATGGGATGTTACACTATGCCCGAAGGTTCCCGCTGAAAATCAGTGTCGTGACAAAACCTGTTTTTGTCACGACTTATACTGAGCGGGGACCTTTTTGGTACACTATCCTAGATTCATAAGTTTTTTATTTTATTTTTGTTATTATTTTCGTCAGTTGTTTATTTTTTTCTTTACTCTGTCTGTTGTGCCAAATAAATGTTTCTATAATGAATTTAAATCTGCCTAACGGTTAGTGCTAATAGCTAAAGTACTTTTTAACACAAGTTGCCATACTTAAATTCAAGAATAGGTAGGACAGCTTATTATGAATAGATACATGTTGAATCTATTAATATTGAGATTCGCTTTCTGTTAATCACGCTCAAGTTTTAAATGGTTCAATTTGTCATTCCAAGGATAATCGGTAAAGAACCTGTTTGCTTTATTTGCGCTATACTTGCAAAGAACATCACTTTGGCTTTTATGGCATCGCTGTTTAGGATCAAACTGGAAAGTGACACGTTTTTATACATATTTGGCATTAATTTTTCTGAAACGGGTGATGCTGTCGGTTCAAACAGGCTTTTATTAAACACAATTTTAGGCGGAAGTGATTGGATAGCTTCCGTTTAACACCCGTTGTCATAATTTAACAACGTTTGATAATGCGATCCTTAAAATGATGTATACTATAATATTTAATAGAATTGTGTTCATAATCTATACTAAATATTAAACAGAGGTAAAGTTTGCAGGCTAAGTTGTTTATTGAAAGCAGTCTCAGAATTTACCAAAACAATTTTACTAACTAATCTCCCTTTAAAAGAAAGCTACAATTTTCCTGAGTAAAATAGGCAAAATTTTATTTTTTCAATTATACCGGTGAAGAGGCATCCTTTCTTTGCACCGGTTACTACACTAGCATTATTATAAATATACCAGTAATTTAGTTTAAATACGATTTCAGTAGCAACCACATGTCGTTTTTTTTTGTTTGATGTAAACTGAAGTTGTTGTTGTCATCTTAATAAAGAATAGTACATTAGGACTTGTGTAACACAATTCGTTAAAATTGACGCAATATTTACCCAACTATACTGCACCACACGCGTTCGCATAAAAAACGAGCCGGTGATTCGGTCGCTTTTAATTGTCACCTACCACTTTTATGTAAATGGCAACGGCGCCGGCTGTCACCGCGCTGACAACTGACAGTTGACAGTTGTGACGCGCGACAAGTGACAGCATGCGTCGCGCGGGTAATTTGCGCGGCAGTGGCAGGAATTATCATTTTTTCGTTTTTTGTCCCGTGTCGTGTCATTTCGCACCACTGGCCAGTGTCGACAGATGGAATTTTAATTCTTGCGTAATTTCATAAATTGGTACAGGCGAGGTTTAGTTTTTGTATGTTTTAAAAGCGGGGCTTATGAAGTGCCTTTAAATATTTTTAGTAACATACCTATGCAAATGCTAGGGAGGAAATTAGAAGAGCCTACTTCTAAGTATATTTAAATCTCTGCCTGGGCGCGACATTAAGAAATTAACTACACAGAGGGATGCTCTCTTTCTTGACTGATTCAGAGAGTATTTTTTTTATAGTAGCTAATACTGTTACTCGTATATCCATGAAAAAGGACAATATCATTCAAGAAGTTTTTTTTAAGTTTAGCGGTATCGGTACTTACAGTGTATTTCAAAGGTTGATAGCTACCTACGTAAGGTGCTTCCATCTTGTTAACCACGACATCACGTCAATACTACTTCCCGAGTCAACTCTGAGCATACCCCATGACTTTTTATAGTTCCGTCAATGTATGTCCCAAAGCGGGCCACTTGGTACTATCGGAGTCTTTCATATTTTGAATACTTGCCCGTGTTATAAGAATATACGCGTCACTTACGAGGGTAATAGGCGCATAAAATGTTACGGCCACTCAGGGGGCATTATGTATTGACTTTTACGAAGCCTTTCTTAAGTTAGGGCTTGTGTGTGATCTGATTTGGCTGAATTGAACGGCTTTTGCTGTTAGTGAGAGCGTTTTCATCTATTTTTATTGGGTTGGCTTAGTAATTTTTAGATATAGGTAAAATATTATACGGTTCGCTTTTGGGTCGTCGATGCAAATAGCAGAATATTGGGTCAGAGACAAAAAGTGGCAGTCGTTCATTTGATACTATGTTCAATAAACTCACATCGACTGCCTCGTTGGTCTAGTATTCAGCACGCTGGGTACCATTCACGAGGTCCCGGGTTTGAATCCCGGGTCGAGCCGAAAAAGTGTTGGGATTTCTGTCTTGAAATAATTTAGACACAGCTCCGGAGTCAGGAAGTTGGTGGTGTTAACACCCCCGTGCCGGTAATGTCGAACTGCCGTCTCACCAAATTATGAGAGTGAAGGAACAGAGAGATAATATCGCCCGAGCAGTCGGCTAATCTGTTGAGATTGGCCACTGTAGTCGAAATTTGGCTAGGAGGACATTATTATTACTGAGTGCCCACTGCCCCTTACTATAGGCATCAATACCAACGGATGTATCATTTTAGAAATCTGTAAGTAAACCTTGCTTACTCAGGTTCAAAAGTAAGGGTGGAAATCCTGTTGGACCCCTCATTACTCACATCTTGCTTTATTCAAAGAGCAAACATGTAAATGAAGTAATCATGGTGAGATTATGAGACTTGAAGGTTCAAGTTTTGGGTCCACTTGCAGCAAACGCTAAATCTCGATTTAACGTCATGCTGTCTCTGTCATCGCCGAACATGTGACAGAGACAGAATGACGCTAATCCGAGATTAAGCGTTTGCTGCAAGTGGCCCTTAATCCTATCATTAAACAGGTTTTTCAGAAGCCAGACTCCAGTACATTTCATATTTATACAGAGTGTTAGTTTAACCCATACTTAAAGAAGGTATAAATGGTCATCATTACCAACAACTTTTGCTATGGGGTCACGATCGAAATCTTTTTAAAAAAATCAGATGCCTCATACGAATAATAAATTTATTTATTTATTATAACAACAAATACTAAAAACAGAATAAAATTTATATTTACTGCGTGCTCTCAATAATCGTGATTTTATATTTATTTTTATAACTTAAGCAATTATTTTGCAAGTTTTTACGAAATTCAATTAACGAAAATTCGTTGGCTGACTAACGTCCTTCGTAGCTTAGTTGGTAAGAGCACTCGCCTGGATAGCGAAAGGACGTGGGTTCGAGTCCCACCGGATGACACAGTCGATTAATTTTTGTGAGCGAAATTCAATTTGATTTCGTTAAAACTTGCAAAATAATTGCTTAAGTTATAAAAATAATTACTCCAGTATATTTCAGCTTTATACAGAGTGTCAGTTTGATAATTTCCATATTGAAGGTTTTTTTTTTAATACTCATAACTTTTGCTATGGTGTGACGATCAAAATCTTAAAAAAAACAGATGCCACATACGAATAATTTTGCTACATCGATGACAATGTATTGAGAGCCGTCTTTTAAGGGTACCTAAAGGGTAAAAACGGGACCCTACTACTAAGACGCCGCTGTTCGTCTGTCAGTCTGTTTATCTATCTCATGAACCTTGGAAGCTAGAAAGTTGAAATTTGTACAGATGATGACAATGTACCTCTGTTGCCGCTATAACAAAAAATACTGAAAACATATTAAAATAAATATTTCATTGATGCTCCCGTAAAATAATCGTGATTTTTTTGCCTCTTTAAATATGGAGTCTGTTTTATCACCCTGTATATGAAGTCTTGTGGCGCAGTGGCGGCAGCGCTTTGGTAGTGATACCAAAAGTTAAGCAACCCACGGTGCGGTCGTGATTGGATGGGTGACCATTCCGACCATTTAAGTGGCGTCCATGACAAGCATCTCCGTGCTTCGGAAGGCACGTTAAGCAGTTGGTCCCGGCTAATATCTGTGGTATTAGTCGTTAAGCCTAGTCAGAGGCCCTAGGGCGGCTTCATAACTTCTGACAGTAAGGTTTGTCACTTGCCTTACATACACCCCTCCACCAATCCGCACTGAGCCCGCGTGGTGAAGTATGGCTCGTTCCTCCTCATAGTTGAGGTGAGGCCTTTTCCCAGCAGTGGGATCTAATAGGCTGACTTATATGAAGTCTTAATATATTCAGCTTTCGGCAGCATTTGCGTCTGTTCATATTCGAGCCTGCGGCATCCAAGCTGGTTATTGGATAATAACTTAGATAAACACGACATTTCCATTGATGTTAATGTCAATAACGCTCATGGTGATGCGACATGAAACGACGTTAACGCCATTATGGTACAGTCAGATACATACGATTTTATATTTGAGGTTTTGTTTTGAGACGTTTCTTTTAAAAACTTTGTTTAAATTCAAATGTAGTTAATCTTAAATATTATTTTGCCTCCTTACGATCATGATAATTATAGAACATTGATACCCGAGTCACCGTCACCGTACGGCCCTTTGCCATTACCTTTGTCAGATATAATTCATCAGTTATTAGCTATAAAGCCGCCTACATTAAATTGTGCGGTGTAAATTGCGTCTAAATCTATAATTTCGTGAAATCAAATAAGACAATCACAATTTCTGGATTGCGATTGATAAAGCGAGGATTGGAACTAACGGAGTGAAGGATCGACTAATCGAATAGAAAAATATTTTCAGAACTCTGGCAAATGAAAAAAGAAACACAAGGTTATGGATCTGTAGGAATAAACCCTATGTAAGTAGATATTCAATAATAATATTAAAAGTAAAAGTAAAAGTCATTTATTTATGTATGTAGGCCCACAGGGGGCACTTATACACGTCCCAACATATTATTTTTTAAGTCCTACCACTGCTTCGGGACAAATTGTGGGCTAGTGCTGAGAAGAAGCAGCGCAAGAAACTCAGTCACTATTGCCAAAGCCTCTTTTAAAAATAATGTTTAAAAATACAGAAATTGTTCTAGTGCGAGCTGGTCCACACGTTTACATCATTCAAATAATCGTCTACTTTATAATAACATTTTGTCATTAGGGTATCCTTAATAAATGATTTGAATTTGTTAATTGGTAATTCTACAATATTTTTCGGTAATTTGTTAAAGTAATTGACACATTTTCCCATGAAAGAATGACCAACTTTTTGAAGACTGAATTGTGGAATAGCAAGCTTATTTTTATTTCTAGTGTTAAAATTATGCGTATCACTTTTCTCTTTAAATAAATCCAAGTTTTTACGCACATTCATAATATTTTCATAAATATATTGAGAGGCTACTGTTAATATCCTTATTTCTTTAAAAAAATCTTTCAATGAATCTTGAGGTTTGAGGTTATGAATAGCACGTACGGCCCTTTTTTGTAGTACAAAAATTGATTCTATATCAGCAGCTGAGCCTCATAGTAAAATACCGTACGACATCAAGCTGTGAAAATAACTAAAATAGACTAGTCTGGCCGTTTTAACATCAGTCAAGCGCCGTATCTTTTTTACAGCAAAAGCAGCTGAACTAAGTCTTCCTGACAAGGCCACGATATGAGGACCCCATTGTAGTTTGGAATCTAAAGTTATTCCAAAAAATGTTGTTGAATTTATAGTATTTAGCAGTTTGTCTTTTATCAAAACATCTGTTGAGGCCTGTCTGACATTAGGCATGTAAACTTAACACATTTAGTCTTATTCCCGTTAAGCAAAAGGTTGTTAACGTTAAACCAATGCAATACTTGTGAAAGAGTATTATTTACATCGTCAAAAGTATCTTTCCCCCTGGGAATTTTGAATATAAGTGAAGTATCATCAGCAAATAATACTAAATCACAAAGATCTTCCACAAAGTGTGGAAGGTCATTTATATAAATTAAAAACAATAAAGGTCCTAATATCGATCCCTGGGGCACACCCATGGTCAGAGGTGCTCCAGAAGACTCAACCCCATTTATGCATACTTTTTGTGTTCTACTTGTTAGGTAAGATTCAAGTAGATTTAATGCATTCATTGAAGCCCAATAATGTCTTAATTTTTTCAATAAAGTTTTATGTTCTACACAATCAAAAGCTTTTGAAAGATCACAGAAAATACCTAAAGCATCTTGTCTATTATCATAGGCATCAAAGATATGTTTTAATAGAGCAACTCCCGCATCAGCAGTACTTCTACCTTTAGTGAAACCAAATTGTTTTTCGTGTAGTAGATGGTTTAAAGAAAGATGTGCTAGTAGTTGATTGAATAATACCTTTTCAAATATTTTACTGAGGACCGGAAGAATCGATATTGGTCTAAAATTAGAGGGGTCACTTTTCTCGCCGGATTTAAATAGCGGTATAATTTTACTAAATTTCATTAGACTTGGAAACTGGCCATCATCAATGCACTTGTTAAAAATTATTGCTAATTGAGGAGCTATTGTGTTGATAATTGATTTTATAATATACTCAGACAGTCCCCATAGATCCTCAGTCTTCTTCATATTTAAATCTAGAAATGTTTTTGTAATTACTTCGGGACTGACATGCCTAAAGTGCAGTGGAGAATCGCACTGGTCGACATTGGACTTGAGAATCGATTCCGCAAGTTCTGAAGAAGATGCAAGTTCTTTAGTTGTTGAAGGTGCAATATTAGAAAAAAATGACTCAAAGGCATTTGCAACTTCTTGATTGGATGTGATCAATTTACTTTCGACTTTTAGTGAGAATGAGCTACTTTTTGATTTATTTTTACAAGTTTCCTTGTTTATTATGTTCCAAGTAGCTTTTGCCTTATTGTTGGAATTTAAAACTATTCTACGAATATAGTTTGACTTTGCTGCAGCACATACTTTTTTAAATATCTTAGAGTAATTTTTAACATATTCAATAGTATGTGGATTCTGTAAGTATTCTCTTATACTATATAAGACATACAATTTAATCCTACTTTTATGAATACCTGGTGTAGCCCAGTCATTAAATTTACATTTAGCTTGATTTGTCTTAACCTTCTTCATTGGAAAGATTTCATTGAATTGTTTTTTTATTAATTCAAAAAGGTCTTCGTATAATTTATCAACATTATCGCAATTATTGGGTATAGTTGAGTTTACACTATTACAAATTGTATCCCTATATCTGTCTAACCTATTTACTGTGACAGGCCTATAAACATTCTCCACGACACTTGAGGCATGTCTGTGTTGAAATGAGACCTTTTGACCTCTATGATCGGAACTAAGATTACGTAAGATACATTTGTCGATTACGATTGCATTGGAATCACAAAAAATATTATCTAGACAAGTTGCAGTATTGGGAGTCACCCTAGTTGGTTCCTTAAAAAGGTTAAATAAATTATAAGATGCAAAGAGATTGAGAAATCGGGTAGATAACTGTGTTTGTTTTAAAATATTAATATTAAAGTCTCGGCATACAACTATTTTTTTGTTTGATCTGCAAACTTTATCTAATGCTTCTTCCATAATGGGTTCAAAAAGTTGGTAATTTGCGTCTGGGGGACTATACACACACAATATAATATACTGATCCAGCTCCGCACACGCTAGTTCAATAGTTCGTTCCATCGAGAGTGACACAATATCCATTAGTATATTTATGGCGTCGACTGTATATTGTCGAGTTTATAGCGTGAATGTGGAAGCTATTGTCGATATTTTTGGTGATGTAATAAAGATAGATGTTCAGAGAAATAATCCCTTAGGATACGAAGATTGTGGGCAGGTTCTGATGTTTGTTAAGAAGATTGTACTATTCCTTTTACTTTATTGGTTTAAGATCAGTAGGCAGCAGATAGTTACTATAAGTTTTCAACAACAGGACATAATACTCTCTACTTAAAATAGTAAATGTAAGGTTTAATTGGAATCTATGTATTTGTTTAATAAAAGTAAATCTATTGACAAAATCAGTTCGGGCAATCATATAGGTAGTGTGTAACCTTTTGACGAGAAATGTCATCTTTATTTTTGTAGGTCGGTAAATATAGGTAATTTAGTAAATATAAAAATGTGTTTGTAAAGAATGCTAGCATAGCGGTAAGAGAATCAAAGAAAACACATGTGACATTCTCATTCTTCCGGCTGACTGAGTATGTTCCTCCTGTGTGCATCGCAGAAATAGCGAAATACATATACCTAAGTCAAAAATGATATTTCACAATTTCGTGGATTTCAGAAAATTTAAATAAAATCTATCGTCCTAAAACAGTTATAATCAGTATAACAACCGTTGTTCCTAATATTTGGACACCAAAGCCAACTGGCTTTAGTTAACATTCATTTTATTAAGTTGGATAGAAATTAAATGACTCACCTTTACAGCTGGAGTTGCATTTTTGAAACAAGCATAAAAATCTCAATTTATATAAATTAATTACAACAACAGTGCGTTTTTATCAGGTAGTAAAATATTGTGGCTTAAAGAAACTCAATAGAGTAAATAAACAAACAAATAAACATAACCTAGCTGGTAGTTTCCGTGCGTCTTCTTAAATTAGTACATACCATTACCAACTCGTGTAGTTAAAACCTATTGACATATTACAACACAAGTAATAAAACACCAATATATCTGCGGACACTCAAACAATAACGTAAACAATAACGAAGAATCTATTGCCGATAAATCATTTGAGCTAGTGTCGTCCCGATTGAGTGATAAATATCAATGAGTTTAACGTTCCCGCGACACGCGATAACTGTCAAACGGCCGGCCGCCATGTTGGCAACCATTTTGATTTATGACATTTCATTGTGGACTGTCAATAGGACAGGGAGTGACGAAAATGAGAAGTGGAAATCATGCACTATTGCATAGTCGTTTATGTGTTTTGTATTTATAGCAAAGGCGTTTTTTTTTAATTTATCGGACAAAGGATAAAACGATGATACTAATAACCTTACAAAATCTATTGCAACAATATTAAGTTCAAATTGTTGCAATAGATTTTATAGGGTTGAAAGTGCTAAAAAAAACTTGACTTATTTATATAACTTATTTAGTATATCTATAGTAATCAACACTGTCTAGGGATATTTTGGATATTAAAATACTATGTTTTGTATATCCCTAGACAGTGTTGATTTGTGTATTTTCAAGTACTCTTAAGTAGGTATTCGTCGCCATTTCATAGGTTTAAAAATCGTCTTATTCTTTGGCATTAAGTTAGTTTCGTAAAATAGCTAATTTAATTGTTTTTCAAGCTTTTCGCACTCTCTATCTGCCTTAGCTTCAATCTTCCAATACCATAATGATGACTAATAATTCAATCTAAGCAACGAAACGTCCTGCCGCGTTCATTATCTTTTTCTATATTTGTAGTTCTGTTTTATCAATGTGATATAACATGACAAGGCGACACGTTCAGTCCATTCAATATTATGATCGTTTTGCCTCATCTTGTGTGTCAGTCCTTAGATAAATTACAATAACTATAGGTATACTGACAGATTACAATCAATACATGCACATGATGTAATTTTATGGTTATTCTTATGACTAGAAAGCAATTAATACCTAAATAGTATACACAGCATGACAATTTTATAATAAGAGGTAATGCTCAGCTTAAACAGTATATATAATTAAAGTAATGGAGTATTATAAAACTAAATAAATATTATTTAAATGAGAAAACTTTTAACGGGCGAGTGTATCCTCTTTTAGGCAATCAGTGACCGTTTTTTTATATAAAGAAAATTTACTATTAAATACGTCTATATTCATGTCCTTCCTCTTACACCGATTCGTTGTAAGTTCTGCACATTCTGACTAGTGGGTTGTAGTTAGACGATTGATTTTCCGAGGGCCGGTTTTTGGTGGTCACACGTTCTTAATTCCCAACCCATTTAATAAACAGCTTCGGAATTAATTTTAAATGCTTCTCTGTTTATTCATCTACACGAACATAGTTTTAAACATAAAATAGGGCTTACAGTTATTTTTTAAATAATACTTAACCGCCTAAAACGGGAGCAAAACCGGTGTTCTCCGCGCGTCCGCACGACCTCGCGCTCAATTCAACCACTAATATCTTTATTGTTTGTTGTGTCATGTACACATACTATATGTCAAAAAATTTGTTAATAAGTCAAGATTAATTAATTATAAAAACAATAATGATATCGTTTAAACAGAAAGAGTTAGAAAATATTTTGTCTCGGTCACACGATTGTGGTAGATTCGTGAACGCGACATATAAAGCCTCATAGCATCAAAGAGCCTCAACTTTCTGACAAGCTTAATAGCCCTACGGAAACTTTAGTTCAATTACAGCATCATTGGAGGAGAAATGCCTTTCTTATCGCTTTGATACAGAAAATACAGGCACATAAATTCATCAACTTTTTTCTGGCAACCTTTTGAAGAAACCCTTCATGGTAAATTTTTAAAGATAATATAATGATTTAGGTGTAAGTGTTGAATATTCAGTATAAAAGCCCTTTTCAATTTCTTCGTCCGCTATTTAGTTTTTATATTTATCAAGAAAGAACTTGTAAATTTTTGAAAACGTAAAATTTTCGTAACTTTCGTGACATGGTTTTCGTGGACATTTGACCACGAAAGTTATCTTTCACTCCACGTAAGGTTACAAAGGTCTCTTTATGCAATCTTAATTTACTCTCTATCGGTCTGTAGATGTTTTTACAGAACCGTTTTATCGTTTTCTCCCAAAGGTATTAGCTAACGATAGTTCGTGAAGGTAAAAGCATGAGTTTTTCTTGTATTTATCTACTTTAGTCAAATATGGTTGATATGCCTATTTGATTAAACCCTGATGTTCTACTAACTAAATAAATGGTTGGCTTATTAATTTATCGACGTCAATAAAGAAAGTTCTCCATAGAATTCATATACGAATAACTTGATAAAACACTGCCCTTGATTGAATGTGTGCACATATGGAATAAAAAGGATTTGGCATAACCAATACATCACACACCTTTGATTAATAGTATCACACACAGAGTTGGCAAAAAGCTGGAGGGTCTTGGCACTATGCTTGTCTCTCAACAAGTGAGCCTTAAAATTAACTTGGGCCAGACGAATTTTAGTCGAATTCCCGTGTTCAAGTGGTACTCTCTCCTGTATCTATTAGAAACGAAAACTGTGATCTACTGTTTTAGACGACAGGAGTACGTTTACCTGGGACAAGTGATTTAATTAGGTACTCGTAGGTTCACCTTGGCTGGACAGAGTCCGAAAAACTACGCGAGGGCATCATTTTGACCCAAATACTTCAGTGCTTAAAAATGAACGTCTAGAACTAATCCGAAACATGATTTTTTTTTATGGACGTAATAAAAAAGTTTAAGGACACACAACGAGCTATATGTTTGGTTCTCCACGGGATTGAATTGAAGAGATACGTAGAAGAACTAAGGTTAAAGACCTATGTCTAAATGATCTACGAGACTATCCTGTAGATCACTAAGCTCAAGTGGCAGTAAGCAGGGCGCAGTGCAGAAGGGTTCTTGATTGGATTCTATTTGGTCAAGAGCGTAGCGTTGGGCTTCCACCAGCAAGATTGACGGACGACCCTGCAAAGGTCGCATGATTGCACTGGATGCAGGTCGCATGTAACCAGTCTTGTACTGGACTAGATAAACTTTACTTTCTATCTACTAATTGTTATTAAAATAATACACATTTTATACCGTAACTGTCTGATAGCTGGGCATTGGCCTCCTCTAAGTGTGTCCAATTATCTCTATTGTTGTTTTTAGAAAAATCCGCAGAAAAATGAAACATCTAAACAATAAATTGTTTTGAATTAATGTAAAGACCATAATGACTAGTCAGCGGTCAGCGCATAAGTTCAAACAAGAATCGCTATCTCAGTGAAATACAATGGCTTTTTGTATCTCATATTAAATTATGAGGAAACATCTTAGAACCCATAAGATAAAACAACAATAATTTAGATGGAGGTGCTGCGGTGAGCAGCAAAAGTGATCTGACTCGTTAAATGACGTTACGAGTAAACCAGACTTTTTCAAAGTGGCTTCTGTTGCGAAAAAGATGGTTTCAAACTAACTGAGATAGATTGGGCATGTGTAACGAAGAAATAAAAAAAAAACGCTAAATAAAAATGAGTTAGTAAAAAGAAAGACTTTTGTAGACAATAAAGAAGACTGCTGGCTACATGGTGAACAATCATTGACAAAGTCATGAAACAAGAACAGCCGACCAAATGAACAAAAGACAAAATGATCTGGCTCACAGTTAATAACAGCTAGCAGATATTATATTATCAGTCATTTGCCTACTGATATATAAAATTTATTTTACGTTTTAAGTTGTTTTATGTATTAACTTTAGCTATAATTATCTGCTAACAAAACATTTATTTCTACTTTATCGTCAAATCGAAACCTTTTACTATATTAAAGGTTTAGAGATTTATTTATTAATGCTTTTCACGCTTTTAACTTAAAAAAAAAAACTATATTCTTTTTGAAAAACAGGTATAATATTAGTTATTTAGGTTTTATTTGAGGTATTTTGATGTAATAAAATAGGACTTTGCTATAAAAAATACGTTTCGTAACTTTCGTGGAATCAGAAATAACTTTCGTGGGTACCGAAATTTCAAAATTAAATATTGGAGGGAATAACAAACCGATTTGTTTGATTCCAACAGGATTCATTATAATTTTAGGTCTTCTTTAGTGTAGTATTTTTTTCTTGTCATAAAAACTTTATCTAAAAATCGCCACGAAGGTGACGCGGAGAATGCTTTCCGGAGAATCACTCAGACGTGTTGTTCTTATACACATGTATGACGTAAGTTTTGGTAATACGCATTCTATACAGGGTGTTGATATTTATTTTATTTATTTATACTTTTCTGCACAAATTAAAAAAACTGTACAAATGGCGGACTTAATGGCAAAAGCATTCTCTACCAGTCAACTATAGGTCAAACACAGAGAAGATACAGGCGGTGCAAATGAAGAAAGAGAGTAATTATCAATGTAAGTATCCAGTGAAAGCATGCAGAACGTAAAGACAAAATAATGAATAAACATACATACTACTTACTTAAATAATATCGACATAATATATACTTACATATTTATACCTACATAAACATACATAATAATAATCGTACACAAATGTCATGTCACTGAGTCAAGACCGAAATATTATATATGATATTGAGTGAAGACAATTGCTCCTAGGATTTTGTGCAGGCACAGCAGGTCATAGCTCATTCAACGAGTTTGTAATGAGATTATACCGAAGTTTTTTAGTCTTTCCTTGTAATTCATCAGCGAGCGTCCAAAATTATATTTGTAACATATAAATTACTGGGTTAAACTAACTCCGAATGTTAATAATGTTATTTATGAACATAAAACATAATTTGGTCGAATATCTTCCACAGAAAATAGGTATTCCCATTTCAATTCAAGAAAAATCGTAGGTGTGATGCATTGTTATTGTATTTTAAAGCCCTCAATTTCCGCATGTTATATTCTGCTTCTTAATATTCCGATTGTATACTTCATGTTTCAGATTGTAACGATTTTGAAGTGACACAAGCTTAGGTCATTTAAGTCTACTTAAAGTAAGTATCTAAAATGACAGAAGTACAAAGGGAAAGAAGGTACATAATAATACTGAATAAATTTTGGATAACATCATACATTACATACAAACATGTAGATATAGCCAAGGGATATAGGCATTGTTTTACTTTTGAGTTGGCTTTACTTACAGAGAACGTGTTAAAAGCTAAGTTTGTGCTGTATTTACGGTAAAAGATAATGTGTCCTCCTGGCCGAATTTCGACTACGGCGGCCTATCTCAACAGAGATCAGCCAACTGCGCGGGACATATTATAGTGCACAAGTGTGTGCGCAATACACAGGTGCATTCTCTGTTCCTTCACTCTCATAATTCGGTGAGACGGCAGTCCGACATGACCGTAGAGAGATCAGGCGCAGGACCAACGGCTTAACGTGCTTTCCGAGGCACGGAGGTGTTAACACCACCAACCTCCTGACTCCGGAGCTGTGTATGAGTAATTTCAATACAGAAAAACCCAAACACTCTCGGCCCGACCCGGGATTCGAACCCGGGACCTCGTGGATAGTACCCAGCGTGCTGACCACTAGACCAACGAGGCAGTATAAGATAATATTCTCATAACCAATACAATAAGAAAGAAGTGAAAAGAGAAGAACACAAACGAAATCTCCCGTAAACATCATTAGCCGGCCAATTTCACTTTTCAACTGGCACCGAGTGTCGCCCATTCATCAAAGTCGCGCATTATGAATGTCCTGTCAAAACCTAATGAAAAATTACAGACTAATATGCATTATGAACGCTACAGAGTACGAGCTGGATTTTGGCCATTATTTTCTGGCTTCAATAGCAACGAATCAGTATCAATCAATAGTCGAAAAAGACGCTTCACAAAATGTGTGTAAAGCCAGTTTGGTCTAGCTCGGGAAAAATTTTGGCCAAATTCTTAAATTTTACTGTTTTTTCTTGCCCCTCCTAATAATTGATCGATTAAAATTGGTAGGTAGTATAATGTCACAAATTCACAATGATATAAGTGTAATCTTAACGATTTTTATGAGAAAGATGGTTTTATTTAAAGCAAAAGCTAAATATTTTTTTCATAAAAATACCGTTGAACCAAATTGCAAGTCACTGATTTATACATTTTAATCATGTACGCGTATGTAGATACTTATCGGTCACAGAACTTTATCATCAGAATTATTGCCCTTACCTTTGCACATAAGTAACAGCAATGTATACGTAGGTATCGTATTTCGGCGTCTATTAGACAAGTTGTCTGTGTAAAAAAGTTAATAGAAAAAGTTTGACAGTGTCAGGGCGAGGTGACAGGCGGGCTTTAATATCGGCGACGGGCGTCTAACGATGGACACTGCACTTATTTCTGGTTGGACGTCTTGACAGCTGTCATTTAAGTCTTAAGAGACGGTTTTATTTATTCTTGAGGATTCTAAATTGGTTAAATCCAACTGCAAAGAAAGTGTCGTGGAGCTAATAAAAGCTTTAAGAGAACGTTTGCTTTAGTCTGAGAACTGTGAATAATAATAGTACATTTTTAAACAAGTGAGTAAAGTTGGTTGCAGCCCGAGCCGTGAAGGCGAGGGCGTAAATCAGCCGAGTGTCTATTGAGCAAGTTGGTCACGAGTTTCATACGAACTTTTTCAACACACTTGCGAGGAAAAAACAAAAACAAGTATTGCATTAATCGTTTAATTATTACAACACTTGGTGAATGTACAATTTTCAAAACGATATTGGGTTGTTGGTTTTTACTAGATTAGGCTTTCGTTTGCATATTGTGCTGCATTCAGCATTTCTGGTGGGGTTCAAAATCTATTAATTGTTCATCTTCTATACTAAAACTGTCATTTTTACAATTATTTACCACATAGCAACAAATGCGATAGCAAACAAAATGTGAAAATCATGGCAAATGGCGCCCAAATTTTTTTTTCACGTGCCAAATGTATGGTGGTTGATTACATATGTACCCATACAGCCTACTTAAAAAATAGAATTTTAGTGATAAAATGCTAATATTGTGTAACGAATTATTGCGAATTGTAAATAATTTGATAACAATAAAAGTTTTTTCTTAATTAAGGACACAATTATTGGTTCCAAAAGTGTAAACGGATTTTCGGCGGCGTAAAACCTCTTTGTTGTATTATATAATATGTGTTGTTGTTACGAAAAAATAGTATTACCCGGATAAATAGAAAATGCTCTATTTACTCACATATAATTTGCAGTTAGGTACTAACTTAACTTTATAGGAATAATTCTATTACGCACTAGTGCGTAATATTATTATGCACGCGTGGGTTATAGTTCGGTTTATGGCCCCAACAACGATGTAATAAGGCACACTTTCCGAGCAAGTGTGTTGAAAATTATGTAATGTTGCTGCTTCATTAAGCATTAGTACCTGTAAGAATCATAAGTAATATTTATCCTTGTAGTGTATGATTTACCTTAGGCGAAGAAATTTACCTTAGGCGAAGAAATTTTTAAGTAAAGCCAGAAGGAAGAACAGTAAGAATTTATATTTTGAATAGAAGTTGTTGATGATGTTTTAATAGATTGAAATTATTATAGACCTATTTTTAGTGAAATTAACGTAATAAAGTCAAGAGCCTTCATTGCTACGACGAATATGAGATAAACAACGATTTCGCTAGCACACATTTATTTCTTTACAATTTAATAACCTATAAACTATGATAATTAATAAAAACTAACATTAATAACAATGATTAATATTTACAAAACAAGCATTAAAATAATAAATATTTATAAGGGACAGATTTATTGAGGCGATATATTGAGGTCGCGACACTAGAGTATTATGAAAATAATGTCGATTTATTATAATCAATCATTTTATAATCGATGATTAACTGTAGGTAAAAGAATGAAACTTAGAAGTCAATAATAGTTTTAGATTAACTTTATCCACATTATACATAGAAATAGAAAGTAGAAATGCAATATACAAAACATATTAATTAGTCAGTCGTTAGTTAGCAAGTTATAAAATAAGTGCCAATGAGGAAAGCTGCCACATGAGGGGTTTAAGGCAATATCATAAACGGTGAAACTATTTCACACACTTCCTTGCAAAAAATGAATTTATTTTATTTTCACGACAGCTGTTGCTACAAGCTTTTTATTTCCATAAATAACATTGAATAATCAACTTATTTAGTTCAAATTACAAACAATTAAACTAAATACACAAGTAAACTAACCTAAAACTAACAAAAAATACGCCTTTATTTTCGTTATTCAAAAGGGCAATAAATTCTAAAGGTAAATTCGTTAGCCGAATTTAAAAAAGAAAGAGGTTCGATCGTCTTGGTGTAGTGGTTCGTGCCCCGGACTACAAAACCAGCGGTTGCGGGTTCGAATCCCGCAAGGGGCAAATGTTTGTGTGATGAGCACGAGAATTTGTACCTAAGTCATTGATGTTTATAAAATGTATATAAGTATGTCTATCCGTCATCCTAGTCACCGCATAGCACAAGCTCACGCTTAGTTTGGGGCTAGGTAATTGGTGTGTTTGTTGAAACGATTTATATATTTATTTATTCTATGCTCGACTATATTATGTAAGATTTTTATCATGCTAAAGAAGACAACTAGTCAAGGCATTATATTTCTATTCTTTTCTCGTTTTCCTAATTATGGACCTAAGTTGAGACCTTGGTGACGACTGACAGTGAGGAGTTATTATTATCTGTATTTAATATTTAACCGAGACGTGCCAACAGCGCAATTATACTCTATGCTACCTGTAAAACTCCATAAAACCCGCGGGCGGGCCGATAACAATTAATTCTCTATTGTGTCTGGAATGGTCTGAAAACATGACTGGTGAAGTTACTACTGCGTAATATATCCAGTTTTATCGATGATTGTCAGTCATATGCAAGGATTTTCATCTAAATTTCTATTTTACTTTTTCCTGTATCTTACATGGCACTGCAAAAAATAATGGAAAATTTATCTCGCGACGTGTTATGTTAGAAATAAAATATTGATGGCACAAAAAATATGTTACTGAAAATGAAAACAAACACGGAGAACTTATAAAAAATAAAAATCGTGTCCACACACAAAATCGAATATGTGCCTACAAGTCAGCACCTTTAATCTTTATGAGAATCTAGCCCAAAAACTCTTATGACCTGTTTGCTCTTTACCGCTATGTAAATTAAGGCTTTATTATCCAATAATAAACTACTATTTAGTTTATATGCCGTAAAATAAAAGGCACAAATTGATATTATCATCTAAATCTCGACTATTTTTCATGTAACGACTTGCGTTCCTCCATTAACACCCGACCGCATTAAAAACGTACATTTCTAAGCTTTGGAGTTTATGTCCACAATAAAAGGCGGAATAAAACTAAATAATAGATTATCTTAAGGCACGGTAGTGAGGTAGCCAAGTTCTTGATAGTAAGCACGCGATATTTTATGAGGAAAGTAATCTTGCGTAGTTGTAAAGAAAAATTACTTACACAGTTTTTTACGATTAAAAGCTTAGAAATAAAAAGGTTTCCATGAAGAGGTTGTAAATGGTCTTCGATAGTAGAGGTGGTGGAAATCAAAAGCGGACTGTATTTTAAATGAAAGTTATAATTCAAGTCGACGAGGCTACTTTACAATAAGGCAGAGACAGTGACCGCTCACTTAGGTGCTATGGAGAGGAGTGGTTAAGCGAGCATCGGTGTTTGCCGGCGAGCCGAACATCGCTCGGTTCGGTGGTCTTCGTTGGTGCTCGGAGGTCCTCGTCCCGTGCGTGTCGTACGTTAAGTATCACGAGGCTAGTGCGTGAACAGAAGTCGATTGTCATTTCATTATGAAAAGGTATTAATTTTGAGAAAATGTTCATAGAGAAGAGATTAATATTTCTCCTGATAACTCAGATATGTATAGCAGTGTCATTACAAGAATAAAGTTTTTTTTATTTACTTTGATAAAAGGTATTCCTTAATTTTAACTTTGTTGCATGTAGTTTGTGACATTGTATTTTAACTGATCTTGGCCTATTTTTCCTTGAAATAATTCAGTTGAAGTTAATTTACTGCCTGGCAGCCCACACATAACTTTGATTGCGGTTCCCAGCTATCATGTTACAGACCAACAAACAGTTTTTATAGTTCCCATCAACTAGACTTGTAAACACAAGGCTACGTCTGGTTACTGTCAAAATGCACACACGTCGTTCAGAGTAAATGTTAATTTATTTTATTTACTTGTGGTGATATATTTTTTTGCGTAACTGATATATTTTTAGGGGTTGTTTTATTTGTAACTGACAGTTCTCTGCGACTTCGCTCGCGCCAAATGTCGGATTTTGCATAGAATTTTTATCTCCAATTTCACCCCCATGATGATTTTATATCGCGACAAAAAGCAGCCTATGTCATTTCCAGGGTCTCAGACTATCTCATTATTATAACCAAATTTCATTTGAATCGGTCCTGTAGTATTGTAGCCTATTCAGTACAAACCAAAAAAACAATGAAATCTTTCTAGTTTATAATATTAGTGTAAATTGTTATGTAAAGATTTTCAGGACCTTTTACAAATTCATGAATCAATAGTGCCTCATTTCTGAGATATTATTAACCGTATTTTATCTTTTTGCTAGCGATTCTAGTATGATAGACTCACCATTAAGTGTCCCTAAGTGCAACCCAAAAAAATATGAAAAGATAGCCGGAGAATAATAAATTGAAATAACTACTAAAACAGTAAGTATATCATGGAATAAATTAATATCGTTATGTTGGTGTACATACAGCTAGTCCCGACAAACTCCTAAAACATAAGTAATTTAGTTTAATTAACGCACGTTAACTCTAAATTAAGTAATTTATATACATAAACTTTTGTCACAAAAAAGTTAATTGTTATGTTTACGTGAAGTTTATACATGTGGTTTAAATGGAGCGAATAATATATGCACCTATTAGTTCGTATCTCTTAAAGGCTGAGCCGGCGACAAAGGCGCGAAGGCCCATCAACTGCTAAGTATAATTAAATTGTAAATGGCATGTAAACTAATGAGTCTACAATATCGCCATCGCTTACAATGTAAGTAAACTGGAGTATCTAGATACTGTGGCATTTTAAACGGAAATTGACAGTAGGCAGTGTCAGGTGAAAGGTGTTTATGCAAAAGTGTCCTTTAAACGTTACTATTATTGATCCAAATGTTATTATTATTGATTGATAATATTGATATTCGTCGAAGAATTCGACCCTTCGCATCCATTCGTACACTTCAATTCTTATAGGGAAAGTACCGATTTTTAACAAAGGAATATACACATTTGTGTATTTATAAATTGAAATCACAGAGCACGCCATGCTAAATAACAAATCCTGACTGTCATATCCAAAAACATTGGATATTGCAATAACATTCAATCTATGGAATCATTATGCTCTAACTCAACTAATATAGTTTTAAGGGATAAATTGTTACTAACAATAAATGGATGAACAAACAGACGAAAATTAATGTTTTTGCTTTATTTTAATTTAAAACATAAAAAGAATGGGAGATACTTCGAAATTCCTCGCACATCCCTCATTCTAATTAGGTAGGTACCTAGTTTGTTAATCAGAGGCCCAATACTTTATTGAACTTTTGCTACAACTGTTTACCTACCTACTTATCTTTACCTATATCTTTTTGTTCTTACAACTGCTAAATAAAGCCACTATATACTGCGCCATATTTTCCATCGCCGGGTAAAGAAGAAAAATTACGAGAACAATTTGAAAAATACGCGACGACGAACAATAAAGTCGCATTTAATACAATTACAGGGGGAATATATTAGTGTTTATTTTGTAAGTCGGCGGAAAAGCTCTGGCAGTAGGGCGAGGGTATAGTGAGGAGATGGAGCGATTGTAGAAACTTAAAATTCAACATAGAACAAAACATTATTTCCGAACCGAAAGTCATGGCATCGCCAATGTAAATGTTTTTGAGACATATTTTGAACGCAATGAAGTTTCAAACTCAAATCCTGCTCAAATAAAATGGCATACCTTGGTAGTTTTGGATCAAAATATAACACTACCAACAAAAAGGCTTTTATAAGCTATTCGAAGCTCGAAGAACTTACTGCTCTTTTCAACAATCAAAACAAACAAACCACCAACCTTTTAATTATTATGCACTTAGCCTATTGATCTATGTATTTCGTCAATATACTCTGACGGGTATAAATTACTGGTAAACTAAGTTAAAAAAATAATAACTTTCTTTCATCAAAATTTAAGGCTAATTTAAAAATATAAGATAAAATTAGGAAAACAACTTGGAGTCTCTTAAGATTGGCATAATTGGGATAATCGGACTCTTAATTCATACAATTTTAGCCCTCGATACGAAAAGAGGAGTGTTTCTTTTTGATATCAGTTGAGCAATTTTTTAACAAAATAATAATATAATATAAAAGCTCATCACACTTGGTGGTGCTTGTGGCGCAATGGCGGCAGCGCTTTGGTAGCGATACCAAAATTAAGCAACCCACGGCGCGGTCGTGATTGGATGGGTAACCATTCCGACCATTTAAGTGGCGTCCATGACAAGCATCTCCGTGCTTCGGAAGGCACGTTAAGCAGTTGATCCCGGCTAATATCTGTGGTATTAGTCGTTAAGCCTAGTCAGAGGCCCTAGGGCGGCTTGTTAACTTCTGACAGTAAGGTTTGTCACTGCCTTACATATACACCCCTCAACCAATCCGCACCGTGCCCGCATGGTGGAGTATGGCGTACCTCCTCATAGTTGAGGTGAGGCCTTTTTCCAGCAGTGGGATCTAATAGGCTGACTTTACATCACATACCCGTTGCCTCTCATCACCAAGTCGTCACCCTATCGCAGGCTATAAACGTACATCAATGTTATTTGTAGCAGTCATTAACTGCGCGTTACACACGCCGATTACAAGGCAGGACACAGGGCAAACGTGTAACGACTGCGTCACGATTGTGTGTTCAAATTGAACTGAATTGAAGATGACGCATCGAGGCGTTGATGCAGCTGCGTAGTATCTTCTCTAAATATATAAAAAGGAAAACCGGTTTAATGAGTGTCATATCGATGACCAACCCCTAACCATTAATTTGAAACTATTATAATATATCAATTTATATTATATTTATTTGAATTTAATAATTTAAATTATTTTGATTTTAAAACATAACGTATTATTATCAGTCCTTTTGCTAATTAACGTACCAGCACGTTAGGCCATACATTTTTGTGGCAAAATTAACCCTAATTACATATACGCAAGATGCCACAAAGTTTACCTTGCCTGCTGTTGGTAACGTTATTGTAAAATATAACAGTGAATTTCTTATTATTTACAGATATGAGTAGTAAAAAAATCCTACGCTTAGCTCTTACTTCAATACTCCTTCCACACCGCACACCATTTCAGTAACGTCACTGAGACACTTTTTTGAAAGTAACTTCCACAAGTCCACATACAAAGTATTTTAAATCAGTCTCTGTTAGATTTTTAATTTTTGCCATTTTTTTGTGTGCGCACTTTTTGCGACTCTCTGACCTTAGAAACTACCAAAACACGAGAAGCGAAGTGCACATAATGCGCCAATGCAACTTACGTAGCAACTAGCAAGTGTACTTAGTGGGCAAAAACCGAATTACCCCACAAAAATAAAAAAAATATTTTAGGTGCAGACCTGGGTATTGCTTAATAGTTTAGCAAAATACATATTATAATAGGATGTATGTTAATTAAGTATATACATGTGAAACCAACGATGTATTAAGAAACATAAAAGACTTTTAACCTGTTTGGACGTTTGCTTACTTTTATTAATCTTTTGAAGGATGACTGGATATGCTTTCTTAGCATTCTATTTCTATGTATGGATGCCAAGGTCATCACGAAAAATCACAGATATCTCACTTTGTCTCACTTTCTTAGTTTTAGAACCTATCCTATACATTGTTTCTTAAAGAAACTTAAAATTACTTACTGATTTTTAAATATAAAATAAAAATTAAGATAATAACTGCACCCTTATCTGTGTCTGTCTAAGTCACAAATTGTGAACGTCCAAATGTTAAAATACCTAGACACCTCCCTGATGCCTTATGCCTCTTCATTTTAAGGCCCTATGGGTAAACAATTTATTATGGTTATATGCTAAGGTTATCAAAACGCAAAGACCTGTCGCACGTTCAGCATGAGCTGTCGACGCGCCATTTGTCGCGTGTCGCGTGTTGTCACTGTGTCGCGCGACGTATTTACGACGGCGACGACAAAAATATCGCCGGAGCGATTGAGTTACGGCGTGCGAGTGTTGCGGCTTGCTTGGGGTTCCGTAGACACGTGTAAAATATTTAATCGAGATACATCAGCCAAGTGGGAGACCCGAAAAACAATTGCGCCACTACTTTTGAAGCACTCCGTCTCTAAATATCATTTTCTCAATACATAATGTAAATGCTGCCCTCAGTAAAAACTTTGCATGATTACTGTATCTGGAGTGAACGGTCGCACGTCAGGTTACCCATATGAACTACGAGGCAGTCTCTAGGTTAAAGTGGTGTAGTCAGTGGTAGGGCTTAAAAAATCATATGTTGGGACGTGTATAAGTGCCCCCTGTGGGCCTACATACATAAATAAATGACTTTTATGACTTTTACTGACTGTAAACGTTTGTTGCAGAACTATTACAATAGCATAAGATGTGACAGTGTTTACTTTGACGTGCTATCGTCCACACATACCTACTTTGATGGGGTATGAGTAAGTTATATTATTAGCGCCCGTTTTTGTCTTATTATGTCATAAATTATATATGTATATGTCAGCAATCAGTGATGAAAGTAACAACAAGAATTGTTATTTCAGTATTTTAATAAGAAAGGAAATATTTAAAAGTCCTAATTTCAGTAGTTTTTGTTACGAGTAAAAATTAGGAAATGTGATTAGATTTCATTAAAACAATCATTATGAAACCCTTGACAAAATGTATTAAAACTGATTTCAGACTTTCAAAGATTATAAATAACATATACGGATCCCTCTCATCATTGTGCCCGATCACACTTCGCCGATTTTCATTGAACCCGCAATTTGACATCTGCTTCTCTATCACACATTCACATTCCCTGTTCGGCGTGACAAAGACGGACGATTCGGTTTGATAGTGTTAGAACGCCCGTTCCTAATTTATGGGCTAGTAAAATGGAGACGAATGACAGAGCTGTTGAAAGCGATTGATGCGAAGAGACACAGGTCGATGTCGCTAGGTTTGATATGGTGAATGAGGGCTTCGTTTGCCCTTTTGTCCCACTGGCAATGGTAGTACCCACGAAGACCTGTCAAAAAGTCTTTTTGGTGCTTTTCGTCATGATTAGTGTATTTTTTTAAAGGTAATTGATTTTTGTTAAAAATATATTTTTTAGTGAAAACTAGAAGGATTTTGTTTTGGAATAAACGAAAATATCGTCAATGTATACTATTTTGGGATTTTTGTTGATTTTTCAAATATTGCTCGACCTATTCGGATAAAATTTAAATGGGAAGTATATATGAAAACAACAAAACGACTTTCTTAACATAACATAACAAAAATATTCCAACAAATTGAGAACCTCCTCCTTTTTAAAGCTGGTTAAAAGAAGGGTTAGGTTATATGAAAACCCTGTCTGATCCATAAGACATGATTCTGAAGTAAGTAGGTTTCATACATAAAATTGTATTTGAGCACCAGATTCAACCTTATTTTGGATCGTGTAGTAATCTTTCGAGGTGGAAAATGTAAGATGCGATAATTCATTTATTAGTCCTTACTTAACTAACTAAGAATAGTTATTGATGTATATGTTTACTTTCAAACAAGGTAACCCCTCGGAAAAGCACGAGGCAGATATATCTGGAATGACAGTTACAGATTGATTTGGACGCAAATAAAGATTCCTGTTTGTGTCCCTACCTCCTAACGCAAAGTCAACGTTGTCGGGTCAACAGTGAGCCTAACTATGTTTGAGGAGCGCTCGTGCGAGATGGGATGCAAATCTAGGCACAGCACGTCATTATTGCGAGGGAATAGAGGTGGTCTTATGGTCAACATGTGTTGTCTTGAGTGGACTTGCGGCCGGGTGTACCTAAAGCAAAGGTTTATAAATTGTCATGTTTGAGATTTGGATTTGAAGTGTTGTTTCATATTTATCACATTTAATAAGTTGGGTTGGTTACACCATTTTATAACTTACGAACGGCGAGGCCGATTCTTTATAGATATAGATTATATATAGATATTATTTTATATTGACCCCCCCCCCCCCAAACAGAAAAATATTTAAACAATAATAATAATGGGAGTTAAATGGGGGAAGGGGGATATTAGTTCGTATGCAAACTTTGGCATTAGTGTAAAAAAAATTGGGGACGCTTGTTTTAAATGAACTGCGTGCTTATTTCTTCAAAGTACAGTCAGTGGTTGAAAAACCCTGCAGTTTTCTACACCTGTCACTTTTACCTGTGCCCTTTCACCTTCGTACCTCCGCATTTTATCTTATCAGCTCGCATCCTCGAGTCGCACAATAAATCGAGCTGATTGTCCGTGGAGGGTGCCGACAGCGCAGGAGACGGATTGAATGCAAACTTGGAGTAACAAGCGTCTCGACTTGGAGTGCGAAGATTGGTGGACGTGGAGCTTTTTCCAATGAAATTCTGACCGCATTTAGTATAGCCATCACACGTAATTTTAATTTTCCGGAAGGCACGTTTGTTATAGTTTTACATGTAGAAAGTTTTACGCGAATGGCTAAGTAAGAAAGACGTTTTTTATAAGTTCATCTTTGGGGTAGAAATCTTTACTTAATGAAGAAAAGATAATCAATCAACTTATTTGTTATACAGATCCACCAGTTGGTGTACCAGATCATAGTTAAGCAAAGTGACACACAGTATGAATGTTAGTGGATGGAATGGAAGAAGCCGACCAAGAAAGAGATGGATGGACTGTTTAAAGCATGATATGATTATGAAAGGAGTGCATGAGTCAATGGCGCGGATAGGATTGTATGGAAGAGAAAAACATACTGCGCCGACCCCAAATATAATGGGAACAGGGCAAGCCAATGATAAAGGAGTTAAGCACAGTCACAACAGCCGAAAGACAGCAAACGTGTGGCCTCTCTTTTTTCGTGTCGAATATGGCGTCATATTTTTGAGGACCAGTACTCAGCGACTAACAGAGCTTTATCGTCCTCACGTCATAATATGTACATGCACGCAGGGCAAAACAATAGACGTGCTTTTGACTACGTCTGGGGAGAGATGCAAACATGCGCTGTTACAACTCATCTGCTTGCATGTTTTCTGCTTCGGCCAACACGTGACAACAATAATATCAACATCAGATAAGCTGGCTGTTTGTCGTTCACTAGTTAATGTTTGTCTTTAACTGTTTGAGCGTAACAAAATACCTACGTACCAAAACTCAAGCAACGTATGGCATTTAACATGTGATGAGATAATTCAGCGCAGAAGTGCTATGTGTGTTTGGCGTTGGCGATCACTTTGATCAATACTTCTTTTCTACAGTAGTTAGACTTCGAAGCCACATCCATGCCGTAGTGACTCCTGGTCGTATGTCTTATTAGGGGTGCAGAGCAAGTGACAGCTATCGGCGGCAGAGTGCACGTCGCCGATACGATAGTCTTGTACCTCAAGAGCCAAACTATCGATAAAATGGAGACACTGCTATTACAATTCCAACCTATGACATAGGATCTCCTAGTATATGTGTCAGCCCGCCATAATCAATGTACTTAATTAAGAACTCTTATTGATTATGGTGAGGATTAAATGATTATTATTATTATTAATTGATTGTATCAATATTACACCAATATTAATCATTTGATTTTATTCAATACTAGGTTATGCATTAAATAGTGTGAAATGTGTGGACTGTAAAAACATGATATGGCTGTGAAAGGTGTGGATGATTTAATTACGAATGAAAGAATTGTATGGAAGACAATGATACACTTATCATTGATGAAAGATAAATACATAATTAGTACTTAAGGTACTACGCCCACCCAAAGTGTAATAGGAACAGGGCGAGAAAATGACTATGATCTGTTACAAAACTTGGAGATATATTTTATTAACAGAATATCAATTTAAAAGTAACACATTTTATTATTTACCAAATGCATATTATTCACCATCACTGACCGGATTGTGTAGGAGGTATTATGTATTATCGATAGCAATTTTCAACTTTCCATTCGGGGTAAACTATCGATACTGCCACACCACTACAGGACCTATGTGCTCGCACTTTAATGCTGGAAACTGGTAGCCGTTTCAACACATCAAGCTATCAAGCTCAAATGATTCGCCATAAATATAATGCTGGACCAAATTTAAAGGAGATCAAGCTTTTTCTTTTATAGGTTTTAAATAGAAACATAAATTGTTTTTTGCAAATATTTGTAAAATAATACGAATGAAAATTTGATGTGATGACTCTTGTATGACCAAAAAATTACACGCAAAAGGTTGTATCCGGAGGTTCGGCGCCACTAACTTCCTGACTTCAATAGCTGTTTTTGAGTTATTTCAAGACAAAAACCCAAAAATGAATTTCAAGCCAACCTGGATTTCAAACCCAAGACCTCGTGGATAAAAGCCAGCATACCAACTACTCGACCAACGAGGCAGTCTCATTAAAATATCATAAATGTGTCAGCCAGTAAATTATTGTCCATCGGTCCAAAGTACGTAGATTCTTGAATGGAGGGAAACGCAAAAGTCTATGTTTATCTTTAGCAATAGATGGGAAACAAAACATCATAAAACAACATTACCCAAGCAAATTACCGTTTATCGGTGTCGACAGTAATGTATTCTTGTATTCAAATGTGCGCAGGAAGCCGGCAATTACCGAAGAAAATACTGCATCGGTAATCAAGTAACTGATCGATGTAAAGATGCCAGTTGATTTATGCGCGCATCACAGTATAAAACTATGTCCCTCTGATTACAAAAACTTGACTTGAAGTACAGGTTTGACCCAGGACTAAGTATTAACTGACCAATTAGAAAAGCGTTTATCTTTAAGGTCATGTCATTTATTATATGTCATTTATTTTAATGTGTCTGTTAATATTGAGTCCTGTTTTAAACCTAGTCTAACTTTTTAACCCCCGACGAAAAAACGACGGGATTTAGTTTTTTTTTGTTTGAATGATTAATTAGTCGGGAGTGTTCTTAGCTATGTTTGATGAAAATCGGTCCAAGATGGCCACCGTAATAAAATGGCGGATTACATATTTTTTTAAACTCCTTCAATATGGGTATAAAATGAAAGGGCTTGACTAGTAGACTACTATACACTATGACAAATTTCAAATCCAAGATGGCCCACATGGGATGGATGGTATCCAACGAAAGGGCTGACTAGTAGAATACTAATAGACTGTGCTAAATTTTAAAATACAAGATAGTCGCTATCAAAAAATTGCGAATTGCATTTTATTTTAAAGTTTACCTACTTACTTTTCCTCAATTATTTTATAATAATTATAATTATTTATTATTGATGAAAGTCCCCTACAAAAAGCATGAAATAAAAAATAAATTTAAAATTTAAAAACCCCCGACACAAAATAATAGATGCACATAAAAATCCTAAAACAAGGTTTTATAGCTATGGAATTATAGTTCGATACAATACAGTTGGTTTAAATGGAAACCCTATAAAAAGCAAAAAATAAAACTGAAATTTTGACCCTACGTAGGTACGTAGGTATACAATTTTTAATACTAATGTTGTCGCGTCGGTGGACCGCACTAATATTGGACCTTGCGCGCCGTCCACCATAATTCGAGCGAGTCGCAATTCGGAAGCAAAGCTATTTAAGTAAATGGATTGAGGACTTACACAAAAACTTTATAATAATATGTTACGTAACTATGTACTTTACCACAAAGTTAGTCTAATATTAGTGCGGTCCCCCGACGCGACAACATTAGTATGAAAAATTGTATACCTACGTACTTACGTAGGGTCAAAATTTCAGTTTTATTTTTTGCTTTTTATAGGGTTTCCATTTAATTATGTGATAAGACGGTGTAAGTTTGTTGTTATATTGTATTCATAGTCATATTTGAATGACTGAGGGCATAAGATCATTCAATGTGTGGATTGTATCGTATAGAATAACTGTTTTGGCAAGTTATTGGAGTAGATTTTCTTCAAGTTATTGGCTATTGCTTTCAGTATTTTACACATATGACATCTAGACAAAAAGTAATTAACAATGTATGTACCGATTTCCTTACTGTTTTTGCTCAACGCTAAACGACGATATCTTCTACTTTCTTCAAAAGACTGCTTAAAAAAATGTATACTATATGTATAGCCCAAGAGAGGGACAGAAAGCAGAGAAGAATGGAAATGACTTCACCGATAAGAGTTAAGCTTCTAAATTGGGTGATGATGTAGGTATAGGACGAAGTTTAATTTCACAACCTAATGGAGACATTTCCCAAATAGTCTAAAGTAAAATTACCTACCTTTTGAGACTAGGGCTCCTAATTAAATGATCAATGCATTGAATGGGGCCAACATCAAAATTTAAGAATTTCACAGTAACAGATAATCAACACTAACATGAAAATTTTTCAAATATGCCTGAAGATGCTCGCAAAAATCAACTGTGCACATCAAGGCGAGAATTAGGCATTGACAGGTGAGGCTAAAAGAATAAATTAAAACAAGGTGAGTAAGAGTAACAATTAAATCAATAAAAATTCAAATGAAATGCAGGCATGCGCAAATAAACCGATTATTTAGAAAATGGTTATCATTAATTGCGACAGGACGGTTGTATCACTACTATTGGTAGGAACATGATCTCTCTACAGTCATGTCGGACTGCCGTCTCACCGAATTATGAGAGTAAAGAAACATGGAAGTGCACCTGTTGCGCACACACTTGTGCACTATAATATTTCCCGCGCAGTTGGCTAATCTCTGTTAAGTAGGCCGCTGTAGCCGAAATTCGGCTAGGAGGACATTATTGGTAGGAATTAGTATTGTTGTACCTAATTCTTTAGTTATTTTATTATTTATCAGTACCTACAGTCTCCTTCTTTAGTGTGAGCTATATTTACTACCCTGAAGGTACGCAATCATATTACAGTATCAATCGTCAAATAAATAATTGAAAATTGGACAACATCACATAATACATTACATTGACCCCAAAGTAAGGAGTTATAGCACTTGTGTTATGGAATTCGGACCTAACAGTGATACCACTACAACGTGACCCGAAATGGTACAGAAAATATGGATTTCTCTATCGCCGCAACCGGGGATCGAACCCGGCATCTCACATATTATCTAAACCACTCGACTACGGAGGTCGTCAAAGGCATCAAATATTGCATAATCCGTTAGCGAATTTGACAGAGAAAGAACTTTTTATGTAAAAATCCGATCTTAAAAATAAAGACGCTTGACTTTCTAGGCGATATCTTTTCAATGTTACAAGAAACTACCACGTATATTACATGCCAGGCTGGTAATGTGTATAAATTTCGCATTTAATCAACTACTCTAGCTCAAAAAGTAACCTACAGTTATATTTTTTCTACGATTGAGACGAGAATTATAAGTCGCAATCCATTTTCAACACAAAAACAACAAAACCGTCTTGACAACTTACTTCCACGACAAGTGATCATATATCAGCGTCATGGGAAATCATTTCTACACAACATTGTTGACGCTGTAAAAATTATGGCTAGATTTACAGCGTCTACACAGTAATAACCGTATAAGTCGAGTAGAAGCGAGTGCGATAAACAACTATTATAATTACTCTTAAGGTGCATTCACATGGTAGTGCTTTGAAAAAGCCATGTTTTCACCATCATGGCTATTAGAATAGCTGGAGAACGTCCACTGCTCATTTGTGAAAGGCTGCTGATCATTTGTCAATGCGACCTGCAGGCTTATACGCCACCTTACTAGAAGGGTTTCAAATTGAAATAATAATAATAATATCTATTTTAACAAACACCAATTACCTAGCCCCAAACTAAGCGTGAGCTTGTGCAATGGTGACTAGGATAACGGATAGAAATACTTAACTACATATAAACATCCGTGACTTAGGTACTAATGCTCGTGTTCATCACACAAACATTTGCCCCTTGCGGGATTCGAACCCGCAACCGCCTGGTTTAGAAGTCCGGTGCGCAAATGACTGCACCAAGTCGGTCGTCGCAATAGTTATAGCATTCCAGAAAACACCAATAGCTTTAAGCTTAGGCCAGAAAAGCGCGATCTATTTCATATTAGGCGGCTGGTGGCCTACGATTTTAAGCGCCCTGCATCCAGCGCAATACATTTTGCAAGCAGACAAGCTATCGTGAAAGCTAAATCACTGAAAGAAAGTACCTATGAATGGTAGCTTTTTTATATACCTAAGAAAATCCTGTAAGTATTTATCCAAATATTGAAAGTTTTAAGGTTGAATGTGTTGGATTTGCACAACTAAAGGTCTTCAAACGTAGACAGGAAATTTTACTCCTTAGCTGTATGTACTTACTTATATCTAGGTTTACAAAGGAAATAAGTTTAAGGAATTTGACTTTGTCCAGATGTCCACATAAGCCGTTTTATAAGCTGATCTTGATCTGATTTTACACTTTTTGATTTTTCATGTAAGACGTAACATTACGCAAGTCACCCCTACAAAATTGAGATGAATATGATACTGAAATTATGAAAAACACCATGAAATCTGAACATACAGGGTGTTGTTTTGGTCAGCGCTCCCTGACTCAGAGATGGTAGTATGAGTTATGCTTATTCTAAAAAATGATTCCTTTATTTATTATAAAAGTTTTTTATAAGAAAACCTCTGCACAAAATGTCTAAGAATTTTCACAACGAATGGGGACGATGGTAAGCTACGCCGTAGCTACCGATAGGTTAGTAGTATTTTCGACTCGCTCGATAAGATCACAATAATAAATTGATTTTGTGGGTTTTCCCATGAAAAAATAAGTATTCTTATTTACATTTTTTTGGATGCCATTTCAAGAGGGGGGGGGGGGGGGGTTTAGTTAGACGAACCCAACATTTTGTCGATAACATATGATAAATTAATGGCTAGCTACATATTTGTGCCTTTTAGCGTAGAGACCATAGGCTCTTGGGGTCCCTATGCCCTTAGTTTTTACAAAGATCTCTGCAAAAGGCTAACTGATTCTACTGGTGATCAAAAGGCTGGCAGCTACCTTGGGCAAAAAACAGTATTGCTATCCAGAGGGGCAAAGTTTTAGGTAAGTTTAGTGTATATTTAGTACATTATTTTTATGGTAACAAATAGAAAAAACGTACAAACATTAATTGAACTGTTTCATGGCTCATTATCGCTAGTCAGAACCCGGACACACCGTAGCTAAGCCACATACTTCTACAGTTTAAGACACGATTCGGAATATCATGTCACAGACAAACTTCCTTTATTGTATGTGTGCATATTTCATACAATTTACGATCAACGCAAAACATTGTATGTAAGTGACAAAAAGTTGCAAGCTACGCTGACACAATGTGTCTAGCCTCAGAAACAGTACACAAAAAGCTGAAGTGGCAAAGATTATGTTATCAATTTATAGGCACAAAAAGGTGGAACTTTGAAATTATGCCAATGAGTTTCTGAAAAGGTAAGCAAAAAGCTCCAACATTGTAGTAGGCACTGACAGTGTATTTATTTGAAAAAGAGGTAGACCTGTCCTCTCGTACTGCGCGGTGATTCGAATTTGATGCTTCGAGCTCAACATTATTTTACGTGTCAAATGTCATATTTGAATGCAAAATAGTGCAAATTACACAATTAGAGGCAATCAATTTCCGCGCGCTTATTGACAAATCTACCTCTTTAATGCATTATCATTGGTAGTAGGGGTTTAAAATTGCAGATGACATTTTTTTTCATAATCTATTACTGTTTAGTTATTTTCGGTAAAGTATTTGAAAGATATTGAGTTTCCACATTGTCAATTATGTGACACTCAGTTGATTTTCCAAAGTGCCAAATAAGAGTTACCATTACAAAACAAATATGCTTTTATGTGTAATTTATAAAGTTTACTATTTTTTTACTATTCCCAGAACACAGATCAAATATGTGTTCTGGGAATAGTCAAAACTAGTAAAAATTAGTAGCAAAATGTTGGACCCAAGAATAGGCAGAAATTTGAAACAATCCCCACCCCCAATCGATACTCTATACTCTTTGCCTAAAGTAAGACAGCCGTGGTGCCATTCAGTTAGATTTACAGCCCGACTGACGTTTTAACGATAATACGCATTTACGAGTATTTATGTGTATTTACGCGTATTCACGTGTATTTACGGGCGTCTAGAAAGCCCGCCGGTTTAATTGTCGAATAAAATTGAATTTACTGTTGGTGATATACGACCGGCGCGCGGGACAGAATGGCGTTTACGGCATTTTATGAAATACCTACGCGAGAAAATGGAATGGGGCTTCTGTGCGCGTGACGTTTTTGACGATCGATGGGTTAATCGTTTTTTTTTGTTTTACTTTTAAAATATTTTAGACTATAATTGTTGTGGTTACTGTAAATACAGTCAACAATGCGCTACTTGCACATTGTTGACTGTATTTACAGTATTTATATATATAAATACTGTAAATACAGTCAACAATGTGCAAGTATAAAGTTAATGTATAGAAGAAATAAAGTTTTGCCTATTAAATTTCGATTAAATGGTATTATTGGTTAGTCCTAACATAATTAAATATGCGCTATCTATAAGTAATACTAAACCTATTTTCAAATATTGCTTGATTTAAGAATTTATCTTAATTTTTTAGTCATTTCCAGCAAACACTGTCGTATTTCCACCAATTTAACAAAAAAAAAATTTATTGAATACACACCTCAACCTTCCCCAGGAGTCACTCTGTTGTAGGTACCTAGATGAAAACTACTTGTAGGTTTTGTAGTTTTTGAGATCGTTGCGAATATGTATACTAATATTATAAAGAGGAAAGATTTGGTTGTTTGTTTATATTGAATAGGCTCCGAAACTACTGGACCGATCCAAATGAAATTTGGTACAGAGATAGTTTGAGACCCTGGAAAGGACATTATACTTTTTGTCGCAATATAAAATCATCAGGGTGGTCAAATAGGGGATGAAAGTTAGTTTGGAAAATCCGACTTTTGGCGCGGGCGAAGTCGCGGGGAGCTGCTAGTTACATATACACAGACGCGGCTAGGGTATGTGGTAATTACAATTCTTATTAACTACAGTAGCTATCGTTGGATTCGGTACTAGTTCATTTCTTACGGTGTTAAAATTTCTATCACTAAATGAAAGTGTGCAACTAGAAGATGTCTTATTACAAATCTTGAGTAATACTCGCTCCTGCTTAGTTAGAATTTATAGACCATTGTTTTCTTAGAAAATTATTATTACTGAAGGATAAGTAGTTATGATTTATTACAAGTACCTAGTCTTTGCGAAATTATGTTCAATATACGAGAATGGTTGTAAAACTAGTAAAAATTAGTAGCAAAATGTTGGAGGTTGCGGTTATTTCCCTTAGTGTAGTTGATGGAAAGTTTTATAATTGTGTTACATATTTTATTGTACCTACATAAGATAATAAAAATACAATGTCAATTTTTTTTTAAAATACATCAACAAAATGTCTACCCTGGAGGGAAAGTGCCCATGACACTCACTGCGTTACCCCGCTGAATGGCCAAAGCTATTTTCTGGATTAGGTATGACCCTGAGCGAGGATCATTGGTTTTCACCCTCAAACGACGGCCTACCTCCGCAACAAAACTCTTTGCTTCAGACCCCCAACAGCCTGCCGTCTCGACAGCAAAGGGGACAAAATGGTAGTTGGTCTCTAAGGCACTGTACTTTGAGTGTTTTTTAAGCGCTGCTGTCTCGGCTGCCGCCCCAGGCGCCAATGTGGTCCGTTCCAAATGGCAGGCCGCAAATGTGCTAACACACGTCGCTACCCACAAAAGACATCTACCCTTTTCCCAGGGTACGAAAGTTAGGCCATCTGTACGACTAAGGCCAGGTGGTTCAAGTACACAAGGGATAATTGCAGACACCAGTGCTCCCCGTATGATGTCATTGAGAGCGTGATGACGAGGAAATCTACCCTCACATCGTTGGCAACTCAATGCATGGTGCCCATCAGCCTCCACCCGAGAGCCGCATATGTATACCTACATAAGTAGTTGTAACAATGACTGTTAAGAACTTCTAGCTCGCTAGCAGTTTTTCGTAGTCGAATAGAAAATAATATTGCGTTGTATACATCAGAGGCCTACTCCGGTGTCAGCATTTTCAAGTCTAACCAACTCTTTCGTTTGCGCTGTCATTCTGGTGTGAGTGGCAGGGACGGCTACATTCGAAAATACGGACATCTTCAACCGGAGTAGGACCTCAGCTCATTCAGTTAAAACAGCATTGATTTTGTTTTAGATTTTAAATTTGATCTGTCATTTTATGAGTGTTATTAATATACAAAAACATTGGTATAATGTCCTACGAAGTATCAGAGAAAATATATTTGGTGGCTGGAATTTACGAATTTATGAACGGCCGTGACACAGAGTTGACAAATAAATCTATACTAATAATCACTGAATTGATTGAGATGAAATTTGGTATGGAGACAGTTTGAGAACCTGGAAAGGAACATTAAGGGGGTGAAATGGGGGATGAAAGTTTATATGGAAAATCCAACTCTTGCGGGCGAAGTCGCGGGGAACCACTAGTAAATAATAAAGACGTAATGACATCCTTTTCCTTACATCTTGAGCAACCTAAGCTACTTCGAACACCTTACTAAAAAGGTAGAAAGCCGCCATCTTCCAAGAATGCTTACAACATCCGCACTGGATGCCATGCCGTCGGACCGAAGAAATTATCATTTAAACAGCGCTGACAAGCATTACCAAAGGGTTTATTGCGCGAATATTTATGAATGCAAAGCGCGCCTTTACCGGCGAATGCTGTCCATACGTGGCCGGTGGTCGAGTGTAGTGAACATTTGGATGCGGCATTTCTATCGCATACAATGGTAACAAACCTTCACGATGCTATACAAAATATACAGGGTGTGGCGTAAATAGTGGTCCAAAGCAAAGGTGTGGATACACTGTACACTGAAGCACCACATACCAGTATTTAAAAAAAAATATGTACAGGGTTTTCAAAAAAAAAATTTATTTTTTATTTTTTTTAGAAATCGGTTCCTTGCCTTACAAATTTGGTTATAATTTCCAAAAATGACGGTTTTTTTTATCCATTTTTTTTATTATTATTGCTGATCACTTGTACTTAGTACTCCATTCGTTTTTTTTTTTACAAACTGAATTTAATAAAAAAAAATTAAGTTTCTTTCAAAATTCAATACTCACTGCTAGCAAATCGTTTGACTTTCAATGCTTTTGGTGCAAAAAAATGTACCACACTGTCAGTGCCCATTGTTTAAAAAAATGCCCATCTTTTGCAGATTCTAAAATGGTGCAACAATAAGTGTTACGACTTACAGGAAAAAAGTTATTGCTTTTCGAAGAAAAAAAACGAATGGAGTACTAAGTACAAGTGATCAGCAATAATAATAATAAAAATGGATAAAAAAAAACCGTCATTTTTGGAAATTATAACCAAATTTGTAAGGCAAGGTAACGATTTCTAAAAAAATTAATTTTTTTTTTTTTTTTTTAAACCCTGTACATAATTTTTTTTTAAATACTGGTATGTGGTGCTTCAGTGTACAGTGTATCCACACCTTTGCTTTGGACCACACAGAAAAAAATTACAACCCTTGTAAACCCTTGAACTTCAAATAAATTGTTTTTCTGAATTGGGCTCCTTTTTGTTTCGAAAAGCAATAACTTTTTTCCTGTAAGTCGTAACACTTATTGTTGCACCATTTTAGAATCTGCAAAAGATGGGCATTTTTTTTAAACAATGGGCACTGACAGTGTGGTACATTTTTTTTGCACCAAAAGCATTGAAAGTCAAACGATTTGCTAGCAGTGAGTATTGAATTTTGAAAGAAACTTAATTTTTTTTTATTAAATTCAGTTTGTAAAAAAAAAAACGAATGGAGTACTAAGTACAAGTGATCAGCAATAATAATAAAAAAAATGGATAAAAAAAAACCGTCATTTTTGGAAATTATAACCAAATTTGTAAGGCAAGGTAACGATTTCTAAAAAAATTAAAAAAAATTTTTTTTTTTGAAAACCCTGTACATAATTTTTTTTAAATACTGGTATGTGGTGCTTCAGTGTACAGTGTATCCACACCTTTGCTTTGGACCACTATTTACGCCACACCCTGTATGTATTGAGTCTGCATGGTTTCAGATAGAAAGCTTTTAAGTTAAACATGGGTAAGGATGACCTCCGGTTACAAAAAAACATTAAATAAGTCTCAAATTTTTTTTTTATTTAGTTTTAATTATTTTTTAACACTCAGAGTGTTCTTTCTTATTTAAATTTATTTTTTTCTTATAAAAATTGTTCAAGTTTTGAACCGAAGTGACACGCACTAGTCATTACAGTCATATCGATATCATATCTCCTCATAGTTGACGCGAGGCATTTTTCCTGCAGTGGAATGTTATGTGTCACCGGAAAATAACAAGTATCGTAAGTTGATCAACTTTCGAGGTAGTTGATATTCAGCAGTCAACGTATCATTTAACGTATACGAGTACAAATGTGGTGGTGCAGCTCGGCCTTAATGTTGCCACGTATTGTCACGTCCAAGTCTTCTTGGATGCATGATCCACAGGCAATACCGAGTTCCAATCGTAGCCCAGCCAGCACTGGCCATTTTAATTGATATGTCTCTGCCGGTACCAATTTGAGCAGGCATGTCAGAATTGCTACGAAATTCGCTTACGCGTCGTTAATTTTATAATTGGGCAATGTCTTTTGCGTGTTATTGCTGTAAATAAGGTCGCAAGTTTTATGATTTGTAATAAACTTGTTCAAGCGGGCTACATTAAAACTGAATTTATTTGAGCAACTGTGGAACCAGGATAAAGGAAGACAAGAATTCATTGCTCAACTCGTATTAAATATTCGTTTATTTAGTAGTAATCGCTCTAATTTATGTGAATGTGGAATTGCTTTTAGAGCGTGTGATGTCGTCATGAAAGATTGTTTGCAAGGGAGGATGGTAGGTATCTCTGGATCTACTTACCTTATTATAGTATTGTCATCCTAGAGTTATCCCGGTTGCGGTATCGCACGCGATGGCCCAGGGTCCGCTTTAGACCATGATCCAGGATATGGCAGATCAGTGATCACACTGTAGTATGGGCCTAAACTATAGTAAGCGCTAGTTTTTAATGTTTTTTTTACACTCACGGTGTTCTTATCCTACCCGTGTGCGAATTTTTGGTTTCTTATTTATACTTATACTATTATATTATAAAATTATACTACTAAATGCCGTTAAGAAAATACAAATGGGACACCCACTCGACAGCCACTGTAAAAAAGGAAAGATAAAATCTTTGACACCTAAATAACACTCTAAGCACCTGAATTTGTAGACACTTCCTATCTTGATTAAATAGAAATTCATGTATTTGAAGAATTTATCAGCCATTTCCAGTGTTATGATTCTTATCAATATTTATTTAAGATTCTACGAGAAATACTTTGAGGTTTCGTGAAGCGATCGGATGATGGGAGATTCTTCGAATTTACAAGTATGAGATAACATCGTCGAAGTTCGTGACTATCTATGGTATATTGAGTTACTATTGTGGTAAATTGTGCTGTTTTACTCATCGCCTCACCGTACTAGGAGAGTGAGGGAACAGAGAGTGCACTTGTGCAGGTAGTGCACATACTTGTGCACTTAGTAATTATTTTCTGCGTAGCTTTGTACGGCTGATATTTGTTAGAATTGGCCGTAGCCAAAAATTTTGGTATGAAAGTATTATATTATGTGTCCCGGCACCGGTGTCGCAGCCTTCATGTGGTGACTAAGAAGCAAAATTGCTACCACTTAATAGGATCAACGTTGAAATCCCAAATTATATTTTTACTTCCCCATACTATTTAGTAAATCGGCTAGGTAGGTATGGAAAGGTCATATTTTTTGCTCTGTTTTCGAGGTTCTTGTAATAGAGAAAAATGTTGCAGGAGAACTCATCTATCACCTCTTGAAGGCTCCGACATCGGTGACGGGACATTCTGTATAAGGTATACTGTTTTACTACTGTCACCTTTCTTTTGGAAGGCAATGCTACTGCTTTTATTGTTTTAGGGCTCCGTGCCACATTAGGAAAAATGGAACGGGCGGACAACATTGTGATTTTACATACATAAGATCAAAAACATCACTTTGTTGAAATACATAGCTGCAATAACTTGTACATTGTACGGTGGGCCACACATCAACCTACCCAAATCTGTCAAAATATCTCAAATGATATGAAACTCTATGTAATGTAATCAACAAAAAGTTGAATTAAGGTTGCGAAAATTTGACAGATCAGGATAGGTATCAACCTATCTCATAAATAAATTTTCGCATCCACATATCATATGAGGCCCACAGTACTGCAATGTATGTACATTGCAGTATGGAACTCACAGCAAGCGAGTGCGACCCGGCAAGGCAAGTGCCCGGTTCTTTTAACTGGACCTTTTTGGGTTACAATCAAGTTCAATATGAAAAGATCAATAGAAAATTAGCCACTTTGCATACTTGGGAGCTAATATAAATACAAATCTAGATTGCCTCTATTTCCTTAAAAAAAAAGCAAGCAACACGTTAAATTCATCACGAGAAAACTCCATCACGTCGCAAACGACTCAACAAACATCAGTTTCCGAGACATCGTTGGACGCGTTCCATTTTACGAACACAAAAAAAACGTTTTCAAACAAAAAGCACCGTCCTTATCCGTCAGAATGTCACCGTCTGCGTTATAATTATCATTTAAATTGTGCGCGCCACGTAACCGCGTGACAGTTGACAAATGTAACGACGATAGACCGGCCGATGTCAGCGCTCAGGGAATTTTTATGCTCTCATATCCAATGTTTTATACGATCCCACTCGCTACCCTATATAATGCACGGAAGTCTACCACATCAGCTGCTTAAATTCGAACGCCTTTATGACTTTGAAATTGAAGCGGTTTAAGAATAACCGTAAATTGAGCAACTGAAAAGCAACGCTTGTCCCGTCGCGAAGGCTGACAATTTTATGTGTCCTTATCGCAATTCTAAATTAAAAGTTATTCATACGATGTAAAGTTCAATTTCAAGCGCTCACACCCTCGGCTCTAAAGTAGCAGTCCAGTTGATGTTTTGCTTGTAAAGGCGTTCAGATAATTTCTTATATCTGTGTTCTATTTAATTCCCTACTGATTGGCCGGCAATTTCAACCGGTTCTATCGTTGACATTTTTATTGTTATGAATTGTTGAGGCACTTTTTCTTGTCGGATGTTATGTCTTGCTCCTGGTTGTTTATATCGAATGGTCTCATGTATTCAATTTAGGACTTTCATATATACTTTTGTGTCGGTTATGAAAATATCGATGTTTTATCGTTACTATCGATGACAATAAGTAATTGTCCTGCCTGTTTGCGTGTAGACTAGGAATAAACTAATTATTTGTTACATTGTACTAAGTAGTATTCAGTGAATTCTCATGACACGTAATCGCATGTTGACTATTTTTAGAAGGTTGTATTTTTCTTATTAGGTGCACTACCATTGTTCTTGTTTAAACTAAAAAACACCAAGTGCTATTACAAAATCTAATGAAAAACTAGCAAGTTTGTTTTTGACGACCTCCGTAGCGGAGTGGGTCTCATACCAGTTTTCAAGGTGTCGCCATCTGTTAGGTCCCGGGTGCGATCCCCGTTCGAGTCAATATAGAAATTCACATTTCTATATTTTCTCGGGTCTGGGTGTTGTGATACCACTGTCATTTCAGATTTCCATGACACAATACTTACTGTGGGATGTGAGCAATGTATGTGATGGCGTACAATATTTATTTATTTACTTAACAGCATTCAGACTTTGTTTTTATAGTAGGTAAATGTAGTATAAAGCTTTTGAATTTAATAAGCTTTTTAAGTTATACCCAGCTTTCAAATTCTTCAGATCTTCATCGTTCTGATTTCCATATCAAACTAAATTATTGCTTTAAGTGATAGTTATTCACTTTGAATAAAAAAAATGGTATTTGCAACTAAAAAATGACCCGCCTCAGGCGGTCACTTTTTCAAATTCAATATCTAATAAGTCTATAACACAAATGCTTTATAACAACTCAGGGGTCAGAGCAATGTACCTACTGTGTGCGTATGTGACGGATGTTGTCCAACATTTATTTATTTATTTTAGTTAGTTAGTAATCAATAATCAGGCAGGCAGTTGAGACAACTGATAGCCGCCTGTATCAGTTTTTCATATTAAGTTAAGCGAGTTTAGATGAGCGTCAAGACGGTTTTTGAATTGATTGATATTTTGGGCAGAGACCACATCTCCCGGAAGCTTATTCCACACTGAGATGTTGGTACAGAGTCTGAGATGGTGGCCTCTTAGATGGTTATTTAAATAGACTCTCTAAGAATTTTCGTGTTTAATCCAAATTTTCCTTATATCAGTTACGTAACTTAAAATTTGCGAGGTTAAGGAAATCATTGCAACAATAAAACGAACCGGCGACCTTTGGCTCGCGTCCAAGGGTTTCAACACTCGGCCAGTATGTTTCAATCAAAAAGTCTGTCTGTAATTCCTGGATGCGGTATGACAGGAAACAATCCAGTGTGTGACAGACAGACAAACGCTTGTGAAACCGTACGGTGATCTAGATTTTTTAATTGCCATTTTATGAGTTGTATAACACTGTGATGAGTACTTGTCAAACATTGAAAATTAGTGAAATATAAAAAAAAAACGGAATAGCTCAACCCATTCGCTGCCACAGTACGCACCGGTACGTGATGATAGCTAAGATAATATTAGATAAACATATATATATATTTGATTAAAATTTTCTATTATCTCGAATGAGGTGGCAAATTGGCAAATGGGATAACATAGATTGAAGCACATAAAAAAACAATACTCAAAGCCACCATGACACAATTTTTGCCCACTTCTATTCTGGTTTTCAAAAATGTTCGGCCTATTGTCAGAACATCGTTACAATAAGTTAATCTAAATGAAACATAATACTCGTAAGTACGTTCCATTGTACGTAACACGCACCGCTTTTTGCCAAGTGTGCCCCAGCCTTTAGCATTGCGTTATAAAAACTACTTTATATCAGACAAAATATTTATTTAACACACACGACGTAGGAACAGCGCGACGACAAGCGAGTTGACAAACAGCCACACAAATAAGAAGCCAACATCGCACGAGGCGCCACAAAATAGAAAGGATCGGTAGGAGTGGTCGTGGATCTTAAGGGCGGTTCCTACGTCCGATCCGAATTCGTCAAATTGTAATTTAATTTTAAATATGGAATACCGGACCGAGAATGACGGACGTATTGTGTAAGATCTCGTACAATTAGCTACGCCTAGCTGGACTCTATTTCGATGGACTCCGATCGAATGTAGTGATAAAACGCTCTTATTCAGCGCGATAAAATATTTAGAAATCATCAAGAATTATTATTTACAAGCTGATGCCCGTGACTTTGTCTGGTTAGACTCGAAGATATAAAATGACTCAAAACGTCACGCAATGACGTGATGAAAAAGTCCAGGAATTCGCAAGGGTGGATTAACTACACGGTAGCTCGAATGGTGAGAGCGTTGGCCCGTTTAGCCAATGAATGTGGGTTCAAATCCTACTAGTGTGCGGATGGACTGTTAGTGTTAAAATAATTGAATCATACCATAATTTTCATTGTTCAGTAATTACGAATTTGACACTGGCACAATCACCTTTATTTTGCAGCAATATTGTAGTCAGCATCTACTTACCATTTGCGGCAAATGAAACTAGGCTGAAATTTCTCAGATCATAGCAAATATCGATCTAGGCTGTTGACTTTTCTCGTTGATCTGGTGAATGGATTATGTATCGAGAATAATGGAGATACTTTGCGAGCCTGGGTGGGCACAAAAGGTACTTTTTGTCGCTATAAATACAATTCTATGAATTCCTAAACTACAAGCAAAATTGCTGGGAAACGCTAATTAAATATAACCATATAATTTATTGATTGTCACAAGCTGTGGTGGTGGTTTCGTAGTTACAAAACCGGTGTACCTATTTGTTATCAGTAAACCTACTTTATTTATTTTTCTTGTGACAGTACAGCAATAAAATTGGTAGGAACATGTTAACTTTTATTTCGGTATTTATGGCCGATCCCGTATTCAGCTATAAACAAGCTACTGACAAACAGATAGGCGGGTAGATAGGGTTGACACAAACGGTATTTAATATAGAAGGCAACCTTTGTGGTAACTTGGTATTTCACGTAAAAGTAGCATTAACAATTTAAAACACACTATAAATACACCCAGTTCGTAGATAAACAAAAGAAGATAGTACCTACTTGTGTCTTAAATTATCAGTTACTATGTCACTTTTTAAAAAAATACCATCTTATTATGAGTATCGGAAATCACAACTTTTCGAAATTAAACTCGGAAGTCATTTATTTAATTAGGTTAGGACAGGAATGCCACTTATAAACGTCAATTCAAGTATTAAAAATAATATTGGCCCAATGTCTCCTTAATTTGAGCTACTAGTGACTAGACCCCGCGTGGAGTGGAGTATGGCTCGTACCTCCTCATAGTTGAGGTGAGGCCATGGCCCAGCAGTGGGATCTATAACTTTACTAGTGACTATGTAGAAAGGAGCTTTAACTTAGTAACAGCCCTAGCCATACACTGGCATATATGTATGTATAACGATAAGTGTTGACTTATCGTTCGATTACACAATTTATATAGCATGTGATGCTATTGGCGCTAATTCTCACAGTCTCAGCCAAACTCCGAACTAATGGTAGTTGGTAACTCAACACCATCGTATGCGTGCGGAGATTTACTAAACATGAATTTTAATTTTCTTGATTGGAGATTAAGATGAGGACACATTATAGAGCTTATTTGTGAAGCTTACTGAAATATTTTAACTTAAAATGTCCGACATGCCGTTGCTACGAAAATCAATTACACGAAATGTCTACAAATGTTAATTTGTGTTCGTACATAATTAATATCAATGCTATGAAATCAATTGAAACTTTGCGGCTTCGGGAAAGTCAATACATAAATATAATTAACTTTTTTTAAAATAAATTGCAATTAATCCCGTTTGTGTCAACATATGTAGTTAAGAAATGCAATAACAAAGTTAAATTCTACATTGCCACGAAATTTAATTTCTGTCGAAAATGTCTTTACGAAGGAGTTCGAAATTTCTTTGCTATGAAAATCAGTGTAGGTACGAAATTTTGCAACAAAAGTGTTGCAATTCTTTCTAACGTCACACTATTTTAGCTATAGTAATTGTGTTGCTATCATAAACATGTGTCTACATTTTCAACGTTCGTTTTACGTGTCTTAAAACATTTTAACGTTTAAAAAAACCAACCAACCAATCCCACTGACCTCAATAATAAACATCGATAAAATATGTTTTTATCGTCCGTCTAGTAATAATTGTAAATAATGGAACACTTTTATTCCACAAACTTATGAGTGCGTGACGGCTACGTTCGGTCTTTTGATTTATCGGCATAAGATGCACATTAATACCGATATATTGACCAACAAATCCACTCTAATTGACGCAAAGTATCTTTATTAAGTACATAAATTCGTAACTATACGTACCTTTTGACAAGATAATGTTATGATTTAAATAATAACAGAGGCATTTTAATGGCATTATAATATGAATAATTTAACAAATAATATAGTTCGGACGTTTCCTGTGGAATAACATAATAGCCTCGATTATTGTTGGTTAAAATAAGAATAGTTATTCTTGGTAGTGTTTAAACTAGTGTTTAAACCAATCTCTACCTTAAGCGATAACTATTAACTTGTAAAAAAGGGTCACTTAATCAATTTAATACCTGCTATAGAAACTGACACACGGTTTTGTAACATGTTTGCTCCTAAATAAAAATACAGGAAATCATAATAAATGTACGTATTATGCTCTTTATGCAAGTGCTTAGATGAGTAATTATGTAAGATCTCTGAGTTTTTTTCCGTTTCCTTTTTACAGAATACGTTTGAAAGAAATAGCTGAGTTAGATCGATAAGGCAACCTTATTGCATGTAGGACTTATTTATAACCTGAGTTCTTGAAAGTAACGAATGATGCCACTTTTTGGCACTTTACTATCGGAATCGAGCGCTCTTGTAAGTCAAAAATAAGTTACTTAATTTCGGACAAAAAATTACACATGAAATACCTTTGTTATTAAAACTCAAAAACGTTTTTACGAAAATAACTATTAGATTCAATCGTAAAGGATCGTGGACCTGATTGTCAAAAAAATTTTTTTGTGCATTTAATTTTATTCAGCTAACCTTGGCTGCCTCGTTGGTGTAGTGGTTAGCACGCTGGCTTCTATTTACGAGGTCCTGGGTTAGAATCCTGGGTCGGGCCTAAAAACTTTTCTGGGTTTTTCTGTGTTGAAATAGCTCAGAAACAGGTCGAAGTCGTGAAGTTGGTGGTGTTGACATCCCCGTGCCTCGGAAAGCACGTTATGCCGTTGGTCCTGCGCCTGATCTCTTACCGGTCATGTCGGATTGCCGTCTTACCGGACTATGAGAGTGAAGGAACATAGAGTGCACCTGTTTTTGAACTATAATATCTCCCGCGCAGTTGACTTATCTATGTTGAAATAGGGCGCCGTGGCACAGAATAAGTACTAGTACTCCGTACAGAAGTATGACTTTGCAATGAAATTCAAAGAAATATCTACTCAATGTTGTTAACGATATGGTGTAATTCAGTTCGCATCTGACTCAAGCACATTTTCGTGAAGACACCTACAGAAATACATTGCAAGATAATTTCATTCTTATAACTCTGGAATATGATTCATAATACACTAAACCTATTCAGTGACGTACTATCACGCAACGCGATAGGGTTGACTGCCACAAGAAGCTACTTACGCCATCTAGCGCATCTTTCTAGGACTTTATTCACGCTCGTCCAACCTACAACCAAGTGTCGCGCACTGCCGGTGAATAAAACGCGCGAGCGTGTCGCTGCCGGCTAGCGACACCCAACTTGTTTAGTCCCTTACCAAGAGGTCGCCACGCGTAGGTACGTTTCTGCTACCTACGCGGGAAGATACACAGGCCTGGCCGTGGTCGAAATTCGGCAAGGAGGATATATATTCAGCTAAAACATTTCAAATAACGAAAACCAGTGGGACTTACAATACAAATTGACTTATTTGCTAAAACCGTGCTAAACACAGCATAAACGTGGCTCGTTCTCAACCAGTGGCACACACCGATAGTAATCGCGCGGCAAAGCGCGTAAATATCGCGCGATCGCGCCGATTGCGCCGCGCAGCGAGTTTATGCGCTCGCGCGATCGCGATATAGCGCGATTTATCGCTATTGCCGCCAGCGATTATGCCGCCACTTGAGATGTTTTTGGACGAGATTGGGTGTTGGCGTTTTGTAAGTTTAGATGAGAGAAATGTCGCAAGGAATTGTGTGACAAATGAGAGATTTCCTGACAGAATTTTAGTATTATTTTATGTTGATAGATGGCGCTAGTCATATAAAATAATTCATCGTGCCTAATCATTGAGCCAAACCATACTTTTTCTCAAATAAAAAACTGCCTGACTTATTTTGTTTAACGCCATCTAGCGGGTTTTTAAGTAAGTACTGATTTTTGACATTTAGTGATAGATCGTCCGACCCCGTGTCCTGCTGGAAGCGCTTCCAGAAGTACGTCCGATTTTTTCAAAAAGTCCTGCTGGAAGACGGACCTTGAGTCCTGCTGGAAGTACGCGGTTTGTATGAAATCTGCTCCTGGTCCTTCCGGCAGTACGGTGACCTTGACCTTGAACGTTCGTATCGCCAGGGATTATAAACATTGGTTTGCTTTTATAAAATACTAGATTACCCCGTGAACTTTTTATCGCCCACCTAAGAAATTCAATATAGTACCTACTAATTTGCGTTGAGAATGTTTGATTTGAAGATGCGAGGGTGTAAAAAAACCACGCAGACGTATTTTATATAGTATTTATTAAAGTATAAACTTCAAACACTAACACAACATTTCTTTTTACCTAAAGGTATAAAAATAAGTAATTTGGACTTTGTCTTAGGAACGAAGTTATTTGTTTTAGGAACCTTGAAGCTAAAAGTAATATTATAATTCTCGCCAAAATGTTGGCGACTCCAGGCGTGATCGGTGCCGGGCAGGTCGAAGCACGTCGCCGGCGCGCGAACGCGCTGCCCGCGTCTATATCCGTGCGCTATCGCTTGCCAATTGAATAGCGGTACCGATTAGTAAAAAATATCGTATACAAATGCAAATTTTAAGTTTGAATTATAATTATTTAAGGAACTGTGACCCAATAAAAATGCGTCCTTCCGGAAGTACAAAAAATCCTGCTAGCAGGACGCTGGACGATCTATCAGGCAATCGCTCATTGATTCATTTTCATTGCTTTGTCGAATTTACGGATATTGGCAGGTCCACTACCATGTCTCCAAATGTATTAGCAAAATACCAAGGCCAAATAATGATTTATTAGGTAGGTAAGTACCTATATATTAAATTAAGTCAAAACTTTAATTTCACCATCGTTTTGATAAAGCCAATGTCTAAAAACCACGGTGATAAATTCCTAAAAAGACGCTAATATGATAACATTTCGACAGAAGCTACACAACAATGCCTAAGTCCTAAGTGTGGAATTACACGAATGCCTGTTGTTTTCGATAATGGATATCGTATTTTTAAAATATATATATTTTGTTTTCAACCCATAATTTTTGGCGTACTCAATACAAAAATTAGTCCGCTAAGATGGACGCATGGAAATAGACGTGTGATATACGGCTGGGTGCGTAAACAGGCTTAACCCAAGATTTATGAATAACCGCGCTGCACTGAATGAAAACGATCGCTAAGTATAAATACTGGCCATATTATAAGGTGCGTTTACATGGGAAGACACTAGTAATAAAAAAACAAAATGTGTTTTTTGTTACTAATTTGTGACTGATGATGATAAAACTATCTACAGGGTTTTTACGAAATTAAATCAAATTTTACTTACAAAAATTAATCGACTGTGTCATCCGGTGGGACTCGAACCCACGTCCCTTCGCTAAAAATGTGGAACGCTTCACGATTTTCCTGCGCAAGGATGACACGCAAAATCATTGAAACACAGCAAAGCAAGAAACCTAGGTCTAATTTTTGAAGGTAACTTAAGATTTGAGAGTCATATCACAGAATGCATGAGGAGTTGCTTTTACAGACTCAAACTACTCTATAGGATCAGGCCTTATCTGACTGAAGAAATTCGGTTAGCCCTCTGTGAAACCCTTGTACTCTCAAAACTTAACTACTGTGACACTGTATATGGACCCTGCCTGTTGGCTGGGTCAGTAAAACTTATTCAGAGAGTACAAAATGCCTGTGTAAGGTACTGCTTCCCTGTCCCTCCACGATCTTTTGTCACGCCTTTCACCAACGCCGCAGGCATGTTAAGGATGGAGGCTCGTAGGATGCTCCATCTTGCCTCCATGTTATTTGGAGTAATTAACACAAAAATACCTGGATACCTTCATGAGGAGCTTATGTGGGCAAGAGGTAGGAACGGTCACGGGAGGAGGGAGTGTACAAACGTCTTCCTGACGCCAAGACACCACACTGTTTCATTCCGGGGTTCATTTAAATTCGCCGCCACACCGTGCTGGAACTCGTTACCCCCACCATTGCGCGCCCTAAAAGTGAAAAACACCTTTAAATTAGCCTTAAAAAAACATTTGCTACTGCAACAGTTGGAAGAAGAAAAACAAATCTTCACTTACCAAAAGGGTATGCGCGTCGCGCGAGGGGGTATTGGGAGGGCGCCCCGACCCCGGTAGCACATGTGGCGCAACTATCCATCCGCCAAACAAACTAACTACCAAGCCCGCTTCCACCTTGACCTCATTCATTCAGTTCTTCGTCGCATGATCCTAAACAATATCAACTCCCGCAGTATAACCTATGCAGACTTAATCGCACATAAGGTAACATTCCCGTGATCTCGCAGTCTCACTCCGTATAGAGAAACCCCCGTTTTTGCATTGACTTAGGAAATATAAAGTTAAGCGCTGATTTAAGATTTGGTGAAAAATATAACTTGTTACACGTGTCGCCATTTTTCACGTGGCAATTTTGTAAGGCAATGTGGATTGTATGTGTGGGCGCGGTCAATCAAAGTAAATGTCAATTGCCATAGACAACAAAATAGCAATGAAGTAGTGTGGTCCGTGTTGCGGTGACTATGTTTTGTGCTGAGTTTAGCTCAACTGTGGGCTCAGTGCGGGTTTTTTCATGCTCTCACCTTCGTCCGTGTGACGAGAATTTGTATGGAAATTTGGTCAGCGCCCCTTGCGGCACGCTTGCGTAACCTGTTTTTTTCCATGGCACTCAGTCGATCGTGAGCGCGAGACAGTAACCAATAAGAACTAGAACTGGGTCCTCTGGTATTGAGCTCATTGTATTTTTTTTTTATTGACATTAGCTTTGATTATTATATATATATTTTTAGTTGAATGTATCATTAATTTTTATTATTGTTTTAATTTCTTTATGCGCTATGTTTATTTGATTTATATAATTTTTTTTATTATTATTTTATGTAATTTTTAATAAAATGGTAAATTTAATTAATGGTATAATTGTAATGCACATTTTCATTTTATTGTAGTTACCCCAAGGCATCCGCTGAAAACCAGCTTCGTGGTATGCTCCCGAGCTGCCACGAATTATGCTGAGCGGATGCCTTTTCGGTGGATCACCTTGTTCATTGATTTAATAATAGGGATATCTCATCACACTGACAGCTATGGCACATGCTCTAATCGGCCGGATCGCCATTTTAAGCCGATTAAGTATCTAATGACGCGTGGTCCGTCAAACAATAAACATGCCTAAGTGTGTCGTCAAAAATTGCAAAAATCACAGCTCAATGAATCGTAAAAAATATGGAATGACGTTTCATCGGTAGGTAAATATTATTGATAAGGTTTGAAACCTAAATAATACTTGAAACCTGCTTTAATATTTTATTTTCTAATTTATTTACGTAAAACTTTGCCAATCTTCTATCACTTTCACACCTAAAGCTAAAATGAAACAAAATACGTGACGTCATCGGAACAAAGTCAATTTTAAGGATGGAGTCGCCAGTGTTTTTTTTTTGTGAAACAAAATACTTGAATTTTTAGGTTTCCACAAAATTATGTTTGTAAAGAAAATGAAGCAAATTTATCGCAATAAACCAGGACGATGAGTTTTATGAGAAGGGAAAATATAGCGTTTTGTCTTCGTATATTTTTTTTTAATCTGATATGTAGGTATTACACTACACGTAAAGGGATGTAGATGCAAAAAGGCTGCAATTAGGCTAGTATTCGGGGCACCAGCCTATGTTTTTATGTTGTATTTCACTTGCTTGTTGTTTAACTGTCATATATCTTAGCCATCAGTAAAATCCAATGAAGAAGTTCGGTATAACGAGTACCTAGACTAAAGAAACGGTTTTTTATTTTAGTACAGCCAGCAGTACGTCAGGTTACATATGAGCTATGAAACAGCTTTTATTACGTAGTTAATAGGGGTGGTCTTAAAGTGAAAGTGGGGTAGTCTGACGTGAGCCGAGTGTACTTACACACCGCAAGTCAGACTACAGGTGTTGACCTTGATACCGCTTCTACTCCTTACATGATAAACGCTGTTTTTGTAGTTCAAATGTATGCCTTGACGTACTTCCGACTGAACTTAACTAGGTTACCTTATTCACCTCATTTTTAAATTAAGTTAGCCAACTGTTTAGAAGAGAACCTTCTAGCTACCTTAGCAGTAAATCAAAGTATTTTCATAAAACCACACTATAATAAATAACTGTAGCTAAAATAAAGACGAAAAAAAGTGTTTTATAAATAGTAATTTCTGCTGTAACTCTTGTCTTTTAAACCGTGCTTACAATAAAAACAGCTGCAGAGAAATAATAACGTAATGTTCAAAGCATAAGATACATTTTCAATAGAATAATTTAGTAATCCGATTATAATACTATTACACTCATTAATTAACTAAAATAATACCTGTGGCAGTAGCCTAATGCTTCTTATAAATCTGTGGAGCATGTTGTTGGTGTGTGTGTACTACAGTACCTATAGAATATTTTGCCTCAAAATCAATTTTGTACATTATCGTTTGTGTCATTGCCGAGCAACGAAATGTAAACCATCCCCGCATTTCAATGAGTTAGGTTAGGTTAGTTTGTAGTTGTAGTGTACCCACCCAGAATTGGTGAATTGTGTCAATATAATTATTATTGGTTGTAGTATGACAAGTTTGGACCTGTATAGTAGAAATGTAGAAATATGATTATTATGAAAGTTTCTTCATTAAAAAAAACTCGTATTCTCATACACATAATATACCTAATTTTATGAAAAGTAGTAAATAAAATATAAATCATGACTTTCATTAGTTACTTAATTTCATACAAAACATGAACAAACAATCTACTCCATTACTTCTTTGTTCGTATTATTGGCTTATGAATCTTTAAATGAATGATATTTGACATATGACGTAGTGTCGTCATCCATTGCTGCGTAGTTACACATGACAATTTAAATAGCTGAAGCTTAAGCGACAATGTATGAACTTAGCCAGTTGAAGCTTCATAAGGTGAATAATAACATGTGCCATGTTTGGGCTTTGATTTTGTATGGCGTAGTGCATCCTTATATATAATAAATCAATGATCTTGTTGCTTTTTATTTATTATTTGTTATGTAAGGGTTTTATTTTGATTGCCGAATTAACTATTTTTCTTTCTTTCTTGTTCAGCTCGCTCCATTTTGAAAAAAAAAAAAAAAGATTTTAAAACCCGCCTTTTTTGACAGATATGTAATCTATGGTTACCATGACAACCATTTATTTTTCTTTGAAAACTTTTTCTGTGGCCAGTCTGATTTATAAAAAAGTCTCTTAACTTCTGGGACACCCTTTAATAGTCAGGTTGACAGCTGGTGTAGCATGCAACAGGTTTAGTTTCTTAAAAATTTTGAAAAATTCTAGTATTTGAGACAGGATTAAACCCAGAAATATTGTTACTTACGTTTAATTAACACACACACACACACACACGGTGGATTGGTTGTTTTCAAGGTCTCTTGTTTTTAACAAATGAAAATATTACAACTTATTAAAATTTTCCAACTAATCCACGACATTTAGAGAGCCTATAGAAAAGATGATGTGACGATTTCAATAATTTTCAAACTGGCATTGGATAGAGATCAGTGGGGAGGTTTTGTGGAGGCCTTTGCCCAGCAGTGGGATGACTTGGGCAAAGAAAATGTTTCATTAACAATATTTTTGCAGCCACTAAATTTGTAACTTATATCGAGTCGTGTGAATCCACTCCATCTTACGCACTAAAGTCTTAGTTTTATAGACGTATTATATCTAAATTTATCGCGCAATTCGGATATTGTTTTGTAAAAAATAGTGATTTCCCTGAAGCAGTCGTAAATTTAGTTATTTAGGTTGCTGCAGATAACTTTGATGGTTTGTATATACGATGAAACGAAATTTAGTGGCAGCGCAATAACATTTATGCGCACTTAGACGAATGATGAAAACTATGATATACTGCAGAGATCACTATCAAACACATCGTAAAATGCACTATTTGGATATATTGCACAACATTGACTTTATGGGTGAGTAAAGCCTCCTTCATAAGAAAATAAGAGCACTTATACCTATCATATTATACATAAAACAGAGTCGAATTATCTACACTAATATTATAAAGAGGAAAGACTTGATTGTTTGTTTATTTGTATTAAATAGGCTCCGAAACTACTGATCCAATTCAAATGAGATGGTATAGAGATAGTTTAAGATCCTGGGAAGGACGTAGGCAACTTGTCAAACCTAAAATACTTGCAAAAGAACGGCGTTTTATTCCTCGAATGCTACGTGAAGCCATTGAAATTAGAAAAAATCCAAATTTCAATAGAGAAGATGGTTGGAAAGTTCCACCGGCATGGGATTCTATTCTAGCAAAAACCAAAGCAACACCTAGCACTGCAAGATCTCAAGACACGGTTAGCTCTTTCTGCGTAAATAGGACCGTAAATTAATATTATTGAGTGACGGTAGTTAAAATTTTTCAAAACTTTGTAATGACAAATAATACCTTAGTCTCCCTGTGACCACGATCGCTGTAAAGTGTTCGAAACGTCAGGTTTAAAATAAAATGTAAATAAATCGCGAAGTAATCCGTAAAATTGTGTTTTAATGAGTTCAACAATTCGCGTAAACGTAAGAAACAAATAAGTTATAAGTAAGTATAACGTAAGCTAGTATTTTTAAAACATCCATTCATATTGCAATTGGAAACTCAGTAATATTTAAGGGGGTGCCGCGCGAACTAAGAACTTTGAGTTCGAGTAAGTCTAAACGATCTTCAAAAAGAATCGAACTAGATCCATATGCCGTAAACTTTTAGACTTGATGATTTAATTAGAACAATAGTTTTATTCTGCGCAATGCGCAAAACACTTTTCAGTTTTTAACACAAAACTGAAAAGCGTTCATATTTTCTTATTTGTATTTTATTCGTGTATTAAAAAGGAGGGGACCTGCGGTATTCCGCAGTGTATCAATACAATCATTTTCATGTACAAATTATTGTTTCATGCGTAAAACTCACCAAGTTTTCGAAAAAAAAATGCTCTTAGATATCATTAGGATTCAAGTCTATACAGCCAAAAACTTCTTTTCTGTCTGCTTTGAGATTGATATAGTCTGTCGTTGGGACAGAAAAGAGTTAAAAAACATTAGATCTTTTTAAACTGAAAAAAAAACACTATTTACAAACAGACGTAAAACACAACATTGACGTTTCCCACAACGTTACTCACATCAAAGGGTAAATGAGGAGGCCTCCCTAATGGGAGTAACTCCATTACATAAAACGTTACTGTTTATCTGTCCGTCACTAATATCGCTGTCAAAATGTGAAACTGAATGTGCTTTGCGATTATTTTATAATAATAATAACAATTTATTTACTGACTTATTACACTGAATACTTTTTGTACATATTTCAGTTTCATAATAATTATGATTTAAAGTTATTTTCCTGTCGTGCTATCGAGCCTAACGATACTATTCAAAGGTTATCGATACCGACTATCGACAACCAGCACCCCCACATTCCCGTCTATATTATTTTCGATCTCGGAAGTCGGTGCGATATCTCTCAGCCGCTAGCCATTTTGGAGGCATAAAAGTCTGATCGGCCATCAAAAAGATGTAAAAGCGAAAACAAATGTAAGCAAACCGCGATGCTGTAGTGAGGAGAGCCGTCAGCGCCTCTGTTTACGATTATCGGGAGAGGGCATATTTCGTCAACACGCCTCCGGTCTGGAGGTCAAAGAGTAAGGATTGTGCAGATATGACGCAAATTTTTTCCCATTTTTCTTAGGTTAGGACCTATGTTTCTTATGTTTGCGACCCCTCTGAGACGGTCGCCGACGCCGCGTGTGGCAATTATAATTAAGAACATTTCGCTACTTTATTCAAGAAACTTTATAAGCTACAGGAGCACTCCTGCGTTTGATATTACAAGTGCACACTTGTGATATCAAACGCTAGACAGCCCCGGAGTGGAAGGCCAGGGAACGAGACGTGAGACAGTGAGTGTGTGCATGTTTCCCTCCATCTTTGAATTTCCTTTTTGCCACACTATTCTATTTTCTTTGTCCATTCATACTAGGTGTTTGCAAGTGTATTTCTGTGGACAACAGAAATACAGTCCACCTTTTTTAACAAATATTTACCAGCCCTCTCCGCGTGATAGTTGACTTTTTTTTTTAGCGCCACCACCCCTTTCAGAGAAGGCTTTATGCTGAGTATTATTTTAGTCAGATTTCGAGTTTCGACGTTCAGTTCCTTCCAATTAGCCGACGAGAGAATTAGAATTTTAGTCAATTACAAAGAACATGTTTAGACACGGTGAAGATTTAATTAATAGAATCAGGCGTTACTTTGCGGAAATCCATTATTAGATGGGAAAAAATAAATTTGCTTTAAATTTCCGCTAAGACACGCTAGCGCAGGCACCAAAACCACACCAACCACAACCGCGTTGAGTACCAGTTCAGGCAAATGCAGAATGCTGAACTGGTACTCAACGCGGTTGTGGTTAGTGTGGTCGGTGTGGTACGGTGAAGATTGGTAGGTAGTACTTAGTAAGTTTAGATTTTATGAACTATCGCGATTAAGGCACCGATATCAAATCTACTTTTCATCTCTCCTGTTCGGAAAGTTGAACTTTCATGTGTAGATAACCGGGTGAGAGATAGTTTTTCCCTTCTTAGAATAGGATAGGGTGGAAAGCCACGGAGTAAGTGTGGACCTACTATACTCAAAGCTGTGAAACCAACACTTAAAAAAAATCGGAGTGCGTTCCGTTTGCCGTCATCTACGTCCGCACGCTCACTTTGGCGCCGCTACCGGACTAAGTAAAACGCCAAAATATGCGCCGCGATGCGCGTTGATGCATCGCGGATATAAATGGAACGCACCTTCGATTTCACCAGAAAAAAAAAGCTCTATGATTCATTAAACGTGTGAACGCGCCATTATTATAAATACCGTGTCTTTATTGCATAAAAATGGTTTCAGAATGTAATTCTAGTGACTTGGACATTGATTTGACACCTCATGAGATAAAAGTGGAGGCACTAGCGGTTGTTCACAATCTTTTCCGCTACTCTTTTGGTGATTCGGGGGCTAGTATATCAATCCTGAAACGGCATGGTGGTTGGAAGTCCAGCACTGTCGCCGAAGGATATATGGAAGACTCAGTTGAGAATAAAAGCGAAATATCCTCAAAAGTAACTAAAGGTATAAATATAAATACTGAACGCCATCTGTCTCCACAACCTGGAACATCAACCACTCGGGAGCCATACGTTGCACAAGATCCGCTACAAAGTCATAACTTTTTTGAGGAAAATGTTCAAACAGGATCTTTCACCATACAAGAGACGCAGCTTTCTCTAATAAAAATCTAACATTAAAATGCCCGGCAAAACTCTGCATTTTAATATTTCGAACTGCACAAATTTTACCTTTAATTTCAATTAATTACTTAAATATACCCATCTATTTTATTAAATGAATGTAGTTTTTTTTTCCTCTCAGTCGAAATGAATTTCCCGAGTTAAGCATACTACTTAGTATGCTTAACTCGGGAAAAAGCACCCATTTCACTCTCGAGCTATTAATGTTTAATATTAACTTTAATATTAACTTCTCGAGTGAAATGGGTCGCTTTCTGCCCTTGTATAGCAATCTACTATTCCAATTCGCAACACAGGTTTCAGGCGGAGTTTGTCACTATGTTTTCTACTTATACGAAACTTCGCATCCCAGATAAATGTTGTATGACTAAGCTAGTTTTCTTGGTGCCACCTCCAAAATCATTATTACTATATTGATTTTTGGATACCCTGGGAACAACGCATATTAGTTTATTATTCGTTCATCAAGTTAGTCTTTTAACGACATTAGAAAGGTTTGAAGCTCGTACACTAAACTTGACGAAGTGGCGATTACTACGTACGATAGGCACAAAATCAGATGCAATGCCTCACTCATCTGTGGCACTTTCCATTCACTCTTGCCCAAGCTTACAGACAGACAGCTGTTTGTTTTACATACAATATTTATGGGACCAATTAGGAGCCTCGCTTATTAACTGGTAGACGAATTTATGTTTCGGAATAACGGCTTTTCCTAAGTATATTTATTTTGATAACAACTTTGTGACTAGGTATTTTTAACTGGTCTTAAGTTGAGACTGCCTAAGCTGTATGTATGAGAAGTATTATAATTTATGTGGCTTTAGCATGTGTTGTAATTTGTAAGCACATGTTTAGGTTTAAAATTATGTTGTTTTTGTAAGTATAAGGTCGAGCCAAATCGGTTGGTCGGTTAAATAAGGAAATCGTTAATCTGTCGTTAAGTGCTTGCTTGTATGATAAAAATCGTCGGTGGAAACGTTCGAACGTTAAATGATTTTAGTATTATAACTTATACTTTTACCGGAAACCACAACACGGGAATAGACCTCGTGTCATCCGGTGGGACTCGAGCCCACGTCCCTTCGCTATACAGGCGAATGCTCTCAACAACTGAGCTACAGAGAACGTTAGTCAGCCGACAAATTTTTGTAAGTGCTTGCTTCGCCAGTGAGCTAGCGTTCGATTTCATCAATACTTGGGGAATGTATCCGATGGAAATATTTTTACAATTTCAATTTCGTAAAAACTTGCAAAATAATTGTTTGAGTTATAAAATAGTTAATAGACCTCGTATTCGTTCTAGTAAGCTGTTGTATTGCGTAGAAACTCAGTTCTTTACCACAATACAAATATCTGACAAACAATAGATCCATGCAGGGGAAAGTAACTGACACATCAGTACAGCGCCCTTTATTTTACCCCATCACAGAGATACCGGAACAAGGAAGCGACATAATCATCTCAGTGTAGCTGATAAGCTGATAAGAGCTGTGCTATAATACCATTAAATAGAGTTAATATATAGAGTTAATAACCTCTTAATCACAATTATTTACAAATTGAATTGATTAAAGGTTGTATTGGCGGCTGAATGATCCTATGAGGGGTGGTAAGCTCCGTTCGGTGCGGCCTGGTACTTAGCTTCCACCCTCCCACCGGAGCTTGGCGCCAAGCATCCTGCTTGTTCCGTCGGTGAGTGGAAGTGCCAGAACCTTTTGTGTGAGTTCGCTCCACCGTCGACTCTGTCTACGCCACGTCTGGCTTAGTCTAGAGTCAAGAGCACACCCATTTCAAATAATAATAAAAAATACTTATTTTTAAAGTCCATTCAGCTGACTTGACGTAGTGGTTTAGACTACTAACAAAGTCAGGGCGGCTTCGGGTTCGAATCGAGTAAGTGGGTAGCAGACTTCGATTAGACGAAGGTTATTTCGAAGACACGGAAGTATACAGGGTGAATGTCAAATAGAAAGAAACTTTAACAGCTCAGTTTGATGAAGTCAATTTCAAAAGCATAATAAGAAAGGTAAAGAATAATGTAAACGTGTGGACCAGCTCGCACTAGTACAATTTTGTATCTAAACATTTTTAAAAGAGGCTTTGACAATAGTGACTAAGATTCTTGCGCTGCTTCTTCTCATTACTAGTCCACAATTTGTCCCGAAGCAGTGGTAGGGCTTAAAAATATATGTTGGGACTTAATAGATAAAAAAAGATTTGTGTTTTGTTTCGTAAACTCTTTTAATACGTAGATTATAATTTATAGTATAGAACCACTTGAAGTTTTTTTTTTAAATTTAATAGGCAGACATTTGGCCGCAATCTCACCTGATGGTAAGCGACGATGCGGCCGATGATGGGACAAGTCTGTCTAGAAGCAGCCTATTCACTCTTTTCTTAAAGGAATCCAAATCGTAGTGTTTAGGGAACACTTCAGCTGGCAACGAATTCCACCCTCTAGCCGTACGCAAGAGGAACGAAGATTTTTAAAACGTTTGTTGCGTATTAGTGGTATGTCAACGACATAAGGGTGGAACCCCCGCCTGCCAGTTATAATATCTCCAGATATATTAAAATAAGTATCTAAAAATTAAGTTGACAAATGTTGGCCTCGCTTCGCGTAACAGCATTTACGAACTATCTTGTACGTCTGTCTATCCACATAAGGCACACGTCTCAATCTAATGGCTTTTTAACATGTGAAATGTTTATACAATATATCTCATCTAATTCTTCTTTGAGTTATACAGGTCGTGTATAAAACAGTCGCCATATTACAACATGCGAATATAGAAATTTCAATACCAACTACTTTCATTGTGTTATGTACAGAGATCGGAGTAGGTAGAATGATTTAATGTACTTTGACAGTGCTGCAATAATATGGATATGCCTTTTTATTGAAGAACCGATACTGTGAAATTCCAGCTTATATCATCTTACTCATTTTATGTCACCTAAAATTACTTGGTTTGGCACTTTACATAATTTTTTTATTTTTATTTTTACGACCGTATTCATATCAATGTTTGCGGTCATTGACCCCAAATCAATCTACCTACCCTGATCTCTGTATGTATAAAAGTCATTTATTTTAGCATGAAGACCCACAGGCACTTGTACACGTCCCAACTCATTTTAAGCCCTACCAATGAGACTTAGAAGAAAAATATAAATTCAGAAGCTCGGTAAAAAACCCGTAAGACTTAATCTGATACATCATCAAATACATCAAAAAATATATTCAATGGTGACTGAGTTTGTTCATATTCAATGGTGACTGAGTTTGTTCCGGTGCTTCTTCTCAGCATTTGCCTGATTGTCTGTGTCTTGTCTCGAAGCACTAGTAGGGCCCAAAAGATAAGGAGACATGTTCGGGCCCCCTAAGGGCCAATATTACTGATTATTAAATTTTTAACGTTCATAAGTGGCATTTTCTGTCCTAAATTGAATCAATTATTTTTGACTTTGACTTTGACTTTTCAATTCCATGTTATGATAATAACCTCATAGTAAAAGTTATTGGTACCCTATCATCATTAATTTAAAAGCTATGCTAATAACATTGATACCTATTGATATTAATATTAACCTTTTCTTAATGGCAATTGCCCTAAACCACAGCCTGTATATGATATGTTTGACTTAACCCGTTAATATACTGACTGTTTGTTTTGGAGCGAAAACAAAGTGGCCCGGGAAGGGTTTTAGCGTTTTTCAAACACATCTGACAGCAATAACGACCACTCACAGGATGATAGCTCTCAAAATAATCTTCGCGGTGAGCTCAAATTATAAAGGCAAATTACTGGTTTAAATAACGTACGATAGATTGTTTTTTGGCTGTTCTGAAGTTTCAATGTCTTGGTTTAATAACTCGTCTGGTCTAGCCTTTGAACGTGATAAATGACAAGTGTCATTTTTTAAATGTTCCGTGAACAGAAAGGTCTTAAAAGTTAATATGTAGGTAGGTACTTATTATTAGCAAATATCCTACCATCCCTTTTATTCGCATTTCAAAACCACAATAGTCTATAATATATCAGTCTGATTTTTAATCCTCATCTAAAAGTTTGCCTCCAAAGTGCCGTAGCAGTAGTAGTTATAGCTTTTATGAAAGCTCTTAAACGGACTTCTAGAAAGCAATGAAAGCTTTCAAAAAATTGCATTTATATTATTGCATGTCATAGTTTGGAATTGCAATCGCTATCGCAATAGCTTTCAAGTTAGGTAGGTAGTAGGCCTGCAGAAAGGCTTTTACTAAATTACTCTAATGTAGTTAATTCTTGTAATACTTCCTTATCATTACCAGAACTTAAGGGGGTGCGAAGCAAGTCGTGTAAGTCTAAACGATCTTCAAACAGAATCGAACTTATTAATATTAGTAATTAGATCCTGTACGGTGAAACAACGTACATTTCCCTTCATCAGCAATAAAGTTACTATGCGCGGCTGACCCCATTTCGTTACTTTAATATTTACTTTTACTTTTATATTTAGTTCGCATTTTGTGCCTAGCAAGTCGGCCGCGGCTCATAGCATTTATTATTTGTAATATTTGTGTGACAATAAATTTCGTAAGCTCAACAAGGAGTTTGGATTTACTCTCACCATCAGCTTAGCAAGAAAGGTGTACGGTTAGCAGACCGTACATTTTATGGTCCTTCGAGAAGGCTCAGTGTTTTTGTGGATCTCGTGCATAGAGCGAATCGATTCGTTGGTCTCCCACCAGCGGGTCTCACCAACGGAATTGAGAAGGCACATATCTGTGCCCGAGACTGCAACGACATTGAGAACCAGCAAGTTAGCAAGGAAATTAGCAAGTTATCGAGCAAATTCAATCAAGCAACTTAGCAAGTTATCAAGCAAATTTAATCAAGCCAGTTAACAAGGAAATAAGCAAGTTGTCAAGCAAGTTAGTGAGCAATCAGCAAGCCAGTTAGTTAGCAATTCAGCAAGCAAGTTAGCAAGGAAATCAGCAAGTAAGCAAGCAAGCCAACTGTAAAACATTTAAGCAAGTAAGGTACCTAATCAATTTCAGGTAATTTAGCAAGCAAGCAAGAATAACTATGGCAACAATGGAAGATCTCCTAGCCAATCAGCAACAGCTCATCGAAGAAATCGCCAAAATATTGACGAATTTCAAAAAGGATGGGCCTGAAAGGAAAACTACTGATTACATGAATCGTAGAATAAAAACCCTAGAGAGCTACTGGATGGAATTTAACAACAACCATCTTCAGCTGTGGGCAATTCAAGACAAGTCTCATTCATATTTCACTGAAAATCAGTACGACATAACGAAAGCTAATTATGAAAAAATCAAGACGACACTTCAAACATACAAGTCAACGGCGGAAGGAAAGCCGCCGACTCCTAGTATGCTAAAGCCTGCAACGCTGCTAGGACACCCTTCAACCTACGCAGCTTCAGCAACCTCTGCATCTCCATCAGTATCCAAGGAGTCGCGAGGCACCAATAGCAAAACTGAAGATTTACTTAAATAGCAAGCAAGTAACTTCAGAGCGTTTAATCGAACAGCTACTAGCATTAATCCAGATTCAGTGACAGAGAAATGGGAGCTCGAATATCTGCTTCATTCTCTGCAGTCAAGGTGGTCTGCTATCGACAAGCTGCATTGGGAGATTGACAGTGAAACTCAAGGTAGCACTAACAACGATTATGAAAGAGCATTTTTCTCTTATGAGCAAATGTATAACAACATCAAACGGTCCATTAACAGCAAGCTATGGTCCGTATCTCACAGAGAAAAATCAACGCCGCAGATGGATATACCTACATTCGGTGGAAGTTATCATATGCTCAGAAAATGCAATTTCTCAAGGGCAAGGTACGAGGAGAAGCAGAAAGACTGTTACAACATCTACCTATTAGTTCTGAAAACTACACCGTATGCTGGGAAATACTTAACCATCGCTACAATAACAAGAAGCTCATTGTTACTTCACACATTAACAACTTACTGTCGATTCCTACCATGCAGCAGCAATCACTGAATCAACTCAAGCGCCTTCACGACACGGCCCTTGAAACACTAAATGCCATGAAAAACCTAGGTATAGACATTAGTACCTGGGACCCATTGCTAGTACATCTACTCTCGCAAAAGCTAGATAATGAGTCATTTAACGACTATAACGAATGTCTAGAACAGCCACGAGAACTACCAACACTATCAGACTTCTTGAACTTCGTAGAATGCAAGTTCACAGCAATGGAGTCTTCACGTCGAAAGCAAGAGCAAGCCACCACAAGACCTCAAACATATCAACCTTCAGCAAGGCAAAAAAATCAAGATTTCAAGTTTATTCAAATAACAGAGCCGAACCAACAAATACAAATTACAACCAATTTCGAGCTATCAAGTGCCCTCTCTGCAACAGCGATCATGGAATATATTTTTGTGACACATTCATAGCGATGTCGCCACAACAAAAACTCAACACGATATCAAGACTCAAGATGTGCACTAATTGCCTATTCAATCATCATGGGAAGTGTACATCAAACAAGCGCTGTCGTGAATGTCAAGGTCTACACAACACTATTTTGCACAAAGCATTTGCAACACAAATTAATTCAAAACGTCCAAACACATCAAGAATAGTGAACTACAGTAACTCGTCTACAACATCGCTATCTCAAGGTCAAGAATCATCATAGCTACTACGATCGTCCAAGTTCTAGCCGCCAATGGGCAGTGTTATAACCTGCGAGCCCTTCTAGACCAAGGATCGCAAACATCAATTATAACTGAAAAAGCAGCACAACTTCTTTCATTACAAAGACGTCATTGTAAAGGTGTCATAACTGGAATTGGAGCAAAAGAAAACAACTGCAAGGGAATAGCAAATATAACTATTAAGTCGACTAACAACGAGTACTCAATTAACACTGACGTTCTTATAATGACAACCTTGATAAACAACCTTCCGAGTTATACATTAGCAAGACCATCGTGGGCATTACTGGAAGGTATACAACTAGCAGACCCTGAATTCTACATTAGTCGTCCTGTAGACCTCCTGCTGGGCGCTAGAGCGTACTCAAATATTCTCTTGGATGGCATCTGTAGAGAAAACAATCAAACACCGATCGCACAACAAACTCGCTTTGGGTGGATATTAAGCGGAAGCGCTAATTCTACTGTACTACAATGTAACGTATTATTGAATAATATCGAAGATATTCAACAGTTTTGGCAAATCGAAGACATTACACAAAAATCGGCCCTATCAAGTGAAGATCAAGCATGCATGGATTACTACAAGTCATCAACTATTCGACGAGAAGATGGGAGATCATCATCATCAAATTTAAGAGCTAGGCTCTTGTCGGTGGATTTTTTTCTATTCCTCTCTGCTTTCCGCTCTTCTCTTAACCTCCTGATACGACCAAACATTTATCTTTTCTTTTATTTGCTGCATGTAGCTTATTCTTGGTCTTCCTCGCTTCCTTTTTCCTTCTTTTCTTCCTTCTATTATCGTTTTAATAAAATTGTCGTGTCGAATCAGGTGTGATTCGTCCCCTCCTACACTCTATTGTTTCCATCAATCTCCTTTTTTCCCTAACCATAGACAAAACTTCTTCATTTGTTTTCTTCTCCGTCCAACTTATACGCTCCATTCTCCTCCAGCACCACATCTCGAAGGCTTCCAGTTTCTCTCTGTCCCTCTTTGTCAATGTCCACGTTTCACATCCGTCAAATACGTCCCCATTAATTTTGACGCCCCCATTTTTTGATTCCGTTATTCTGCGTATCGCACATTCTATGAATAAATTAAAAATTAGCGGTGAAAGTGGACATCCCTGCCTAACTCCCTGTCTTATTTTTGCCTTTCCGTTTTCCTCTCCTACTTCTATTACCGTTTCTTGGTTTTTATATAATTCATAAATAATCCTTCTGTCTCTATAATCCAATCCAGCTTCTTTGAGTACTTCCATCATTATTTTCCAATTGACCTTATCGAACGCCTTTTCTAATTCGATAAAAGCTATATGTGTGTCCATATCAAAATCCAGTCTCCTGTCTATTACCAATCTCAAAGCTAGTATCGCTTCTCTGGTTCCCTTCTCTTGCCGAAATCCATATTGATCCGGTCCCAAAAAGCACTCCGTTAACGGTCTTATTCTGTTCTGAATTATTTTTATTAAAATTTTACTTGCCTGTGAAATAATACTTAGTGTTCTATGTTCTTCGCATTTGAGTGTGTTTGCTTTTTTCGGTAGTGTCACAGTCTTCCCTGCACAGTCGTGTTATTTTGTTTGTTAATATTCTGTACTCCTTTGCCTTGACATCATCCGTCTTGTTTCTTAATTCTCTTCTCTCAAGCATTAGCGCTATAATTTCTTGGCTAAGCCAGTTTTTCCTCGGAATCAGCTTCTCTTTCTTTATCGTCTCTTCTGCGCTTTTGACCATTATGTTTTTGATTTTATTCCACCTTTCTTCAATATTAATATTTCGAATGTTATTCTTACATCTATCAATAAATTGCTCTAACTTATGACCTACTTTATTACTATATTGCACTTTACTATCACTATTTATATCCTTAAGTTTATTGAGATCCAAGTTCTTTGGTTTGTGTTTTCTTTTTAGTTGCTTAGTTTTAAAATTGTGTAGACTTATAAGAAGGTTGTGATCAGAATTTAAATCGGCCCCAGGTAAAGTCTTACACAAACTTAGATAAGACGGGAGATATGAAGTAAAAATTCCATTTAAACCAAACTTCAAGCAAGAATTGGGAACATCAAAAAACAAGGCCATTGCGCAATTTATTCAATTAGAACATAAATTTACAAAGCAACATGACACCGCGTCTAATTACAAAACGTTTATCGACGAATACCTAGCATCGGGTCACATGGCGCCGGCCACCGGAAACACGAGACCGGACTACTTTTTACCGCACCACTGTGTACTACGAGCTGAATCAAAAACAACAAAACTAAGAGTCGTCTTCAATGCATCGGCAAAAACATCTACTGGAATGAGCCTTAATGACCTTATGTTTAGGGGTCCAAACTTACAACAAGACCTTCAGTTTTTAATTCTGAAATGGCGACAATATAAGTATGCATACACGGCCGATATAGAAAAAATGTTTCGACAAATTTGGTTGAGTGAAACAGACCAACAGTATCACAAGATTATATGGTGAGACTGTCAAGCAAAACCTATTCAAGAATATCAATTGACTACGGTCACATATGGCACCAAGGCCGCGCCATTTTTGGCAATGATGACGCTAAAGCAATTAGCAGAAGACGAAGAGCATAATTATCAAGAAAGCGAAGCAATTGAAGTATTAAAAGACTGTTTCTACATGGATGACCTAATTCATGGAAGCCATAACATTTCTTCGGCATTACAACTTAAAAATGACCTCACGAAGCTACTCAAATCAGGCGGGTTTAATCTGAGAAAATGGTCATCAAATGTACCAGATTTAATTGATGACACAAACAAGCGAGAAAGCTTCGACTTTCGTGGAACGGAGTCGACTAAGGCTTTGGGCCTACGGTGGAATCCACCAGAAGACAATTTTACCTTCGAATCAAAGATACAAGCAAACGAGTCAAAAACAACGAAACGAACGTTACTATCTGCTATCTCAACTATCTTTGACCCCCTCGGCTGGCTTTCACCCGTTACAACGAAGCTGAAAATATTATTTCAAAAGTCATGGTTATCAAACATCGACTGGAATGACGAGCTTCTAGATGAAATCCATTTAGAATGACAGCAAATAAAAAATGACATACAAAACATCAACAAAATTAAAGTTCAAAGATGGCTCGAAACTCGAGAAAACGATGTCATTGAACTACATGGATTTTGCGACGCATCGACGAAGGTATACGCGTGCATCATTTATTGCCAAATCGACAGAGAGACCAAAGTACAGTGGTTCTGGTCGCTGGAAAAACAAGTCACATTGCCTCGATTAGAATTATGTGGCGCTGTGTTATTATCACAGCTGATGAATAAAGTTAAACAAGGCCTACCAAATTATAAAACGAAGTCTTTCGGCTGGACTGATTCAACAGCAGTACTGGGGTGGCTGCGAGGTGATCCAAACAAGTGGAAAACTTTCGTGGCCAACAGGGTCAAGCAAGTAACCGAGATATTACCTAGATGCGAGTGGCGATACGTCAAATCTCAAGATAATCCAGCTGATTGCGCGAGCAGAGGTCTGACTGCTTCACAATTGGAGAAGCATTCGATTTGGTGGCAAGGTCCAAGGTGGCTGACCTCGTACGAAGATAACATCGAGCAAGTAACTTACGAAACTAAAGAAGAGCTTAAAATAGAAAAGCCAGTTAACACAAGCACATTTCAAGACAACAACATGAGCATTATCGGCGAAATTATATCAAAATACAGCAAGTTCAAGAAAATCGTTCATATCTTAGCATGGATATATCGTTTCAAATCAACATTGCAAGACAAGAAACAACTACCATCATATCTTACTTTGAAAGAGATCAGAGCTTCTAAATTGAGAATTATCAAACATGTACAGCAAGAGTACTTTTCAAAAGAAATAGACGACCTAAAAGCAAGTAGCGCCGTCAATTCTAAGAGCAAGATATTGAACCTAAATCCCCGACTCGATCAAATCAGTATTCTCCGAGTCGGTGGGAGGTTGAGAAACGCAGAAATAAGCCAAGATATGAAACATCCAATGATTATTCCTCACTCAAGCCCGCTTACAAACTTATTGATAGATGAAGCTCACGCTCTTACTTACCACGGAGGAGCACGACTAACAGCTTCATTTCTTCGTCAACGTTATTGGATTGTCGGAGGCAACAGAGTCGTCAAGAAGCGTCTACGTCAATGTGTAAAATGCAGGCGCTATGACACATCCAAACAATATCAAATGATGGGTGACTTACCACAAGCTAGAAGCAACCCATCACGCCCATTTTATTACACGGGAGTTGACTTTACTGGTCACATCATGATAAAGAGCAGCAAGGGGGGGGGGGGGGGGAGGGGGTATCAAGTGCACAAAGGGCTATGTAACAGTTTTTGTATGCATAGCAACAAAGGCGATACACCTAGAGCTTGTATCGGACTTGACCACATCATCTTTCTTGGCAGCCCTTAAAAGAATGGCTGCTAGGCAAGGAAAGCCGTATCACATTTACAGTGATAATGGCACTAACTCTCTGGGAGCAAGCAATGTTATACAGCAAGAATATGATATGTTGCAAGCTGTAATTAACGAAAATAAATTTCAAGTAAAAAACCCTTTTTAAAAACAAGCTTTTATGTGAATGCGCTAAAAAGTATAAAATAAATTTTCCTTTAAAACTTTTACGATCAAATAATAACATCATTACACAATTTATATTATATAAAAGCTTGTCGCGAGATTTATGTAGGTACTCACTTGGCGTATTTAGTAGTTTGATTTTAAGAAAATTTAGTCAATCATATCAAGTGGTGTAAATAGTTTACTTGTACTCACAGGTAAAATCTCGCGACAAGCTTTTATATAATATAAATTGTGTAATGATGTTATCATTTGATCGTAAAAGTTTGAAAGGAAAATTTATTTTATACTTTTTAGCGCATTGACATAAAAGCTTGTTTTTAAAAAGGGTTTTTTACTTGAAATTTATTTTTTACTTTTTAGTTATCGCTGGACAGATTTCTTAGTCTGTAGGCATATCTCACTGTTTATCTCATTCAACGCATCATTGAAGCAAGGGCGTTTGTGGATTAAATTCGATGGGCTTATTATTTTTCGATCGACTAAAAACTGAAAGGGTAACTATGTGCAACTAATATCTAACATTTACCTTGGTATCAGTTTATCAAAATATTATTTCGGTGACAGTTAAATTAGGTAAGCCTCAAAAAGGCATTTTTTTTTAATGACAGTGTCTTAAAGGTGGCGAAAGTTTTAAGCTCGCTTACTTAAGACAAAGGTAAGTAAGGAACAACAAATAACGGCTTGGCGGCTAATATAATGGCTAGGCGACGAGTAAAATAGCTTGACTACTGATTTAATGTAAACCAGAGAGTTTAAGAGCACTAATTATTACCCTGAAGTATTTGAATACCCTTCAAAAATACAGGAAATAGGAAAACCAATTATTTTAACCTCGACTCGCCGTGGTCCTTAGCTGTGGTACTAGTCTGCCCAATAAACAGTGCAATTTAAAGGCCGAAGGCGCGAAGGGAGAGCATCCTAATGCTTGTTTTTATGTTGAATAATTTAAGGTTTAATGTTTGTATGCCACTTGCAAGTTGTAAACTAATGCTGTTGACGCCTCTCGCGAAATTACACAAATCGAAGTTAAACGATCGATGCTACGAACTACAACAATTCGAATTTATTTTTTACTTTCAAGGTCTCCAAAACCTCAGTACAATCAATACACAAAAATCTTAGACGACTTACACATCTTACCGTGCATTGTCATTTAAACAACCTTTATACAAAATTTCAGCTCAATCGGTTGAAGATATTTACTTTAAAATTGAGCTGCATTAAGTATTTGTGACATAACTTATCACCCGACTAGGTACAACACCTTGTCTTGGGTGTTAGGAGAAATGCGCCGCGTAAGGCATAAGTAAGCTTCATAATCAAGCCTTATGCAGCGTAAACACAATTCCAGTTTGATTTGAAGTTATCCTTCTCCTAGACAGGCAAACCATCGCTGTTGACGCATATATCACCAAAATTAAACTCGTCAAAGTTTACCTACCCATGCTACAGACTCAAAAAAATCAACCTCAATTTATAATCGAGGACTCCAAGAAAACCCATTTTAAGAGTCGTATACCTCATGACTGAGGGTCGTGATCATTATGTGGAATGAAACACACACAACGACTTCTAGGCAATATTAATGGAATGGTTTGCCATTGCCTTTTCCATCTCACACACTAGCCACTAGTGTGAAGGTTTATCCTCATGGTGTTTTCCTTCACCGTTAGGCAGCGATATCCTTGAAAAAGACTGGGTACTTAAGTTTTTATACAAACTTATTGGTACAGGCGGAGATAAAACTTATGATATCACGGATGAAAAGTGCAGTTTTCTCCGCTCAGCTATCACGCCTCTCAGCCTTTTCTTCACGCCAAGAAAACCCAATACATCTAATTCCTATACGGATCGGAGCAACGGAGTTAAACCAGCATCCTTATTCTCTGCAAGCCCTTTCATTTGATACCCATATTGTTAGAAAGCATATAAAAAATTAGTCTGCCTTATTTGATTTGGAGTGACGTCACCTTGTTCATCTATTAGCAAGTCATTTCATTTGATACCCATATTTTAGAAAAGCATCAAAAACTTAGTCCGCCATCTCTAGGAGTCCGCCATATATGATTTGGAGTGACGTCACCTTATGTATCGAGTAATTCTTAGCAAGCCCTTTCATTTGATACCCATATTGTAAGAAAGTTACAAAACTAAGTCCGCCATCGTTCGAAGCCTGCTATATTGGATTTACAGTGAAGTCACTTTTTATCTAATTATTCTCAGCAAGCACTTTGATTTGATACCCATATTGAAGGAAAGCATAAAAAGCTAAGACCGCTATGTTTAGAAGTCCGCCATGTTGGATTAAGAGTGACGTCACTTTCTATATCGAGTTATTCTCAGCAAGCTCTTTCATTTGATACCCTTATTGTAAGAAAGCATAAAATCATAGTCCGCCATATTGGATTTGGAGTGACGTCACCTTATTTATGGATATGTTATCAGCAAGCCTTTTCATTTGATACCCACATTGTAGGAAAGCTTTAAAAACATGACTATGTTTGTCCGTTATCTTTAAAAGTCCGCCAAATTATATTTAGAGTGACGTCACCTTATTTATCGAGTTATTCTCAGCAAGCCCGTTCAATTGATACCCACATTGTAAGAAAGCAAAGAAAACTTAGTCTGCTATCTTTTGAAGTCTGCCATATTGGATTTGGAATGACGTCACCTTATTTATCGAGTTAATCTCAGCAAGCCCTTTCATTTGATACCCATATTAGAGGATTGCGTTCACAAGTGTTTTTTTTAGTAATGTCACTTTATTTTTTGAGTTACTCTCAGCAAGCCCTTTCATTTGATACTAATATTATAGAAGTGCATTGAAAATAACGAGTCCACCAACTTGGATGGTCCGCCATGTTGAATTTAGAATGACTTCATGCATCTTACCATGCATTGTCATCCAAACTAAACGTGTATACAAAATTTCAGCTCAATCGGTTGAAGATATCTGCTTCAAAATTGAGTTGCAAGATTCCACCCGAACAAACATACATAGTTAGTTACATTGCAAGCTAAATAAAAGCTTGTAAAAAAGCTTGTAACATCATTGAATTTTTGCAAGAAATTATCGAAATGAACATACAGTGGCATTTTAACGCACCTTCCTGGCCTTCAGCAGGGGGTTTGTGGGAGAGCGCAGTAAAAAGTTTGAAATACCATCTCAAACGCGTCGTCGGCGAGCAAAAGCTGACTTACGAAGAATTCACCACTATCTTTTATCAACTAGAAGGATGTTTAAACGCAAGACCTTTGTGTGCGCTCATTGAAGACCCGGAAGATCTTGATTGCCTCACTCCGTCTCACTTCCTAGCAAGCGGACTTGTGCTATCTTTGTTCGATACAGAGCAAGATTTGAGAACAAGATGGTATCTATGTCAAAAGATTTACAACGATATCTGGAAAAGATGGCGTGCAGAATACCTCAGTCAGTTAACAACAAGAAGCAAGTGGATGAAAAATCAAGAAAACATCAAGGTTAATGATCTCGTTATCATACACGAAGATAACCTGCCAGCAGGACGGTGGGCAATGGGACGAGTCGATAAACTTCACCCAGGATCCGATGGGAATGTGCGAGTGGTTACGCTTAAAACCAAGAACGGTTATCTGAAGCGACCAGTCGTAAAACTATCTTTACTACCTGTTAATCAAAGTTCAAATATCGACCGCCAACAAACAAACACTGCAAGTACATCTGACTTACAGCAGCAAATTGACATAAAACACACGAAGAAACCTCGCTATAACTTCAAGTCGCTAGCATTGGCTATATTATATTTCATGAGTATACTTACCACTTCATCGTGCAACTCCGCTGAGATCAAACCAAGGCATTTATTTCGATAAGGTCGCAAATATGCAAGTTATAAGAGACGACTGGACAGTAGTGGTATATTACAAGATGGAACCCTACTGGCAAGGCATGAAAAATTTCGAAATGTACTTAAACCATCTTAAAGAAACCTGCAAGAAACTAACCGAGCAAGTTCAATGTGACGTCATACTTTGGCAACTACGTCACAGTTACGATGATCTTCAGCACTACAACACGATATTGATGACGCAACATATAAGCACGCGCTCGCGAAGGAGGCGTGGTATCATCAATGCTGTCGGCTCTGTAGCGAATACATTGTTCGGCATTGTTTTGGACGAGAAATTTGCCGAGCTGTATCAGAAAGATATTACGCTTATACAGGATAATCAGCAACATTTAGCTACTTTATGGCGCAATCAAACATCGATTGTTGAAGCAGAATACAATTTACTTAAAAGAAGCGAGGACGCCATAAATAAGCAATACAAATTAGTAAACAAACACCTACTAAAAATAGAAAAAGCCGTCAACATATTAAATGCACAGGTGAACAACATTTCGCAATCAAATTACATTACACTTACCGCTGTTGCTGCAAGTAACATGATCAATGAACTTCGAAACATACAAGAATCTCTCTTGGATACGATCACAGATTTCTATCACGGAAGATTTAACTATCATCTTTTATCACCGGAACAACTCAAAAGCGAGCTCAGCATCATAGCAAGCCAAATATCAAATGAGCTGACTCTGCCTATAGATAATATACATACAAGTTTACAGAACATATACAATCTACTTACCATCAAAGCAAGGATGTGCAACGAATACCTGCTGTTTGAAATCAAGGTTCCACTAGTCAGCAGAGATTCTTTCGAAATGTTTCATCTTATTCCCGTGCCAACCGTGACAAATAATAGGAAGATGATAAGCACGGTTCCAGTTTCGGAATATTTGGCCATCAATTTAGCAAAAGATCATAATGGAAAGAGAAGATATTATTACATCATGTCATCAACAAGATCAGACTTATTGGTGTCAGTCCAAGAAACCTGTCTATCATCTCAAGCAAGAAGAAAGTTTCTGTGAATATGACAATAACAAGAAACAATGCCAAACGGCTATTCACCCCTGCATCAATAAGTGGGTCGAATTAAATACATCAAACAAGTACTTGTACTTTTGTTGTGAGAGGTGTCAGTTACGAGTGATATGCGCGGATCAGGTGACCGCGCCACAGCTGGAGCAAGCCGGCATCGTCAGCATTTCACACGGGTGCATTGTCAAGTCCGACCTATTTACGGTGCGCGCTCGTAACCTTGATCGTGATGTAATTAAAACAAGCATCGATATCAAAACACAAGGAATCAGCCCTATAAACAACATCATCAACGCCTCAATCCCAATCACACCCATAGTGGACGATACTATAAACGAGCGCCAAAGACAACTTAAGGGTATTGAAAAAGGATTAAAGGATTTGAAAGAGCAAGCAGTATTGAGCACTGATATATCATATCATGATGTACATCAGATCGCTCTTATCTACATCATCATCGGCATCGCAGTCATCATTGGCGCGTGCTGGGAGGGGCGGCGCGTGCGTCCGGCGGCGGCGGTAGCGGCTCCCGTAGCAGCTGAACGCACGACCGTGCGCCTCTCCTCCATTCGGAACAGCATTTGTGAAGACGAAGACAGCCAAGCAGCCAAGATACACAGTGTTCAGTATTTAAATAAGTCTACGTCGCCCATAGTTACCAACACTGCCTCTCTATTTTCGCAATAAGCTTTAATCTCACCGCCATCTCTGGTGGCCCGCAGCATGTACGGTGAAACAACGTACATTTCCCTTCATCAGCAATAAAGTTACTATGCGCGGCTGACCCCATTTCGTTACTTTAATATTTACTTTAACTTTTATATTTAGTTCGCATTTTGTGCCTAGCAAGACGGCCGCGGCTCGTAGCATTTATTATTTGTAATATTTGTGTGACAATAAATCTCGTAAGCTCAACAAGGAGTTTGGATTTACTCTCACCATCAGCATAGCAAGAAAGGTGTACGGTTAGCAGACCGTACAGATCCATTTGCTTTAAATTTTTAGACTTGATGATAATTAGAACATAATTAGAACAATAGTTTTATTCTGCGCAATGCGCAAAACCATCAGATATTTGTGTTAAAAACTGAAAAGTACTCATATTTTATTGGTGTATATTAAAAAGATGGGGACCTGCCGAATATCAATACAATCATTTTCATGTACAAATTATTGTTTCATGCGTAAAAATCACAAAGTTTTCGAAAAAAAAATGCTGTTAGCTATCATTAGCTACAAGTCATGTTTATTATATCATAAAGAATTTGTTGCAAATTTCAACAAGACCAGGACCTTATGCAATGATTAGGCTAACGTAAATAAGTTGTTTTAATGTATTTAACTAATTCAGCTCATCGTACAAGTGATTTAGAAATACGTTAATTTTCTCAATTATGTGCAGGAACTCCTTAAGCAACTAGGCTAAACTTCACCCTAGACCCTTCATTTTATTGAATTTTCACTAGTTTTGTTTCTAGTTGTTTGATTTTAATGAGAACAGTCACCATGTCATATACTCATCACTTTTTCTTTTTATTCTTTTTATTGTAATATCTTACTAATTAGGTATATTTACAAATACTAGACAACTTAATTTTTAAGAACTTTTTTCTAATATATTAGGCAAGATATGTTTACCTATAATTGACTGTGCATTTAGCAAATACATACTAAAATTGTTACCTTACTACCCAAGATATAATGTAACAGTTGTTGGTGATCTTAATAAATAAATAAAAAAACAGTTCAAAAAAACAACGCTTTGCGAAGTAGCCGCCAGAGGGCGCGGATGTGACGTAAGCTTCCGTGTTCCCGACTGATAAGATATCTGATAACGAAGGTGACCGTATTTAAAGCTCCAAGACAGACAGGGAGCCTACTAAAAGTTTTAAAAATATATTTTACAATTGTTTTCGGCTGATCTTTCGTGTTTTGTAGTAGGCCCCCTGAAATGTGACCGAATTTTTAAATCTTAATTAATCTAATTGGTTCAGCGAAAGATTTTGGTAGATACCAATATCTTTTGCTAAGCTAGATAGCTTGCTTGTCTCATATCTGTGGATAGATCAAGTTTCGAACGGTATTTCTAATACCTAAGTGTTTTTTGATTATCTTAATCAAACTGTATAATAGTTAAACTTATATAAACTCTATAAGGTTGAATTCTGTACAGTCAAAGAATATATAAAGACCTTGGTTAAGGTGAGGAGTGTGCCAAAAAATGTAGTCTTTAAAATATTTAAATAAGTTTTACTTATTTTCGTTAAAATATGGTGACTTATGGTGATGATTAAATTACATGAACAATTATTTTAAAAGAGATCTTCAGTGAACCACGTATACTTGGTTATAGCTTGGTTTGCTAAGAAAACCCCACCGACAAGAGCATAGCTCTGAAATTATAGAAAGATAAGGTTCCCTTATATTAATCAGCAACTTATCGTTTAAACGATCATCTCTACTATCAAATGAGGCGTTGATCTTTTGCTCAACTGCTGTCTTTCCGTGTTAGCCTGCGCGTGCCCATTGGTCCGGTCGAAATTTAATTATTCACACACATTAAAGATACTCGATTTGACATCGACTGCGGACTTTGACCGACTAGGCCATTACGCTGCCTGACGGTATCTTAAACAGTTTCATGTTTGCATTCTAGATGCGTGAATAAAGCGGACATAAGCACTACCATGGAAAATAAATAAAGGCATTTGTCAAATAAAACAATGCTACTTCGAAATATTAGGCAACGTCATGGCGACCCGTAGCGAAAGGTAACCTATCTCATTTTCGAAACTTTGCTGTTTGAATTTTAATTGGTCGAAAACGGTTTGACGAAGTTTTAAATAATAGATTGATTTATTTACATAATATTGTAAGACTATAAATTCATTGTCCCGATGTTTCATTTTCCAGAAAAACAGTTCTCCGATTATCAAAAGGTATTTTTTTTCATTTCACAGATGTTTTGCTTGTCATAACTTTAATATGAAACAGTTTTAAAGATCGAAGTAACCGGTAAAATTTTCAATTTGGGGAAACCCGACTCGCCCTGGTCCTTTGTCGTGGTACTAGTCTGCCCAATACTAGAGTGTAATTTAGAAGCCGGAGGCGCGGAGGGAGGCAGTCCTCGCCCCCTGTAACAAAGAGGCTAGTCGCCGAAGACGACCAGCAGCGAAGCTGCGGAAGCGAGTATGGGTTCCAAATATTTGTTACGGACGGGCGGAAGGACTGCACTTCCCGCAGCGCCGGAGAAGAGCGAATCATATGCATGCTGCATGTCTGCCTGCATGCTGCATGCCTGCTTGCATTCTGCATGCCTGCTTGGATGCTACGAGCTTGCTTGCACAGTGCATGCCTGCTTGCGTGCTGCATGCCTGTTTGCGTGCTGCATGCCTGTTGAATGCATTTTTGCTTGTTATAATATAATATTGAAAACATTTTTCTGGAAACTAAAACATCTAGCAAAAATTGTTTTGTCAAACGATGAGTTATAATTCAAAACACATTGGAAAAAAATGACAAATGGAAATTGGACATTCAAAAGAATGTCAATCGTGTTTTCGGTCAAATGAAAATATGGCAAATAAAAAAAAGGTTAACGATTTCGGTTAAATGTAATTCGCACTAGAAAAATTCGGATTTAAGATAGGTAACCGTAGCGAAAACGTGATTGGATAGGTGACTATTCCAACCAATAAGTTACTTATTGGTTGGAACAACCATACAACCATACAAGCATAGCTCCGAGTTTCGGAAGGCACGTTAAAATAATAATAAATAATTTATTAATAATACAAAGGTAAAAAGAAACAGCAAGATGAACTTTAGTTTTTAATACAAAATGACAGAATTCTTTTTTAGTCGGAACCTATGCTTCAGACTAGAAAGAGTTTTAACAATTATCAACCTTATTTCTAAGTACTTATTATATCACAAATAAAATGTACAGCGACTCTATTTAATAAACTATTAATAAATACCTAATTAATTATAACGAGCAAATCTTCTGTCTCATAATAGGATGAGCTTCGCAAATACCTAATTCTATTTTGGGATTATAGTAATAAGTCCATATATGCCTAAATTACGATTTTATATTATATTGTACAAAAGTGGGGCAGCAAAATTAAAGATCCATCCGTCCTTTGTTAGTAATATCAGACCTATTAGCACAGATTATATAATAGTTACTATAGGGAACCAATGCGTGGTGTTTTAGCACAGTGTGTATAACAAAAAGTCGTTGGACAGTGAGCACGTTGCTGTTGTTATCCGCTATATCGGTTGATATTCGTTTCTAAGTCTAGTCAGAGGCCCTAGGACAGCTTAATAGCAGTACAGACAAACTGTGAAAATACTATACTTCCCTTGTTTGATGGTGACCTGTGTTACCAAGGAGACAAACGCGATGAACACAATTATTCTGCATGAATCGCAAAACTTACCTACATCAGCAACGTCATAACACCATTTCTGTGTAAAACACTGAATTGAATAGACACTCTTTTTGCGACAGTGTACAAACGGAGCGAGATAATCTCGACCCTCGACGCCTGTCAGGGCTGTCTCATCGCATTACACTCTTCGCTTGCAATAGGATCAGGGCTGTCTAAAATTATTGTAAGGCTACAGCTCATTTAACCTAAATTGCAGTATTTTCATGCGTAAAAATAGGATAGGCTGGATTCATGTGTTAAAGACGCCGAAAATTATGTCGTGAAGATTTTTCGGAACACTGTTTTCGTTTATTTGTAAGGTCCAGTCCATTTGGAGTTATTTGTTTTTCCGCACTAATATTTTCTCCGCATAACGCCACTATTGGCGCATTTTGAGTGCTATGCAGCACTCGGATGCTCTTTCTTGGTATATTAATTTTGTGAAAAGATCCTTAACTATACATAGATACATACTTAAAAGTGGAAACGGATGGAACCGAATTTAGCTCAGCAGTCGGACTGGTATTTTATGGTCGTACACACGGCTGCAAGTCAAACTACCCCACTTTGATATTGAGACCGCCTCTATTCCCTAAGTAATAAAATCTGTTTTCGTAGTTCACCCATGTGAACTACGACCTGACATGCTGCTGACCTTACCTATAACCGTATACATTTTTTTTCTGTTAAATCTGCTTCAGGGACAATAAGCCATTTTCTTGGCTGATTTGTCTGTCGAACTGTTATCTACGTGAGCCATATCATCTTCCTAGCGCTATCCCGATTGTACACTCGCACGCGAGTGCCCAGGATGTAGCAGATCAGGTAATTACAGTGGAACGACTGCCATCGGACTTCAGTGACCCTGTTAACCGGGGAACCTGACCTGGTTTGGATCATGGTTACACATTCAGTCGCCTGAATGTGCAGGTTTCCTACGTGAGCCATAATTACTGAAAAAATATTCTAAAATTCAAAATTTCTTTATAAGAACTTACAGCATATTATTTTCAGCTACTCTCTTAGTGTCCCAACTCATATACAAATAGCAATTGTTGTAGTATTTTTCACCAATACTCGTATATTCATAAACAAAGATCAAGAACAGTCTAAAATTAATATTTATCTACTCAGAACATATCTTACTTAACAATCGTACCCTTCTGTGGACCAGTGGGTCAATGGATGTAAGTGGCCTGAGGTCAGATTAATCGACTCGCCGCTATTGTCAATTGATCATCATACGCTGCGCATACGCAGATAGCCTCGTGCACAGGATGACAGACGGGCCTATAGTTTTGACGTCTTTAGAAAGCCAAAGTATTTTTGGAAAATTTGAAAATCGGCTATGTAGATTTGTATGAAAAGGTGGTATTTTTTGTCGAGGTTCATGTAATAAAGAAAAATGTTGCAGGTGCATTCATCTGTCACCTCGTAGAGGCTCTGACATCGGTGACCGGAGATACTGTTTAATGTACATTATAACCTACTTATAACGATGGGTCGATGGAGGAATGTCTATTTTTTTGGTGTCATAATGAGTAGGTACTGTGGAGGTTTATCGCTATGAGCAAAACTTTATGGCAAACTCGTTCGAACCTATGAATATGATATTAAGAATATATGAAGTTTGAAAGTGATTGATTAGGAATATTGTTTTGTTTGCTTGACGAAGCTGAGTCATATACATACTCGTAGAAAGCTGGAAGAAGTACATGTATTTATTTCTATTTACCCGAAAATAAAAAATAGCTAAAGGACTTGGTATTTTAATTTGTATTCCGGGTCATTCCATAGGACATCTAAATGTATTGTGTTACAGTAGAGGACAATGATTACAGTACTTATGTCAGAAATAAGATAGAAACCAAGTAAATGGCACGTAATAATGCACGTTAACAGTTATGAATCGTATTCAATAGACACAAAGGTAGTTCAAACATATTACACAACCAACAGATTTAAAAAGTTGGATCTTATACAGGGTGGCCTTTTTACAGTGGTCCAAATATTTTTTTCAGCTTGAGAGCATCATGAGTGATCGTTTAAAACATACTTTAGGTAAGCGAAAACTTATGGTTTAGAAATTGTGACAATAAAAAAAAACTGAAATTTCAATATTTTTGACGCGAAACCTCTCTGATATGAAAACTACTGGACCGAATCGAATGAAATTTGGTATTGGCATAGTGCTATAATCTACTACCTATTGCTTTATAGGCTCATCTAGTGTCAATTATTAGACTGCATTGTTTTAGTTTAACTTTTTCTGTAGCTTTTTTGAACTTTTCGGCAAAAGATGGATTTCCGAAAAAATTTTTTCACAGGATGTGAAAAAAATTTACCGCCAAAGTTTTGCTGATACTGCTAAAAATTTTCTTAACAAAGGGTTATTCTTTACACAAAAAAACATAGTAGTCCTTCGATTGCAACATCTTCAAAAACAACACTATGTACACGAAAATCGAAAAATTACGAAATTTACTATAGTTAAATTTTAATCTGAAATTTTAAAATTTTTGAAGCTAAACCTTAGCGTCAAATTTCAGTTTTTAAACTTAATTTCAATTTAAGTTTTCGCCTAACTAAAGTATGTTTTAAAAGATTACTCATGATGCTCTCAAGCTGAAAAAAATCTTTGGACCACTGTAAACGGGCCACCCTGTATCTCAGTTAATAAAAACAGTTCATCTTTCAATTTATAAATAATACAAATATTTTTATCACTGCCTTTAGCCAAATTATTAAAATTTAAGTATCCCTTTAGCGTCTTCTGGCATCCTGTCCAATTGATTTGCCTGCATCCAGATGGAACCGTAACTTTTTCATCATACCATTAAGATAAGATTAAAACTACCCATAAAACTTAACATAAAATATTCTTTATCAATATTTTAACAGCCCGATTGCATCGCTAATTACCGGCATAAAATTAAGTTCCTTAAGCCACAGTCATTTTTCTCAACGGAGTGTCATGGCGTCGGGCGGCGAGATCAAAGGCGGCGGCGCCTTTGAAGCGGCGACTTTAGGCGTAAACGACGCGGACCGAATGGCTGGTTCTTCTCGAGTTCTCGACTTGCTGCATTTCAAAGTGTTCCACTGAATTTTATAACAAACTAATAAAATGGCCGCACAGGCGGTTCTCCGCTTGCTGTCTCGCCTTTGAATGTTTTGACTGATTTAAACGCACGTCTCGCGTGTTAGTTATGGAGATGAATTGAAGCTATTCGTCGTGGAAACGTTTTATTGCTTCTATCTGAACTTAAAACCAACTAGATATGTTCGCGAAATATTTAACGACTTATGATTTCACAAACTGTAACTGGTGACAGATGATGAAATAAGTTAGTTGACAAACCACTATAATGTACGAGTATACCTACTTGTACCCAGATAATTTTTAGGAATGCACATAATAAAATTCAGACCTTTAATGGTTAAGGTATTTCTAAGTTATGATTGAAGCTAACAAAGTCAGATTTTTTAAATGTAAATTCAGACGTTTCGGCCAGACAAACAATCAATTTGTCAGGAACGCTAATAATTATTATTTAATTATTCCATTACTCCAATTATGTTTCATTTACCAAGTATAGTTACTGTATGTAGCAATTAAAATAATTCCTCGTACCACAATCGATGATTGTTCTAAGCATACCTACAGCTCAGAGGTATTCATTGTATTGCTTTTTACGATTTGATTAATAAAATACAAACGTGACAATAAATCATTGGTGTTTATTAATAATTACATATGCAAATTAACTTGCTGTTAATGTTAATCGCCTTCCATAAATAGCGGTCTTCATATAAATAACAATTATAATGGCCACACCTATAAGAGATAAATCTTTAAATCGAATTTCAATGAAAACTTAGTATATTGAATTGATAAATATTTACATTGTGGATTTATCCTAGTAGGATATAATAAACCTTTAAAATAATTTAAGTGACGTAGAGACTGTACATTTACTGAATTTGACTCGGCATCAAGTAAAAATATATCGTACTGGAAGGGTAGAATTCGTTACCATGAAGACTTTTATTATTTGCTAGCTCAACAAATGTTGATGGCACCGTTCTTTCTTAATAAAACCTTGAGTTCATCACAACCTTGTAACTAAATTCACAAAATTGACTAACTATTTAAAATAGCTCCATTCCTTTAAAGCACTGCAGACACTAAACAACTCAATTTACTGCAAGAGCGTGCGCTCGACGTACAGTCATCAAATGATAAACGCTCAAACTGTATGACACGCTAAGCACTTCTTTACAGTAGATTATGATTATGAACAGCGCGACTTGATTCGTAGCTCAGGCCATCAATCCACGATTATATTACCAGTATATTTATCGAGACACATGTTCTGTGCACTATAATGTGATATGTTTAAACATCGCGTCGATAAACCGTCGACACATGTAGCTACCCCACATCATAATATCACAGTGCAAGGTTGTTCAGTACCCACCATCTTTGTATAATAAATATTAACAGAAAATGCATCTTTGGGCGATTTTGAGATCTCATAATTTCATCATGAGAAATTTTATAAAGGTAAGTATGCAATAATAAATATCTAATCTTTTTTAAATCCAATAGCTGATGTTTAGTGTTGAAACTTAATCAAAGATGTTATCTTCTTAGAAGGAATAATGTCAAATATGCTCATTAAACACAATTTTACGGATTACTTAGCGATTTATTAATATAAACCTGACGTTTCGAACACTTTACACCGTTCGTGGTCACAGGGAGACATCAATCAATCAAACAATCGCGAAGTAATTCGTAAAATTGGGTTTTAATGAGTTCAACAATTCGCGTAATCGTAAGAAACAAATATAGCAAATATGGATTACCAGTGAATTCTGCGGATTCTTAAAAAACGATATGTTACGTCGTTGGTTTGTTTTTAAAATCATCGAATGTTAATTACGTGAAATATTACTTACGTATCGAAAATTCTGAGCGTGGTATCAAAATTTTTGTCGATCGACATTTACTTAACACTCCACATTTATCTACAGTTTTGTTGATATCTCGTTCTCGTTTTATTTTCGTATTTATCTGATATTAATTTTTCTTATCAGCAGCGGTTATAAGTTTAAGGTGAACAGAGATAGTTAAGAGTGAGCCTTCTGTATTTATACTATCTGTTGTAGTAAGTAATATCTCAACAGCAGTTAATGCGCGAGGCGTGATGTATGAAGACAGAAAGACAGACAAATTACTCATAATTTATCGCCGTGGAAGCGACTCCGCTAATTACGCTCTGACTCGCACTCAAGAAAAATTACAACCCATCATTAACCTGCGACAAAATGATTACACTTAATAACCACGTGAACTTGAGAAATGGGAAAATCAAAAGCAAGACTCAAATTAAATATTTACGTATATTTTTCTTCTTCTTATGCTCTTTATAACAACAGTTATGTCAACAGATACCAATCGCAATACAGTGGTTTTAATACACACACAGATTTTCAAACTGACAGTGTTTACATTATGACTTGTTAATTGTATTACTCGTAACATTATTTCTCACATAAAATAAAGTGTTTACTATTTAAAATGTGCCTGAGATTCTTCTAAGATCAATCGAAAGTTGCATCTAAAGATAAACAATGAAGTACTAAACTGCGGTAACATTTAATATTATTGTTCATGAATTCTCGCGGAGCCATTCAGTCAAGTAACCCTAATATACAAAGATATGTGATCGGTCAGAATCACAAGTTATAGTAAAATACATCAATTATTAAAAAAATACAAACACAATTAAACAATCCTCACTAAATAATTATTTGCAACAACTTAAATTAGAAATTATTTAAATTACAATCTACAGATTTGGTACATAAAAATTTCGTTAGTCTAACTAGAAAATTAAAATCCGCCGATGCGGACTCACCAAGCTTAAAGGAGAGCTCACAGTATTCAGTGCATTATCATAACATTATATTGAGTTAGAGATCACAGCTGTCGCTGCCCCGAGGGGCACAATCTTTCGTCCGTCGATGATATGATCCGACTAGAAACCCGAAGAACACTAGCTTATATGTACACAATCTTCGGTTCTGAAAGTCCTTTTGGCATGGGCGTTAGCGGTCGGCGCCCCCTTTTTTTGTTGTGTGGAGCGCCGACGGTCCTCAAGGGTGCAGGGGCCGTGGCCCGAACAACGGGTATGAAGGGAAATATGCAGCCAAAGACGGGTGGGGCGGCAGAGGGAACGGCAGCGGCGGTGAAGACACCATGTGAGACGGCTTGCTGTACGGGTGGAATCTAGGCGTCAGCGGGGACAGTGGTGGAGTCGGATAGGTTCTCTGAAGCAACGGGTGTGTTGCACTGAGCATCGAGAGACTCGGGCTCGACTCACCGCTTGCCGTGTGCGATCTCAGGTGCTGAAGCAGCTCGTCAGACGTTGCGAATCTTTTTCCACAGTAAGCGGAATCGCCGGCCATCCAACTGCACACGAATGGTAGCTGTGATGCTGCAGCCAAAGCGGCCAGCTGAGCGTGCGCATACGCCGCAGCTGCCGGATGACTAGTCGGCAGCGAGAACGGCGTTTTGGCATGGTCACACTGCGCGCACCCGGCTGGACACACCGCAGACTTGAGCAAATGTGAACTAAGAGAGCAGCCTGTGCAGTAAGGATCTCTACAGATGCCCAAATCACTGCCAGGTGCTTTCATTCTCGCGTATGCAAGATACGGGTTTAGTCCATTTTTCAGTGCATGATGTTGCGCGGCCATCAAACTGCTGGTCATCAAGTCCATTGGTAAAGGGAATCCGGTTGGTGGTAGGCCCCCGAGAAAAGCGGATGAAGTGACAGGTACACTAGGTTTGAAGCTCGAAGATTCTTTGGTGTCTGCACTGGACGATAAAGAGGTGGGTGTGAACGGTAACTTTGACGCTGAGGAGCTGCCGGTCGAGTCTGAGTTTGACTTCGATGGTGCTGGGGATCCGTGCATTGGACTAGAACGTTCGTCAGATTTCTCTGACGGCGTTTTGCGGTGAGCAGGCGGGGGTGTCCTTTGAGAGGACGAGCTTTGATTGCTGTTGCAGCGCGCCTGGACAGGCGTAGTAGAGGCACTTCCTTTCGAAGATGGAGTCTTCGAATGGGCGTTTACAGACGCCCTGTCTTCTGGAGTTCTAGTCTTTTCTCTCGCAGTTAGGCACGATTCGTAAGGCTTGAAGCTGGGCTTGTTGTCCGGTACGTGTATCACGGGCGATTTGTCCTCGTACTTCTTGCTGGCTTTCTCCGCGGCGGAGATGAGTTTGGGGTTCGGTGTGTCGGAGCCAATAGCGCTGCAGGTTTGCGCTAGTAGCGCCAGCGGGCTCTTTTTCGCGTCGAGCTGCAACAAAGAGAAGTGGTCTATGAAATGAAACGTCGGGTCGAGGTTGCGAGTGACAGGCGTACAAAGGGACCGCGGGCGGGGGGCGGGGTCCAATCACGCGGCCGACGCGCCATTATCCGCGCGTCTGGCAGCCGTCGGCTCCGCTTGACATTTCACTCGACTCCCGCATGATGTAATCTCGCAGTGAAAAGGGCAATTTGTGCCGCTGAATTTGCGGCGCGCCTGAACTTGCCCGGCGTTGTCACGTCACGTCTATTATCACGGGACGGCTCGCTATCCGAGCAACGGGGGAATATTCGCTCTGCATTTCAACCAGTTTAATTGTAGTTAGTTGTAAATAGAATCTAATTGGAATCCTAATTGGAACGGCGATTGTATGACAGGTTGTTGTAGTTAAAAAATGCAACGTATTTATGCATGCGTTGTAATTAGAAACATTAGTTACACGTGTGTTTCAATTATGTTAATTGACGTTGAATGTTGCGTATTTGGTTATGAACAATACAAATAATGGACCCTCTTCCTGCCAATGTTGTAAGAAACAATTGATATGTTTTTTAGGTGAAAAATTTGCAATACTTGTATATCAACAGATAGGATGAAGTGTAGATGATACCTTAATTTTTTTATTTTTTATTTATTTATTTATTTTGAATCACATTTGATTACGCCTTTTTAAGTTTAGTAGTTTGTTGACCAAAAGTTTATATCATAATAATACGCAATATGGAACTCAGTGTGGACAAAATTATCTACTGAGAATATCTTTGCAAAATCTTAACACGATCGTTAAATTCTTAACCCCGATGAAACTTTAGCATAACAAGGTGTCATTCATAAAACAAAACAGCCCAAAAAGTTCATTTGTAATATTTCATCCAGACAAGCTCCTTTGATAAACAGTTATTAATCAAGTGAAATGAAATAGCATTATTCACAGAAACGAGTATAATAAATCTTCGCTATGAGTGTTGCTCGGATAGGTATAATAAACTTTTGAGTCATTTAAAATATGTTTGTAGCTCGTGTCTACTATTTTGTAGAAAATGCAGTTTTATTTGAGAGTTGTTTTATAATATATAAGGTGTTTTTAATAATATCAAGTTCAGTATAAACATACATTAATTGTTATATTGCTGTTTTATTTACGGCCGTATATTGAAAGTTTGTGAATAAATAAATGAATCAATTTAAGAATAATTGTAAGATTTTATGTTATAAAGACGAAAAATGAAGAAATCATAAAGATAGTGTCATGCTGCTGTTTTATCAATAGAAGCAAGGTTTTTTTCTTGATTTAAAATTTGCCAGTAAAAGTTCTTCTTTAGAGTTTTATGGACAATTGTTTCGGGGTTTGTAGCTGTACCTTGATATAATTTGTCTCAACTGTAATCTATTAAAAATATTTTGGGAAATGTATTTAAATTAAAAATATTTATAGAATAGGGTTTTCATTTTTGTAATCGTATTTACTTATAAAAAAATAAAAAAATTGGTAAGTACGACCGTCAACAGATTATTTTTAGGCGCTCGTTGTAAAACTATTTCAAATTAAAAGTTTTTAATTATTCGTATTTGCGCAAGGCGTCAATTGTCATTATAAATTAGAAGTTTGAAGTCGGTTAAAAAGGCGTAACTATAATCGCATTGAAGGAATTAGGTCAGGCCAATTGAGTTTTACGACTGAAGGAAAATTATAACCCGCCGACTGCGCACTCTGTTATTACTAGTTACTGTAATGATGCTAAATTATGTCTAATAATGCGCTACAAATCGTTATGATTCCATGTTTCCGATAAAGCCGGTAAATTTATTGAACTATGTGAACAGTTTGATTGCCTTATAATTAATGCACAGGCAGCTGCTAAGTTTTGCGCTAATTCTCCTTTGTAACGGTAGGTACTTATTACTCATTAAAACACAATTTAACGGATTACTTCGCGATTTATTTACATTTTATTTTAAACCTGACGTTTCGAACACTTTACAGCGATCGTGGTCACAGGGAGACTCCCTGTCCTGTCAGTCTCCCTGTGACCACGATCGCTGTAAAGTGTTCGAAACGTCAGGTTTAAAATAAAATGTAAATAAATCGCGAAGTAATCCGTAAAATTGTGTTTTAATGAGTTCAACAATTCGCGTAAACGTAAGAAACAAATAAATAGGTACTTATTAGTTTTTTATCGTTTGCTCAAAGAAATTTGTTTTGCTTGACATTGGTTTTCTTTTTTTGTGTCGATGCAAACTCTGTCTTTGTTCTTGTGCTATGCTAATTTAGTTTCATAATGTCATTGTTACAAGAATAAAATATAATTATTTCAATAAAAGTGAAGAATTAGTTATGAAATGGAAACATTATTCGATTATTGGTTATTTTTTTGCATTTTATTTGAGTTAATATTTTATTCAAATGACCAAATTTAATAATGAATTTCATTGTAATCATAAGATTTAAGGGTATATTACAATCGCGGAAAACTTTAGTAAGACGTTTAAAGTTGAAAGTTAAGTTTTGAAAACGTATCAAAAGTACAAAACGTTCCATGTACCTATTTCCGAAGACAATATTGACCTAGGTCCGCGCACAAACTATAAAAGGATCAAAAGCTATTTGTTATCAACTCACCGTAGTCGGTAGCGGCGACAGGTAATCCGGTCTCAAGTACTGATTGCTTGACGTGAGCATGGTGCTCCACAATCCGTGATCCTTTTCCAGCTTAGCAAAATAATAACCACACACTCAGTTTAACTTTGAACACTTCACAAAATCCAAGGCTCGTGTCATCCATGTATCACTCGCGGTCGGAAGAGACGTGCGTCACCCGTGGCGTGCGGCGTTCAACTGAGAGTGGCGTGGCAGCCGGTTCCCCCCGCCCCTGTCACTCGCCATTTTTGCATTTTGTGTACTTTGCGGAGCTTTGCCGTCTTATCCCCACCGCACGCCGCAGGTTGCTATCTCGCTCGCGCGAAAAATTACCGCACGGTTGATGAAAGCCGCGGATAAAATATGCATGGTGCAGTCAAAGGCTGAGATGCATAGGTCGGGAAATTGAATAGCGCAGCAATAATTTAGTCTGACGTCGCGTGGGCGCGAGGTGATGTGGGTCATGTTGTCCTTCGTTTTCGTTTTATATCTCATTTTGTGTAAGCTTGTTTACTTTGATTGGTTATGGAGGCATAACTTGTTTACTAGCGGTGGTTTTAAATTGAAAAATTTAGTTTAAATTTTAGCTTTAGGTTACTGTAGGTATCGTTTAAGTTTAAATGAACTTTACTGGCTTTTATATAATATAACCTTAATACTGTTTTTATCTATAGTATTATGTTTTTTCAGTCTTCCGTAATAAATAAATAAAATGATTACATTTTATCATTTTCACTTACAGGTAAACTACCTATGTCAGGATTTTTTTTCTTACCATGTTCAACTAAATGTAAGATTGTAGGGAAAACAAATCTTATTATTATATTTTTATTTGTATTTTAGGTAATTTACAAACTAGGTAGGTACTGAAATTACCACTACACCGTCTGTCGTTTATGTTGACGAGTCAATAACATTAGACAGGTGGGGTTTGAAAATTTAACTTAAATAAGTAAGTAAGTGTTCTCGTAAACTTAGGAATAAGAAACTATCTTCTATCTAAGACTAGTTTTAAGTCTTATAAAGCAGATTTAAAGATAATCCTAGTCAGTCTTAAGTAAAAAACTATCTCCCCGTTATTACAAGAACTTAGTACCGGGTTTAAGCCAGGACTAAGTTATTAGCTAGCTTATTACAAAAGCGTTTCTCTTTTAGGTTATGTCACGAATGTGTCATTCATTCCTCTGTTGTCGGCTAATATGTAGACCTAGTTTAAACCTGGTCTATTTTTTTGTTATAACACCGTCTGAGTTTATCTCAGACAATGACTTTTAAAACTAATACAGACACTCCAATAACACCACAGCTCTAAGGTTTGCGTAACCTCAACAGGTAGATATTATATTTGCCTTACAAATTCAATGGGATGGAATTCAAATTCATAACAGACCACCGGCTAAGTTTACGATTCTATTGTAAAATACGCACTTTCATTATTTGTTCATCGTAAATAAGCGTTCGTCATCGCAATTTGGTTAATCTGTTGAATCTTTTGTTAGGAAAGATGACTTTGTACTTTTTATAACACTTAAACATCTTTAAAGTACTTATTATTCATGACCCCAACACTAAAAATAGTTTTAGACGTTTTTTAAGATACGTAGGTAATCGGGGCAAAGTTTTTTAAGGATTTAAAAAATCTTAGGTTTTGGGAAATACTACAAGCAATTCTTTAATTGTTTGGGATTATAAGATTACGAGTTATTTTTGTTAAGATATTAACAATGATTTTTTAAGATTTACAAGCTCATTCTTAAGAAGTCTTTGCAGAATTATTTTTTAAGCTTTTAAAATCTTGAAACTGATAACTCCTTAGCGTGTATTTTTTAAACTCTCTTATGCTTAAAATAATAAATACTCATGAAAAAATTGAAAACGAAATGACAAGAATGGTATATCTATTACGCTTTTATACAATTTATAGTTGACCTAAAAAGAAATAGCTCCAGTTCAACCTCCAGTTGAGTCTTGTAACCTGGCCTCCAAGTTTTCAGATTTATAATATTAGTATGGATTCCACCAAAAATTATTATGTATCTACTTTACTTATCTACTTTTAAAACTTTTTAGTAAACTTTAGTGTTGTTTTTTTTTTGGTAAAATACGCCTATTTTAAATTACCAAAGAAAGAATATGAATTAGAAATTATAATAATAATAAATTGTTTGAACAAACACACCAATTACCTACCCCCAAACTAAGCGTGAGCCTGTACTATGGTGACTAGGATAACGGATAGAAATACTTTAATACATATAAACATCCATGACTTAGGTACAAATGTTCGTGCTCATAATAAAAAACATTTGCCCCTTGCAAGATTCGAACCCGCAACCGCCTGGTTTAGTAGTCCAGTGCGCGAACTACTACACCAAGACGGTCGTCGATGATGTCGGAGATGAAAGTAAACTAATACATAGATAATATTGCATAATCAGATAAATGAGATAGTCCCTTATTAAAATGAGAATCCTAAAAGTAGCTACAACCACGAGGTATATCTACCAACGTGTCATGACGTGGCTATATTAACAAACAGTGATGGCCACACCAAATGTATTGCTTCTCAACCCTCAAGACCCTTACACCCCATGCAATAAGATCGAAAGTTCAATGATTGTATAAGTAATAGATTTTGAGTAACCTAATATTGAGTGACGTTGCACTTTGGGATACGGAACTGAAATCCAGATGCAGGATGTGAGCTTTGATCGAATTATGTTAATTGTGATATTGGGGCTGTCATGTGAAATTTCATAGTATTCGAAATTAATTTCAATTTTGTAAAAAACTTGCAAAATAATTGCTAAAGATATAAAAATAATTATATTCATAGTTTTCACTTAAATTTTGAAGAAAAAGTACTTATCTAAGAATTATCACTAAATACTAATGAATAACGAATAAGACTCACCTTCTTAATTATTAAAAAAAATAAAGAATACAAATAAATTAAATGTGCTTGAAAAAAATATTTTTAAAGTTATTGCTGTACGTATAGGTTATCTATTTGTAACTTTGACTAAGAAATATATGTTTAGTTAAAAAGCTCTTAAATGCATGTTGAAGCTCTTATGTAGGTAATGTAATACATTTTTTTTAATTAAAAATAAAATGTTACCACCACAGTCGTGATATCCTTTTTGTATATATTTTTGACTGTTTTAAATCTTCACGTGTCATGTTTCCAGACACAATAGAAAAATAATTGTTATCGGCCCGCCCGCGGGTCTTATGGAGTTTGACTTTTTATTTGTAATAAAAAACTTTAAGTTTCTAGATTCATCAAGCTACAATAACTACAAGCTGCCAACTACACCCTTCTTTTTTTCCTTATTTAGAAAAGACTGCAACTCAAGTAAAGGTGCAGTACTTGCTTATTCCCAACATATCCCACTGAGATTTCGTGACTAAAGCCAGTGTAAAAAGAGTAAAAGTTGAACCCGATTCGTCATTCCGGGCACACAAGAAGCCGTCAAAAAAGGTAATTGGTGCCGTGTCAGCGTCACTCGGCGTTGGGCGGCGCGTTTGACGATGGTAGGGTTGTCCAAAATTATTTCTTAATATACAGTTGTTGCAATAAATTGATTAAAAAGTCAATTCTCAATTCTTTATGTACAATAGTGGTTGATGTAACTAAAAAGCGAATGAGAGCATTGAAAGAGGTTTAGAACGCTTTTTATTAGTAGATTTAAATTTGATATTTATATCTGTAAAAAAAATTTTGAACCCTTGTTGTTTGGTAACTATCTTTGATTCGAAACTACGAGTGTATGATAAATTTTTAAATCACCCTCAGGGTGCTGTTGGGGCTGCCCCGCTTCTGTAGTGCCTCAGCGATGTTTGCAGAAGCACGCATAGACTGCTTCTATGCGACAATGCGTAAAAGATGCGCATCCCTGGTGCGCCGGGTGCGGGCCAGCACCAACAGTATCCTGAGCATGATTGCGGACAGGATGGACTGTGCGTACATGAATCGCTGCAGCGCAATGTCTCACGGACTTGTGCTGAAGTGAGTCATGAGTTTTTAATTTATATTAGTCTTTTTGTTACTTTTAACCCTTACTAACATTAGCATAAGATTATTGTTACTAACACTATGGACTTTGTCTGAAATAAATATATATTGAATTGAATTGAATTGAAATACTGCACTGCATTGGCACAAAGTCAGCACAAAGTTTTAGGCTTAGTAAAAGAAACATTTGACAATTAAATAGGTAAATAATAAATATAAAAGATGAACAATAAACGATAGAAAACGAAAGGTGCCAACCCTACACCCGCCATCTTGCCGTGCACACAACACAATCGACACTCGCATTGTTTGCGATGATTTGTCAACTCATTGTTTGGCTTTTTGTGTGTTCGTCACAATATGGCGGGTGATCGGCGGGATAATGACGGTTCTTCAGGCCGGGGAAAGTTTGACTGTCGATTAGTTATTGAATAGGTATTGCTACTTGATATGATGAAGGCTGAAGGACGAAGATTTATTACGCAACTGAAACATTGTACAAAAGGCAGACTTAACGCCAAGTGGCATCCTCTACCGGTCTTACCTTCGGGATAAGCAGAAGTGGGTGAGACGAGATTAAGTAAATAATAAATAAATTGTTTCAAAAAACACCGAGCCCCAAACTAAGCGTAAGCTTTTGCTATGGTGACTAGGATAACGGATAGACATACTTATATACATTTATGAACATCCATGACTTAGGAACAAATACTCGTGCTCATCACACAATCATTTGCCCCTTGCGGGATTCGAACCAGCAACCGCTAGTTTTGTAGTCCGGGGCGCGAACCACTACACCAAGGCGATCTTAAAAAGATATGGGATTTTTTAAAATTGCTATTAGGTTTAGTAAATTCTAACGTCTGATTTTTTGAAACTACATATCTCAAGCTTAGCATACAGCTTACCGTCTCATTAGTGGTTATGCTAACAGCCTGGCGCTAACTGCTTATCTGTGTGTTAAGCTGAGCGTAAAAGCGGATCACCGCTCGCTTCGCTTGCCAAAACTTTCGAGCTATGGTGTGTTTGTTTCAGGTTTTATTTAACTAGTTCTTAGAGCTTGAAGAGATATTTACCCGCCGCGTTTCTTTGTATCTACGTAGATATGTTAGAGATGATTCGTTTTCCAGGTTTTTTCCTAAACATAAGACTAATCCAGTTAGATTTTTCACCCCCAATAAACCCAACACATCCAATTTCAGCAAAATCGTTAGAGCCGGTTCCGAAATCACAATCACATATATATAAATAAATAAATTTACAAGAAATGCTCGTTTAAGCGTATAATATTATATAAGTTCCATCTAAGATAACATAAAATACGCTATAAGATCTATTAACTATTGTTACAGTTGTTCAGGTCGATTAAAAAAACATCTGTCAGATTATTTAAATACACAAACTTACGAACAATTAATTAACCTATAATTGCAAACTAATTGCACATTTCAAATAATTAAAACGAAGAACATTTCTATCGTCCATTTGCCGCGATAATTGCCGATCGCTTTGTTCAAGTACTTGATTATGTTATACGCGTATGTTGGATCTGCAATTATGTTGTACGCTAGCTCTGTAATTATGTTGTCAGCTTTGTAAGTGTATATTTCGATGAATAGATTAAGTAGGTATATGCAAAGAGTAATATAATATGTTACCTTGCTGTTTGTTTGACTTTAGACTAAGCCAGACGTGGCGTAAACAGAGTCGACGGTGGAGCAAACTCACCCAGAAGATTCTGGCACTCTCACACATTGACGGAACACAGCAAGCTGCTTGGCTGGGCTTCGGTGCGAGGGTGGTAGCTACCAAGCGGTACCTAACGGAGCCTACCACCGTTGTTAGGATCGTTCAGCTGTTGTACGAAACAATGTTGCCTAGGTGGACCAAGTGGTAGTTCCTTCACCACCTCAAAAGCTTTAGCTAGGTAAATTAGTTTTAAAGCCCATAAATGATTCATTGCATGGAGTGTGTTATCCTAAATTAAATTTATTTCGGTAATTTAAAGTACCTAAGCTGAATAAAGAAGTATCATAGGGTTTTTTTGTTTTCACTCCGACTCCGATGGCTCGGCCACGTAGAAAGAATGGAGGAAAATCGTGCCGTGAAGAGAGCATATCTGGGACGACCAAGTGGAAAGCATCCGGTCCGACGTCCTAGATATCGCTGGATAGATAATAATAAATAATAATAATACGTAATAATAAATTGTTTCAACAAACACACCAATTACCTAGCCCCAAACTAAGCGTGAGCTTGTGCTATGGGGACTAGGATAACGGATAGAAATACTTAAATACATGTAAACATCTATGACTTAGGTACAAATGCTCGTGCTCATCACACAAACATTTGCCCCTTGCGGGATTCGAACCCGCAACCGCCTGGTTTACAAGTCCGAAGCGCGAACGACTACACTAAGACGGTCGTCAAATGAAGTCAGATGAAGTACACAAGGACCTGCGTGAGCTCCAAATAGCCGATTGAAAAGAGATTGCGCAGGATCGAAAAGAGTGGCGTCTTCTGGTGTCGGAGGCCAAGATTCACGGGTCGCTGAGCCAGTGAAGTAAGTATCGAAGGGTTTTGATCTGAACAGAACCTTAAACATCCATTCTGAGTTACTAAACAGGAACATGATTGTGATTCATCTATACACCGCACCTTATCGCAAACACACCCGGTCATAATCCACATCCTTTACAGTGGTGCACTTCACATTGCGATTACGAACCAATCATGCCACAAATCACTGATTAGTTATGACACCTTGCCCTGAAATAAACAAGCACTCGATATGTCTATATGTCTTCTTAGAAAAGTCCTACTCTGGAGGAATGTCCGTATAGTTGATGAAATCAGGGGTTACATTTCGGAAATCAGTAATCCAGTAAAGTCCATACAGTTTCCGTATCGGATCCGAATTCTTTCCAAATTCAAATGTCGAACATTATTTCTGAACAGAGTCTGATGGCATTTGTGCATAGTGGAAACGTCTAAGTTTTCGATTGAGAATCGTATTTTTTTTAACGTCTTCGGAAACCTGTAGTTTCAGTCGTTTGTGAATAAGGGTGCTAAATACTCTACGCAGTATTAGAACCTTTTGTATGTTTAGTAACTCAAAACATCCGTTTTTACAGTCCGTTTTGGTCTCTGATAAGAATAATTTGTATGTCTATTAATACATATCGTCCATAGTTTACTGTCCGGTTGACTCGGACGGCAGTAGTGCAAAATTCGGACCACGCTTTACAGAGTAGGACACTCGATACTCCATTTCCCTTTGATCTCGAGTTTATTGTTCAGGAACAAGACGCTATCGGCGGCCGCTGAGCAAATACATCGCGCGGCCGACAGCCACTTAGCGGGCCGACGCGCTCCCGGGGCCATAGACACAGGAACGTGAAGACATGAAACCAAAAAAAAATAAAAAAGTATTTTTTTTATTTGAAATTAGATTTATCTTGGAGTATAAGTCCGACGTGGCGTAGATAGAGTCGACAGTCGAGCACACCCAGAAGGTTCGGGCACTAACCAACGGAACACAGCAAGCTGCTTGGCGTTTGGGCCCTCCCAAACCACCCTTGGTAGCTACCAGGCGGCACCTAACAGTGCCTACCACCTTTAAAATAAGTAAGTTAGATGAATTGTACCAAAAATAAAAATGACATCAAATACCTAGCCCCAAACTAAGCGTGAGCTTGTGCTGTGGTGACTAGGACAACGGATGGACAGAAATAAATACATTTAATTTTATTAATAAATAGCCACCACATTACACACGAAAAGAGAACAAAATATAAGAGGTGCAGATACATCAGTAAAAACACAGTTTAACATAAAAAAAAAACTTACGATACGGTCAACCAGACGGGCTGTACAATACTGCGCCTGTGATGTCATTAGTTAATTCGATTCCTAAAACTACCTAAATACAGCATATTGTCTTTTATCATCAGTGTAGTGGTTTGCGCTCCGCATTACAAAGCCAGCGGTTGCGAGTTAAAGTTTCCGCAAAGGGCAAATGTTTGTGTGTACGTAAGTCATGGAAAAAAATAAACATATATGTATTTTATCCGTAGTCGCCATAGCACAAACTAACGCTTAGTTTGGGACTAGGTAATTCGTGTGATTGTAGAAACAAATTATTTATTATTTTATTCAACAATATTTCCTTTGCCCACTCATCTGCATTCCATTTTATTTAGCACTCACTCCTCACAATAACATTATAAAATGCCATGTCTACTGCATTCTTAGGTGCACTCACAAGACATCTGAAGGCAAGTCGCGCAACTTCCGCAGATAGCGCCTGTCGTCGCTGCAGGCTGCTGCGGGATGCACCGCTTTATTTGATATACAATACGTTGACAGTGCTAAGAGATTTGAGGAGAGCATTTAAATTTTATGTTTGTGACATCTTTTCATGGCGCTTTGGTGACGATTTGGCCAACTTGTCAGAGGCTTTGTACGCACTTGCTACACAGTCTGTTAAAAACTGTTCAGTCGGACTGACATACGTCCATTTGATGTTTTAAATACCAGAATTAAAATATTTCCCTCGGGTACATATAACTACAACTAAAATAGTAACTAAACGCTATAATATTTTACAAAAACCGCCTATATTTTACCGGTTCCAAGAAAACCAGTCTAGAGATTTGTTTAAAACTAGTGAGTCATTTTAACTGACCGTGAATGGCCAGCCTAAAAGAGAAACTGAATCTGTCAAATGAACATTTTGAACGATTTCAATCAAGAATTGTTAGCAACAGACTTACATAATCAGCCCCTTGTTATAGTCCGACAAGTTCGTGGGCGATCTTCCTGTGGAACAAAAGACGTGCGGGGGGCAAGCCGTGCTAGATGTCAGCGGGACCCATCCCCGCTGACATCTAGCACGCCTTGCCCCTCGTTCTTGCGAGGAAAAGGATTTTCTATGACAGTCGCATTTTTCGCGATCGGCACTTCCTTGTCCTCCGCATAAGTTTCGCGTCTAAGTATTTTCATAGTAGTATTTGCATCTTAGAAAAAAAAAGTACTGTACTGAATTACCTGCCTATCAACACATACTTATATTTAAAAAAAAAACTCACTAAGATTTTTAATGGCAAACCGTTCAACCCGTGATAGGATGCAATGTCAAAATATGTAGGCAAAAGTCACTTGATGTTTGGTTGGCTTATGTCAGTTTAATTCATTTTGTTAGCGATAGCGAACTTCGGTGTGGAATAGATTGCATCTTGTCTAGAGGCCCCGATTAGATGGATATTTTTTGCGATTAAAAAGTTGGTTACGAAGCTACAACGCGGCAACAAAGACTTCCTGAATTGTACGTACTTACCACTAATCAAAGAATCTGTCGTTTTTTTTTCTCCAATATTTTCAAGTGCGATAAGAATACCTTTCGACCCATTGAGGTACCTTTACTCGTTTATTATGTCACTAAATGCTGTATAATAATGCACCATAAAAATCTAGTTCTCTATGATACTGTCCGTTAGTTCAGCTCATTAATTAGCGAGACGTGGCTAATTAACGCGCGCTTAAATCAACCGGTGGAGCGCCGCTTATTAATCGCAGGGCTGTCAACTAACAGATTTATTGGGTTGAAATTATTTTGTAGGGTTGACAGCGTTTTCAGTTTGTAAGTTGATGCATGTTCGTTCGTTCGTAACTTCAGAGCTGCGCTCTTGTCGGTGGAGCAATATCTACGTTTCTCTAGACTCTGCCAGCACCTTCAAATCCCTACGTCATAACATTAGATTTTTGATAATGTAATTATACCTTTTCTCTTTATACTATATCCTTTATCTTAAAGTAATATTGTGTTAAAAGCTAAATTTGAACCACATAATCTTACGGCAAAACAATTCTTCGCCTACTACGTTTTTTTATACGATATGTAAAAAAAAACCTGTCCGACCCGTGAAGGTGTTATCAGGTATAGAGTCAAGGTTCCATTTGTGAAATTATTTTCATAAAATAAATATTAGAAAAAAATTACCAATGAAAAAAAAAGATAAAAAATACTACATTAAAAAACTTCCATGGCAACGCGAAGGGCGGTGACGAGCCGCGCGGGGGCGCGGCATAGCGCCGGCACTCGCAGGTAGTGAAGTCATGACCCCAGATGACCCCGGCTCTTATTATTAGCCAGATAATAATGTGTCAATCGTAAGTAACAGAGACTTTTTGGTAGCTCTGAAAAGAGCTTTTTTTGTGGTGGTGATTAGTGTTTGGTGGACTCGTGGCCTGCCTGCGTCAAACCGATGGCTTTCCCGACCCTGCGTTGCCCGTAGTGAACAAGCGATTGTGCAAACGCTGGAACGCACGCTCTGACGGCACTGTGATTCCCAGCGGAATAGCAAAACGCACTTCATAGTCTCTGCGAGCTGCAGAATAATCACAGTTACTCCTACCCAGACACATGAGCCTAAAGTATTCTTGATTCGTATACGACATTCTGCGGATCAACGGAACGGAACGACCACTCGGAAGTAATGTCATTGCGGAACTGACCTGTAATAATATCGGGATAGCCGCCGAAACGTGCCGCGCGGCGATGTCAAAGGCCGCCGCTACGTTGATTGTAGTACCGACAAAGCGAGCTGCGGCGTCAATGGAGCCGCGCGCCCGGCGGGAGTGTTAACGTATTTTGAAAATTACCCCGTTTTAGAGTAAATAGGTGCTAATCTTGTTAACTTTAAAAATCGCCAAAAAAAAAGTCTTAATGAATTACGTAATTTTGATACTTATTTTGGTAACGTTATTAAAGCAACTTTATGACCCTTTCGGCTCGGACAGGGTCTTTTTTACATATTGTATAAGACGAAATTGCAATTTTATTAATGGCATATATTTTTGCTAGGAATTAATTCCTTTTCTACGTGATTTCGGAAATAAATTAAAATGATGTCCATTTAATGTCACCGTGGTAAAGTATAATAAATCGTCGTAAACATAAAAGAGTAACTTGAACTAAAAATCAAACTCTGCTTACAACAAACATTATTTTAATAAAACCACGGCTTCTGAACTTTTTTTTTTCTTAATTAAGGGTTGTCTCGAAGAAATTGCATGTAACAAGACCGCCTAAATTGTACAACGCTCAATTTCGTAAATGACGTATGTGTGTGGTGTGCTAAAAAGAGTATCTTTACTTATTATAACTGATTTATATAGTATCTTAAAACACATTGCATATAAGAAAATGTATAAAACCGACATAAGCCATTAAATCATCAAGTGACTTTTGCATACATATTAGTTTTAAAGTTGATAAACTACCCGTGCATTTATGTAGTGAAGTGACAACCCTGTCGCCCGGCCGCGGTCGCTCGCGCTGAAAACTGAATGTTCCTCCCCGATTTATAGTGTCCCGAAACGCGTTAACAAATTTATCGGCGTGTTCAGATTTCTATTTCGGATTGACTTTTCCAGTGAGAGGCTCTGCGTAGATATACCTACATTTGAACTGGAAAAGGAATCGACTTTTGTAGTTTCATAGTGTTTCGGCTTCGGTCATGGTAAAATACCTACATATACGAGTATGTCAGAATTATGATCTATTTTTATGGATATCAGATTATTGATTAGGTATCAATAATCTGATATCCATAAAAATAGACCATCAGATCCAAAGAAATAACTTTTATGGATGTATTAATAAAAATAGAGGAAAACTGATTTAATGACTGACTGACTGATGCACAGTTTTAACTACTGGGATAAGAGACTTGAAAACGTCACCATGTTTTCTTTTATAGTGTAGGTGAGCACTAATAAGGATTCTTGAAAATCCAAGTTAGAGGCAAGTTTTTATGAAACTCTCAGTTTTGGAGCTCGAAGTGAGAAATCGATAAAAAATAGTATTTAGCTTTTTAGTTAGAAATAAATGTCTCCTCATAGTTGAGGTGAGGCCTTTCCTCAGCAGTGAGATCTATATAGGCTGACTTAAAAAGAATGTCGTATTTCAGGATATTCGAAAAGTCAACCTCTAAGGGGGTGAAAAGTGTGGAAGCTTGTGCATGGGAAATTTAATATTTGCGCGGACAGCGTCGCAGGGATTCAGATTCAGATTATTTATTGCAAGTCACAAGTGGTTCGTAAGATGGTACAAGTATAATATTAAAATAAAGTACAAGTGACGCCCTGCGAGGCCACAGCAAACATGGGAGGCAACTGTTGCCTATTTAATTAAATTGTAGCACGGTATTAATTAATTATTCATAATTTAAAGTTACATTAAATAAATATTTTTTTGGTTCATAGGTTCATACATTTCAATAAATTAAGAATAAATACATTACATTAAACAAATTACATTATTGTGTCAAAATTTAAATTCCAACAAAAGAAACAGAAAATACAGTAATAACATCCTATACAATGCCTAAAAAATCATTAATGCTGTAGAAACTGTTCTGTATCAAGTATTCTTTTAAAGCTCTGTAAAATTGGGTATACTTATCTATGTTTCTAATGTGTGGTGGCAATTTATTATATACCTTTACAGTCATATGTGGAGCACCAGAGCTAACTATGTGTAACTTAGTAAATGGCCTAACTAAACGATTTCGCTGTCGGAGGCTGCGAGATTTTGGCAATAAATCGTCTATTTGAGGGGAACGGCTACAATATACCTAATATTGTTAATTAAATGATAGCTTCGGTACAAGCTTTAGAACTCCAAGGTTATTTCGTTTCAAGAAAGGGCAACACAATCGATTAGACGACCGTCTTGGTGTGGTGGTTTGCACCCCGGACTTCTAAACCAGGCGGTTGAGGGTTTGAATCCCGCAAGGGGCAAGTGTTTATGTGATGAGCACGAGCGTTTTTACCTAAGTCATGGATGTTTATAAATGTATATACCTAGTCAGGTCATAAGTTCTGTCACATGTGTAATATGAAATAATTTAGACATGTTTATTATTTATGTAATCATTTATATAGCAAAATTAACTTAATACCTAAAACATAGATTCATATGGTGATAAAGTTTATTCAAAATTACCCCCGCGATTTTGAATACAGGCCTTCAATCTGCACGACCAGTCGTCTATCGAAGAACGAACGAGGTCCATGTCAATATCGGCGGCTGCCTTAATCAAGGATGCCTTTAAAGACTCCAAATCAGGATGAGGCTTTGAGCAGGCCTTTTCCTCCAAGTGTTGCCATATCTTGTAAACTAACGGACTCAAATCTGGACTGGAGGAGGGCCAGTCTTCATGCCGGATGAAGTCGAATTCACGCGTCGCCAGCCAGTCTTGTGTGCTTTTCGCTCTATGAGCTGGCGCAGAATCTTGTTGGAATACCCAGTGCCTGTTATTAAACATGGTATGAGAAACAGGTTCCTAAGGTTCTTGAGGACTGTATTTTGATACACAACTGCATTCGTTTTAACGCCTTTCTCACAAAATGTACCTCAGTTAAGCTCCAATAAGAGACTCCCAACCAAACCATGAGCGAGGATGGAAAATGACCTCGTTGGACACGCGGAATACGGTTGCTCGCTTCTTCACTCTGTGTGCGTACACCTTATCATTTTGTTTGCTGTAGTTAGCTTCCACGGTAAAAAAATTTCATCCGAAAAAAAAAACCCGATGCTTTTTTCCCGCGTACCGCTTCAAAAAAGCGCGGCATCTCTTCAGTCTCAGGTCCATTAAACGAGCGTCTAAACGATGTCCTGTTTTTTTCGATATGCCCTAAGCGCTAAGTCTTCATTTAATACCCTTTCCACCGTGGTCCTGCTTAACCCCATCTGAAGGGCCAACAGTTTCTGCTTACGTATGGGATTTCTTTGAATTCGCGCCTTCACAGCTTTTATCACTGCTGGGGCCCAATTCTAGCGCCTTCGATATTATATCACATACGATATTTATCGAAAAACATGGCGGATATAACAAAATGTGATAAATATTCGACATTTTCATACTTCGAGAATAGGTAACATCTAATTTTTGTGATATCCGCCATGTTTTTTCGATAAAAATCGTATGTGATATAATATCGAAGGCGCGAGAATTGGGCCCCTGGAGTCCTAACAGAGCGAGGGTGACCACGTCTTGACCTGTCATCTGCACTAGAGTCTTCATTGTATCGTTTTATGGAACGATAAACGAATCTTTAGGCTATATTAAAATTTTTCAGTAAGTCGAAAATCTGAATTGGAGCGTAACCGCAACGATGCAACACAATAACCGCGACACGGTCTTCTTTAAGTGTCCACCCCATATTTAAAAATGAGGAAAATTCTAAAAAGTACACATTATTATTTTCATGAAAAATTCGAATTCAATAAACGTTTTTGTGGTCAGCATTCTAAATTCAAAAGTTATTATTGGATGACAGAACTTATGACGTGACTATGTAATTATGTCTATCCATTATTTTAGTCACCATAGCTCACGCTTAGTTTGGGGCTAGGTAATTGGTGTGTTTGTTGAAACAATTTATTTATTTATTTACAATCAGGCCTAGATTTGCATCAAACCTTCACGTATCATGATTCCAGACACAATAGAAAATTAATTGTTATCGGCCCGCCCGCGGGTCTAATGGAGTTTGACAGATTAATAAGTGGTAATCCTGGCTAGACAGCACCTGCAGTAGTGCATCTAAAAATACATTTTAAACTCAATTTTTTCCAAACGTCCAAGCAAAATCTGCATCTGCCACAGAATCGAACCCACTAGTACTAATCCTCTAAAACCAATTACCATCCCCTGGCCTTACACTCGGTGTATTGGCACCGGCCGCTTCCGCACAGTGATGGATGGCGAGGGTGATTTATACCAGCCATCAGCCGGGCCCTATTTATGCACTTATTGTGGAGGAAAAGCGATCATAATTCATAACTGGATACGCCTAAGGGATAGGTGAAAGCGTGTGTTAGAAATAGAATGTAAGATCGGTTTTGGGGTATTTCAAGTTAATAATTTATTTATTTATACTTTATTGCCCCAAAAAAGAAAATACGATGATGGGGTGGATGGGTCATGTCTGTCTAGAAACAGCCTATTCACTCTTTTCTTAAAGGAACCTAAATCGCAGTGTTTAGGAAATACTTTAGCCGGCAACAATTTCTGTTCTTTAGCCGTGGGCAAGAGGAACGTTTATCTAAACCTGTACTTTTTAAACGGTATATTATTTAGATATATACGAAAACGCGCCTTTAACTTGGACCACATGACCAAGACGGGCTGAAGCTCATTAGTCGAAAAGATAATCAATCATAAAGAATTAACGCCGGCCTGCCTACCGTTGTGGATGGCTTCTTTTGAACTGGTGAGTATTGGAGCGTGCTCACACCAAAGGCAAAATTGGGATTTGTGTGATTACTGCAAGTGTAAAAGATTGTAGATAGAGTATAAATAACACGCCGTACTTATTACTAAGTACGCTGGTTTGTTTTTTTTTATAAAATTGACTTAAAAGCAATCGAATTATCAAGTGGTTTGGATATTATTATATTCTTGACATTTTATTGGCAATAGCGTAGAATAAAATAGATTGAAGTCAGCTTTAGGCTTTTATAAGTTTGAGAAACTTCTTAATCTAGCCAGATACACCAGCAATCATACCAATTATTTTGTAGCATTTCGTATGCCCTGTCTGGGAGTCAAATACAGGACTTCTACTCCTCAGCTATTAGATAAGAATGCTATGATTAGGGGTGGTGAAAGATCTACCTCCTAGTAGTCCACTCCAGGTAACGACATCACAAACTTCAATTTGCAGTGGTGCCCGAACGATCCTATCAGCGTATGTAGGTATATGTGTATGTTTCGTTATCTGCAGCCTGGTAGCTACCACCCTCCCACCGGAGCCCGGAGTCAACTCTGTCTGTGCCACGTCTGGTTTAGTCTGGAGTCAAAAGCAAACCCATTCCAAATAAAAAAAGATTGAGACAATTACTTTGCGGTTGTAAATACTAGTTGTTTTGAACGTGCACATTATGAACATACTTACAAACATTGTTGCTCGCATGAAAACCAACACAAACACATAAATTATAACAATGTAAATATAACATTGAGTGCTTAATAAAAATAACTTTTATTTGCATCTCGCTTACTACACCGTATTAATTTCAAAATGTGATCATCCTTACCTACTGCTATACTCTTCACGCTGAAACCGCTGAACCGATTTAGATGTGATTCCGTATAGAGATGGGTTGAATCCGAAGAATGAGGATCGTGGTTAGTATTAAAGCTGCATCTCATAATTTGCCTCCACCGGTTTCTGTTCAGCGCGCTTTTTACAATTTCCTAGAACTTTTCTTGCTAGTTAAACATGATTTAATTATCTTCTGCGTGAGAAACCCCAATCACTCCTAAACAAATCCAAGACATCCAGACATGTATGGGCTTATAAACAAAGACGTTGTCCCCTAATAAGCAATTAGGGGCGTCGCACACAGCGCAATAACCGCCGCGCGCCCATTGCCGCGTAATGAAACAACGTTCACATCTTGTCGTGTGAGGCGTGCGTCAAATTGCGGTCAGGGGACCTACTACGTACTCGATGAAGCAGATAAAGGACATGTGGAAGGAGATTGGAGCTGGGAATATCCTTAAGTCAGTGAAGCATACTGCAACCGATAAGACGATCTTCAAAAACACTATTAGCAATATACTTAATACCTAACTTTGGTCTTCGAATTTCAGTTAGTAGAAAATAAGGTAGATCGTATTAGACCTAATCAAAATATGAAAAAAAAAAATGAATTAAAGGTCAATTTTCACTTTTGTGTTTATACAGACTTATTATTCTAAAAAAATTTCTTCTGATTATTTGTTGTCATAAAGTTTGCTCCATTCCGAATGTAACAGAATGGAGAAACTGAGTTGATCGTAAGGTCGAACAATCTCAACTCGGTATTCATAATGAGCTGTTGACAAAAAGACACCATTTAAAACGAGTACGTAGGTACAGTACGTGTTTTTATCAATAATTAGCCGATTTTGAACTTTAGATTAATTGGGAAGATTTGTATGGAAGTAACCTTTTTTGTCTGATTTGAGGTTCATGTATGAAGAAAGATGATTCAGGTCACGTTATATACCATATTTTGTAGGCTATACTAGTGACCCAACGCAACTTTTCCTTTTTTTAATCTTCTTGGCTTTCACTTTTTCTTTTCCGTCTTTATTTCATTCTTTAAAGATTTGAAAAGGTAATCGTGTCGCACCTGCTTTATAAATTCTCAAAAGTAGAAGTAAATTACCTAGCCCCAAACTAAGCATGGCTTGTGCTATGGTGAATAAGATAACAGATAAACATACTTATATACATTTATAAACATCCATGACTTAGGTACAAATGCTCGTGCTCATCAAACAAACATTGCCTCTGCGGGATTCGAACCCGCAACCCCTGGTTGAGTAGTCCGGGGCAAGAACCAAACCACTGCACCAAGACGGTCGTCATAGAATTGGTTAGGAACTGCTTGTCATAATACAAGTCCAAGTGTTTATTAACACACGTAACAGCACCAAAAGAGAGCAAGTGGACAAAATGTCAGCATTAACACAACGGCCGACAGCCGGAGATATGACTGCGAAAATTAAAAAGGAAATCCCGGATTATTTCGCCTTCCCCGCGGAACGTCACGCCTGGGAACTGCTCGTACAATGTTTCTTGGTCATTACTTTGCTGGGTTTTCGTTAGTTTTTTCGTGAAACAAGGTTGTCAAGCCTGTTGCTTATTGTGTTGAAGCGATTGGGCAAAAAGTATCGTCTATTCTTCTTTGATGTTTTAAAGGGACTTAACGACCTTTCATTCTTACTTCGTGGTAAGAAAGCTATGCACTGTCTGGCGTCTCTCTGTATATATACAGTGATTATTAAACTGCCTGGGCAAAAGCCTCATCTCAACTATGAGGAGTACGAGTAAGTATGTAACATACACGTGGGTCAATCAATACCAAGTTTTTCACTAAAGCTGAAAGGTGCGACGGATATCAAAAAAAATATTAAATACTTTTTAAGTATGTTCATTAATTCTATATTCTACAGTAGTTTTATTTCTTATGTATTCTTTAAACGCAAAAATTCTCATTTAATCTGTCGTATTACTGTCATTTGACTGAAGAGAACACTGAAGAGTAAGTTAGAAAAGGCAATTATTCATGCATGTAGACCCACAAGGGGTACTAATATACGTCCCAATAAATTTACCCTACCACTCCTTCGGGACAAATTGTGAGCTAGTGCTGAGAAGAACCTGCGCAAGAAACTCAGTCACTATTGTCAAATGGCGAACAAAAATACTTGGATCTCATTAGACCTCGAAGTGTTCCGTGGAGTAGCACACATAATCCAGTAGTCGTTCCTTATTTCCCTAGGACAACTACTGATACAGTGGGCCCCATATCAACCTTCCCTGATCTGTCAAATTTCCGCAACCATATTCCAACTTTCTGCTGATCACATAGCATTCCATATCATTTGAGATACTTATTTTGACAGATTAAGGAAGGTCGATGCGAGGCCCACTGTACAAGCAATAGAGTTATTTTAGTCACTATTGTGTAAACCCCGTATTACTATGTGTCAACTTCTGTTATTTCACGTCGGCTTCCGATTCAACGGCTATAAGTTTCAAGTACGTGTATATTTACGACAGCTTACGTCAACAATATGAGCTGTCTTTCCCTCACTGTCTTGTTTCACAACATTTAACTACCGTATATTAATACCTTTCAAAGGGAAGGGTACAGTTTGACTGGAAAATATGATAAGAAGTCCAGAGTACCTACTCCCGAGATCAATCGAATCGAAATCAGAATCGAGTCGAGATCGACCCAAATTGGCGATCCGTTAAACATTAGCTCGAACTTGATATGGCGTCGGTGGTAAGGATGTAACGACAGTTTTCGATTTCAAGTAGTTCTCTATTCGAGCACAACTCGATTGGCGCTATAATCAATTTGCAGAGTACCAAGTTACTGATTCTCGACGTCAATTCGATTGTGATCGTAACTCGAACACGTCAAGAGTAAGTCTACAGGAGTTTCGCACAGGTGGAAGAGTTGGCCTATTGAAACTCGAACAATTGAAATTAAAATAATGTTATAATAAAGATATTTTTTGTAGCATAGAAAAGACAATTTACAAACACGCAGATAATTTTAGCTACCCATTGACATAACATCATCACTAAAGTGAAATTGAATTAGGAAGAATGGGACCCGGACTCCTATTTTTAGAAAATCGACTAATCTACTAACTAGTAAAAAGTTTGCTTCTAATAACCGGCTGAGTTTTGCATTATTAGCTGCGAATTATTATCCAGAGTAAAGCTATTATTTCCCTTCAGTAAGTACTAAAACTCGAAACAAATGTTAGGAAAACAATTTTTGTAGCATTTAATGATTGAAGAACATTAATCCTAAAGCTCTTTATTAATTACCTGAGTAAAATATTTTATAAACTACAGAAACAGTAAGTTGTAATGAGAAATTAAAGCACTGAATTACTAGGTTAATACAAACTACTGTCAATCAAGGTAACCAGAAAAAAATACTTTTATTTAACGTAGCCAACTGTAAAAAATAATCCCTTGGCGTGGCTGCACCGCAATGAGTGCTATCCGTCCGATTGTTCCCTGCGCGTAATTTGTTGTGAAGAACACGTCATTTTACGGTTGGCTTGGCGGATTTTAATAATGTAATGTCTTGTTTCGAAGACGGGGTACGTAACTAGGGTTGAGTGGTGTGGGAAGTCTTGATAGGATAGTTTTCCCTACTAGGGGCGGTATTTGTTCGGATAAAAATAACTGGCTCATAAAGTAATTTTATTATGACTGTAAACATACAAAGTGAAGACATTTTTAAATTAGTAGTCTCGTAATTTTTTTGACGGCAAAACTCATCTTACTATTGAAAAATCAGCTTTCATAATATTTTTAAACGATAGGAAAATTTGTAAGAACATATAAAACTTACATATAGTTAAACTTTTGGTACATAAATAATTATTTATTAGATTTACGACAGGACGATATTTTTATTTTTAATGTTTAAAATTGAGTATGTTTCTTGTTTTAATCGGACTCATACAAACCAAAACTTTTAATAAACCATTATTTTTAATATTTTTTTTCATTCTATTTAACTCATTCGCTGCTTTCATTTTAATTTATTGTAGCTTCATTTATTATTTCACATCATGAATCACATTTTCTCATCTACCTAGTTAAGTCCCCACGTTTGCCATCTCACACTATTGAAATACCCAAGTCATCATCATCAAATTTAAGAGCTAGGCTCTTGTCGGTGGAGTTTTTTCCATTCCTCTCTGCTTTCCGCCCTTCTCTTAACCTCCTGATACGACCCGACATTTATCTTTTCTTTTATTTGCTGCATGTAGCTTATTCTTGGTCTTCCTCGCTTCCTTTTTCCTTCTATTCTTCCTTCTATTATCGTTTTGATAAAATTGACGTGTCGAATCAGGTGGCCTAACATTCGTCCCCTCCTACACTCTATTGTTTCCATCAATCTCCTTTTTTCCCTAACCATAGACAAAACTTCTTCATTTGTTTTCTTCTCCGTCCAACTTATACGCTCCATTCTCCTCCAGCACCACATCTCGAAGGCTTCCAGTCTCTCTCTGTCCCTCTTTGTCAATGTTCACGCTTCACATCCATAGAGTGCTATACTCCAAATGTACACTTTAACAAGTTTTTTGCGAACTTTGCTTGATATTCTGGCCTTAAGCAGGTGCTTTTTTGCATTATAAGCTTGTCTCGCCATCGCTATCCTTGCTTTTATATCTGGTGTATATCTGGAGTCACTAGTTATCAAGCTACCTAGATATTTGAAGGTTTTAACCTGTTCTATTTTTGTGTTATTTATTGAGATAGGGCTATATTTTTCCTTTTTAGAAGCAATTAGTGTTTTTGTTTTATTTTTGTTAATTTTGAGACCAAATTCTTTAAAAATAGTGTCCATTTCTGTAACCAGTTCTTCCAACTCCAATCTGTTTTCTGTAATGGCTGCAATATCGTCGGCAAAACGAATGAATTTAAATACGTCCCCATTAATTTTGTCGCCCCCCTTTTTTGATTCCGTTATTCTGCGTATCGCACATTCTATAAATAAATTAAAAATTAGCGGTGAAAGTGGACATCCCTGCCTAACTCCCTGTCTTATTTTTGCCTTTCCGTTTTCCTCTCCTACTTCTATTACCGTTTCTTGGTTTTTATATAATTCATAAATAATCCTTCTGTCTCTATAATCCAATCCAGCTTCTTTGAGTACTTCCATCATTATTTTCCAATCGACCTTATCGAACGCCTTTTCTAAGTCGATAAAAGCTATATGGGTGTCCATGTCAAAATCCAGTCTCCTGTCTATTACCAATCTCAAAGCTAGTATCCCTTCTCTGTTCCCTTCTCTTGCCGAAACCCATATTGATCCGGTCCCAAAAAGCACTCTGTTAACGGTCTTATTCTGTTCTGAATTATTTTTATTAAAATTTTACTTGCCTGTGAAATAATTCTTAGTGTTCTATGTTCTTCGCATTTGAGTGTGTTTGCTTTTTTCGGTAGTGTTACAGTCTTGCTTAAATTAAAATATTGAGGTATTTTGCCTGTTTTATACATTTCTTGAATTAAATTAAAAAAATCCTCTTTCAACTGATTGCAAGCTGCATATTTAACCATCTCAATATAAATATTATCAACTCCTGCTGTTTTCCCGTTTTGAATACATTTCAAAGCTATTTCTTTGCGAATTCTTCTTTCAATATCAGAGGTCCCAGTTCTAAAGTATCTACATCTTCTTCTTTTTCCTATAGCTTTCTTATAGCTTTCTTATAGAGAAGAGAATTAAGAAACAAGACGGATGATGTCAAGGCAAAGGAGTACAGAATATTAACAAACAAAATAACACGACTGTGCAGGGAAGCGAAAGAAAAACATACGGAAGAGAAAAGCAATAAAATAGAGTTTATTATGAAACGGGGGAAAATGGAAAAAGCCTACAATTTAATTAAACAAATGGACAAGAAACATAAGAGACGAAGTACAGCTATATTAGATAAAGAAGGGAAAATACAAATGGACTCTAAAAAAATTGTTAAAAGATGGATAGAGTATATAGAAGAGCTTTATTCAGGAGAAGGGATGTCAGAAAGCTATATGGAAATACCCAAGTAGGTAATTAAAATAGTTACATTGTAGTTTCATAAACAATGAAACAGTCTTGTCAGTTGAAAGCTTCCAAGAACTGATTAATCAATCCTTCGACACTTGGTCAACAGGATGTGTTAATTGATACCATTCCCATTAAAGTTGTTATGCCTAGTAAGCGTCTGGTACTATTCCTCGAAGACGCTTCACGTCCCAGTCTCAACACGATTTGACGACTGAAATGCTTACTCGGCTTCAGTTATTTTCCATGAGACGCCTCTCCGCGCAGCCGTCTCTACCGCGAGTATAAAAGCCCTAGTGGGCGATGGCAGAGCGTCTTTCACACTTCGAATCTCCACTAAGCAAGTAGCTCAGTCCATCGAGGACACCTAGTTTTAGTAACTTTATTAAAGTTTTTACAAGTTTAATTTAGTTTTCTTTTAAAGTCTGCCTGCCGTCCCAACTTGACTACCTACAGTAATGTTTTAACTTGATTGATTATTGTTTTCTGTCATCTTTTTTCCGACTATGAATCCAGTTATACTGTAACATCCTGTTCCCGCTTGAAATTTGAAGTTCACATTCCCACATTAGCAATTTAAAAATCTTTCAAAGTCAAGTGCCAAAACTCTTTGCTCCGACTGTACTGCATAATGGTAGCAAAAGACGTAGATGGATGGGTGCCTTCAACGCGTCATTGTAAGAAGGAAATGATCCAATTTTTACTTTGCAAACACACCGATTATCGCACTCAACCTTATTTCAAAGATATAAAGCACATTTTAGTCTTGTGTTTTCACAAAAAGTCACCGATGCATGCACTAATTTGCCTAAGAATGGTCGTGAACCCGTGATTCATTACATTTAGTGTAAGGCGATTAAGAGTTTTGTAAAGAGCTTTTTATAAGCAAACGGCGTGTGATTGATTGAACTGCGTTTGACAGCACAATACCAGTGTATATTTACATGTTATTGAATTGGAATTCCATTATTTTACCCTTTGGAACCGCGCGCTTTGAAATTCAAATATAATAATTAGACCGGCTACGTGATAGGTATTTTATAAAACGACGACGGCGTTAGAAAAAAAACTTTACGCTTAATCCATACTTAATATTATAAATGCGAAAATGTGTCTGTCTGTTACCTCTTGACGCTAAAATCACTGAACCGATTGAGATAAAATTTGATACGGAAACAGTTCGAGACCCTGGAAAGGACATAGGCTACATTTAGTCGCGATATAAAAACATTAAGGGGGTGAAATGGGGGATGAAAGTTTATATGGAAAATCCAACTCTTGCGAGCGAAGTCGGGGAGAACCACTAGTATCATTATAAATGCAGGCTCTTTAGAGAAATTGACGCTTAAATTTCATTGGAAAAGTGAAAAGTAGGACTGGAAAAGTAACTTGTACTATTTTGTTCGATCTCCAAATTTTATTCTTTCATTTTATTTATTAATACTCTTCTTCACAATTGAAAACAATATATGTGCAAATGGCGGACTTAATGCCAAAAACATTATCTACCAGTCAACCATAGGTCAAACACAGAGAAGATACAGGCGGTGCAAAAGAAGAAAGAGAGAAGGTATCAACGAAAGTATCTAGTGAGAGTATGCAGGACGTGTAGGTAAGACAAAAGGTTTAAGTTCATTTAGTTCAAGAAAAAAATTCTTCGAATCTACTTAACCAATAAAATATTACCTACCGCATGTTGAGGTGGACTCTGTGCTCAGCATTAGCATGTAAGTATCGTAACGTAATAGCCAGGGAACAAGTAGGAGTAGTTTTTCGACAGGGATTGATGGATGGGTAAACATTGCGACCCTTTAAGTGTCTTCTATCACAAGCATCTCCGTGCTTCAGCAGCAGTTGGTCCCGGCTAATATTAGTTGTTAAGCCTAGTCAGAGGTCCTAGGGTGGCTTGATAACATCTGACAGTAAGGTTGGTCACTTGCCTTACAGACACCACCAATGCGCACCGAGCCCGCGTGGTGGAGTACGGCTCGTACCACCTCATATTTGAGGTGAGGCCTGTGCCCTGCAGTGGGATATAATAGGCTTACTTTTAAGTAAAGTAAAACATGCGTTTTCCAATAACTAGTCTTGGTCCGTGACTAGTACCTTACCTAGTAAAAAAACTTAGTGACCCTTACTATATATCTCAAATATTTGTGTTCAAAAGGGAGATTAACTTATTCCTCCATTTTTTTTCCAGCCGGGATCTAAAATCAACCCTAACTCGTCTATTAAGCTATAAAACAAGCATCATTGCCTGTTTGATCACCGGACGTGTCGTCGTAATGATAAAAGTAATCCTCTGGATTGGTCCGCTTGCACGCGTGGGGGGAGCTAGATTTAAAATACTATTTTGAGTGTTACAATAGGGCGCTAGGGTATTATCTCTGATTATTTGACAGCACTTTTAAGGAAGAGTTTGACTTATTTATAATATTAAACATTTTTGCAGGTGGCGGTTTAGTGCCTCAAAAGCATCCTCGACCCGTAAACCATAGGTCTAAATAAAAAAATACAGGCTGTGCAAGAGAAAAAAGATATGTTTCTACTTCTTCGTAGAGAAGCATCTGGAACTAGCTGTGTGGCTGAAGCAAAGTGGTCAAATATTTTGATGATTTCGTCTTTTTGACAATGTACAGAATTTGACTTTAACTATAAGGTTTTAAATAGTAAGTACTGATTAAACCAGTAACCAATAATTTTAAAATTAGGAAAACTACCAAGAAGAGAACTACAACATTGTTATTGCTTGATTTCTGAACGTATAGAGCTTTCTAAGTCTGATATATTAACCTACGGTTATTGTCGTCACAAAGAGGGTAGAACGTTAGGTAGTAGTAGGTTTCAGAACAGAAAGCTACTAAACGTGGAGCCGTGAAAAATATTGAATGTAACATAATCAGCAGCTGATACATACAACAACAAAAACAGGCACCAATTAAAATTTTGAAAGTACTAAATGTCACTTAATTTTGTTACTTTCACGGAGCTGGCATTTTTATAGCAAAGTCAGCCCACCCAAAACAACTAGTAGATTGGTTTCAAAATCGTGATTTTTTGTTCCAGTCGACATCACGTATGTTTTAATCGGTCCCGGGGAAAGCCATCAAAACGGGACGTGGTATAGTATTCGTGACTGAAGATTGGTCTGGTTTGCCGTGGGATTAGATGCTTTGATTAGGTTACAGAATGGATTCGATTCTACTCATGAAATAATTAATAATTTTGCGTTAAAGTTAATAAAACGAAAGAGTTTGTCAGATATTTACATAGATGATGGTTTTATCAATTAAGATGAGTGCAATAATGAACTTTCTCATTTGTAATCGTCTTCAGGAGACCTTCAATTACCTAGTGGTAGTCCGGAGTTGATCCATTGAAACTCAACAATTGAAATAAAAGGCGTAGGAGTATAGGAAAAGCGAATTAAAAACACGCAGCCAATTTGTGCTACCCATTGACAAAATGTTATCACTAGAATTGAATTTGGAAGGATGGGTCACCTGTTCAAGACTCACGGACATACATACATGTACAGTTTCTCAAGTTGCGTCAAGGGCTTTTCCGATTGTTTATCAGCTATACAGCTATCGAGCTCACTATCTTAAAATTGAACTAATAAGAGCATTACTTATAAAAGTCAAATCGCATAAAATATTATGAATACAACATGTATTTTGGTATTTTTACACTATCTATGTATTTTCAAGACTTTGGTACAAATGCTCGTGCTCATCACACATATTTTACCTTGTGAGTTTCGAACCCGAAACCAATGGTATTGAGCGCGGAAATCTACACCAAGATTGTCGTCGTGATATTAAATACATTCTTAACTGCACCAAAAACATAACAAAAATTATTACATACCTTATTTTAAACACGGCCGTGACAAACGACTATTTTCCAATTTACAACACTCCCAAATTGAATAGTCAACTCGCCCAAGGCGTCTCGTAGAGTGCGCGGTCCCTAGGGACTTTAGGGGGATTAAATTGGATTTTTTAAAATGTAAACTTTGAGACAAGCAACGCAAGGATGATTTTTTAGCCATTGCGGTATGTATATGGGCAACGTTCAAATCATTAGTAATGAATGTACCGGTTTTCTGAGTACAAAAAAATAACAAGTTAGAAGAAAATTGTACAGACGAGGCCTGTGATCAGCAATTTTTTAAAGAGTTATAAAATGGGCTTTCAAAGCCTTAATAAAAGCACTTGAGCACAGATTTCAAACAAGAGGAATTATTATGATACATATTTTTTATCTAACTTCATTTGTTTTATTGGTCAAGCCATGAACTTTTCAAATCGCACTCATAAGCGTTACTAGAAAGTTGCAGTAACCTCAACCAGTGCTTTGTTTTTGATCTGGGAATGTTCCCAGATTCTGTAGTAGTAGAATCATACTTTTGAATCTAATATTATTTATTTCTAATCATCAGTAGTAGCTACGTCAACTAAAGTAACTACATATTGACAAAATAACTACATATTGATATGACAACCGTCTTGGTGTAGTGGTTAGCGCCCCGGAATTCTAAACCAGGTGGTTGCGGGTTCGAATCCCGCAAGGGACAAATGTTTGTGTGATGAGCACGAGCATTTGTACCTAAGTCATGGATGTATATAAATGTATATAAGTATGTGTATCCGTTATCCTAGTCACCATAGCACAAGCTCACGCTTAATTTGGGGCTAGGTAATTGGTGTGTTTGTTAAAACAATTTATTTATTTAGTACTTACGTACGAAACTTACAACAAAATAATTTTTTTTTATTTGAAATACATTTGCTCTTGACTAACTTGTCGTTGCCCAGGGTGGACTACTAAGTATATAAGGTAGATCCTTCACCCCAAAATAATAAATAAACTTATTCGAGGACAGCCTAGTTAAACACGATGTTAGTTTGCATCCTTGCCATATTTACAGAGGTAACTATATTATGGACACTGAACTCAAATCATTAAAAAAATTGTGACCTAAAATTTTGATTTTTAATCTTGATTATTTAATTTTATCGACAATCTGTTACGCACACCATTAACTATCGTAGCGCATACACATCACTGTTGGCTGTTCATCGGCACAAAAGAGCTGCGGCGATTGCGCTCTCTTTCTAACATCATAAACGCCGCCCCTTCTTCTTCTTCTTTTTTTTTTCTTCTTTTTTTCCCCTTCTTTTATCTCAGTGAATATGGCAAGGATGCTAATTAACACCGTGTATAAAAGAAATACAAATTCTAGAACAATCTAGTTGGAAAAGCAATCGCACGCATAGTGAAGAGTCGTATAGGCGCGAGTTCCACTAGAAGACGGACGATGAATTTTTGTGAGCAAAATTTATTTCGTAAATCTGGAACTTCATATACCAGCCATGCAGTTCTATGTGAACGCGCCCTTGCAACGCAATTTCCTCGCTACGTGCGATTGTTTCCGTGCCTCGGGCGTCGCTTTGTGTGGCCGCACCCTTTGAGTTGACAAGCTAATTCTGATCTAACGTCGTTGTATGCGGGGTACACTGATTTTGTGGTTGTAGTGTAGAGTATACTCCTAGATCACTAACATTAACATATTTACCCTTAGATCAATATCTGTGCTGTATCATCATATTGGAGTGGTGAATGAGGTACCTCCTAGTGGTCCACCCCAAGCAACTGGAATTTGTGATGGCGGCTGAACGATCCTAACAGCACGCGCGGTGGTGGTAGACTTTGTAAGGTGCCGCCCTTCCACCGGAACCCGGCGCCAAAGCAGCTTGCTATGTTCCGTCGGTGAGTAGGAGTGCCAGAACTTCTGGGTGAGCTCGCTCCACCGTCGACTCTGACGACGCCACGTCTGACTTAATCTTGAGTCAAGAGCAAACCCATTCCTAATTAAAAAAAAAGTCTGTCTTCTGTTAAATTGTGTGCCATGAGCCAGGTGCTTGTGGCGCAGTGGCGGCAGCGCTTTGGTAGTGATACCAAAAGTTAAGCAACCCACGGCGCGGTCGTGATTGGATGGGTGACCATTCCGACCATGTAACCATGTCCATGACAAGCATCTCCGTGCTTCGGAAGGCACGTTAAGCAGTTGGTCCCGGCTAATATCTGTGGTATTAGTCGTTAAGCCTAGTCAGAGGCCCTAGGGCGGCTTGATAACATCTGACAGTAAGGTTTGTCACTTTTGCCTTACATACACCCCTCCACCAATCCGCACTGAGCCCGCGTGGTGAAGTATGGCTCGTTCCTCCTCATAGTTGAGGTGAGGCCTTTTCCCAGCAGTGGGATCTAATAGGCTGACTTATTATTTATATCTGTTAAATTACGATTAATTTATGAAAAAATAAAGTCATGAAGACATCAAAGCGTAGAAATTACCTAAATAACTTTTGTTGAAACAATAGCTAGCGCTTTAACAAAGGCAAGCAAGTAATTATTTCTAATTTATTACAGTTTTATAAGAGACGATAAATTGTGATTTTTATGTTTCGAGAATGTTCCTTTCGTGACAAGGGAAATGTGTGATTGCTAACAAAACGGCGGTTTACTGAACATTAAAACCATAACGACTCTTTATTTGTTTGTTCTGTGACTTATATATATGTGACTAAACGTAACTGTAAAACAGCTGTAAATGTCACTTATACATACCTAACGGTAAGTAGTTAACTAATACTACATATAGATCCCAATAATAATGTAATGTCCTCCTAGCCGATTTCGACTACGGCGGCCTATCTCAACAGAGATTAGCCAACTGCGCGGGACATATTATAGTGCACGGGTGTGTGCGCAATACACAGTTGCACTCTCTGTTCCTTCACTATCATAATTCGGTGAGACGGCAGTCCAACATGACCGTAGAGAGATCAGGCGCAGGACCAACGGCTTAACGTGGTTTCCGAGACACGGGGGTGTTAACACCACCAACTTCCTGACTCCGGAGCTGTGTCTGAGTAATTTCAAGACAGAAAAACCCAAACACTCTTGGCCCGACCAGGGATTCGAACCCGGGACCTCGTGAATAGTACCCAGCGTGCTGACCACTAGACCAAAGAGGCAGTCAACGATCAAGATCCTAGTAAACGTGATGATGAATCTTCTTCTATCTATATTCATACATAATTATGGTGAAATTATATAGGCCTTCTTGAAATTTCTCCACTCTGTTTTGTTTTGGGTCACACTCATCCAGTTGGTGCCTACCAACTTTACGATACCTTCCTTCTACCGCATCCGTGGTCTCCCGACGGGTCTTTTCAGTCCCATGGTCTTCATCGCAGGATAGCTCTGCACCATGACTTAAATGGATAATGAAGCAAGCATCTGTCCATAATTGAATTTCATGAACATTTGGTTTTCATTTATCTTACTTATTGATTGGTCAATGACATCTATTCTACATAAATACCCTTTTCAGTTGGATCTTAATTTATGTCACAAATAAAAGACATGAGAAAACATCAAAGAAACACGATGAGAAAGATTTAATTCGCTGGAAATAAATCGGATACCGTTAAGGGTCTCTGACAGGTCCCATTTGTTGATACGCGCATTGAGTACGTACTTAGTCGCTTCAGTAATTTCTATACAATTTCAATTCGGTGCTCAAACAAACTTTCCTTTGTTACACAAATGAGCGAACCGAACTAGTTTTGAACTTTTTAAATAAACAACTTGGATGCACAATGCCGCGTACATGTCACACGTTAACCACTCAGTCACGACTTTGAAAAAAATCGGCCAAAAGCGTGTCGGACTCGCGCAATGAGGGTTCCGTCCTTTTTATTTCTATTATTAACCACAAATTTGCGATTTTCGTTTTTTTTCTTTATTTGTGCTGTAAGAGCTCTTGTCCTCTTCTTCTTCTTGCCTAATTTCATGATTTTAGGTCTATGAAAAGTAACCAATAGGTTTTGATTCCCTTGTAAAACGTTAGAAATTACTAAAATGGCCGAATCTTTGCACTACGTTGACTTAGAGGGTTTTTTTTACATCATCAAGGGTGCGCAGACATAAGTGTTTGATGTTAATTTTAACTTGATACCTCAATGAGTTCTTGAGAAATAAGAGTATTGATGGACAGACAGACAGGGTTCCAATTTTTTTGAGGTACGGAACACTTAAAATAGCCAAGTGAGCGCCACGTCCATGTGTAGAGTTCCGTAGTTACACGTCTCTATTAGTACTATTATTAATTACGTAATATTTTTCAAATTTTATTCACAGTTTTCTAGCCATGATTGGTAGGTATACATATTTATGTCAAATTGCAGCTTTCTAGGTCTAAGTGTGCGGTCATACTGCGGGCCAATGGCTGCGGCCGCAACCACAGAATTAATATTAGTTGCTGCAACTAAGAAAAGGGTCTTCACGCTACGCCGCTGACAGACAGACAGGTAAACTGGCCGAAGTATGTATAATGATTTCTTATTGACTCATCATCCCATTTAAGAGTTAAATCTCTTGTCGGTGGAGTTTCTTTCATATTTCCCTATACTCCGCCATTCTTTTGGCCTCTTGTACACACGACGACAAATTTTCCTTCACTTGGTCTATGAATGACCTTCTTGGTCTCCCTATCTGCCTTTTCCTTCTATTTTCCCTCAATTATTGTGTTTATAGGGCCATCGTGTCGTATCAAGTGCTGCTGACAAGACAGATACCCATACACGGTGGAACTGTGTATAAAGATTTCTTATTAACTACGGAACCCTAAAACACAACCCTCAAACGTCGGCGGCCCAAAGTCCCATTCCCGGCCCAGCCGACCCCCGTAATGATCTCACGTACCGCGTGCGTGGCCTGATAAAGGGTTAAATACACACTAACAACTTCACGTGAGTCACAAATCCACCATTATTATGTTATTGTGGGAGCCGTGTCGTTGGGCCCGCATTTACATACAATTTAACATGAAATGTGGGCAATATATCATGGCGGCCGTTGCGTTATTATTTCTATTATAAAGTGTTCAACTTGACGTTTTTCGTGTTACCGTCTGGCATGTTACTTTTTCAAAGTAATGCCTCTCGGTCGGTTATGTGCTAACGGCCCCTTATTAAACTCCGTTTCTGCTAACCCGAGTGAATAATGGCCCGAGTTCTGCATAAAATTTATATGAAAACTCACACACAATTGAATCTTTAGCGGAATCGTAATGAGATTCGTAGGTCGTTAAGATGTTCAACACATTTTCATCACGTCCAATCGACGCACTCGACTCACGCGGTGAAGTTTTATTATGTTTTCAAAATAAAATAAAAAGTCGTAAAACAAAACCCATTCCAATAACACGATCAACGACAAATCGACATGCCGAATTATCTACGCGCCGCCGAACCCGAATTCAAATGAAGGCATTCACTGTTTAAAATATTAATCGATGTGAGAAGCTTATTGAATATTTTTACCACGATTTATGCCCAATTAACAGCCGGTGCGTGAATTGAATTGTTCGTGCCCGAAATCTGAATAAATACCACAATATTTACGATAATGTCCGGCGGTGAATAGGCGGCGCCGTATGCGCACCGCGGGAGACGGCACTCGTATACTTTATTATACGCCGGCGAAGGGTTAACTCCTTTGTATGACGTTTTCATGTTAATTTACGCTCTAGCTGACAAGGTGGTCTGGCAACCGAGCGTTTACGAGCCTGGATTTTAAAAATGATATTTTAGTGTTAATACGAACGTTCAATGAGATTCCCCGGCCAATTTATTTGGGAATTACAGCGTTATTTATGCGTTGGTCTGGGAGACCGGTTATGAAATCGTTTGCACCTGACTTTAGCTGGTCCGTGAGACGGGTTCACTGGTTGTTTCCAGCCGGGTTAGCCTTTCATAATGGCTCATTATTGCCGGTAATTAAATGCGAGTTTGCTCCGGTGAATCCGCGTAATTAGTTGATGTAGTACTTTGATGATCAAAGCTTTGTGTGATCGTTCGGATATAAATCCTGAGTTGGTTACGTAACGAGCAAAGACTGTCGTTAGCGGCAAAGACGCCCTGAAGACGAGGTATGTTGAGAGCAAACACACCTCCGATGTCTCAAGATTGTCTATTTCGGTGATTTCCAAAGCAAAAGTTAGTCCGCGGAACCCTGGGGTTCCTTGGGAGGGGTCACAGAACGTTGTTCCTAGCAAAAGTACTACATTGTAAATAGTTTTAAGTCAAATATTTAAACTACAAGGTAATTTAGTTACTTTTGCGCTTTGCGCGCAAGTCTAAGGCGGAATGTAACCTAAGAGTCCACACAGATGTCCTTGTGGTTCTGATGTCGGCTCGTTGGGACATCACGGACTCTCCTGTATTAAAAGTGCAGGCCGCTTTTCGCGTCATGCCAGCATCAACGACATCATCCGTCGATCTCTTGCCTCTATCAACGTGCCGGCTTTACTCGAGCCGAACGGTATCGCGCGTGATGATGGCAAGAGACCAGATGGGATGTCACTTGTTCCTTGGCGGATGGGTCGGGCTCTTGTGTGGGACGCTACCTGTGTCGACACACTTGCAGCCTCTCATCTGCCCGGGACAAGCCGTGATGCTGGTTTGGCTGCGAAAGGTGCCGAAAACTTTAAAAAGAACAAGTACAGGCAGATCGACTCCCGGTACCACTTTGTACCGTTTGGAGTCGAAACACTGGGTTCGTGGGGTCCCAGCGCTATCTCTTTTTTCAAAGAGATTTCCAAGAGGCTAGTTGACATCAGTGGTGACCTAAGAGCTGGCAGCTACCTTGCTCAGCGTATAAGCATCGCTATTCAGCGCGGTAATGCTGCCAGCATCCTAGGAACCTTACCACAAGGACCCTTTTTATAATTTTTGTTTTTGTGTTGTATTAAGTAATTTATGTCTGAAATAAATATATTACCTAAGAGTACGATCAAATATTGTGGTTCTGTGCTCAAAAAATTGGGAAACCTTAGCATATATAGTTTGAGCTTCGTCTTCACTCCTAATTTGGAAAGCCCGACTGGATCTGACTCTTTTTATTCATTCAATTTCAAATCAAACAAAAATCCAAAATCGAATGAATGTTTCCAATATTATAAGGACCCTACCAAGATGGCGTCAAAGAACTATAACGCAGTAATTAAGTGTGCTTTTCAGAACAAGCTCGCAGCATTCTTAAAAATAATATAAATATTATTTTTGCGATAAAACGAATCACTGTATTCCTAATCCCGCAATCACCTTTAGAATCTCCCCATCTATTTTGATTAAAATTTTCGTAACGCACATATTTCAGCCCCGATGAGTAATTGCAGTAAATACGTCATCGTTCTTTGATTCGGATGCATTAATAAGAGCCGTGTCGTGTGAGTTATGAGCCGTGGAAATATACGACTAGGGATGAGCTTGTATCGGTATCGATAGCTGCAAAACACGGTCACCCAATCTTTCTAGCGCATCTTTGCTCTCGGTCATAGAAGTATAATGCCATCAAGTCAAGTAAATCAAAACCAACGCCGTCACAGTCCGATGACTGTAAAAGAGAAGGAACACAAAGTGCACCTATAGCTCAATTTTGGGACACGCTGAAAATAAATTAGTTATGGAATCATCATCATCATATCAGCCTATTGCAGTCCACTACTGAACATAGGCTTCTCCAAAACTGCGCCAACTTTCACATTCCTCCGCTTCTCGCATCCGCATCCAGCTACCACCGGCCATCTTCCTCAGGTCATCGGTCCACCTAGCAGGGGGGCGTTTTGGAATATCGGAAGAAAATAAAGTATTCCTAAGTTGACAGATTCATTCATTTATTTGTATAGCACTCTTGCTCAATTTTGGCAGATGGGGTGAAAATAAATTAGTTTTAGAATATCGGAAGTAAATGAAGTATAAGTCAACATATTTTCTTGTTAGTTAAAGTTAATATTAAAGAGATGGCATGCTGGCAATGTTAGAACAATAATTACAAATAGCAGTCGTCACATTTAATTAGATTAGAAAAAATACTACAAGGTATGTATTGTATAATAATTGACTTACTATTTCAAATTGTTGACACACAACTAGCTAACTAAGAGGAAAAACAACTGTACATACTTTGAAGATGCAGTATTACCCAAACTACTCCTTTCTGTGTATGAGAATATTGCTCTACCGAAAGATTGTTGTTTTAGCGACACAACATGCACGGTACATCTTTCTGTGCAAATGTCTTTGTTATTTTATGGGGTGCAAAACAAAGTTATCTATAAGCATTTCTGACTATCGACATCTCCCCCTCACTAAATGCCACTGTCCACACCTGTCTCTCATAAAGCATTACTCTAAAAATACAAAACGAACGAGTTCTTTCATGCCGCCGAAAGCGCACTCACCTTTACGAATAACACTTGAGACAAATTGTGTGCTACGGTAAGGCTGATTTTAATTAGCCATAAATATTACATCCTTGCCAATTTGTTATTGTCACGACAAAAAATATACAGTTTCTTTGATTTGTCTTTAGCTCATTTAATTTTACCCATTTAATATTGGATTTTCGCAAAGTATTTTCTGATTCTATCAATATTTTTTTCTTAATTTAGTGACTCATCCTATTGTAATCCTGATAATTTTTGCCACTTTGTGTACTAATAATGCAATAGCAATGAAAAAAATGATTAATCACATTTGCTTTAACAGATTAGATGATTTCTCAAAACTACGATTATTTCAGCCCTTAATCATATGACAACAGGTTGGCTCTCTCTCTGATGAGGTTGGTCGCTGTAGTCGAAAGGCTAGGTTAAGAGGAAATTATTATCAACTTTATTGTTTTGCTATTATTTACATTTCCTGTGTATTTCATTAGGACTTTTGTTGTGAACCTTCTGTAACCACAAAATAAAATAAAAAATTCCTTGTAGATGCGTCTTAACGACTATCATTGGACAAATAAAATTAAAAGCATGCTTTAAAAACCTTTTATTTTTTCTTTAATTAAACGTAAAACAAGGTCAAGCGTATGTTGAACGCATAAATATTTTAAACATCCACCGATCAATTCCAAAGGCACTTAAATTAAAACTTTTTCGAAACCAATTACGGTTAACAACCTCCATATCGATTTATTTCAATAACATAATCGTTAATCTAATCATACCCGCGGTATAGCAATGTGAATCATTGCAGCCAGCAAATGGTGGTGAGACATGCGAAATGTGCATTCAAAACTTGGCATAAATAGATTTATACCTGTTACCCATTAGAATGGTCTCTGATTTATTATCGATAGTCACGCATGGGGTACATCACTATACTTGTTAGTATTAACTTTAGGCAGCTAAATTATTATGATGGAATCTATTTTGAGTTTGCCTAATGCAATGCTGTGACGCATATTTTATGCATTTTGGATGTTCATTATCATACTTTTTAGCGTAAATCCTTGATTAATTTTGGATTGAGCTAAAAGATATTACGATTAGTCTTCGTTTGTCAAGTTATCTGGTTTTATTCTTCACATTCACAATCTTTTAACCATCTCATTAAAATACCATCCATACAAAACTAACCACGAATAACTTTTATACGTTGTAAATAACCAGATGATTATGTTAATAAAACAGTAACTTTTCAAAAAAATAAAATAAAATAAATGGGAAAGAGAACAGTCTGATTATCGTTTTTAAAATTGATATCATCTATCACAGAGAATAAATTACCAACAATATTTTTTACAGGTGAATCAGACCCTTTCACCGTAAAATATAAATAGCATAGACCATAATCATACTGCGACACATCAAACGATCCATTACTGTTCTATTACCCTGTCAAATGGTAGCAATTTGCGAAAAAAACAACCACGGACGTAAATTATTCAATGTGTTTCCTTTTCATCAACTCTTATAAGTATGTATTGTTTTGAAACATATCAATTCTGTCCTGTCAGACACAGCCAGGGAAAAACAGCTTGGTGCGATAAATAATTGTTAAAGTTTTGTCACAAAACTGAAGGATTAATTGAAGCGCTAGTAGGGCCCAATAAATTCGTGATCATTTTTGGGCCCCATGTGAACCATTATGAAGGCTACTCAATTAAGTAATTTTTTAATTAACTTTTCACAACAGCTTTATATAGCTCATAAGTTTATTACTCTGAAACATTTACTCAAACAATTACTACTCTTTAAAGAAGCATTCTTAAAAACTGGAATAGTAGACCAGGATACGAAGCATTTGTTTTTAAGCATTTTGTTACTTTTTGAAGTTTGTTTAAAAATGTCAAAAAACAAGCTTCTTAGTCAACGCAATTTAAAGATACAGCCAATTTAGCTTTATTTTTAAACAATTTACAGGAAAATCACTAACTTGTAGATACTTTTCATACACCCAGAGATTTGAAATTTAGCAAGAAGGAAGGCCTTACAGCACAGTAAAAGAAAAAAGAACATATATTTTTGTTCCATTATAGATAAAAAATAAATACAAATACCTCAGTGCGCATATTCGACCCGCTCTGGTCCGTCTTTAGTCAGAAGTGGTTCTTACTCAACCGAGTGGACTGGCGCCTTCTTAGAAGCTGTGCCTTAACCATCGCGTGGTAAAACGTCATTCGCCCGCGGCACAATGATTACCGTGTCACACTGCGCTGTCAACCGACGGTAATGACACATGGCATTGTCGAAAGGCATTTTATGGGCAAACATTTTTGAACGTACCAAATTGGGAAATTGTTGTGGCTGTGTTGTTTGCTGTTGTTGTTGTCGTGAGTTATTGTCACATAGTTTCAATGAATTATTCTAATTCGCAACTCGTCTATAGGTACAAACAAAATATGCTTGTATGTTAACAATTTTCTTCAAAGTTACGAAGCTGGTTATTTAAGGCATAAAAGTATAAGTAACGAAGAATTTATCTGCAAAAAAGAAATATCAAAAAAAAAACTAAAAAAAATAGTTACACAAATTATTGTTGTTAAGTGATAAGTTCAATTTGCAATAATATATGTATTAAGTTACATAGTTCGAAAATTCTCAAAAACACTATTGTGGTTAAGGCAAAGTACTTATCAGTTTTGATTTTAAATCAAATTTGAATTATAATACCCGCTTATTTATTTTTGATTGAGTAACACTTAAAATAATATATAATAGTATTATCCACCTCCCCCCTTAATACAAACTGTGTCTTAATAAAGTTTTATACAATTTACACAAACTTAATACAATTTAATTCTTTATTGCTCTGTAATGTGTAGGTATATACAGCCGCGTGTCAGAATACCCCACTTTAACCTTGAGACCACCTCTATTTCCTACGTAACAAAAGCTGTTTTCGTAGTTCACATGGGTAACCCGAGGTGCTGCCGACCGTACATACAGGGTGTTGTAAGTTCTTTTCAATAAGTATGTAAAAGACAAATGACTTGGTCATTTGTCTTTGTTAAGTGTTAAGTGATAAGTATTCAATTTGCAATAATATATGTATTAAGTTACATAGTTCGAAAATTCTCAAAAACACTATTGTGGTTAAGGCAAAGTACTTATCAGTTTTGATTTTAAATCAAATTTGAATTATAATACCCGCTTATTTATTTTTGATTGAGTAACACTTAAAATAATATATAATAGTATTATCCACCTCCCCCCTTAATACAAACTGTGTCTTAATAAAATTTTATACAATTTACACAAACTTAATACAATTTAATTCTTTATTGCTCTGTAATGTGTAGGTATACACAGCCGCGTGTCAGAATACACCACTTAACCTTGAGACCACCTCTATTTCCTACGTAACAAAAGCTGTTTTCGTAGTTCACATGGGTAACCCGAGGTGCTGCCGACCGTACATACAGGGTGTTGTAAGTTCTTTTCAATAAGTATGTAAAAGACAAATGACTTGGTCATTTGTCTTTTACATACTTATTGAAAAGTCACTTTGACTGCCTCGTTGGTCTAGTTTCGGGTTCAGTTTCGGGGTCAGCACGCTGGGTACTATCCACGAGGTCCCGGGTTCGAATCCCGGGTCGGACCGAGAGTGTTTGAGTTTTTCTTTCTTGAAATTACTCAAACACAGCTCCGGAGTCAGGAAGTTGGTGGTGTTAACACCCCCGTGCCTCGGAAAGCACGCTAAGCCGTTGGTCCTGCGCCTGATCTCTCTACGGTCATGTCGGACTGCCGTCTCACCGAATTATGAGAGTGAAGGAATAGAGAGTGCAACTGTGTACTGCGCACACACTTGTGCACTATAATATGTCCCGCGCAGTTGGCTAATCTCTGTTGAGATAGGCCGCCGTGGTCGAAATTCGGCTAGCAGGACATTATTATAATTTTATTTTATTTTAATAATAACACAAAACAGTTTACAGTTGCGGTGAACAAATTTTTGTTTTTAAACACAAGTAGGTATTAAACTGTAAGCCAAAACATGTGTTTGAGTAGAAGAATAATGTAAAGAGTTACATTAGAAGTGGTTTTGCAATCCCCCATAGGGCATCATACAAGAGGAGAGTTACAAGTTACAGGGTTCACAACTAAACTAGTAAAGACCACAATACACCCTACGTGAAGTCTCACACATGTGAGACGAAATTATTAAAATTATTAAAAGACAAATATCCCTCATAGTCTTAGTGCATACAGCACAGTCAATTGTATTTCATTGGCAATTAGTTCAAAGCCACATTTCTTGGAATTCCACACTGTAAATAAACCGTTAAACCGAAACATAAAACGTGAGTATAGTTAGCCACATTTATAGAAGACGTTCAATATACCTATTTTCTTTCTCGACTTAAGCAAACAATTATAAAAAAATACATGGCTTTGTTCAACGTCTAATAGGAAATACTGTTACACTTTGACCTCGTGAACGGCTCTATTCTATACGTACTAAAAGCTATTTCCGTAATTTAAATGGGTGCTGCCGACAGAAGTATGTCTCGGATTTGTATGTCAAGTTCATGTAGAAAATGGAATTGATTACAAAAAATAATCTTCAATAATTGTATAAATAGCGTTGACTGTGTGGTCACTGCAGTACTGTACCACCCAAAGATTAAGACTATAAAACGTTGTCCCCTTTATAACAAAAAACAAATGTTCAAGGTTTAAATCAGGACTTAGTAGTATTACCTGACCAATTTTAAAAAACGTTTCTTTATTATGTTATAGCACGAATATGTCATTCATTTCTAATCTGTCGGCTAAAATTTCGTCCTGGTTTAAACCTAGGCTAATTTTTTTTAAGAGGCTCATAAAAGTTAATTCACATTGGAAACAAACAGATCTATTGTATCGACATCTACCTAGCCATCGGCATTTACTTTCCCCGACTGTACATTTCCGAAAGATGCTTTCATTTGCGAAAGCAAACAGCACATCAGTTGCAGACGGGTTCCAATCAGACTTCACTTCAGAGCCGCCGCAGTCTCGATTCAATCCGATGGAACTGCTACTGCATTTGCCGGCCTTTGATACGTCCATCGGTTGTCTGTCCAACGATTGTGGAACGCGGCCAACACATCTAGACCCCTCACTCCATCACCATCACCCTCCAAACTCCAAACAACCAAAGAACAGCGGAGGACGCGGCAGCTCAACCAACTTTAGACACCTGCCACTCTCTTTGAATGCAGAATACGCCGTTTCAATTGTCAAGCTGTAACTCGTAAACAGGGGAGGTGATAAATTAATGCACTAGTACATTAGACGCCTGTGATAATAAAACACGCATTAAATTGTAATTGCTGACAACAGTCGCACCCCTATGATCTTATTCCGTCACTCAAAATCCATCTCCTGCTCAAATCTTTATTTCAATTAAATACCTCAGTCAAAAACAGCAATGGGAACAAAACAACGCGATGCTACGTTACCTAACGTAGGGTGAAGACACCTAGTGTGGGGCGCGTAACAGCAAAACTCACTCGGGAGGGTAATCGTGCACGAAAGCGTCTAGTAATAAAAGCGATCGTAAAATTGTAACGTTACGACTGTCGAGACGTAGAGTGCACTCAGATGGCACACTGATACGTTTTTCGGGTTCAGTTGTTGAGGCGTTGTGTGTAATTTCACTGATTTATGCATCGGGTGGTGGCATTGACAGGGAACGAAAGTAGTGGAGAGTTGGGATGTGGGGAATAGAGAAAGTGTCTATTCAACTTTTCAAGAACGAATGACGTTGTCTATGTTTGTACAAAATTATTCTATATAGTTGATTCTTCAACAATTTAATTAGTAACAGGATACAATTGCGCACACTTCGTCATAGTCTTCGTCAAATATGGTTCTTGAGTAAGTGTTAATAAATGTTTACTTATATGTTATTTTATTGCAAAAAGTTCAATGTCGAAATGTGTAAAAACAGATTCTCAATCTTAATTACAACGTCATTCAAGAAGAGTTGATCAGTACAAAAAGAACTTAAAACTGAACTATTTAAGAAATGAAATTGCAAAATTTACTGCGTTGCCTAGAAATCCACAAGCGCTTGAATTGTAAAATATTCTTTCCATCCCCGATATTAAATGACAAACACAGTTCTTAAAAACCGAGAGAAACATCCACTCTTAACAAAAACTTATTGTCGAGGCTAAAACAGAGGTAACTAGGGTTGTCAAACAGACAATAATGGAACATTTCTTTTTTAAATAAATTCCGTAAGTATTTAAATTACTACTCTTAACTTATCTGCATTTAAAACAAAGTCCGACTTTGTTGCCACGAAGACATCTGTCAAATTCAGTCTGTCTTGTCTGTCCGTCAGCCCCGCAGCCTTTTTATAAGTGTTTAAAAATAAATAAATGCCTTCTTAGTTCTACAAAATACATATTTAATAATTGTGAAGACAGAAAAACAAGGATGAGGTGACCCTTGTTCTGCTTGTTCAAGTTGTCAGAACTTTTTTCTAACCAGATTTTTGTGCCAACCCTACCCAGGGGGAGTACCTCTGTAAACGGGCGGACGCCTCCAAGGCTTTATCTCTGGGGTAATTGGTCGTAGGATCCCCGTTTTACTGCAAAAGAGCTGGGGCTTTTGTGCACCATTATACCGACACGTGATTGTCACTTCAAGGTTTTGAATGTTTCAAAATGTAAGCTTTTCGCACTGTAAGGTTATGTTTGGAGGTCTGGCATAGCGTTATACAGCTTATTGTGGGTTAAATTAAATATTACGTAAAGTTTTCACCTATTTTTAAGCAGCCGGTAAACCTCGCTTGACGGGTAATTTAAAATAATTCTCATACAAACTTTGTCAAATAATTCTTAACCGGCTGATGACATATTTAACACGTGATGGTGAACTCCAGTCAAACTCAATTTCAGCTAAAGCTGCCTATACCAACAGATATGAACCGGGTAAGCAGGAGTTATCTTAGAACCTGTGGGTATTATAGTCCACCAGTGTGGACTCACTGGATTGTCAGTAACCAGTGTCACTCTTATAGTTCGGTTTGACAGCAGTCCGACATGACATGACCGGAGAGAGATCAGGCGCAGGAGAAACGGCTTAATCTATTTTGTATTTTATTTAACGTTCTTTTTGAGGCACGAGAGTGTAACACCACCAACTTCTTGACTCCGTTTTTGAGTTCTTTAAAAACAGAAAAGCCCGACCCAGGATTCAAACCTGGACAGGAGCTAGCCTGCTGACCACTAGACCATCGAGGCAGCATGTAATGAATATAAAATACAATTGCTATTTAAAGCAAGGAGTAATCAAATTTTTTTGAATCCTATTTAGAAATCACTGACTATGTTTTCCTTTGGCATTCAATATCTGTTTTCAAAAATCTTCCTAATATAAGTTAGAGCCCGTTCACATGAGGACGATTCGTGATTTTTGACGATCCGGCTTTTTTCACAATTCGCTCTTTTTTTTGACGGCGGCAATGCTTTTTGAATGCCAATGTTCACACGGACCACGAATCGTGAAAAAAGACGAATCGTCAAAAATCACGAATCGTGTTTTTAAAATCACGAATCGTCAAAATACACAGATTTCTGACCAAATTCAATAAGGATATTTTGACGAATCGTGAAAAAACACAATTCTGTATGCAATGTGAACGTCCATCCGTCATGACGTATCCTGTATTTTGACGAATCGTCAATGACGAATCCCGTGTGAATGAGCCCTTAGTCAAAGTTTAAACTATTATGTGCAGATTAACCATCATTCAACTTAAGCTCTGACCTTGAATCAAAAGCGATAAGTTAGCGAATAACGCCGCCAGAGAATTATTTCTCTCTTAAGTACCGTTTACTTAAGCTTTCGAACAAATAACCGTATTTTTCATACTAAACATTTCAGCCTTGGAAAAACGGATCTGTGTGCAATTTATTTTATAGCGTTCGCATGATTTTATATACGTTTGAAGGTAGCTGGTAATTAAATTGTTTCAAACTTGCATAGTCACCAACATCAGAATAATTTGCTGCGGGGTTGCTACCATGTACCTTTTTAGGGTTCCGTACCCAAAGTATAAAAACGGGACCCTATTACTAAGACTCCAATGTCCGTCTATCTGTCTGCCACCAGGCTGTATCTCATGAACCGTAATAGGCAGGCAGTTTTTTTGCCGGATTTTGGGCGATATTCTAGTATTTGTTGTTATAGCGGCATCAGAAATACATCATCTGTAAAAAATTTTACTAAGCTATTACGGTTCATCAGATATCCTGGTGACAGACAGACATTACTTTTTGGAAAAATTGCACCTAAATTAAATTCTGTTTTGGCAAATACTAAAGCTGGCTCGTTCCTCGCTCAAAGGATAAGTATAGCCATCCAACGCGGTAACGCAGCCAGCATCCTCGCCTCCTTGCCTAAAGGACACGGGTTTAATTTTGATTAAGTAGGTTTTAAGTTTATTTATTTTTATTTCATGCATGTCTTTGTTTTTCTTTTCTTTTATTAAATAAAGTAGATACTGTTTTAGTAGGACAGACAGACAGTGGAGCCCGAATGGAGTCCCGTTTCTACCCTCTGATTATGGAACCTTTAAAATTGATAATACCGTGAGTTTTCTGGTATTTTTCGCTTTTCCGATCAAAAGCTCTCCGATGATAAGTACCTGCATTCAAAGTAAATAATTTCATTACTTTGAAAATTTGTAGTTTTTTATCTACACTAATATTATAAAGAGGAAAGATTTAATTGTTTTTTTGTTTGTTTGTACAAGACAGGCTTCGAAACTACTGGACTAATTCAAATGAATTTTGGAACTGAGATAGTTTGAGAACCTGGGAAGGACATTCGCTACTTTTTGTCGCGATATAAAATCATCAGGGGGCTGAAATGGGGGATGAAAGTTTGTATGGAAAATCCGACTTTTGGCGCAGGCGAAGTCGCAGGAAACTGCTAGTATAGTATAATGATAGAGAAAATTACAAAGCAATTAAATTTACAAGTGTTATGCAGATAATATACTTTATATCAAAGGTCTTTCAAAGATAATACCCTAATTTACCTAATTGCTTTAAACATATATTAAAAGGTATCAAAAAAGCTACCGTTTATTATCTTTAGGACAAATAAGCGTATTTTTAAGTTTTGCGTCAGACTCGACACAAAGTGGCCCCTTTCAAGACTTAGCTCTGACGCTTCTAGCCATTTAACTTTGACCTCTACAGGATTGTTCTGCTTCCTACATATTTTCGAAAAGGGAAATATTTAGTTGACCTGTTTTCCACTGAACCGCACATTGCATATCCCAAGGGAATCTGAGTTTAACACTTTTTCAAACACAACTAACAACAAACAATGTCTTGAATGTCACTAATATTTTATTGTCTTTGAAATTAAATTAATACAACGCAATATTTATGAAAGAATCCTTCTTTCAATATTTAGGATAATAACTTAATCCTGGATCTTTTAGTAAATGCCTATCTTCAAACTTTGATAACTTACAAAAAACAAAAAATACACCACTGCTCATCAAATAATTACAAGTTTAAAGTACTCGGTACCCTTACCATTTTTGGAGTTACAGCATAACTCTTTCAAACTATATTTAAAACCAGGGATCTCAAACACTAGTCGCTTTGAAAATGTTTTTAATTTACGACCGTTGCATTTTTGGGCGCGTTGAGTATGAAATATAGTCCTTAGAGTGTTGCCAGAAAAGTGGAAAATATTGTTGTTGAAAATTGCGGGTGGGGTAATCTCCCGTAATTAATTTCAACGTAGAGTCTAATTAGTTTCATCTTGGGAAAATGGGAAGGTAATGAGAGCAACGCTTTTAAATGGAACGGACAGTCGCGATCGTAAATATGTATGTACATTAAACAAAGTAGGTTATTAACACATTTTGTAAGTCATAAAAGGCTAGATCGATTATCGTGATCTTTAGCAAACTAAAGATCACAAAACTAAGACCAAAAATAATTTTGCTCTTTATACAGGGAGTCCCAAAAGTCGACGTCAAGCCGAAATCGCATGATAGGTGACATGATGAGTCACAACAACAGTTATCAGAAAAATAAAAAAAGGCGAATTTGAAATATCTGAAATTTGAGGTCTTAAGGAACGCTTTGAGTTCACTAAAATCACTTTTAGTAAAGTCAAAGAAATTATCAAAACCGACTTTCCTTAAAAAAAAAACAATTTTTGTACCCGATCTAAGAAATACTTAATGTAATAAGTGTTATACCACTTAAGAATCCTTATTAAATGCGCTAACTTTTAAAGTTACTTGACTACCAGACTTGCGTGGTATAATTGTTTTTCAGGATCGTCAGTTAAAGTAGGGCGAAAAACTGATTTTGAAAACGTGGTTCTGCAAAACATCACATCTTCTTTCAAGCGGAAGCAGTTAGCTCAGATTTTAAGGTTACAAATTACAGAAGCATTATTCAGGATGAAATAAGTAAAAAAAATGGCAAAAAGTAAAGATTTGTAGCAACAGGAAAGTAAAAACTGTTACAGGGTGTACATTTTCCCGAATATTTTTTTTGCTATAATTTTAAAAATACCAGACATAATTTTATTTTTATTTTTCTGAAAACTGTTATGACCCCACCAATCATGCGATTTCGGCTTGACGTCTATTTTTGGGACATTCTGTATATTGCCAACGAGATATAATTTTTCAAAGATTTAGATTATGACCTTATAGTAAAAGTTGTGGGTATTGATGACCATATACATCTCTTAAAGGTTACTGTTTACTCTAATACCCTGTATACTACTACCACTACAAACACAAGAAAGATTTAAATTGATCTTTGACACGTATTCAAGTGGGAGTTAGCAACTTTTGTTTATTATCAGCTCTGACACTAACGTAAGAGCCGTGATAAATTTTCGCATAAATTGACCATCAGCGAGACAGTGATCACATCAGAGACCATGAACGATGAGCGAATGTAAAAAAAAAATTAGGTCAGGTTCGAGTGTATCAGATATCGCGGGTTCTGTATAAGTAAAAAAATGGTCTAGTACGTGTCGCGTCACGGTTAAGTGGTTTCGAAGTTGCTTCACTCATATCTTATTAAAAAATTACAAAGTTTTTGATGCAGATGATCTGCACTTAGACCCTAGTTCTTAATTTTTTTACTAAAATTAAAACAAACATGTGTTGATGAACACTAAGCATGGAGTTCACACATACATGTTGAACATAGGTATTTTGTATGGGAATTCTGTCAAATTAACCGTCAACTTACCTTTAACCTTCAAACAATTTTTAAACAGCTGATAAAGACCGGCTGTTTAAAAATTGATGCACTCTGGTCTTAGCCTTACACAAAAATAACAGATAATAAATTGGAAATAGGTTTATTGTATAATTTCGTAGAACAGTAAGGTAATTTAAATATTATTTTTTAAAACTTTTAGTTGTAATAAGGACTGTAGTCAGTTTTGAAGTAGGTTTTTTTTAAATTATCTTCTTAAATTAATTGGTAGGCAAGTCTTGTTTCACTACTGAAGTCTTGCGGAACAATGCGGAACCCTAACAGAGGGTTCTTTCTCATCTTGACACGCTGCAGTAATGGCGCGTAAGAGATTGATCGCGGCCTCTGCAATTATTCTCTTTTAATGCGCCTCCGCTGACATCTTGTTCTGATTTCGTTTGTAGGGGAAATTAATCTGTTTCCCTTTGTCTGCGTTTAAAGATAGGTGCAATTTTGTTTACATAGACCGATTTTTAGGGCTCCGTAGTCCTGACAAGCAACCCTTATAGTTTCGTCATGTCCGTCTGTCTGTTTGTCCGAGGTTTTTATGTCCACTGGGTCCGTGGGGTCTCGTTACGTTATCTCTTTCTTCAAAGAGATTTCAAAAAGGCTAGTTGACATCAGTGGTGACCTAAGAGCTGGCAGCTACCTTGCTCAGCGTATAAGCATCGCTATTCAGCGCGGTAATGCTGCCAGCATTTTAGAAACCTTACCACAAGGACCCTTTTTATAATTTTTGTTTTTCTTTTGTATTAAATAATTTATCATAATTTTTATTAATAAGTTTTATATATAGGTATATTACTATTATAGTTTAGTTACTAGTGTTCTTACACCAGTACTTACATAAATACTGTAACTACTATACAATGCAAATCAAATATATTTACTTGCTTACACCAAAACACATTGATTAACTGACACTGGATTACTTTGCGAAAGTATTAAGAGTTCTCTGCCAACACGTAGAGAGATACAGTCACTCACGATAAATCTTTCACTTCAGCTTAACTCTGGCAGCTGCCAAGTATTAATTCTATTGTAGCATAAATCGAGCTGGTTTCAACTGTCAAGATTATTTTGTGACTCACGCTGCCTGATTGAAGTACAGTTGGGGCGATTTATTAGTTGTTTTCTCGTGTTAAATATTTACTCATATCATATCAGCCTATTGCAGTCCACTGCTGGACAAAGGCCTCTCCAAGACTGCGCCAACTTTCACGGTCCTCCGCTTCTCGCATCCAGCCACCACCGGCCACCTTCCTCAGGTCATCGGTCCACCTAGGAGGGGGGCGTCCAACACTACGTTTCCCGAGACGTGGTCTCCATTCGAGAACCTTCCTACTCCAACGCCCGTCGGTTCTGCGACAGACATGACCAGCCTGCCACTTCAGCTTACTGCACCTCTGAACGATATCTATGACTTTCGTCTTTTGGCGGATGATCTTGTTCCGGATTCTATCCCTTAGCGAGATCCCCAGTACCTTTCCATAGCTCGCTGAGCAACATGCATTAAATATTTTATTAAATACTCGTATTTAACCTCTAATAATTTTGATCTCTTTGCAATAAATCCAACTTGATATATTTTGTGAATGTTTACACCTACATAGCTATGCAATAAATAATGCATTTATTTTAAATTACTGATTTTGAAAAAAAAACAACCGGCCAAGTACGAGTCGGACTCGCGCACTGAGGGTTCTATACAAACCAAGGTTTACAATACAATTCTAGGAAGTAATCTCAAATTCGCGGTTTTCGGGCTTTTTCCTCTACTTGTGCTGTTAGACCTTCCTTTTTGCCAAACATGGTTCTAGGTCTATGGGAAGTACCATAGATTTTGATTTCCCTGAGAAATGTTAGGAAATAGGGCAAAAATGGCCGTATCTTTGAATTGCGTTGACTTAAAAGCTTGATTTTTGTACAGTTTCAAAGGACCATGGTCATAAATTTTTGATGTTAATTTCAACTTTATACCTCCACTCATTCCTGAGAAAAAGGTTAAGGTAGAAAAAGGACAACAAAGTGATCCTATAAGGGTTCCTTTTTTCCTTTTGAGGTACGGAACCCTAAAAATGAAAAAAATATTTATTTCTCAGAGTTGTGATTAAGTAACATTACAAGTTTGAGTCCTCGTTTTTAATTATAGTGAAATACTTGTGCCAGGAGGACCTGCTCCTCTGCTACTAAGTATTAACTAACTATGAAAGTAGGCAAATTTTAACCATGTTATAAAATGAGATTATCTAATTGGGTACGAGAACTCTGTAAAAAGCAAGTGAAATACTGACATTAGCTGTTGCAGGCCGTCTGGGGATTCCGCTAAGAAACATAAGTCATCAGCATACATGATATCTGTTATCAGTGCATGTGATACCTTAGTGCGCGCCTTAAGTCTGGCCAAATTGAAGAGACCGCCATCTGTGCGGAAGCGGATGCGGACTCCCTCAGAAACTGTCTGTAAGACTTCTCGGACCACCACCGCAAAGTATAAGGCGAACAGTGTAGGTGCTAAGACGCATCCTTGTTTCACCCCACAGGTAACGGGAAAGAAATCTGACTGTTCGCCGTCTACGGCGACGCAGCACTGCATGTCATCGTGTAGGAGTCTTAGAAGTCTCACAAACTTTTCCGTGCATCCCAGCTTACCTAGAACTAACCATAAGGCTTCACGAGGAACACAATCAAACGCCTTTTCCAGGTCGATAAAGCAGAGATATAAATGACGACCTTGTTCTCTGCTTTTTTCTTGCAATTGACGCACAGAAAATTCAGAACAGGCTCATCCAGCTCATTAGCAAGAGGGAGTTGGGGCAATAAACTGACGTGTTGTAGATCAGCTGAACGATCTACGTGGAGAAAAGAGTTAAAATGTTCTGCCCAACGTGTCAGTACGTCTTCTTTGCTCGTCAGCAGCCTTCCGCCATCTGTTGATCGCAGAGGCACCTTCGCTCGACTACACGTACCTGTCAGATTACGCACCTCACAGTAGAACTCCCCGAGCTGGTTAGTGTCAGCGAGCCACTGCATGCGACAAGCCTTATCGCGCCACCACTTATCTTTAATTTGTCGGGACAACCTTAAATTAAATAAATTTATTAATAATTTATAATTACACATTTTGAGTGGTTTTAGCAAAACAAAAATGCATCACTGCAAGCTTTTGAAACACCTTACCATTTAAATTCTTCTTAAAACTACTCATTGCGTTAAAAGTAAAACAAAACATTTTAGAAGCCCCTTCAGTGGCTCAAATCTCAAAGTATTTCAAGTGCGTAAAGCGCAGAATGTTCTTAATAGTTTTTTTTGCGCATAACACGCAAATCAAAGTTCAAGGCATGCGCACGAGTTGAATGTCACACTCGGGAGCAACACGCTTGACATTTTGTAATCTTGGGTAGGGTGACAGAGTTTTTAAAGTCAGTGAATACTTACCACTGACTGTACTTTGACTAAAACTTCTTTCTTAATTTAATCGCATCAAAACTTTAAATTTTAGAAATTAGTGTAGTACCTACAATTGTATTTTAAAATACTTTGGGTATATTTATATATTTTTATAAACAAATACGCAATCCAAGCGCTTACTTTGAAATTTTTATGTAAGAAACTATACGAAATCGCCATTTCATTAACATTCTTAACGATACCTCTGCTTTGACTGCCTCGTTGGTCTAGTGGTCAGCACGCTGGGTACTATCCACGAGGTACCGGGTTCGAATCCCAGGTCGGACCGAGAGTGTTTGGGTTTTTTCTGTCTTGAAATAACTCAGATACAGCTCCAGAGGCAGGAAGTTGGTGGTGTTAACACCCCCATGCCTCGGAAAGCACGTTAAGCCGTTGGTCCTGCGCCTGATCTCTCTACGGTCATGTCGGACTGCCATCTCACCGAATTATGAGAGTGAAGGAACAGAGAGTGCACCTGTATATTGCGCAAACACTTGTGCACTATAATATCTCCCACGCAGTTGGCTAATCTCTGTTGAGACTGGCCGCTGTAGCCGAAATTCGGCTAGGAGGACATTTTATTTCTTGATATCATAAAGCTCCTATATATCGATAAAAATATTATTAAATTAGTTTTTTTTATTATGTCGGATTTATTTTAATATTTTATAAACTTAGTTATATTTTCAAACGCGTGGAGACTCTACTCACAAGCAATTAAAATCTCAGAGCTGTAATAAACATTATTTAATGGCCTTTAATCAGTAGAGGCATGGCTTTTTGACGGCAGGCTGAATTAAAGCTACAAAAAAACTAGAACATTACGCCCGGCTTGAGTGTTAAGTGAATATTTCTACGTAAATTGCATTGCAAAAAGTTTGACGATGACTGTACTTTTTGCCTATAATATAAACAGCGTTGATAAACAATTAAAATGTTTTTCATATTTCGTTATAAATATGTAATAAAAGAAGTATTTTCGGAACACTTGATTGTAAAAAACTAAATGTGTTCACTCAACTTCAGAGTAATCTCAAATTAAAAAAAAATTATAAAACCGATTTATCATAAATACTTTCGCGTTAAACCAAGAAGTGGTCCACATAAAAATATTCTCTTTTATTATTACACTTGTACTAAAAATCTAAATCGTTTCTGTGTCATAAATCTAACAGTTCCAACAAACACTTGAGACAAAATAGATGCTATTTTCATCAAATTAATTCCAACGTCAGTATTACTCCGGTCGTAGTTCCAACGAAATATCGCTGTCGTTTAATTGAAAAAAACAAAAGAATAGCGCTTTAACGACAGAAAAATATAGTTCCCGGCCCACGCCTGTACATTTTACAAGAGATATTTATTTCGAAAAAATTAAAACGCGAGCGCAGTGAAGTTCTATGAAAACGTTGAAAAACATATAGCTCTCGGTTGGCACTATAATAAATTCTTGTGAGCCAAGGTTGGAGTTAAAATACGTTGTCAACGCGCCGCGTAATGACGCTATTTCAAGCTAAGCGAGCGGCGAATTAATTTAAGTGTCACATTTGGACAGAGAGAATGATGAAATTCCATTTTATTTATCGTCCGTGTGTTTTTGAGAATTTGAATTTTATTGCCGTCGAAAGTCGAAACTACAGTGGAATACGTGAGACGCAATTTAGAAAATACGAAAAACATTTACTAGGCGGTATGAAAATGGTAGTCAAATGATAATGGCTATTTTAACATTTAAGTCACTTACAGAGTTTTTTTTAAAAGAGGTAGACCTATCATCTCGTATTGCGTGGCGATTCGAATTTGATGCTCTGGTCTTTTACGTGTCAAATATCATATTTGAATGCAAACTTAGACCAAATAAAAACATTTTTTTTATTTGGTCTGAGAATGCAAAATTGAACAAATTGCTGAATTTGATGAAATCGATTTCCGCGCGGTAATGACCAATCTACCTCTTTTTAAATTCACTATCATTGATCTAAGTTAAAAGGTAGACGTGACTCGTGACATGCTATTTTCATTAATATATACTATTAATACCAGGTTAGATTTTTCAACCTTAAGATGAAAAGTAACTGTTGAATTCAAAGTACGAGTATACCTTATGTTAGGAATCGGTGTATACAGCGATTTATTTATAATGTCATTCAAAAGTGTCACAGATGAGGTGATGTGAAATAATATGAAAATATTGAAATATATAATGTGGTACTAAAATCGAGAAAACAATATGATACTACATTATGTGCGAAAATAACTACGGTAGTTGCAGACACAGAGCTCAATTACCAATATTATTTGATTATGTATATTTATCAGTCGTGCTGTTTCTTAGTTCAAGAATATTAGTTTGAGTAATTACCAAATTATTCCAAAAATAGTTCAAACTACTCCATATCAAATTATATATTTTAATGAAAGTTTAATTCTACTAGACTATAGTATTAAAGTGTTCTCAAAGTACTCCACCCCATTCAAAGTGCTCACTGCTTGACAAGTTCACACATTTATATCAATTCAAATATTGTATATGTCCTATAATAGAATGTCGCCTCATAAAACTTCTTGTGCAACCAGCATTAGGATTTATTTATTCGTTAACTATAAAAATACCGCTTCAACATCATAAACCACTGGATTTACTGCGCAAAAAATATTCGCAAGCTCCGTATTAAAAGTATAATCCAGTAAATTATCCGCTTGAGAGTATATTGTTGTGCTTTTTAGCTGGCCATCTTCAGTGTTAGTTCCCTTCACAATACTCTATTGAAATTCTGATGTCTTCTATAGAATATGTTATTGCCATTTTTTGCAACTCTCCACCCAGTAGCCTATTGAAAAGGCAATCATCGATATAGACTTTCTTTCCACATGTTCCTTATTTTAAAAGCGTTAAAGTTTATATTGCTGTAGTTAAGAAGTAGTTTAACGTTTTAGAGATTAGCAGGGGCGTTTGCGATTCTATAGAATTGTTTTCTTTTACCTTTCGTCGAATGTTTGAGATTTCCTGTCAATACTCTAAGTAGCTATTATGCATTGATTGATTCAACAGCTTTTACTGCGTCGTCTTAAGGTTTGTTTTTGTTAGTTTTTTTCAGTGGAATATCCACAGCATATGCCGAGGTGTATGTTTACACAGTTGGTTTGACAAATAGGTACTGTGTCATTGAGGTTAAATAGACGGAAGCTGATGTTAATTTATTGTGCAATTTATAAAGATGTGACAGCCGACGCAATATTTTTTGTGGGTACTCGGTAAAACTTTAATCCTGTGATTGGGATTACCCAATGCCAAACAGATGCAAAGGTAGTTTTTTCTTTGGAAATATTAATGTTCAGATTAATACTTATACCTATGGAGAAATGTTGGAATCAATAATAATTGAAAGAATTGAAAGTACTTACAGACATTATAATATAATGTGCAATGTACTATACCAGTGCAGTTGGATATAGTAACTTAAAATTTATTCCATTAGTGTATAGTATTTTGCATAAAAATTACAAGCAAGCTCAAAAATATATATCACAAACAGTTTTGCAATAAAAATTACTTATGAACAGAAGCTCAGGCATAACATCAACTGACAAAAACCACTACAATTCAGTCGCTAATGAAGAAAATGAATTGGCGCTTATTTACCGTCCAGCCTGGCTAATACTACTCATAAATTCATTGGGTTTTCATTATGCATTTTAATAAGCACTCTACCACCATGCCATTTGAATTGCTAACCTGTGTTTTGCATTACATTTGGTCAATTACCTTGGGTAATTTCTTTACTTTATGCTAGAGATGGGTGTTTTTTTTCTTTGTATTCGATTCTACTTATTGTTCGCCACATTTTTTAACATAAATATTAAATACCTTTTTACCTCCCTTCAAGTTCTAGCTTTGAGTTAAAAAGTAGTTTATATATCTTGTGCTTGTACTAAAAAGTGTTTTTGGTTTTATAGTAATCAAAATCGTTCAAAGTAGACATTTTATCTATTGGATTCATCCCTTAGAATAAAATCATACAGTAAACATTAGCTATTAATTTGATCCAGTTTGATATTTTCCTTTTTAGTTAAAATTGTGTCTATTAACCCACAGGCTAATAAGATATCAGGAAATGGAGAATGCCTCATGGCATTGACTCTAGCTTTTCGTGTAATTGCATAAAACTGGATCGAAACTTAATAAATAGTTTAAAAGTTGAGTTAAAATTAAGATATTTCTTGGAAATACGAATGCCGACCCGAAATATCGCGTGTCCAATATACGAAACACCTTTAAAAGTGGCGTTCACAACACGAGCTTTTACAATGTTGCACTTACTACCCTAAATGGTACGAATGTATGCTTACGGGCAATTCATAATTAAGCTTAATGCTTCCAGTCTGCGACGGCAATGCTTTACAATGTCACACTTTTAATGAAGGTTTTGTAAAAAATAACGACCATTCGTAACGTTTTTTGTGGCAGTGCAGATTAATTTGCATTATTAAGCCGTCATGTTTGTATTCTGTGTGCAGGTAAAAATTAACGGCTGATGACATATTACAAAGACGTTTTAGGTTAGGCACTTTGAGCAGTATTAAGGGGGTCCTGCACGAAATTGAGAAAATTAACGTAATTCCAAATCACTTGTACGATGAGCTGAATTAGTTAAATACATTAAAACAACTTATTTACGTTAGCCTAATCATTGCACTAGGTCTGTTCTGGTCTTGTTGAAATTTGAAACAAATTCTTTATGATATAATAAACATGACTTGTAGCTAATGATATCTAAGAGCATTTTTTTTCGAAAACTTGGTGATTTTTGCGCATCAAACAATAATTTGTACATGAAAATGATTGTATTGATATTCCGCAAGTCCCTATCTTTTTACGCGGAAGGAGGGTTATGTTTTTCGAGAGTATGTATGTATGTTTGTATGTATAATTGTTTGGCCCTACAGCCCAAACGACTGGAACGTTTTTGACATATGAGGTGTCGTTGAATTTGTAAAAATTGTGAGAGTGACATAGGCTATATAAATTTTAAAAATGGCGCCCGCAAATGGAAATAAAGAGGGGAGGGGGCATTGATTTTATCCTAACCATAGCAATATGGGTATCAAATGAAAGCCAGTAAAAAGTCCATTTCAAAAATATACAATTTTTTGCAGTCGGGTGTTTTGTTTTTTTCGAAAATTATGTTTTTAATATATACGAAAAAAATATAAATAAGAAAATATGAACACTTTTCAGTTTTTGACACAAATGTCTGATGTTTTTGCGCATTGCGCAGAATAAAACTATTGTTCTAATTAAGTCATCAAGTCTAATACTTTAAAGCAAATGGATCTAATTACTAATATTAATAAGTTCGATTCTGTTTGAAGATTGTTTAGACTTACTCGACTTGCTTCGCGCTGCACCCCCTTAAGTATATTAATTAAATTTTGATCACTACAACACAACAACCAACTTACTGGTAAATACTGATAATTTAACTAATAATCATTCATCGAGCACGTAACCTATAAAGGCGAGGTAAAAGCTATTTTTCTCCGAACATAACAGTGCTTGGTACTGACACGAAAAGTGTCAAGCATGTTTTTTCTCGATACTATGAAATATGAGACAATTCGGTTTTGATCGTAAATATATATGTATGTAAAGGTTGTCTGGAAGAGATCGCTTATAGCGATAAGACCGCCTACATTGTACATTTTTCTGTGTAAATCGTTGTACTTTCTGTATTTTCTGTTATGGTGTGCAATAAAGAGTTATCTTTCTATCTATCTATGTAGAAAAATAAGTGAATTTGTTTGATAAAATGTGTTAAAGAAAAAACGTAGGTAGGCATTCAGTGCCAATGACTTTTGACGGTTTTTTCTAAAACTTAGTTAATGACATTTCGTATCTATAGGTTATGTGCTTGGTGTAATAATTTTAACCACTGTACTACTCTTAAATGAAACGGTTATGTACTGTGAAATGTTTTCTCCATATTGTATCTTATCTATAAGACGGCTAATTTTGAATTCAGGACAGGTGGGTACCTGTCATGAATTCAAAATTAGCTGTCTTGAGATTCAAGAGTTATAACCGTGGTATATTAATAATATAATTATTATTACAAACCTAAAAACCTTTTGCTCCCTCGCAAGCCACATTGTGGGAGAGCTTAAATTTTTAATCAAACTTAACTCTATAATAATTAATAATATAACCTAAACTTACCAACAACTGTAGACCGATAGCTCTGCGAAGCAGTTAAGTACACAATAATTTCAACTTAAAAAAAATATATAATTGTTCCAAGTAAGGCAGCTAATGTATAATTAAAAATTAGTGGAACCTAGTGACTTCGCGAATGTCTGATTTCTATACTTTCAGACACAAACGATAAAATTATCACCTGGGGCGGATTTTTTTCAAGTTCAATATCTAATCTTTAAATAGCAGAATAAATGCCTGAACTTAAAGACAATAGTTATCGTATTTCAGTGATAAACCAAGTTCATGAAAATTGGTCCCGTCATTCTTGAGAAAATGTTGTAATAATACAATTTTGTTTTATACTTACTTGTCTTAAGTATTACATATTGTATAAATAAGTAAAAGTTATTATTACACTCAATCACAAGAGGCATTCTCTACCGGTATTTAAATTTAATAACGAGTTGTCAATATATTTTTATGGGGTAATAATTATGTCCTTATTCTTAATGCAATAAATCAGGTTTTTTAAGACCACACCGGTTTAACGGCCAAAAAGTTACTGAAGTTAATTGAACAAATTAGTGTTAATTAGCGGTAAATTAAATATTTAGGTCACGTGTAGTACTTGTTGAACAAGGAAAACCATTGAGCGGTGATTTTGAATACTGGCAATAATTTTAATATTCATAATTAACGTTAGATTGCAAGTCGAGTGATAGTCTCTCATTGCGCCTTTTTCGTATTATGGGAGCTGAATTGAGGGGTGTAATTTCAAAACCCACTAAACTATCTTTAGGCAGTTTTGTACAAATCTTTTTTTTTTTTAAATCTACTCTAGTTAATTTAATGCTAAAGGTCGTAATCGTGATAAATTGGTTGCTGTGGCGTTGTAATCCATAAATATATAAAAAGCCTTTTCCTATTCAAGAGCATTTTCAAGAAAATTTAATTCTATTATAAAGGAATTTGCAGGCAACCTGTCATTATAGTGGATTTTGAAAATTAATCGTCATCATTAAGGGGGTTTTGCAACCAACCTTTATTGCTCGATGGATGGCGTTATGCTGTAAAGCCTAGAGAACAATCTGACTCAACTGTATGTATGAAAATGAACAAATTAAAAACCAAGAGCGAAAAAAATATTGTATGTTACGGCTAAAGGTAGGTGTGAACATAAACTTAAGATTAGCCGGCTAAACTTAAAATTATCGCCGAGGAGATGTTAATGTTAGTTTCTTCTATCATTAGCCACCATCATCTATCAGCATGAAAACCTCCGTGGTCAAGTGGCGTACTCACCGTACGGAGGTCGTCGACATACATATAAATAAATGTTAAAGTAAAAAGTTTATTGACATAATTTATTTACCAATCTTACCCATTTTTTGACAGCTTAGAAGTAAGTAGTAAGTAAGAAGTTGCTGTTAAATACAGAAAACACAGAAAAGTTCGTTTTCTACATTGGTAAAACCGAGAATCGAACCTGAAAACTCCGAGACGCCAAGTCCAGAATTTCCGCCTTTCGGCTACAGAGGTCGTCAATTAAATGAATCGATGACGTAAAAAATACATGAATAGTAAAAAATCCGGAGGCCCTTATTTTATTTTAAGTAGGTACCTACTTTACTTAGAAAGTAACATACTTTCATGTCAAAAATGTATGTTCTCCTTGGTTCCATTGAGTACCATAATTGCTTGACTTACCTACGTTACTTCATGTTGCATAAAACTTTCTAACGAACTTTTTAGGTGAGTTTTAAGTAAGATTGTACTAACCGTTTTCAGCGCTTCTTTTCACGTTTCCATGATTCTGGATTGCTTGAATGCTTCCGAGCATATTTGGGATTACATTTTTTGACAAATTGAGCAAGATCATCCATATTTTTGGTAATTGTTCATTAAAAAACCGCGAGCAACTATTATCAGCACAAATGAAATCGCCATACTATTTTAAAAGTCACGTGTTTGCAATGCGTCGCTCCGATTGGTCGATTTCATTTTAGAGGAATTTGATAGTAACATTCGATATTTTAGCGGCATTTGCAACTAATGTTGCTTTTCAATCTGAATTTACTGTGTATTTTAGCGATATTCGCAAAAAACACCTGGTGTATAGCAAAGTAAATTTAAAAATATTTTTTTGATACAAAAATGTAAAAATGTATCCAAAATCATTATAGCGGGTTTTGAAATTACACCCCTCAATTCTTAATAGAATCTAGAAAAATATTCCCCAAATCAAAAAAAAAAACTTAAATCGGGAGACCCAACACCATTCGTGTCCAGGAGGCTAAGGCAGGAGGTCCGATTAGTACTTAAAAAACTCATTCGGTGTTATTATAAAAAAAATCACTAGGTTTAAACTAGGTCTAAATAGTATATTAACCGACAACAAAGAAATTAATGACACATTCGTGACATAACCTAATAGAGACACGCTTTTCTAGTTGGCTCGCTAATAGCTTAGTCCTGGCTGTCTGACCTAAACCGAGTACTAAGTTTTTGTAATAACGCAGATTTGGTCCAATGATACCCAATATGCTGCTGTAATGGTAGCTTTTGGAATGTAAAAGACGTTATTTTGCTATGTATGTTTTTTATTAGCAAATTTATAAGAACATACATATACAGTGTACACCTACGTTGTGCTGTTGGTGTACATCATTATTAAATTAATAGTGTCGGTCTCGTGATAACATATTAATTTGTGATTCCTAAATTTCTATAAATCAAAACGTAAAATGATTTTTCGCAACCAAAAAGCATCTATCTACAAGCCAAATAAACCAGCAGTTAAACAGTTTGAACAACAACTGCAGTAATGAGGCGCGCCGCAAACGCGCGGCGAGTGACATACTGCCTGGAACTGCGGTGGCGTGGAGACGCCGTGATTTATTTTGTGTTAAAACGAGATTTTTCTAGTGTGTAAGGTTTGTTGTTGTTACTAAAAAGACTTGATGCTGGTTGGAGCTGAAAAAATATAAAAAGGAACTAAAACACATTTTACGGCGATATTCGAGAAGCTACACGTATCACCAAACTCTTGCTTTCGAATTTCAATAATCATAGCTATCAGGAAAGCAGTAATTTCAAAATACCGTTATGAAAGCAATGATAGTTTCAAAACTTATAAAAAAATACAAATCATAATGTTATTCCATTGTTTTAGTAGTGACATTAAACTAAACAGTCTTATTCATTTTCGTAGAATTCAATTTTAAACATAATATTATCAATATGACATCCCCTTAAAAATATTTTTGATCTACATTATAATGCTTCCTTATTCAACGATATTGACGTTCATGCCAAATAAACAATTTCAATTTACTCCATTTTATACTTCATTCACTTTTATTTCCATCTGACAAGTAAGCATTGCTCTTTACAGCCCTGTTCTGCCCCATCGGATGCGAGCCCTGCTAATGGTTTTGAAGTATTGGCATTATGTTGCATCCCTGCCTCTTTGTTACTTGTTATTTATGTGGCGTGCCCATTAATACTCATTATAACAGCTGCGGAACCCTCATGCGTGTACAGACATTAACTGGCTCCGTCACCTTCCACACAGAGTAAACACTTTTACTTTTGATTTGGAACTCTTTGTGTCTTTGCCGCGGGAGTTATACGATGATTTCTTCGACTGTGGCTTGAAATGGGGTAAATGTAGCTGTGTAGATAAATGTTCTAAGCCATTTTATACAGCAGAAAGGTTGGCTTTGTTGCTTAAATTGTTGTCGAGGTGGCGTGAGTGATGCTTCTCATTGTGAACTGAACAATTTTCGGGCTGATATTTTCTCAGGTTCTAAATTAGGATTTTAATGGGTGATATTTTTATTTGGGAGATGTTGCGTGATATTTATGTTGTAAATGATATTTATGGGCAAATGTTAAAAAGAATTTATGAGTGAGTAAATTAGTGGATTTGTAATTATCATTAAATGTAAGTACGATTTAGAATGTAAAAGTATCTCTAATGTTCAAATAATGCTCTCGAATGATTTAGGTTTTCAAGCATATAAGGATACTTACATAGAACATTTGTAAAATATAACAGACATGAGCAATCACAATGCATTTTACTTACTATGATTCATGTAAGTAGCTTCACATTCCTACCAAGGTACACAAAATACCTTAGTGGATTATTTGCAAAAATCAAACTAGTAAATTGCCAGGTTTGTGAGTTCTTCGCCTCAGCCATTCTAAGCCTATGTTCCTTATAAAACACTTTAGTTTTTAATATTTTGTAACACTCACAGTGTTCTTTCTTAATTATATAAGTTTAAATAAGAAACCAAAATCCTACTCGTGTGCGAATTGTTGTATTCTTATTTAAACTTATAAAATACTTATTCAAGTGTAATGGGTAGGTATACTCGTCTTTATAAAATAATGTTATTAAATTGTTATTCATTTAGGTACCATCCAAATAAAATAAATATCAGTGTGAAAAGCATTAACCATCCCCTAAATCTATAAGTAGTCCTTACTGCCCTGAAGAGGCCGACAGCACGCATAACCATTAATTCTGTCGTGTCACCTACCAGTAGCAGTACAATAAGGCCGCCTACAAACTGACAACACGCAAGTAGGGCTGCGACCATCTTGCGGCAAACCGGCATCGATACTTTGAACTAGAAGAGCGGTTGTTTAAGAAAAGCGAGGGGAGTGACAAAAAGATTGATGAGGATGCATGTGAATGTCTGAAGAGGAACAGACAGCCCTAAAAAATAAATAGACTGTATAAAAAGATACGATAGTGGCAGGAGTAGTGATTCAGTGACAAGTGATAGGATAAACTGAAAAAGTGCAATGATGATGTTGGTCAAGATAGTATGGATATTAATTATCTCTATTTTATGAATGTGTTGTCCGTATTATGCTAGCTTAAAATGTTTTCTGTCAACACATTAAACTAGCTGTTTAGTTTTGGCTCACAAGCTTTCTTTGGTAACGATTTGCCTAACAATTTGTTATTTTAAATTTCCAGTCAACACATTATGCTATGTTTACTGTTTAGTTTTGGCTTAGGTAATAGCTACTTTACCTAACTTTAGACTTTAAAACAATTCATTATTTTCACTTTATACGCACTATAAGCTTATTGTAAATAAAAAAAAAACTATTTTATAACGATACTACTAATAGTACAATTAAACAAATAGAAAAATAAGTCGTCAAATATAATATAGTACTATAGTAAAAGTTGTATAAGGTATACGTTCAGAAAACCATACATCGAAGTGACCAGCAGCTGCTAAACTTTCCATCCAATAAATATCGATATTGTTTAAGTTGTCACTAGTAGCCCTGGAAATAAGACCGCCCACAGACGGGCACTCGTCACGGGTAATCGCTCAAATAAATCAACCATTATCTCGCTGGCAGTAGCAACTGTACAACATTATAGCTGCATTATTTGTAAAGGGGCGCGTGATTTAGAAATTCATTGATAGATTCTTATTTATATTGTTATTGTCACTTTTTGCAAATGGTTGGCAGTATGCAATAAAAATAATTTATGAACCTAATCTACATTATCAACTGTGATCACATGTCTGAATTTTATACCAAAGTGACCTATTATCAATCAAGTATTGAGAGTGATTTTTTAAAGTTCAAATATTGTATGACAAGACAGTGGGCTTGATTCCAATATCCCAATAGCTCTATCTAATATTAACCTGTTTAAGTTCAGTCTCTCTCTTTCTGTGCCAAATTAACGGAAAAAACAGCCTATGATAATTTAGAAACATGAGACTAAACAGCTGTCAGCCGCTTGTTTAGCAGATAAAGAGAAATACACTATTATGTCGCCATAAACAAAAGAAGAAGAAAGAGAAAGACTGAACATTTAGATTTTAGACAGGGTATTGAAATCGAGTCCAGTGACCAAAAGGCAGGCAGCTCAACAAAGGATTAGTTCAGCTACTCGCACGTAATAATTTGTAAAGTAGTATGACTCAGTCATCACCATTTTATTATTATCAGCCGTAGGACGTCCATTGCTAAACATAGGCCTCCCCATAGATTTAAAAAGTGATCTGTTACAAGCGACCTGCATCCAGTGTGTTTCTGCGACATTTATGCCACTAGGCACTTCGCCATTTGTAAAAAGTTTTAGTTGTGCAGTAAAGCTTAAATAAATAAATAAATTTATTTGGTCGTCGGTAAATCTTGCCAGTGGACGCCCTACGCTACGCTTTTCATCAAATGGTCTCCAATCAAGAATCTTTAATTCTAATTTGTGACTCAGTTATTACGTAGTAATGTTCCAAACTAAAATAACAACCCAAAACCATCCACTAATCCAGCGCAAACGTACAAATAGCGAACACAATTAACTCGACACCTACCAGACCAGCTAAGGCCGCCCGCAGACTGTCCCGTCACGCGTAATCGCGCGTATAAATCACGCATTATCTGGCTCTCGATGGCAACAGAACAAAACGGTGACAACAACAAATGACCGCCATTTTTCTCCGGCAACCGTGTCGGAGGACTCTGTCAATATATCCGGGGGCGTTTGGTGTAAGTGAGAAGCGGGTGCGGGCAGAAATGATTTGATGACATGTCATGTGTGTCTCAAAGATTTGTCAATCTTGTCGATGATGACTAGTCATCTTAAGCACAACAAGAAACATGCTTGATTTCTTCATGTTTAAGGTAACGTAAAGTGTTAATATATGACGACGACCGTCTTGGTGTAATCGTTCGCGCACCGGACTTCTAAATCAGGCGGTTGCGGGTTCAAAACCCCCAAAGGGGCAAATGTTTGTGTGATGAGCACGAGAATTTGTACCTAAGTCATGGATGTTTATATGTATTTAAGTATTTCTATCTGTTATCCTAGTCACCATAGCACAAGCTCACGCTAAGTTTGGGGCTAGGTAATTGGTTTGTTTGTTGAAACAATTTATTTATTATTATATTTAAATATGTAATAATAAAAATAAAATTATTTATTTCGAATAATTTTTTAGCAGTTCATATCATGGCTAATATCTACAGGAAAATAGTAAGAAAAACAGTATAATTTAAAATATAAATAATAAACCAGTGCCCTAGAAGATTGATAAACATGTTTGGTTTCTCATAAGGACCCTAAGACAAGATGCAATCTTTCTAAAGCGAACTTTGCTATCGCCAACAAAATGTATGTTAAAGTCACGTGACATTTCGATGGCTTATGTCAGTTTCAAACATTTTGTTAGTGATTGAGTTGTTCGCTTTAGAATAGATTGCATCTTGTCTACGGGCCCTAGTCACAGTATATAAACCCTATTTATCAACACCTTCCAAAGCCTTTACAAAATATTTACCTTGTACAAAAAAGGCGCGTAAAACGCTACGGCAGATGCGAAAGTTTCAGATCTCTTACGTTTGCGGCACACCCAGCTTCTCGCCCCATCTGCCGCCCTAACCACTGTTATATTTTATTTGCGTCATAAATTACGTTTTATTACAGATATTTTGTCGTGTTACAATAACTAATGTACCCACTCACAATTTCGTGTAATGCCCGTAACGCACTTTTTATTATTTATACGGTTTTTGCACCGACTTTATTTGGACAGGCAAAATTGGTAGCTAGTTGAATTGGGGATGAAGGAATGAGCTTTTAAAATAGATTTTTTATAATGGTATTGGTTATTTTCCACGTCATAAAATGAGAAAATATACACTTTATATACAGAATGTGTATCTTGTATTTTTTTTTTGTTTTACTTTTAACTGTGAACTGCATCTTCTTAGACCATGATCGTCTTTAATTGAAAGTCAAGCGACAAGTCATCGTACTAAATCTAAATCGTAAGATTATCACCAGAAGCGGGAAAGTTTTTTCAAGTGCAATACCTAATCTCTAGATTGCAAATCTAGAAATTGTTTATATCACTTAAAAACAATAATTTATCATTAAAAGTTTACCATTGTCACTATTTTTCCGTCCACTGGCGTCTTATCCGTGAGTTTGTTTAATATTTGACGGCCGTCTTGGTGTAGTGGTTCGCGCCCCGGACTTCTAAACCAGGCGGTTGCGGGTTCGAATCCCGCAATGGGCAAATGTTTGTGTGATGAGCACGAGCATTTGAACCTAAGCCATGGATGTTTATAAATGTATATAAGTATGTCTATCCGTTATCTAGTCACCATAGCACAAGTTCACGCTTAGTTTGGGGCTAGGTAATTGGTGTGTTTGTTAAAACAATTTATTTATTGAGCCTCATGAAAATGGAAGACACTGGATTGCTTACGACTCCTATTCTAGATACAAGCCTGTTTGGTCATGTTTACAAATTTATAACATGACAGAGACATGACCATAAATCAGTCTAGCTCCAAAAATATTCTACTTAAGCACACGTCTAAAGTTTAACACTCTACTTTGTACACCATCCGTTATCTATAACTTCTGGCATCGCAGGGCAGTTATTAGTGATGTCTCAAGTTGGAAAGTGCATATCGATAAAACTATGGACACTGAGAGAAACATAAATCGTGTGCAGCCGTCCTTATTAGCCTTTATTATTAATAGTCTATCAAGTGGGTCTTCTTTTGTACGGGTAAATTTAATAATTTTATAGGTTCCCACAATTTATGCATGAAATTGTCGCAAATCAAAGATTTAAATGAATGTTTGTAATAGCAAATTCTTAACTGGACGTTCACAAATTAGCCCCTTGAGGATCATAAGACCGCCGGCGGTCGCACAACAATTGACTTTTTATTTTGTCTGGAAACTTGATCTCTGAATGGTGCTTGTTCTGTACCTTAGGCCTAAGGTATGTTATTGTTATGTAAAATTACGAATACTAGGATGTTTTTACCACCATTGTAAAACTGAACTATAACTTTGTGAGGCAATGCTATTTACACTTACATAAGTACAGTAGCGAGTTTATAAATCAGTCAGATAAGCAGTAAGTAAATAGGCAAATCCCTATCCAAATGCGTTTAAAGGTTTTGCAAATGATTGCTACTGTACAATGCGTTCCAACATCGACTTACCAATTCTGTCAAAATATATCAAATGTTATAGAACTCTATGTGATCAACGTTAGGTTGAAATATGGTCGCGGAAATTTGACAGATGAGGGTAGGTTGATATGGAGCCGGGTGTACTTATGAAAGGATAAATAAATAAATTGTTTTAACAAACACACCAATTTATAATTATTTTCATAACTTAAGCAATTATTTTGCAAGTTTTTACGATAACAAATTGAATTTCGCTTACAAAAATTAATCGACTGTGTCATCCGGTGGGACTCGAACCCACGTCCCTTTGCCATCCGGGCGAGTGACCTTACCAACTAAGCTACGTTAGTCAGCCGACGAATTTTCGTGAGTGAAAACACACCAATTACCTAGCCCCAAACTAAGTTTTTAAATCAGCCTAAGACAAGAAGGCAAATAAAAAAAGTGGGCCCACTGTGACATCGATAGAAGCCGCCACCCGAACATCCCTATCAGAGAGCCGGGATGATTTGTGTGGCGTGCCAGGGTAATGACGCACATACATTACCGCTGCGGAGGGGATGAACGGTGATTTTTCACAGTGACGCCGCACCACGCTGAATATACCCGGCACTTTCAAAGGCGGTTTATGACTTCGCCCATGTTAGTTGCGGAGTGAAAGAACTCGTTTATATGGAGATTTATCTGTTCTGAAGAACAGTCTCGGAGGGATGAGTGACTGACAGTAGGTAAGTAGATGACAGCGTGATTATCATACTCAAACATAGGCACTACTGTATTCTATGTTATATCTACATTTGCCGTTTGGACTTTTGTTGAAGATTGAGTAGGTACCTACAGCTTTATAAGCAAATAACGGATGACAGACATGTAATGGAACATTCATGATTTTATGTATTTATTTAGCATTTGATTTGAATACCAACAGTGTAGTAACACACACATGGACGTGATGAATGATAATTAATTTTTTTAGCCCGATTCATTCCTTTTCTTCTTCTTCTTTTGTTGTGGCGAGCGGACGTAAGTCTACCACTCAGCAGGGTATAATACTGTTCCGCCAATGTCACGTGTGCAGCTTTTACACGGCGAAGTGAGAAAACAAAATTGAATAATAAAATAATTACAACAGCTGTACAACCATCTCAAAAAAAAACAGACGACACATGAGGACAACACAAGTTAGGAATTAAATAAATATAAATATTTACAATATATTTACAGTAGGGAGGGATGGGACTAGGCTGGGAAGGGATCAGAAGCGGAGAGGTGGCAAACAAACCGATTCATTCCACTGATGGGCAAAGGCCTCCTCCAAATGACACTATTATTACCTATATTGTAATGACAGTTAAATCATCTTAATTTTTTTAAGAGGGTACGTATTTAAAATAGAATACCGTCTTAAATCCTCATCATTCCTATCACCTTATATTGTATCACCCGCAAATTAACAAACAAACCTCAAAACGTCAAACTCATAAATCAAAACCACTTAACCGGACAGCTAGTAACACAAAATGGCTGCCCCCGCGAACTACTGTGACCATACGTCATGGAGGGACTCGCGCAATCATTTTTCATTGCCCGCGATTCATTAACATGTGGGGAAGGCCAATTATGTCCGCTCAATCAATCATGTCACCCTAGCTTTTGATGTTGTGTTGCGGACGTATACAGAATCGGACGTAGGGTGCATTGTCAGTTTTGTTCACATATTTTGCACGAACAAAAAAAAATCTACATTCTCGAGTAAAATATCTCAGATCTTTAGATCTTTAGATGTTGGTCTACGAAACATGTTTGGAAATGCTAAAGTTACTATTAAATATTACGGAATTATGCTTATCGTACCTCGCATCCTATCCATATTCACAGATAATGTGCTATGTACTTATAAAATGGAAAAGGCAAATAATAGTAATGTGGGTAAGGTATATTTATTTTTAAGCTATCAATATGAAGATGGCTATCAAGGTGGGACGTCCACAGGCAAGATGGACAGACAACCTTGTAAAGATCGCAGGATCGCACTGGATGCAGACCGCTTGCAACCGGTCGCTGTGAAAAACCGTGGGGGAGGCCTATGTTCAGCAATGGACGTCCTACGGCTGATAATGATGAAGATAAAAAAAAGTTTCAAAAAGAAGAACAGTATTGAAATGATCATTTAACTTAAATTATTTGTAACGTAACTTTCAATTTCAAGTGAAAATAAAAACTAATCTAAATAAAACACAACTAGTACCGTTACATTGAGTTACCATGAGTTTACGCGGTTTTACTCGCTAGCGACGACGCAAAAAAGTGTATGAAAAATTGCACAGCGCCTCTAGCGGTTACTTGGAGAACTAAATTTTCTATACACTTTTTTTAAGTCGTCGCTAGCGAGTAAAACCGCCGTAAACTCATGGTAACGGTATAGGATGTTCCTAGCGACACTCTTAAACATATAGAATCACCTTAAAATATACATCTAATACAAATTTACTAATACAAGTCAGTAATATTTATGCTGTTAATGCAGTAAGAACATCACACGTCTGATTTCCAACTTGTACCGCAACATTTTGCTCAACGACGCTTTCCGTTCGCGTTACGAATGCTTGTTATTTTTATTTGCGCTATTATCATTATTTATAACTGGGATTATGGGCCTGCTATAAATCTCGGCAATTTATAACATTGCACACGTCTGAATCATTAAAAAGATTATGGAGTCCGTTCGGATTTTTAAATAAATGTCTGTTGTTTGTTTTGATATACAACATCGTTGATTGCATTAGCGAATTATATCGTGACAAATATTGTTGTTATGGAAAATGATGAGGTTTTATGAGTGCCGGCGACGTGAAATGCAATTTTCTTTTCAGATAATTTTCTCGCAGGAATTTTCTTTATTTTTATTGGATTATAACATATTTTAAGCTTGCTTGTTTAGATCTAGTTTGTCTTTTCGTATTATTGAAATAAGTTACTGCTGAATCATATTTTTTTACTAAGAAACTAACAGCGTAATACTAGATAACAATTAAACAGTGTATCTTATTATAACTGACCAATAACAGGTTTCATTTTTAGGGTTCCGTACCCAAAGGGTAAAAACGGGACTCTATTACTAAGCCTCGTCTGTCTGTTTGTCTGTCACCAGGCTGTATCTCATGAACCGTGATAGTTAGACAGTTGAAATTTTCACTGATGATGTATTGCTGTTGCCGCTATAACAACAACAACTAAAAATAGAAAATAATTAGTATTTAAGGGGGGCTTCCATACAACAAACATATTTTTTTGCAACGAAAATAGGTAACCTGATGTGCCGGTCAAGTGGTCTCTATACTTTTCCAACTGAATCAGCTAAGGATTTTCGGACTGTAAACTGAATTTCTCATACGTACGTCTGCCGCTAGATGGCGTTGTGCCCTATTGGCTCGCGCTAACACCCTGATTGACCCAATATTACTAAAGTTTTGACTATGTTAAGTAAATTACTTCGTTCGCGTTTAATAGGTGCGCTATTAATGCTTTGCTCGCGGTACATATACCGCTTTATACATACTTTTTTAGAGGTGCTGTTGTAGTAATATTACTACTCCTGATCTTACTGACTATAATGGGCTTAACAGCTTAACTTGATAGCGGCATGGATCAATTAATACTTTATTTCAGTCACTTTTCTTTAACCGAAAATATGCAGAACATTAAATTCAGTATCCACAATTGTTAAGTCTTCTTTTATTATTATTTTCATTAAAAACTACACACACCTTTTTTTAATCCACAGAAGGCAGATAGCACTGACAGTTAATTGAGCCCGCACATTCACATAGGTGCTTGATTGATGGTTTGAATTGAGACCGATTTTCTTTAGAATATTTTAAATTCACTACTGAAGGAGATACTGTGTTTCAATCAAAAATGGTATTAAAAGGCTTTGAAAACTGTAATTATATTATGTAGCATAATATAAAGCCACCATCAAAAGTACAACATAATCGTAACGCAACATAAGTTAAAGAGGAATGCTGGATATTTGGAAGATATTTTTTTTAGTAAAGCCGGAGTCTCTCATAAAATGTAAGCTAACTGCACAAAGAGTGTTAACCCTGTAAAGGACACGCCTAATTTTACTAGTATGTTAAACAACAAATAAATATTATTGTTAATATTAAACAAAACGTAACACCCTAGTACACACAAATTGTATTTTTCATTTGTATTCTAAAATATAACAAAAATAAAAAACGTAACGAGCTTACACACACTGCAACTAAAATACAAACGAAACCAAATGGCGAGTAAACATCTACGTCAAACACCCTGAATTATTCAATTACCCATCGTCTGTCATCGACTTAATGTCATTAACCACCACACCCCACACTCGACAGCGAAAAAGCTAATTCTAACATGAATTTGACGTAACAAAATCTGAAAGGCGAATGCTAAAATTGGATTGTCACTTGTTTAACGACAGAACGCAAAACTGTCGTTGTCTCGTTCGCACTCGTTGCGAGTCAATTAAAGATACTTTTGACTGGGATTATTATATTTGACAGGGTGATACGCAGTGCTGGCGATGTCGCGCCAATCTTATTAGGGATGTAAATGAATATGGAATGAATCCATTATTTCACAAACAAGCCTCGGGGCTAGGGCGATAATATTTTAGGGAATGGGCGGTTTGAATTTTAACCGGGATCGCTCTGAGCTGGAACAACATAATGACTCAATAAAGTTCGTAATATGTGGTGGTTAGCGTTTTATAATAAAAGAAAAAATGTAATGATGAGATGTTACTAGTTCAAAAAATATATATTACTCACTCACAACTATATAAATATATTTCTAACTGATTAATGTCATTTGCTATTTCGACTATGTATAGCCGTAAAAATGTGATAAATAGTAAGCTTTATATTTACTGTTTATAAATTTTATTAGGTACATCCCAGAAGTAAGTGTTTTAGGCGACTCTATAGACTTCCATGGCGACTATTATGCCAAGAACGTATAATAAATGCGTTACCATATTTTCGGTGCATTACGAGGGGTGTTATTTATTGGCTTAAAATTGTAGTCATCGCATACATTATGTATGACGCCGTGGTAATTACCCCCGGGCGCTCCCTTCCCTTATCATCTGTTCAAATTGGGATACTGGTAGTTTTTTTAAAGAATAATTTCTTTTTGTTAATATTGGCTGGGTAAACGCTTTTTTTTCTGCTTCAAAATCTGCAATCAGTCGCAAGAATATAATCAGATGAGTGGCGATGTGTATGATATTAAAAGAGCAGCAGGCCATTGCCTCGCTGTCTACTCAAAGGACATGGTTTCTTTTAAGTCTTCTTACCACGTTGGCATTATCAAGCAATCCAGAAGCGAGCGGATTTGGATCATGGGTAAGGCGTTCTTTATGTTTTTACTGAAAACGCTCTATTTCTGCGGTTACTGTTGCAACCTTTAGGTATTCATGTATCTCATCGTTCTTTGTAAACCATGGAGCATCTACAATGCTCCTGAGTATATTGTTTTGCACCCTTTGCAAGCACATGGTATTACTCTTGCTAGCGACTCCCCATAACTGGATGCCGTAAGTCCAAAGGGGTTTTAGGATGGAGTTATAAATTAATAGCTTGTTGTCTAGAGACAACACAGAGTTTCTGCCCATCAGCCAATATAAGTTTAAGGTAAACGCTTTATAAATTATTATTATTATTCGTTATCAGGCAGGCAGTTGAGACAACTGATAGCCGCCTGTGTCCAGTTCTCCACATTAGGTCAAGCGAGGTTAGGTTAAGGTTAGGTTAAGTTAAATATATCGTCTTATACTAAAATTCGTCATGTAATTATTATTAAAACAAACTGCTACTCGTATAATTTGTAAATCAAGTCGAGAACATGATGTCGAGAACTCGAGAATAATTTGGAAGCTATTTCTTAATCGTTATTCATATACGAAATATAATATGGCTCGATTTGATAAATATTGAATACATAAAGTGTAAAAATCAGACCATTTAGATACGATTCTATTTAAAGTTTATTTCCAAAATTCTACCAACCTTATAATTCGTGCCGATTTCAGCATTTAATTTAAAAGCGTTTAGAAAGTTTTTACGAAATTAAATGTAATTTCGCTCACAAAAATTAATCGACTGTGTCATCCGGTGGGACTCGAACTCACGTCCCTTCGCTATCCGGGCGAGTGCTCTTACCAACTAAGCTATGGAGGACGTTAGTCAGACGATGAATTTTTGTAAGTGCTTGCTACGCCAGTGAGCCGGCGTTCGATTTCATCAATACTTGGGGAATGTACCCGCATGTATCCAATGGAAATATTTTTATTTTTGTTTAGAAAGTTGTCATTGCTGCATACTGAGTTGAGGCAGTTTCTTATGTTCGAATCGCGATTAATAATACCAGCAACAAGTCACCTAAAGTTGCAGTAGTTTTATATTGTGGGTTAAAAAAAAAAAACGAAATTAGTAGTACATCGTTTGGCAGCTCTGAGGCCACAGACAGATAGATAAATCGACACACAGCTTCAAACTTATAACACTCCTGTTTATTTGTCTACGATGAATAAAAGAAAAAAATCGTAAATATCACAATATGAACAATCTCGTCAGCCCTCGCTCACGGCTCGATGACACTTCACTTTGTTGACGCGAGAGTGATTAATTCATATTCGGAGGGTGACGGCGATCGAATATTTTGTTGAGATTACGTCTTGCTTGCGAGGTTACTCAATTTTTTTGTTAACTGAGTTTTAAAAGAACGAAGAACAAACTTTTTGGTGTTCATTTATTTATTTTATGACTAGATAGTAGATGAGAAATGAACTAAATACATCATTTATGTGTAAGTATTCCTGAAGAAAGGAAAAACAAACAAAAGTTTTAAAGGTAGAAATTTTTGGGATATTTATAAATTCAAAAATATACCAATAGGTATTTCAGTACCGTTCAAAGAAGTATATGATATTTTACACGTACAAAAACGTAAATCACTTTCTATAATCCAGCTACTGAACTACAGCAACAGCGACTGGACTTACCTGTATAAAATTATGCTATTAGAGTACCTATTTTCAATTTCAGATTTATAAACATTATAATAATGTCATGATATTCTCATGTATTTTTTTTAACGAAATCCTTCAAAATTCAGACTGAAAATGTGAATCTAGTTATTAGTAAGGACTGCTTAAATCGTCATTCCTGTTTAATGATAATTAATTAATGTCTTGTTTAATATAACATTTTGTAATGAAAACATAAAAGAATTTACCCCCAGCGCATTTAAGATTCAAATGCAAATACACCTAATCTAATAAATCGGGCGTGCAATAAATCTGTGCAGACAAAAGCGACAAAACCACCGACAAATGGACTAAGCCAACAAGTTTATCCTTCCACCGAAATCCCAAAACAATGGGCAACATGTTAACTACCTCGGGTCACCGCAAGGCGTGTTGCAGATTACTCGGTGCGACCGAAACAAAAATATCCACCCGGTCGGGGAATGACAGAGAGAGGGGAATGATGTTAATTGAATTAAACGCCCGGCGGGCCACGGGTTAATAGCTGGCGTAATGGTGGCTTGTCTTGTACGCGTTTGCTGGTTCTTAATTAGTTTTTAATAAATAATATGGAGATGATTTTTGTTTAGTTTATTACGAGTCTGTTTCTAAATGTTAATTGTGACGTTTTATTAAATCTTTTACATCTTATTACCATGGTTTTGGTGAAATGAGACCATCCTAAATGTTGTACGTTTTAATATATGTATTTTTTTTGCAAGAGCGTATTTAATAAGAAATCTTTTAAAATCATAATATATTGTGATTTTGAATGAATTAGTGTGAATCATAATATATTGTTATTATGAATAACAAAAGCGGCATTGATGTGTGTCACTCTTAAGTTTTTGAAATAAAATTTGCTGCTTTATTTGTTGAACGTAGGAGATAAAAATTGTGTTATTAAGTAATGTTATTGTAATTTAAATTTATTGTTCTAATTTAAAATATTACGAGAACTCATTACCCCTCTTAACAAAGACAGACGGTGACAGTTCCAGCTCAACCGCGCTTAACTTCGAACTGAAATGCGACCTCAGATTAATTCCCCCCATAAACTTTCCCCATCAAATGACCAGCGAATTATCCAAACTAGCTCTTAATTTCCACGGAACCCGATAGAGTGGCCTGCAAGATTTATAGTTTTAATAGGAGACTGCCCGGTGATCTGTCAGACGGACCAAATTAAAGGGATCCCTGCCACCAACTGGTTTTATGTTTGACCGGCGTTAGTGTAGGAAGAGAATGACTCAAGCGAAATGTAATACAGGATTTCTAGGGTTATTTCTAAGAGTCACTTACTTGGAAATAAAATATGAAGAAGTATAGAAATGCATATTATTACAGAATGTTTGTCACGGACTTCTTCTATCTATCACGAAATAAATAAATTTGCTGTCTTATATTTATTCAAGTGAAACAGTAAGAAACAGTGTTATAGTTATTATTAGTAAGACGGTTAGATGTTTAAGTAATTTATTTGATTAATTATTTATTTAGGCTTTATTGCACAACTGAACATTTTGTGTAAAAGGCAGACTTAATACCAATTGGAATTCCCTACCCGTCATACCTTCGGGCTAAGCAGAAATGAATAGTGGATTTAATCATTATTGTTACTCTTAGATCAATTTGGTACCGAACTTAAGAGCTATATTCTTGTCATGACAAAATAAAAACCAACAAATAGCGATGGGCGATTATTACTAAATTAATCGAATTATTCGAATGGTCTCTGTAATCGAATGTATTCGATAAGCAACTGCAGTCATTCGATTATGCGGCGAGCAATACCGGAGCGCAGGCCGTACTACTAACTACTAACGAATGAATCGTCATTCGTCGCGTCGATTAATCATTCGGTCGCTGCCTGTCCTGTGTGCACAGTCGCGGCAATCCGATCGAATGCATCGAAGGGCCCAGTATAGATTATCATTCGATTGTCGATTATTATTCGATATTTTTTTTTACGAATTACTAAATCGACATTCGATAGCTCGAATGGTCGATTATCGATTCATTCGATTAATTTTTTTCAAACAATCGCCCATGCTACCAACAAAACAGGGGAATGGTGATAACTTTACGAAAAAGTGTCTAGAAATGTACAAAAACAATAAATTTTACAGATTTCCAAGACAAAACCGCATCGCATCCTCCTATACCTCATCCAAAACCAAAATACACCCATTTATTGTATCCCCAAAATTATTGCGCCGCAATTTAGGGTCGGACAGATCCCGGGAATCACGGGACTGAATTACAAGGCAGCATTAGCCGGGACCGGGATTGCCTCTGAGTTAGCTCCGGACACTAGTGTTGGTTTTGTTGCATATTGCCCGTTCAATGTCTTAGCAGTTGGAATCCAATTTAGTGGGATTTAGAGTAAGTAGTTGCTTGTGGGATCTACTGTTTCTGGTTTATGATGAGGCTCTCGTGTAGCATTAACGACACGATTGATTTCATGAAGAGCTTCCACAAAATATCGTTGCTTTTTGGTAAGAAATATGATTTCAAAGATCGGATAGTTACGTTTTATTTGGTTTTATAAAAACATACAGACGCTGAAAGCAGCTGATGATGTCCAACACGTGGGCAGTACAGAGGTCATTATCATATTCTGTGATACAACCTTTGCAAAAGAAGAGTGAAAATTGTATATACTGATTTTCTGAATTAGATTCATAGTTTCTAAGAGATCGAACCTCTTAGCATGCATTTGTTATCCGGAAAATTTGACATCTTCTCATGCCTAATAATAATAGAGAAACAAACATTCATACATCGAAAATAACCCAAAAATGACTTTGCAAAGTAAACCACGCTAACCCACTCAAATTGGGGCTTAACCCCACGATAATTCACCACAAACCCATTTTTCAGTTAACCCCTAAACTGGTATAATCCCAGATCCAGGCTTGCCATAAAACGCACATAAAGCTGCCGTGGAACTTTGAAAAAGCTCCCTATTTGTATGGTAATGATATTAGATAGTGGATTTAAGCTTCAGCGGTTGGAAAGCTCACTGAGGTCGTTAAACGCAGTTCAGATATTAAGGGAATAAGTTTTTATGGGTCCACCAAACTGTTTTTGATATTGTTAGATTAGGTAACTGAAACATTTAAGGGTTAATATGCTTTACATTTTGTTTTTGATCTTGCTAAAGCAAAATAATTAAATTAAAAATTTTAAAACTAGGTTTTAATACAAGCGTTTGGTTCAACTAATTTCAACTTATTCTTACCTCCAGGTAACAAATTTATTAATCTGATTAATGTGTGTATTTTGATTATATTATTATGTTCTGCTTGTTTTGTTTATTACTAAACTTAGGTACGCACAGTGAGGCCCACACCAACCTAGTCCTACCCTGATCTGTCAAATTTACACAACCATATTTCAACCTTATGTTGATTACATGGAGTTTCTTATCGTTTGAGCTTTCTTCACAGATTTAGGTAGTTTGATGCGCGCGGGGTCCACTTTTCACTAGACAGGCATTGACTTACATACCTTCCAGTGTGTTTTTTAAAAGTATGTATGGATGATTTAATGACGAGTGATAGGATTGTATGGAAGAGATAAACATACTGCTCCAATTCCAAATGTAAAGGGAATATTAGAAATGAATTATTATGTGGAAAACTGTTAGGTAAGTGTATTTAAAAACTGTAGTTCTTTTTTATGAGTAATGGGCTTACTCTTGATCTTCATACTAGCCCGAGAGCAAAGATAGGGTCTACGATGGAGTAAGCTTGCCCAGTACTTGCCTTAAAGTTTTCCAAAACCATTTTAATATTAATCCTTTCAGTAAATGATTAGTACCATAAATTACAATACGGTACGTAAATAAAAGTGGTCCCTATTGCCAGCTGTACAAAAAATCCCAACTTTCCAACACCCACTTAGAAGTTAAACACGCAAGTATTTAAACAATTATGTAGTGTTCTAGTTTGTATTGTTCCTGCTACTAGTCTGGAGTCGTTTGGACCCCTCGTATCGCTGTTAGCAGACCTGCTTGCCAAACTAGCAACGGCTGATAAGCAGAACCTTGCTTCAAAGTCGCGAAGATAGGGTTGTGATTTTCCTTTGAATGATTTTTTACCTCTGTGCTGTGAAACATAAGCACACTTTTATGTACACTGTGTCCAGTCACAGATGTCCGAGCCTTCAAGTGAACATTGTTTTCTATTGCATGAACCCCGCAAACTGACCAAAACATATCTTTTCATACAAATCTAAGCCGATTTACTAATTAGTACGGGTAAGTTAAAAATTAATTTGGGATTGCAAAGTTGATCCTATTAAGAAAGTCGTTGCAATTTTGCTGCTTAGTTTCCACATGCAGGCTTGGACATCGGTGATCGGACACACTGTTTAGTCGTGATTTGGTAGAAGTATAAATATCTGTCTCTTTCTCTGTCATATCTTGATTATGTACCCTCGACATCGACTTTGGAGTGTCCTAAGACTCACTAATGTTGTTGAACAGTATTTTTATCTAAAAATATTTTATTGCTCAAGTGGCAGCCCTAATCCAGTTGAAAGCGGTACACGCTTGTTCGCAGCAGCAAGCGCCGGATTAAACGGACGTGCACTATTATTTACATACAAATGGCACTTCGCACAGACACATTTTTACTGACCCCGTTCTCTAGTGTGTATTTTTACTGGTAAACTACTGGCAACTAGTTGTGGCTGTAGTTTTTAATTCGTGGAAGATTGTAACCTTACTCAGATGTTACAGGAAAATCAATTCTTAGTATCATAAGGTCCTAAGTGACAAGACAGAACAAATGTACATTTAGATAAAAGAACGGGCATGACGAAGCTAGATAAAACGCATGTACATGCGTACTAGCAGGTAATAAAAATATTTGAAAAAGTTTTTTTTAATGTTCCTGATAATTAAAAGGTATTTAATCTTATACGTTTATTACATGTTGAAATTAAATTGAAAACTAAAAAAGATGACTCTACATCATAAAGCTACCTGTCATTTCTAATTAGGTATATAGGTGTTCCTTTCAAGCAATAGTAGAAGTCTTAGTAAAAATAAATTACAGAAAACAATTTTCTCGTCTTCATTTAAGATAAATGATCGACGTGGCATGCAATGGGTTAAAACTTACGTAAAATTAAAATTTATGTTTCTTATTATAAGTCAGCCTATTAGATCCGACTGCTGGGAAAAGGCCTCACCTCAACTATGAGGAGGAACGAGCCATACTTCACCACGCGGGCTCAGTGCGGATTGGTGGAGGGGTGTATGTAAGGCAAGTGACAAACCTTACTGTCAGAAGTTATCAAGCCGCCCTAGGGCCTCTGACTAGGCTTAACGACTAATACCACAGATATTAGCCGGGACCAACTGCTTAACGTGCCTTCCGAAGCACGGAGATGCTTGTCATGGACGTCACTTAAATGGTCGGAATGGTCACCCATCCAATCACGACCGCGCCGTGGGTTGCTTATCTTTTGGTATCACTACCAAAGCGCTGCCGCCACTGCGCCACAAGCACCTCTAGTTTCTTATTAATTTGTTCAATTATTGTAAATTCTTCCAAAAAAGCTAAAGTATGACTGCCACTAACTTTTTGTTATTCAAATGAACAAGTTAAAATGTTAATGATGCTTTTGTTATCAATTGTTTTAATGAATCCGACACACGTGCATAAATACCTTTCATTACAGGCAGATGTAAAAAATTCTTAGAAATTAAATCGCCTTATTTAGCTTCATTCAAGAGGTGACGATGACAAAGTATTAAGCAAACAACAATTTTATTTATAAGACCTTAATTACCATTGTATCTATTTCCATATTTGAGTCAACGTTATCCTGTAATTAGATTTTTTGCACTCAAATGTACGAATCGGAATTCGTAGTATTTTAACTACGGATCAAAAACAAAAACTTGCATCGATATTCGCACCCTTAAAAGGTACTTTTAGTAAATTCATTCGAACTTTAATTAAACAGCGTTAAGAACACCAGCTCCAAAAGTACGTGCCAATAAAAATGCTGATGGAATCACATCAACCGTTTAGATGTGAGATCGGTTTAAATTAAATGGCAAAAAATACTCGCGGCAGTGCAATTTAAAAACCCATGTACGGAGTATCGTGCACTTATCGATACTTTATTCAATTCTAACGATTTCAATTTTATCGAGATGCAGCCTATCCGATATCTGTTTCGGAATGGCTACGTTGATAACAACACCCGGTGAATATGAAGTAGGTTTAGCCCAGATTGCTCTGTCGGGGTACCAATTTGCAACAGCGTCTACGCTTGATAGAACCTTTTCTCTGTAAGAGTGCACTTAACATCAATGTTTAATAGATTCGCAACCTTACTGATTTCAATGGAAGGTTCAGTTTCTTCTGAAATAGTTTTAAAAGTTGTATCCTTTTGCAAGTGAACAATGCTTAAGGGGATAGTGTCCAACAATTTCCTTTTATCGATAGAGATAAGGTTTCTAAGGTAATAAAGAGAATAAGGCGTTGTTATTAAGTTGTTTCTTTGCACTTCTTCGATAAACATCCAATGTTCTGGGTTATCTTTCTTAGATCTGTAACTTGACTATGTTGCAGGTATTTATGTAAAGCTAATGCGGACTGGATGATATCAAGACTGGTAGTACATGTCAATTAATGAAGGTTTTTGCGGACAATTATAACTTTCCTAATGCAGTGACAGTGATTGATGTTGATTCAGTAGATAAGTATGTTGTTTAAGACATCGCATTAATTGCATGATATCTAGTCTCAGCCTGTTACAAAACAAAAAGATGAATATGAATCATATTCAATCATTCTTCGTTGTAGGCAATAAGAAATAAAATTATTTGTACCTACTCTGGATAAGCTATGGACTAGATAGAGTAATTATTTTTCATTTAAGTACATCTTCCATACTAAAAATAAACCGGGAAACTACGAGTCGAACACGTGACTTGAGGGTTCTGTGCTTTGTATTCTTGCAAAAAATTTAATTTATTCAGATTGCGTCAAATGGATCGGTTTATTTACAGCAACAAGGAACGCAGACATAAATAGGTGCATATATTATTTTGTAATTTCATCTAGATACCGTGTCTTTCTCCACTTCGACGCTAAAACCAACGTACAAACAGACGGAAAAAAATTGATCCTATAAGCCCCGTTCTTTTGTGGTACGGAACCCGAAAAATATATCTAGATGATGCTGTACAAAATAGCTTAGAATACCAGTATTTGTGACGTGACATGCTTCTTTGCCGTCACTGACATACACTGAGCGGAAGCCTTGGTACCAAAATAATATTAGTATTATGCACTGAGTCGCCCCGTTTTGTAGTTTTGGTACTAAATAAAAACTTTTCTTTTCTTCTTTCTTTTTTTCTTCAAGGAAAAAGGCAAATGACCTTATTGTAATGCATTTAAACCTAAACACCCCTGATCTCAAACACACGTTAACAACAAGACAGGTTAATTGGATACACAAGGTTGTGGAGCAACAGCCCGAGCTATAGGCAATTTAACTATTAACGCAAGGATCGTAACATAGATGTTGCTTTACGGTAGTCAAATAATGCCACACGTAAATTTAAAACAACTTAGTTAACACTGACAAAAGCAAGGCGTGGGATATGTTTGAAGTTGTTAGTGATGACAAAATTACACGCTGAAGTAGCTATTTGACGTTACCAATCACCAATACATTTTACTGTTACCATACGAGACAGTTTAATTATAGAACGTGTTGACGTTCTTCACATTTTGCTGTATTCAGCTTACCTCAACTAAATTCCTTTTTTTGAGTTTAGCTTAATTCTACTTTTTAAGGTGCCAACTTCTGTCGAAGTTCGGCGACCATCATAGCAACTTGCACTCTCGATACCGTGGCTCTAAATAATGATCGGGTGCTCCTTCCAATTTATTGGCGTTGGTTTTTCAGCTAGGATACCTTCCTACGACCAACACTTCAATCTTTCCCTGTATAAAACACATTGAACACCATGGTGGTCACCGGTGACCCCCAAACAATATAATTCTATTGTGTCTAGTTTCGTAGCAGTCAAAGGCTTAAATGCTGAAGTTCATATTTTGGGTTGCGCATAATGTACCTAAGATACTTAGCTTTCTCTTCTTTAGCTTTATTAAAAATCAAATATTGTCAGAATATTATTGACAGTTTTAAAAAATCGCATAGTATGGACGGATATCATTGACACTCCCGTACCGTTACCATGAGTTTACGGTGGTTTTACTCGCTAGCGACGACGTAAAAAAGTGTATTTAAAATTTTAGTTCTTCAAGTAACCGCTAGAGGCGCTGTGCAATTTTTCATACACTTTTTTTACGTCCTCGCTAGCGAATAAAACCGCCGTAAACTCGTGGTAACGGTACCGTTGCGGCGTTTCGTATTTCGAATATCATATTTTATCTAACACACAAATTACCTAGCCTCAAACTTAGCTTGTGTTATGGTGACTAGAGTTACGGATAGGCATACTTATATACGTTTATAAACATCAATGACTTAGTTACAAATGCTCGTGATCATCACACAAACATTTGCCCCTTGCGGGATTCGAAACCGCAACCTCTGGTTTTGAACCACTACTCCAAGACGGCCGTCTATTTTGGATTTGGATGGTCCTGGAATACATCATTGTAGACTACTACCTAATTGAGTTTGCCGCCTTTGCTTATGCCTTGTTACCTAACACGACAGCCGTAAGTCACGCTAGCAACGTAAGTAAGCGCTAACTAACTCGAGGAAGACGAAAAATATTTGCACCGTACGCCACTTAGCACGGCTAACGTGAGATCGCGTTTGCTACCTTTTTTAGTGTACTTGACTGTACACTTAAGCTGACGACTGTACAGTCGAGTTCACTAATGTATTATGAGCATTTTCAAGACTTCAAATATAAATGTACATGGAAGGGTACGTAAATGTCTGAGCAGTTAGTCATATTATATTTGATTGCTGAATATGCTCAGTTTTATGTAGGTACCATGAATTAGAAGCCTTGGCAATGCTCATATATTAATGAAGTCAATTGTACAGTCGTCAACAGATCTAAGTGAACATTTTCTATGCAAAATTACCCGTATCAAAATTGCATAAGATGCCGCAGTTAACTTAAGATGCTGTTATTGACAACCACAACTAGTCGCATCATCATTAAGAATTTTATATTTATTTTTCGAAAACACTTTAATTTATAAAAAAATGTGTAGATAAATAGGCAAAAGGAGCATATCATTGCGATAATTTTGCACAATGTCATCATCCTAGCGTTATCCCACGTTGTACACTCGCACGCAAGGGGCCAGGGTCCGCTTTGGATCATGATCAGGCCTGTGTATCTCCCCGCATAGGTAGCAAAAACGTACCAACGCGCGGCGACCCTTACAAGTTGCGTGTCGCTACCGGCCAGCGACACGCTCGCGCGTTTTATTCACCGGCGGCCGCGCGGCTACGTTGCTGGCTGGACGAGAATGAATAAAGTACTAGAAAGAGGCGCTAGATGGCGTTAGAAGCTTCTCGTAGCAGTCAACCCTATCGCGTCGCGTGATATTACGTCACAGGTTTAGTGTATTATCATATTCCAGAGCAATAAGTATGAAATTATCTTGCAATGGATTTTTGTAGGTGTCTACACGAAAATGTGCTTGATTCTGAGGCGAACTAAATTACGCCATATTGTTACTAAATTTAACTAAATTACGTAAAGAAATGTCTACTCAATGTCGTCACATTGAGTATACATTTCTTTGATTACAATTGCTAAGTCATACTTCTGTACGAAGTACTAGTACTTATTCTGTGCCATGATCCAGGATATGGCAGATCAGGTACTAATCTTGCACAATGTGACTCAGTTATTTTCCTTACATGGAAGTTAAAAAAAATATATAAAAGAAAACATTCAGTCAAATTAAAAACCCTAAGTCGTTTGGAAAACTTCAATATAGGCTGAAATCAAACACAAGACGTTTAAAAATATATGCATCTATTTTGAACCTTATTGCGTCCAGACGCGTGAAGTCCAAAATAGACACAATTCTTCTGCCACTTTCTTCGTGCTAATCAATTTGATCCCCTATTCACAGCGTATGCCACAGTGTACAGTCAACGCGTAAATTTCAGTAAGTTAGCCACAAACAAGAGATTATCGGCTAGCTGGCGGCCGCGCCAGTTGAGTTACGATGGATTATAAGCCAGGTCTGTCCACAGCTTCTGATAAAACAGCCAGAACATCTTTTTTCTTATAGTCCGACCAGCCCATGTGCAACCCTCCTGTGCCCTGCAAGACGTGTGGGTTGACAAATCGCCAATCACACGTGACTGGACCATGGAAATCCCCTTTCCTGCAACACCGCTCCTCCCGGCTCTGACATCTAGCATTCCTGCGCAGAAAGGTTGCGCACGAACTTGACGGATTATAATGTCAGATTTCAAATGTCACCATTAATAATTATTTTTATAACTTAAGCAATTATTTATTAATTTTTACGAAATCAAATTGAATTTCGCTTACAAAAATTAATCGACTGTCATCCGGTGGGACTCGAACCCACGTCCCTCCGCTATCCGGGCGAGTGCTCTTACCAACTAAGCTATGGAGGACGTTAGTCAGCCGACGAATTTTTGCAAGTGCTTGCTACGCCAGTTCGATTTCATCAATACTCGGGGAATGTACCCGCATGTATCCAATGGAAATATTTTTACAAATATTTAACCATCAGTTAAGATGAAATCAGCGTAACTTATAATTATTTTTAAACCTTTAGCAATTATTTTGCAAGTTTTTACGAAATCAAATTTAATTTAAAGATTATCAAATAAAGATCACCATTCTCATTTTTTTATAAATTTGATAAACTTTAGTGCCTCGGAAAGCATAATAGTAATGTAATGTGAGAAAAAAAGCGCAGGCTCAAAAGCCTGCGCTTTTTTTCTCTTCTGCACTCGCACAAACTTTAAGACTAAAACTGAGTACTAAATCTGCACCTGTGTATTGCGCACATACATTTTCACTAATATCTATTATATTTTTCATCATAGGTGAGATTAGCCGTCTAATCTCAATTGAGATTTGCGGATATAGGTCGAAATTCAGCAAGATAACTTGTTTTTCTTCCACTTGACCTAAATTGAGTGTAAGTTCGTGAAACAAGTTGGTGAATTTTTGCTTAAAATATTTGTCATTGTTTGAAGTGAGCTGGTTGTTACATTTTGACTGTAATCCATGAGTTGTGCTCGCGCCCACTTCTCTACTGATTTATGAACTTTTTCGCAGTATCTTTTGCCGTTTTACTAATTAACTTTTTAACTCAGTAGTAGTGTAGTGTAGGTACTTATTTTGCAAGAGAAATGATGCTCATATCGGTCTTACTTGAAGACTTAGCCTTAGCTAAATATGATCAAAACTATTAGTATTTTGTACATGATTATGGTGACTTACCATATCTACTTGCTATAATAAAAATGTTAATAATAGTTATATAATAGACAGACTCAGCGCCGAGGACTTTGTTATATATTGTCATGAGCTTCGTCCATTTCATCCTTAACATTATAGGCCTTTCAAGTCTATTGCAGACCATTTAAACGTTGTCTCATCTTTAAGACATACACTTTAGGTGACTTTGCAAGAAGTCAATCTTTGAGCGGCGTATTGTGCCAAAATATAACTCTCGTACAACAAACCTTAACCCGTGAAACGCTAAACGCTATACTTCAGTGGCAAAGCTAGGGTATTATTTATGGCCTGCCCACGACAATTACAGCTCTGCTAATGTGTCCAATGAAACATGGCTGCCGGGTAGCAGAAAAATGGCGCTGTACATTTCTTTTAACCGCTGAAACTAAAATTTGTGATGCTTTGAAAGGAGAAGCAAAAAGGCATGGTAAGTTTTGGGTACTATCTGCGCAGTAACGGCTGAAATATACGCGCTACACAGTGATTTAAAATACCAGATTCACATTGAAGAACTTCAATTACAAAATGTTAAATATTTTCATTAGTTGATTTTCATTAGTTTTCGAGTTACGATTTTTTTTAATTTTTTAAGAATTGTCGACATAAGCAAATAATTTTTTTTTCAAAAAGTTAAAGATTTTTTTTGAGATTTTCTTTTTTGCAGTTAAATCTTAGTAAAATGTAAGATTTTAGCCAAAAGAAGCCTATTCAGTCTGGAAAAGTTTAGAGTGACTTTAAAACCATAGAGTCACTTGTTTCGATTTTTAATTTAAAGTTGAAATTGTTAGCCATATTTCATGTAAGGTAAATTTTACACTTCAGACCAACACTTTCGTAATTCTATTTAAAGTTACGAGTCTTATTTTAGGCATAAAAGTACATTTTACGAAGATTTAGTTGCAAAAAAGAAATATCAAAAAAATCTTCGACTGTTAAATAATGCTAAGAAATACAAACTTTACTGTGTCTCAGCGATACAAAGTGCATCACAAAGTTTATAATAGAAATTAATTTGGACTTAAAAAACCGTTTTTTTATTTATTTTTATAACATGTAGGTACAAACTACATATTACGAACTTTTTGAGTAGCTCAGCTATTAAGGTTCTGTTTTTGACTCTGTTCTATTTACGGTAGTGGCAATACTAGTGGCTAATGCGTCCGCAGTGAATCACAGCCTCGGCAGTGTGCGCAGAAAAATTGCACCGTGTTTACAACTTGCAGCTACAAAGATAAAGGTGGTTGATTTTTCTATCTGTACTATCGGAAGGACAGATACTTACCCCGTTATTCCAAAAACTTATTAGCTAGCCAATTAGAAAAGCGCTTCTCTATTAGGTGATATCACGAATATGTCATTCATTCCTCTGTTGTCGGCTAATATTTTAAACATAATCTATTTATTTTGTAATAACACCGTTAAAGTTTTAATTAATAAAATAAAGTTCATGGTAAAAGACACACGAGTTTATTTAACAGATTATAATTACAAAGATTAAGTTTTCTTCATCTTATTGTTTACCCATAGAACAGATAGTGATATGAGTTTATTTTTAAACTACGAAAGTGGTATATGGGTTTTGAATAGTACGAATAGTCGTCGCATTCATAGCAAAATATTGACTTCATCGTTTTACAAGTGTTAAAATAAGTTACTTATTTTAACACCCGCGTGATAAAAAAAACCCAATCATAATTCATTCTAATCCCCTACATAAAAACACGCAAACCTCTACCCGGCTCTACAGATCTACGCCCTTGCCTGAACCGCTGAAAATAAAAACTCCCGCGCTGTCGATCTGACAGGCGGCCATGTTTATGACGTCATTACGCCTCTAACGCTGCAGCGCTTTTTCGCCGCGGCTTTACCCCCGAATTTATTTGACAATTATTAAGGTGTCTGCATTAAGATCGCGTTATGGCGCGCCGGAGGAAACCCGTGTTTTTCTTAGGATGTTTTCCCTCGTATATTAGAGTAAAGGCCGACACGTGCGAACTATTAGCTTCCCGACGCCGGATTAGAAAATAATTCAGCTCTGAATGTTGTTATGGAGCCGCGTCGGATTTATTTTATTGCCTCGCGAGATATATGTTAGTCTTTGGGCTTTATCCGTTCTACTTCGGTTTGTTTATTGGAAGGGGCTCAGAGTATAACGTGCAGCAAATTTTATAGCCGGGGAGAAGACCCACTGTTCTGGCGTAAATCTTATTTACTAGCCGTTCTAAGTAATTATTGCTTTATTCGCTCGGGTAACTCGCATCGGGAACGTTATTGAATGTTCCTATAAAATATTATTGATAGTCACAATAAAACGTTCTTTATGTTAGTTGCCTGTTATTTTCTAGTTTTTTTATCGGTTCCCTCGTAAGTCATGGCTATTTTTGACGGTAATCTCTGTTTTAACGGTCGGTTGTGTTTTTCGAAATCGTTCAATGACAACAGTTTTGGCGGGAAAATAATGTGTTTGGACGTTTAGTGGGATGAGTTATAGACTCAAAATAACTTTTATGCTCTTCAAGAATCAGTTTTGTTTTTTTACGACGAATATAAAAGCTAATTTTAGATTTGTGATGATAAAAAAGATAGAATGTTAACAAAACTTCTTACTTATTCTTGAACCAATATAGGTTCCATATTATAGTCGATAATAATTAAAATAAATTAGAAGACTTGTATATCACTTGTTTATAACATTTAACTGTCACTATTTATTATCATTACTGCATAACTGGATAAAGCATAACTTCGTTATAGCACCCATTTATCACTTAACGTAATTAAAGCACTCATAAATCTCCTAACCAAATTACCAATTTAAAAAGATCATCCGATAGTGCACCGCATTTTTTGCTAGCAACAAAACATAAAATAACTCACGCTCGATTAAACTACTCGAGCGTATCGGTAATTCAATACGGCAAAGTGCAATATATCAACTCGACTATAAGTCGTTGTAAATCATACGAATCAACAGCACTAACGGACCAATATTTATAAAACAAACCCCGCGCCAAAATTTCATCCCGTCCTTTATGTAGGACATAAATAACGAGTCATATTTTCACGCCATTTCAACTCTGCCCTCACAAAGGAACATACGTCTGTTTGGATTAATGTACCTTCATACATTTATACTGGCTCGTGTTGAGCAAGCCGCTGCTTTGTCTAACGTCACCTCACGTCATAAACAATCATTCAAAAATACACCCTTCACCCTGAACTTATGGCAGAATGTTGCGTGAAAATAGTGGTGCAGTTGTAGCGTTTCACAGTTTTCGAGGAGATGAATTTTCCGCAAAGTTCTCCCCGTGTCTATTTGAGCACTTTGTACGATAAAAATGTGGACGAGACGCAGGGGTGCAACTAGGATATTTAAGTTAAGGTTAGAAACTTAGCTAGATATCATTTTCTTGTTTCAATGTTTTATAAACAAAAAAAGTCTAAAAACACGTGTCATCGCTAAAATAACCCCAAATGGAGTAAATAAGAATCCTGACTCTTATTATGAAAATACAGTGTCAGTATAAATGGCCACTCAAATGCAAGACTTTGACAGAGGTGTACTTAGTGTAGAGTGCAAATGTCAGATTTGAATCGTTCAAGTACCATTTTATTGCCATTTTACTGGCAGAATTATGACCCAGAAGAGGCATGTCAAATATCTCAACCGTGGGATATAGAAAACAAAAAATGCCGAAATTTTGTCAATAAATAACTTATTACTTATTTTTTTACAAACCTTTTTGCGAACACACAATTTCAGTTCTTATAGTTGCTTTTAGGTAGGTTATGTTCTCAAGCTAAGAGATTTTAGTTTTTTACATAACAAAACTGTAATGTCAAGTATTTTAATGGGCTTTTAAAAGTACTATATTTTTCTGAATCCCACCCTGTTCAGAGCATAGATCAAGCTTGTCTTGGCGGTGTTGGGTACAAAAAGCGTAGTCTCTCTTGTAGACAGGTGTTACTTTAGCTTCCTAGGCTACTTTGTTGGGAGCTGTGAACCTTTCACACTACATAAATGATGCAACATATAAAAGTCAACTTAACATCTATTCCATTGTAATATTTATCATAAGGCAATATCAGCAAGCCTTTTGACTCACTTGATTGCTATCTTATTAAAATAGTTATACGTTTCAGAAAAGCAGTAAGCCTTTATACTGATGTCTAGGAAACAAAGATGGCTTTCATAATAATAAGAAGATGACAATAGACAAGATGACAGATTTTGAATTAAAATATTCTTAAGTATCTTCTATTTCCAAAAAATATATATTATTTTTGCAATCGACAAAGGTAATATTTGAAAAAATGCAATTTAAATAAAATGTTCATAAATTGGCGCCAAAATGCGGTCAGGGTGTCATGGCGGCTGCTGTGACGTCACACCTCAGTAAACATATTTCAAACGTTAGTGTTATAGTCGAAATTCGTATTATAATTCAGTGACAGTGACAGTATCTAATAATAATAATACACTTCTGGACACATCTATTGGCCCACCTTAGAGTTAGGTTTCGATGGCCCCTACCGAAATATGATTGCTAGATTGAACAAAAACTGTTGATGCAGTTTTAAACCTGATACATTTTACCATCTTTTTCGATCGTATTGTTTTAAATTTGAATTCAGAATACCATACGACATGGAGCTACGCCTAACAAGACGGATATGCGCCTTGTTAAAGGCAATTGATTTTTGAATAAAAAACATGTTTTATCAAACAAAGGTTTAATTTAATAACGCGTGTTGCCTCCATGGGCATCTACCACAGCTCTCATACGATTAGGCATAGAGTTTATCAACCGCTCTATGAAATTTTGAGGGATCATCTCCCATTCCTCTTCTATGGCAGTTTTCAACTCCTGCATCGTCTGGGCAACTGGCTGACGAGCCCTAACACGTCTTTTTAGCTCGTCCCACATTGTGCTCAATGGGGTTCATGTCTGGACTTCTGGCTGGCCAGTCCATAACTGTAATGTTCACATCCCGAAGATATTCCCTGACGATGCCGGCCGCATGGGCTCTTGCATTATCGTCCATAAAAAGGAAATTTGGGCCCACATAGTCCGCGTATGGTATCACGTGAGGTTCTAAGCACTCACGAATGTACCTTTCAGCATTTAATTTTGGCAGCCGTGGTCCTGTAACAACCTCAAGTTGAGTTTTGCCGCTCGCGGATATACCGCCCCAGACAGTCCATGAGCCACCGCCATAAGCAACCCTCTCTTCAAAGCAGCATTGTGCGAAACGCTCTCCCTTACGTCGGTAGACTTTCTTCCTTCCATCATTGCCATGTAACACAATTTTAGACTCTTCAGAAAAGAGTACACGGCTCCAATCTTGCTGTGTCCAATTTAAATGACTGCGTGCGAAATGAAGGCGCGCTGTTCGGTGGGCTCGCGTTAGTTTGGGCCCATTAGCTGGCTTGTGTGGTACCATATCGCTTTCTTTTAACCTTCTCCGAACAGTTCGAGCGCTCACAGATACTCCGTGGAAGTCGCGAAGTTGGTTTTGTATCTCAATGGAGGTAAGGTGACGATTTTTCAAGCTGGTCGTCACGATGAATCGATCCTGCCTTTCAGTTATGACCCGAGATCGTGGCCTTCCTTGGCGACTGTTAGGAATAAGTAAGTTGCAAAACCAAAGATATCAATCACTTTTTCAAGAATTAAATCCAAGTAAACCAATAAAGTTTTCTTATTATTCGATTGTTTGATATCAACAAACAGGCTCCAAATTGTCTTTTGTTTCTTTAAATTATGTGTTCGAAATTCAAAAAAAGACTATTGAATGAAATTGTGAATGTGCCAGGTTCAAAACTGCATAAAAACTTTTTGCTCGACCTAATATAAAATTTTAGGACCAAACGAAACTGAAAATACAAGGTGGGCCAATAGATGTGTCCAGAAGTGTACTATATTTTACTAGATAGACACATTATTTTGAATATTTTTGCTTACTGTCATCTTCCCTACACTGTTTTGAATAGGAATCGTAAACCATCACGATAGCTGTCAAATGAGGCGGTTGCAATATATTGGTGGAACTTTTCAAACCACCTTCTGTATTGAAAAGATGGCTTCTGATTTCAATGGCCTCACGGCGGCCTCAAATGTTATTTAAGAAATGAAACGCCGTTATTTTGCGAGTACTTGATGCTGGTCAAAACATACAAACTGGTTGGGTCTATCTGATAGTCTCACTGCACCCGTTGCCATCTTTCTGCATGACCTAAAGGTTTGACTGGCAGAGAATGCTTTTTAGCATTAAGTCCACATTTTGTACACTTCTATTTGTGCAATAAAGTTTTTAAATAAATAAATAAAATGAATAAAAAATAGTCTGTGGCTGGACACCGTAGGCCCTAAAGTATAGGCGTCGTGCGGATCAAAGAATATACAAGTTGAAATTTTAGTGGTGGTTTTCCCGCAGCAGAACTTTTTACCTTCAGTAGTACTATCGAATCATGTGAGATATATTTTTAAACCAAAAATTTTTTTGATCTCAAAGTAATCAAAAAATAATCATCAACTCGAAAACGTGAGAAAAGATAGTTTATTTTACGAGAATTCACGTATTTGGGTACTGCTTGCCGCACGAAATCAATGTTTAAAGCAATAGAAGCTCTACACACGAAGCAATACAGAATAAATTGCACTAATTTTGCTGCGGGATAACAACCATTAAAATTTCAGCGTGTATATACACGAAGAAACAAAGAATATATGTCCTGAAACTCGACGTCAACCCGAAGTCCGAAAACTTTTTACTAGCATTACTCAGGTTTACACAACAATAAAAAAAGATGGAAAAAATAGATATTTGTGGCAACAAGTGAAAAGAATGTCAAAGGCTGTGTTTTTCGATTTTCATTTAATGCCTATAATTTTGAAAACATACAGCTAAGTTTTTTTAACATTTTTCTGACAAACAGCATGACTTGCCTTTTCGTAGAGTTTTAGGACATCCTGTATGTAGCTCCACCTGCATGGGATCCTATTCTAGAGAAAACCCCAAGACCTCGCACTGCAAGATCTCAAGACACAGTAATGTCTTTCTCCTGTATGTAGCTCCACCTGCATGGGATCCTATTCTAGAAAAAACCCCAAGACCTCGCACTGCAAGATCTCAAGACACAGTAATGTCTTTCTGCGTAGATAGGTAGGTATATAGTATATAGGCAGTTAAATTTTTAAAACTATGTAAATAACAACAGTCAGATCTTAATTTTTTTCTGTCACTAGTTTTTTTTTATAAATTGTAAATAAATCGCGAAGTAATCCGTGTATCAACGAGTTCTACGACAAAAGAAAATAATATTGTTTACTACAATATTTTGATTTGTTTGTGTACCCTATTGATACTACGCCGCGCACACTCACACGCATACCTGCCTTATTTTTATTTGTTTAAAACGTACCGTGAGAACCCCGGAGATCGAGTCGACATCGAGACGTTCCCTATGACACATGTACTAGACTGACCAGAGCGCTTTCGCCGCGTGTGTATCCTGTGAGGCTCCTTACAGACATTTCGAGTGATTGTGGCCTGTGAAGTGATACCTGAACCCAGAAAGCGGATGTGGCAAGTACCTAGCTATAAGTGCTCAGACCTGACTGATTTATCACCTATCATTGTCGCCCTCCACGTGTAATCCACTGCCTAAACTCTCAAACAATATGACTGTGGAAATTGTGTGACACAGCGGAGATTTCTAAGCTCCTATCACTTTTAACTTCCAAGATTTTCATAGCTCATAACCACAGATCGAGGCTGTCTCGTTACAAAAAGCGAACTGTCTGTCAAAAAGGAAAGACTGTAGAGAGATAGGTACCTACTTAAGGAATATTCTTTGAAGAAAACCCAATAAAATAAATCTTTGTTGAGTGTTGAAAGTTGCGCTATTATAAGCACACTTTACCTAAAATGAGTAATTAATATAACAGTTACTTTCTTATATTCTATTATCACAAACCAATAACTGTAATAATGTCTGTCGCAGAACTGACGGGCGTTGGAGTAGGAAGGTTCTCGAATGGAGACCACGTCTCGGAAAACGTAGTGTTGTTGGACGCCCCCCTGCTAGATGGACCGACGACCTGAGGAAGGTGGCCGGTGGTGGCTGGATGCGAGAAGCGGAGGACCGTGAAAGTTAGCGCCGTCTTGGAGAGGCCTATGTCCAGCAGTGGACTGCAATAGGCTGATATGATACCAATAACTTTTTTATTGCGTCGGTGAGAGGGTGTGCTAGAACCTTCTGGGTGAGCTCGTTCCACCGCACCGCACCGTCGACTCTGTCTACGCCACGTCTGGCTAGTCTAAAGTCAAAAATAAACCTTTTAACCCATTTTAAAAAAGATCTGATATATACGTAGTGGAGTGGAGTAGTAAAATTCCCAAAAATCACTATAGTTGTAAGGTGCAGGCCTTCCTATTCTAATAAAATTTTCTTCTCATAATCCTCGGTATAAAACCACGTAATAATTTAGTACATAAAACACAGACCTCGGTATAAACAGCCAAGATACGTACAAGTTTTTACAATTTTTTAAAATTTACTTTAAAATGTCACTTGCCTTGCCAATGCACTCAGCTCGTATGTTTAAGCCTGTCCCACAAAGTGGTGGGATCTTTGTACCTAGGTTAATTTTACCCAATAGGTAATGCTTTCCAACTCTATAAAAGAGGCAAAGGTCTCCACACTTGACTGGCCTTAGCAAAGCACTCCTAACCTTCAATCCTCCATGAAACCCCGACCCAATTACAAAGGTCTGTCGCCGCATCTATCTCCTGCCCATCAATATGGAATTAACACCGGCCTGGCATCCATCACTCGCAAAAACGTCTTTTCATTGTGTGCAAACTATGTGGTAAACGACTCCTTAATAATTTATACAACACACCAAATTGTACTTTAATGAAACGAAATAGAGGTGAGTTTTGTTTGCGCCAGCACGAGGATCCAGCTTTGAATGTCGTTTAACGACGCTGCGGTCTCCAACCTAAATTGAGCTTTATAACAAGACGCTTGAAATTCCAACTCCTGTGTCATCAAATTCAAATTCACCTTCTAACATTCTGTAGTCAAATAAAAGTCTTAGCTCTTATGGAATAAGGTTGGTATTCCTTAGCAGCATGTGTCGTTTGTTAAGGCGAGTGCTCAATCCACATATTCACGCGTCGACAATGCGGTCCTGAAAAAGTGATATCAATCATCTGGGACGATGATAGATTTGGTTGTAAAGTAGTGATGCGACACGGTAGCACATTATCGATAATCACTTATGGAATAAACACCATAACCCTGGACTACTCGTAAATCTTTATTTTCTGTAAAAGTTTAACTAGATCTAAAATGTTCATGTGGATATTTCCCAAGTATTGATGAAATCGAACGCCGGCTCACTGGCGTAGCAAGTATTATAAAAGTTCATCGACTAACGTCATCCGTAGCTCAGTTGTAAAGAGCATTCGCCCTGTTAGCAAATGATCGTGGGTTTAAGTCTCACCGGATGACACGTTCGATATTTTTTTGTGTGCGAAATTTTATTAAATTTCGTAATAACGAACAAAAAACTGCTTAAATTACAATGACAAAGTGCCAAAGATGTGTGCGATTCTGTGACACTTTTACTGGCTTCAAAAATTATCGTATCATACGTAGTCATAACACGTCACTGACAACAATGAATGAGTATTAAACCAGTTAAAATAAAGAAAATACTTTTAATAAATAAAGAAACTACTAAATTTTGACATTCGTTTTATTTTTTAAAATTATTTTCCTTCATTTTACTCATAAAGTAGGTACTTACTTAAGTTCGGAATTCGGTTTTTGATATCTGCAATAGTTACGGAATAATCGCCTGTGCACATTAAAATTTAACGATTACATCCAGTAATCTCCAATCAATGCACTTAAAATATGTAAGTCTGTTAAGTCTTGAATTAAACTAGTCTTATTTTTTTTTGGAATATGTAATAGGGCAAACCTTTTAAAGTTAAAGAAATATCTGGCGGCCTACTACATATCCACCATATGGCTATTCCGTGATTCCAGATGAATCACGGAATAGCCATATGGTGGATTTATCTATGTCAATGATATTAGCGCACTGCAAACTTGCAGCGAGTATCAAATAGCTTCGCTGTCGTAACTATCGACTGACCCGATAGTTTTCAAATTATCAGCATTAGTTCGGTTTTAAAAAATTATCTGCTCTGACCTGATTATCGATAGCACATCGATATCCTAATTCTGGAAGTCATCTATCGATGCATGCGTTAATATCTCGACAGCACTATTACAAAGGCAGGTTCAGACGATGGATGGAAGCAATGTGCTACTTTAATGAGATCGGCCGCGAGATCAAAGAACTTGGGTGATAATCTAAGTAATATTGGCAGGTCTTCTGTATTGTCACTTTGTACTAAGAAATCACACTTTGAAAGTCACGTGAGATGCCAAATATTATATTAAAGTATGGTTATTTTTAGCTGATAAGGGCGTTTTTAGAGTCGTGCGGATGTAATCAGGCCTGCGCGGGATTGAGATACTTCTGTGATGTAAAAGAATATTTCACATGTCAATGCGCACCACAGATTACCTTTGTAATACGTATCTCAATTCCGCGTGCGAAGCAAATCAGCATGTCTCCAAATACACCCTTATATCTGTTTTTTTAATGGCTATAACATGGAAGGCTAGAAATACTTCAAGCTATATCTTTAAGTAAATTTAATACCACTGAAAGGTTCTGCTAGCAAAATTAACGTATACTGCTTTACCTAAACTGCTTTTGCCATTACACCTATGTGTAAGTGTAAAATGGTTTAGTAGACGTGTCCACAACCGTGATAAATACTCCCACCTTTATCACAAAAGCGATCCTTAATTTAGTCCCGCGCACCGTTTTTGTATCTTTATCTTAATTTTCGTTTCAAAAAAGCTTGCCGCCACATTAATAACCCGATAAAATTGGCGACAAAACGTCGGCATGTGTCGACTTATCAACTAAACTCTCACTTAAGATAATGTGGCCTCTTTGATCTTCCACATTCATTACTGTGAGAACTTAATCGCTGTTATCTTTGTGCCTCCGAGTGGAATCTCAGTTTTCAGACCGATACTTAGAAACCAATCTCAATATTATCTTGAGAGTTCGAACTTGAGTAACTCATCCTCTACTAATCAACTTGACATGGTGTACTACATTGAGTTTTATTTATTGGTTTTTTTTAAGTGCATCAAAGCTACGCTTTGGACACTTTATTTTAAACAGGAGTATTAATTTATTTATTTTATAAATAATACACTTTCATCTCTCATTGACATCTGTAAAAAATATAATAAAACAGACATCAAAACTTTCATGAAAGGACAAAAAAATAACAGCTAAGCGGTAAGAGTATGTCTAAAGATGTTGACCTAACTTATACAGTTAGTAACAATAAGTTCCATACAATTTTTTTTCAACAGAGGCCTTTGAAGTTAGGAACAATTAGTAAAAAAACTTTAATTGCAGGTGTTGTCGAGCAGTTTTAGCTAAGCTGTTAGTAGTAGGTTCAGTTTTTAATGATCATTTTTATTAAATGACATGTCTTCTAACTGTTCACATAAAACAAACCGGACCCTAGTAGCTCCAATCGCAAAAAATCGATAGAATAGCCAAAAGATAAAGGATTTTTTTCAAAAATCTTTAAAATTCAATATCTCCATAACGGTTAAGTTTCGGATACCTTATTATAGGATCAATTCCATCAGAAATGACCTGAATAATAACGCCCTTTAATATTCTGTACGACTTTCCCTGTAACCCTGTATGTATCTCGTGTTTGTCTTGACATTTTTCTTATTATTTTTATATATTTTTGAAGGTTTGATTAATTGTATAATGCTTTTATTTCAACATTATAGAAATGTGTTATGAAACATTTGCATGCCAGCTTCTGGTGAATTGTGCGAACTTTGACTTTGTTTGTATGTACCATCATTATGTACAGCAATTTAAGCAAATAAATGAATCTGAATCTGAATTTTTTTGCAATAGATTGTAATAACAGCTTCAATTATGAAGATGAATGCTTGGAGCGTGTTATAAGTATGGCGTATAATCGCTTCTGAATTATCTCACTTTTGAGATATTGACAACACATGGCCATTGGTTTAATAATAAAAACTGAAATATTTTATGTGGCAATGTGGGTGCAACCGTAAATAAGTATTTCGTGGAATCGTCGTGTAAATTTTTATTGCTTGACGACTTAGCCACAAGTAGTATATTACTATTCAGTAGTTTCGGATTTATTGGACAAATATTTTTTTAAGTTGAACAACATTAAAAATATACCACTAATTACCACTAAACTACCAATACCATAACACACAAACTTTGTAATTACAACTTCAATGAAATCTGATTCTTAAGGTTTCACGAAAAAGGTAACAAATATTTTTATAATTTTTTAGTAATTTATACATTTGCGTTGCACGTTGTACTATGAATGGGTACTCAGTACATTATAATATTTACTTATAAATTAAAAGTCCAAGTAAGTTCCACGTAAAAATATTAAAAAGAAAACAACAAATTGACGTTCACAATTCAAGTGTTGTTTGAATATTAAAGGTGCGTTCAAATCATAGGTAGAAAACAAACAGTAGCTGGCCACCCGCGCTTCGAAATTCAAATAAATAAAAAAAACATCAGCCTCTAGTGTTGTCTGCGCAAACACGATTAGAACGTGGGGTGCACTACGATCACCGATCACACAAAAATGTAAGTACTTAGTATCGAGTATTTATGTTAGTTATAGGATAGTGATGTACTAAACTGAGGATGATTCGATTATAATATGACTTTAGTACAAAAGTTTTTGACGGCATTTTCTTAAATAACAAGTAGGATTTGAGCTATTAAAAATAACTTTAACTAAACCATCACTGTAGTTAATTTTTATTTAAAAAATGTTACGGAATAAATAATCTTAACTGATGTAATTATAAATACCAACTTCGGCTAAAATGGATTAATACAAAAAAAAACACATCAATATTTCCCTTTTCGTAAAATTACAATATGAATAGACTACATGGCTTGGTAGTCACTAGTCTGAATTATAAACTAATCATTATCAGCCGCAGGACGTCCACTGCTGAACATAGGCCTCCCCCATAGATTTCCAAAGTGATCTGTTGCAACAAGCGACCTGTATTATTATTTCCGCGACCTTTATTAGGTCGTCCGTCCATCTTGCCGGTGGACGCCCTACGCTACGCTTTTTGATCAAATGGTCTCCAATCAAGAACTTTTCTGCCCCAACGGCCATCACTTTTCGCGCAATGTGCCCTGCCCACTGCCACTTAAACTTGCTGATCCGCAGGGCTATGTCCGTTACCTTAGTTCTCCTACGTATCTCCTGATTTCTGATTCGATCCCGTAGAGCTTCGAGCTGCTCCTAACTAGCTAGCTAGCTCCTAGTTCTTAACTTTGAGCATTCTTCTTAGCTCCATGGTTAGAGACCTTGTTTCGAATCCGTATGTCATCACTGGTACCACACACTAGCACTAGCTAGCTGAAATAACAAACTAGCTAGCATAATATTTAAAATTATTACTTTACATTACACTCAATTTTGAAGGGTAAAATTACCACAAGCGCCATCTGCCTGAAGCTTTCCAAATTGCCCGTCACAGCACGTCACGGTGCCGAATAATTCACGAATATCGTAATTACTAGTTACGCGCATCACTACGCTGTCACGTGAACAATGGCTCACAATTGTAGTGTTTGAGCAGCCTATCACAACACGCTACCGAGCGAGTGCTCGCCGCAGTGTAAACACACCTTAAGAGCCGGTTCAAGTGTTACATTTTAATTTTTGAATGCGTAGACGCAGCAGACACATTAGTAAAGGTTTTTTGTTTGGTGGCTTAAATTTTGATAGTTTATTTTAGTTTTCATGTATTCTACACTAATAAATATTAAGAGGAAAAATTTGATTGTTCGTTTGTATTGAAATTATTTATAAAGAGGAAAAATTTGATTGTTCGTTTGTATTGAAAAGGCTCCGAAACTACTAGACTGATTCAAATGAAATTTGGTACAGTTTGAGACACTGGGCAGGACATAGGCTACTGTTTGTCGCGATATAAAACCATCGGGGAGGTGAAAGTGAGGGTATGAAAGTTTGTATGGGAAATCCGACTTTTGGTGCAGGCGAAGTCGTGGGGAACTGCTAGTATCGCAATAACAGCACGATTGCTAATCGACTTAAAATGAGTAGATTTTGGATTCTTTTGTGAAACATTCCTTTTCTCGAGACCCTTTTAAACGAATACTCCGGATCTCCAGTTTATTCTTACTTTGAAAGTCTAGTTCAATTTTGCACTTTACTTCACTACATTTTACCACAAAATTACTTATAATTGTATTTCCAAAATAACGCAAACAAATAAAAAAATGCACTAAAGCCAAAAATATACTTGATAGTACTAACCCGACCAAGCCACTAGACTTTCAAAAGATTTTTGACGACAAATATAACGAATATACCGATGGAAATCCAATGGTGTTAAAATTTTAGGCATTACATCTAAATGTATCAGTTTATATTGATTAAGTAGTATATTCTTTATTGGAAAACCTTATATCCATTGAGGCATGATAGCTGGGTCGAAAATTATCCTATATTTTTCTGAGGATTTCAACTAATATCTCCCCAAGAATGTTCTCCTGATAGATAAAGAATACACCGCACCGAAAACCAATATAGCTCTATAATCAAGCAGGTATCAAGTAGGCTGAATATGGCCATCAATAACTACAACTTTTACTATGGAACCGTGGTCAAAATCTTTAAAAAGAACTGATGCTCCATACAAATAATTCTGCTATATCGGTGACAATGTATGGAGAGCAAATTTTTTTTCACGATTTCAGTGTTGACTTCATAGCGGAAGTTGTAAAACCCTTAAACGATAAGACTGACACACCCTGTATAGGCGGTAAATGTTAGGTAACTGCTTATAAGAAGTGGCTTCACAGACCTGTGATTACCGCGGAATGATTGGCACCAATCATCGCGGGTGATTGAGACAAATTGCTAACTGAGTTATGGACAAAAACGAACGCTAAAACGATACAAATATAGTTACAGTATATTTCCATGTGTACGTGGAATGTCCTTCCAAGCATTATACATTGCTAAGCATTTATAAGTAAGTGAGTATGTATTTCATTCCATGATGTTCTAGTTATTTTCTTTTAATTATGAGACTATTTTCACACCGAACGATTATTCAATACATAATAGGTTGAAACTTTGAAATTATGAAATATTGATCAATTTATGACTGCATAAAGAAATATTTTTAATTACAAAATGATATAGTAATGTCATTGAATGTTACATTGAGTTTTTCTTGTGAAAGTGCAATTAGTAAAACTTTTACTACAAATAAATGTGACCCAGTGGGATTGGATGGGATTACTATAATGACATAAGGTATACAGCGACCTGAAATGTGTACGTGAAATTAAAGTAGTTATGCATATAATAAGGTAGGTAATCATTCGAATCGTGGTGGTCGAGGTGTGACGGAGTTTGTTTTGGGCAAGTAAAATGCAGTAATTACAATTATTTGTATAAAACTGCTTTTAACCTGTCAGCATATTAACAAAACCATATAATGATGAAGCTATGTATAATAAATTTTAACTTAATATGATAGATTTGACGGCCGTCTTGGTGTAGTCGTTCGCGTACCGGATTTCTAAACCAGGCGGTTGCAGGGTTCGAATCCTGCAAGGGGCAAATGTTTGTGTGATGAGCACGAGAATTTGTACCCAAGTCATGGATGTTTATATGTATTTAAGTATTTCTATCCGTTATCCTAGTCACCATAGCACAAGTTCACGCTTAGTTTGGGGCTAGGTAATTTGTGTATTTGTTGAAACAATTTATTTATTTATTTTATTTATAGAGCTCTAATAACATTACAATAAAAAGTATATTCGTGTCTTAAATTTTTTTTAATACGTACTTTGAATTACATTTTTTTTAAATAAACTACAAGTTGAAAGTGTCTTGTAACAATTTTTCTTTCTAATGTATTGAATTTATATCAAATTGTGAAAATACTTATATTCATAACTGTTTACGTAGTTGCTAAAATATAAGTGGCTCTCTTTTAAAGGGTAAACACTAGGTAACTAAACATGATATTACCTAAGCAAAAAAAAGTACTTAGATGCTTTGCACATACATAACTTGTACAATGAATAAGGTATATCATACAAATACTATTAATTAAAATTTCTTTTCATGGGCGTTATCCGCTGGTTTCTCCAATTTCTCATTCTTCAAGTCCGTTTTTATTGTTTTGTAGACTCTAAAAAATATATATAAAAATATTATAATATTGACAATTATTACGATTAGACTGAAAATTAACGTGGTATTACCTAAAAGTGAGAAAATAGAAGATCTCTACAATGCTGAGGAACGAGAATCCTAAGAACAAGCCCAGGAGGCCTCCGCAGATGCCCAGGAAGTCGGTGACTCCAAACAGTTCTGATCGGTGGACGGCCATAAACATTGGTTCTTTGAAAAATATCTCCAGTTTTGCATCTGTAGCTCTGCAATGGTATAGTTATATTATATGCATTGCAATGCGATTTAATTGTATATGATGATAACAAAAATATATCGCACTTTTGGGAACAAAGGGTCACTTCTGCAACTTTTTGCAAAAACGACTTAAATATGCAGAAAAAATGTATATTATTATTACGATATTTGACTTTACACACATAGTAAAAGTATGACCTTTCGCTTTAGCAACAGAGCGGCACTACGCTAACTTAAGACTTACTTGTTTACATATTTCTTGAAATATTAACGTTACTTCTAAATAAAAATCACATAAGTTACCAAATTTTGATATTTGTCTGCTGTAAACATAACGTCACTTCTGTTTCAAAGTAACAGTAAAGCATTAGTGATTTGTAACAAAAATACACTTTTGGGACCCTCCCTCAGTTTATGGCTTGTTTTTCAAAATCGTCATTTTGAATGTTTTTTTTTCAATAGTGACTAGTATCTCTTAAGAGTTTATCAATGTAAAAATGTGAGAATCGTGTCATTACTCTAAAAAAGTATTGAGTTATTTAGGAATACGTCATAAAAAAAAAATGATTTGCTCCTCCTGAAAAGTTGGAAAACATGCAGAAGTGACCCTTTGTTCCCAAAGGTGCGATATAAGGTATTTGGTTTGTGACTAATTAAAATAATGACAACTCAGATGCATGCATGCACCTAGCAAACATACCTTTTGCACCCTTAAAAAACCCTTGGCCATTGTAACTTTCCTTAACACTTTATACAATGTTTGCAAAATATTTTACTAAAACACGATGATTAGGAAATATTTGACAGGAGAAAAAAAAACTTTAAAAAATATTCGATACGGATATTTTTTAAAGGTTTTTTTCCTGCGTCTAAAATATTCCCTAATCATCGTGTTTCATTTTATTTCATTTCATCGCCAAGGGCACTTTTTAGAGGGCAAAAGTATAGCTGAGCACTTTATCTATCCACCATAATAAGAACACGCAATGCCCTAAACAGCCTGTAAACATATTTACAAAAAAATCGGGAAACAAGGAGAATATTTTTTTCTGAGGAAAGCTTAGGAAAGAAGATCCATTTTTATTATTAAAATTAGGATATGGAAGACCTAGATTATAAAATATGTAACCCCTACTATATCCAAAACATCAAATGAAAACCGACCAAGTAATTATCTGAATACTTCTCACCGTTCAAAATTGAATTCTAGGTTCTGGGCTTTATAGTATCGACTTTGAGCATCCTGAAAGTCTACCAAATTGTAGTTCGTTTTATGTATTTCAGCATCATACTGGATGAAGTTACATGCTGGGAGACATTTGCATTTCTTCATGTGTTTGCTACCTTCCATAGCGAAATCATCTATAAAAGTAAAATCATAGAAATATTAACTTATTCGCCAATGTTCAAGGTCATTCGAGCTTAGCATTGCTTTGTATTCTACACAACCCGTTAATTAATTTTTCATTGAAGCCATGTTTTCCTGAAATTCACCCCGTAATCCGATCGCAGATTTTTTTTGTATCTAATCTTGACCAGTTCGAGTTACGATCACAATCAAATCGACGTCGAGAATCAGCGATTTGGTACTCTGCAAATCGATTATAGCGCCAATGTGTGATGTGTCGAAAAAATAACTACTTAAATCGAAAACCACCGTTACATCCTTACTACCGACGCCATCGAGTTCGAGTTCCAGCTAATGTTTAACGGAGTGCAATTTTAGGTTGATCTTGTCTCGATTCTGATTTCGATTCGATTGAGCTCAGGAGTAGATATACCCAGTACGCTGTAAACACAGCTATCAAAGAACGTGGATATGCAAACAACCATGACTAACCATAATCTTCGATCTCGAATTGGTTATTAATTTCGGGCATAAAAATAATAATTTAATTATACGTCTGTAATTTTACTTACAGTTGGCATTGTCTGCGCAACCTATTTGTCTTGATGCGCAAATTTTTGTACTGTTGTGAACTGAAAACCCATACAAAACGTACCTATTAATTTAGCAGTCACAGTATACAGACTACATCACATTAGGAAAAGCACTGTGGCATCTTATGCAGTTACAATAAGTGCTATTTTACAAGATTATTGATGTCCTTGCGACTTGTCATAAGATACTTACACGGCATATGGAACAGTACACAATCACAGTTTTCGTAAGTATAATTTGTAAGACATTCTAGGCGGCAATGATTGTAGGTGTATAATTTGAAATACTTTAACGGTCTCTCGTCTGGAAAGTAGCATTGCCTTCTGGAACATGAAATACAACATCATCACAAATTATATCAATTATGTTCTGCTTCAGATCAGGAATTAAATAAAAAAATATTGTATTAACAAATTCAAATATAACCATTAAATCAAAATATCGTACATAAGTTCTACGAGTCCACGAAATTAACTGATATTGTTATCAAAAAGGTTTGATTTTGATTACAAATCTACAATGTAGATGCTTGATGGACTCGATCTTTAATTATTAGTCCTTTAATGATGGACCTGCGGACCTATACAATGCCGATAACGCTCTCGCCGAGAACTGGTCCTCAAAAATATAACGCCAGAGTCGACACGAAAAGAAGTCCTTTAATATACCGCATGTGCCGGTCATTTCAGTCGAAAAACTTCCATTGCTGGACATTTGTCCAGTCTCCCCAAAAATCTCTATGATGAGCCCTGCACTGCAAGAATTCTGCTAAATTAGGATCCAGTTGCGACCTTCATTTTTCGTTGGTCTGGTTGTGAAAGACCTAACTCTATCATCTATCAATCCGAAGTCAGATAATTATTATTCCTTACTGTTTGCCAACTCATTAATCCAGTCGTTGGTTGATCAATCTGCCCTGTCTCTACTATCAATTGGGTTTCTAGTTTCTTAGGACTAAGAATATCAGTATCTTGGATAATTTACAAGTTTCGTGATTCGTGAAAGAAAAGCTTGTGTGTAGTCAGCAGTTTATGTGGTAGAAAAAATGGCCAAAATAGCTACATCTACCATTTTAGTAATTTGTCAGTACTATCATTATGCGGCAAGTACGTTATTTCAGGAGAAATACAAAAAGAGTATGTAAATATTGCCACTTACATATTTAAAGCAACTGACTTTAAATCATTGCTTGTGGTTACCATGGTGAATTTTACAGCCATGGAAGATACTTGCTGAGGCAACGCTGCAAAGTAGTACGACAGCGCTTGAGGCCATTCAGATGGGTGGTGCAAGTAAATCTGAAACCGAAAAGATGTAGTTTTTAAAAGCGCGTGAGTTATTAACAACCTTTTCGTGTTGCATCAGGAGGTGAAGAGAAGAGCAGAAAGCAAAGGATGATCATTACAAAACGAGATACAAATTGTATGGATGACTAAATGTTAGTTGAGGTGTTAAAAAGATGAATAAATAACAATTGCATGCGGGAGAGATAAGAATAATGCTATGAATGTATAGAGTGATGAGAAAAGACAGATAAGTAATTTAAAATACAAATGACAGGTTTAATAATCGTGGCACCGATTACACAAAAAATAACATGAACCCTTGGATGGGAATGGAATGAGAATAGAGGACAATTTAAGTGACAAAAATAATTACATATGAGTATGCATGTGGATGGATAAAGAGAAAGAAGCCGCCCTAGATAGATGCACTGCATAAATTAACATACCATTTTAAAAGAGATGATTATTATTATTTAGATGATTCAGGGACGAGATATGTATTGCATGGAACAGAAAAACATATTGCGCCGACCCCAGCAAAACTGGGAAAAGGGCAAGCGAATGGTGATTACAAAATAATACAACATACCTTATATCCAGCGAACAGTGCATTACACAATGTGTCTTTCTCCTTCTCCAAATCATTCAGCCACATTGACAGATACGACCTTTCACCGCTCTCCTAAAAGAAGTTGATATTTGATTAAGATTCCAAATTTATACAGGGTATCTAGTAAGTAGTCAAAAATGTCTAACTATATGTCATTTGTTATTATGTGAAATCTGACACAAATGTTTAACTTTTGTGGTAAATTTGTTAATATATTTTTTTTAAAATCAGTTTTAATATATATTATATTTTTCTTGAATGGTAATAAACTCGAAATTGTTAAAAACTGAAAGGAAAAGTCTTAAAAATAGTAGAACTTTCACATGAAAATAATATTGAACAAACACAGTGGTTCAGGCCCGGACTTACGACTTCACGGATAAGTTGTGAATGTTTTTTTTATCCTCAGACCATCGCTGCTTATAGGAAGGACAAGTGTACATGGTATTTGCATCGTCTAATAACGATGCAACGAATAAACGAAGCTGACACAATTTCGTTATTCTATCTTACCTCAGAGGTACAGTCGGCAGCAAGTCAGTTTACCCATGTGAACTACAAAAACAGCTTTTATTACGTACGGAATAACGGCGGTCTCAAGGTCAAAGTGGGGTAGCCTGACGTGTGGCCGTGTAAACGGCTAAACTTACTTGGCCACGATGTGGATACGCATTGTCATCTTTAGTTAAATAACCTTCAGAGAATGTCCAATTTCTTACGTTATCTGTTAAATAAGAATAGTTGTATTCTCGTTGTATACTGCGAATAAAACATTAAAGGGCTTAATAATAATTATATAGACATAACTGATTTCTCTTAAATAAGAATGGAGACTGCTAATTTTTAAAGTTAATCCAATAAAACGTGTCTCATCGAAAGACACAGAAGATCGATTTATGTGTGCAAAAATTTATTTTCGTAATCCAGTAAAGGTTACTTTACTGCTTCGTTGGTCTAGTGGTCAGCACGCTGGGTACTATCCACGAGGTCCCGGGTTCGAATCCCGGGTCGGGCCGAGAGTGTTTGGGTTTTTCTGTCTTGAAATTACTCAGACACAGCTCCGGAGTCAGGAAGTTGGTGGTGTTAACACCCGTGCCTCGGAAAGCACGTTAAGCCGTTGGTCCTGCGCCTGATCTCTCTACGGTCATGTCGGACTGCCGTCTCACCGAATTATGAGAGTGAAGGAACAGAGAGTGCACCTGTGTATTGCGCACACACTTGTGCACTATAATATGTCCTGCGCAGTTGGCTAATCTCTGTTGAGATAGGCCGCCGTAGTCGAAATCGACTAGGAGGACATCAATCGAAGGTTACTTACTTATTAATATTTAAAATTTCCTGAGGTGGAACACCGTTGAAGGTGAAACAGATGCCATCATTTGTCATAACTCTTTCAAAGAGATGGATACATGAGCTCGAACCAAGCACGCATCCACTTATCATATCCACTGTGTCAACTGTAACCTACAATATTATATACACGGTGTTACTTTGCATCCTTGCCATATTCACAGAAATAAAAGAAGGGAAAAAAAAGAAGAAGAAAAAGGGGCAGCGTTTATGATGTTAGAAAGAGAGCGCAATCGCCGCGGCTCTTTTGTGCCGATGAACAGCCAACAATGATGTGTATGTGCTACGATCGTTATTGGTGTGCGTAACAGATTGTCGATAAAATTAAATAATCAAAATTAAAAATCAAAATTTTAGGTCACTATTTTTTTAATGATTTGAGTTCAGTGTCCGTAATATAGTTACCTCTGTAAATATGGCAAGGATGCAAAGTAACAGCGTGTATAATATAGTTGATACAGTCAACAATACTTTTAACTGACCAAAAAGTCGGAGCATTGATAAATATTACTTTGCGATGAACATTTTAACTTAAAATTTGAAAATTAGAAGTAAAATTTGGAAGTTAAGTTGTACTGCAAGTTTATCGTTTTAGTCTCGGCGGTGCCTCAACATGTAAAGTTCGTCTACCTGTAACTTACATAATATTATTTATTATTATTGTTTTGACAGGGCACCGCCTTTTGGGTCTATCGCGTGGCCATTTTCCATTTAAAGTGATTCATTCAGTGCATTTTTAGGCCTAAAGGTCTTTAGCCATACGGCTGGCATGTCCGGCCCAGTCCCACTTTAGCCCAGTTAAAGTCACTAACTAGTTTAATATTCCTATGATAGTTCATAAAGTTGTTCAACTTACGTTTAACAATCTTTTCATTGCCTTACTATCAACAGTTTCCTTGCCGATCATGACAGGATAATCACAAACGAGGTCAAGAGCACCAGCAGTTTCAATTGTTTCGATGTCAATGGTTTTGCTAGAAAATAAAGAAGGTTGACACTTGCTTTCTAGTCCACGAAGAAATAATTTTATGGTTGTTGTAATACAAAATTTATAATACCTACTTAAATTTTATAAAATAACGTATAGTAAAAGAAACAAATAATAATCAAATTAATCACTCTAGATTCCATGATCTTATCAAAATGAACGAACTGTTATAATTTAATAACTATACTTACTACATTGTAGTATACAAGATACTCACATGAATTATATTACAAGGCTTAAAAATATTACTTACTTTGAATGAGTAAGATCAAACTGCACCTTCGTAAAGTTAAAATTAGATTGTCGGAATTTAACTGCTGGACAAATCGTTATTGCAGGGAAGGGTACCTAAAATACAAGATACTTTCAGACAAGCACTGGGCAATCTTTAATGTAAAAACCAACCTTAAAACGATACATTTTCTAAACCAACTTTCATCATTTTGCAAGTAAAAGGGTTTGAAGTTATATGAGATTTGATGGTTTACGGTAACTAAATGATAAATGATAATAAAAATAGAATAGTACATGTAAATCTGACCTCGTGAACAAACACGTGTTTTTCAGCAAAACTGACAATGACAGGTGAAGTGGTCCACTTTGTCCAGACTTTCGATATCAGATAGAAAGACAAAGCGACGCTGATTGTGAAGGTTATAATCCAGAAGATCCTAATGAGAGAAATAACAAATATTATATTCCGAACATGGTTTTATTATCAACTTATTAATTGGTCAGTTTAGTTTTAATCAAAAATATTATATAATATAAAATGACAATTATTAAGTTATCGATGAGATAGCTTACAAGGTAAAATATATTAATAATGTAAAGCCTTTATTCGGTACACAGTTAGGATGGTTAACTTACTTTTCAACAATATGTAGGCCATTTTCAGATGTGTACCTCAGACCATGGAGCGTTGTATTTTTGGCATAGTCTTGAAATAGTTTTTTTAATAACTTTTTCTGGCGTTTCCTTCTCTTTTTTCGCAAACACACAGCCCCAACTACAGGCCGGCCTACCGTTTCACTAAAATTTGAAGATATCAATTCCTATCAGCGAAATGTTTGTAAATATTTTTTGTTTATTATTTTTAGTATAATATTTTTTAAGTTGTTACACTTACTCCATATCGATGATCAGGAAATCGGGACTGTTTGCACTTTCACTTTCGCGATACGAATGAAGTTTTTCCACGTTTATTGTCACCCATTTCGAATTAATTAGGTCAACAAGCCATTGTGTTCATTAACGAATAGGTTACTTTGTTTAATTAAGCCCTCGGGATGTAATTGGAATTAATGAATTCGTGTGTGTACTTTATATAAAATACCTCCTGGGGTCGAGGTTAAAATACTAAATAACATACGAAAACGATACGAAAATAGGTACCAAATGCTGTTGAACAGTCATTGTATTTATGAAGTTAACAGCTTCTTCTTCTTTTCATAAATCTTAACTGCTTATTAAAACACAATTTTACGGATTACTTCGCGATTTATTTACATTTTATTTTAAACCTGACGTTTCGAACACTTTACAGCGATCGTGGTCACAGGGAGTCTCCCTGTGACCACTATCGCTGTATAACAAATCGCGATATGATAACAATTCGCGTAAACGTAAGAAACAAATATCTTAACTGCTTAGTTGGCAGTTAAATTAGATAATCAATTAAGCTATGGTGCTGCCCAAGATTATACACATATTTCTACATTATCCCACCGTACTCTCCCAGCACTGCAGTAAGGTACTCTGGTTAAGCTTAACCGTAGCTTGTAACTGTAGCTTGGCTTCAATGAAAAGCATTGAAAGTACAGTTATCTGTGATTCTCAGATATTTTTTCTAATAAGGGTAAATTTGACCTTCGAACTGACACCAGTAAAGTTATTTGAAAAATACTCATTGCTCCTTGAAATTTTCATTACTTCTTGAAAAATACTCCCCGACAACATCGTTGTCGTTTTGCCAACTTACTCGACGAGTATACTGATTGTAAGAGGTGTTCCGCGCTACATCAGATCCGAATCCGATCCGAATTGGTCAAAATTCGTTCGTCCGTAATCGTAGAACTCTTTGTACGACAGCTTATGCACTACGTCCGTGATTCACGGTCCGGTTTTTTATACTGACAATGAAATATTCCCTAGATATACCCCATTTCCCACAACACTGCGTGAGCTCGTTGCATAGCTTCATTCCCATAATTTTTCGATATTTTGCAAAAAGTGAATTTGGATGAGACATGACGGATTTGGATCGAAGCAAATAGTGTGAAACCGCTCTTACTCAAGGTACTAGGTCTTATCCTAGATTTTTTAAACTTAACCCACGTACTTCCAGACATCGGCAAAACCCTAACGCCAAAAGAATAGAAATCTAGCTGCAGAAGAAATTTATTGCTTTTAATTTTAATTAAAGTTAACAAATACAGTGCCAAAAAGAAATGGGTATAAGTATTAATGAGATGGGTGGGCTTGTTTCTCGTCGCAAAATGACATAATTGTAGGAGAAATACGCATTTTAAGCTTAATTCTGTATCAGCATCAAATCAATGTCTATATTTCGACGCCATTACGTAAATCTTGCTTTGCACACATATTATTATGACTCGTGCTTAATTACAATTTCTTTTTATGTTCGCTCTCTGCTGGTTTTTTCAATTTCTCATTCTTCAAGTCCGTTTTTATTGTTTTGTAGACTCTAAAAATATTACATATTAGAATTTAGAACATTTGAAACTATGAGACTAAAAATTAAAATACGAATAAACTTACCTAAAAGTGAGAAAATAGAAGATCTCCACCATGCTGAGGAAAGAGAATCCCAAGAACAAGCCCAGAAGGCCTCCGCAGATGCCCAGGAAGTCGGTGACTCCAAATAGTACTGATCGGTGAACGGCCATGAACATTGGTTCTTTAAAAAATATCTCCACTTTTGCATGTGTATCCCTGTAATAGGATAGTTGTATTAAATAAATAAGTAATATTTGCAGTGAGTTAGGGAACTGACCCGACAAAATTTTAAAGGCTTATTTTACATTAAATTTTATTCATAAATATATATAAATGTGGAGTGAAACCTCAACCCCTTCGGAATGGCGGGTGTTTTGATTATTTGGTCATTGTTAAGAAAAAATACTGTCGGATGTCGGATGTCGGAAAAGAGTGGCAATCCAACAAATCCAACAAAAGTTAAGGAATATAACTTTTTACGCAAAAAATACGGAAAAAAAGTTTCTTTAATTCATTTCAAATAATAAGTTGACGTTTCAATCCACTTATGGAGTTATGGATTGTTTGTTTGTTTGTTTTATGATAAAATTAAATCTAGAAGATGCTCTTAAAGTTTGACGGGTCGGTTTCCTAACAGATTACTTATACAGTGTGTCAGGGTTTCGGCGATAATTTATGGGCTATTAGATCATCAAATGTTATTGACAAAAAACCCCCATGTTGGGTTTTAACTCTTTGCAACCCCCTCTTAAAATGGCAGACATAATAAAAAAAAAACATTTGTATGGATCGGGAGGTCCTAAAGTTATGCATTTGATTAATTTGAAAGGTAACGCTGTCACCTATTAAGTAAAATAAAGATCAACTTAAAATCATTACCCGTCATAGAGGGAATATTTTTTTAAAAGAAATATTGCTAAAAATTTAAAATAGTTAAATGGTTTTTTAAACCTATTACAAAACTAAACTCAAAAATGATTTTTTTTTCATAAGGATTTTGTCTTTAAAATTTGATAAATAAAATGCCCTTAAATTATCGTTAGTCGGAACCCAGACATCCTGAATAAGGAAAATATTACAGCGAGTTTGGTATATCGTATGCCGAATTTAATATAATGACATATGTGGTTTTAATAAAACTTTTGCACTCTAAAAAGTACATTTAGCTATGATTAAAATAAAAAAAAATGAAAAATTCAGATAAACTTTAGTCAAAAAAAAGACGAAGAATGGCCACTTGTAGTATATGTATATAAAAAAACACTCGACACGTCAAAAGGTGACCGGCCAAGTAAAACGCTAAATAGGTACCGTTCAATGTCATATTCTATATCCTTGTATAGAGTTTGGGCGTCCCGAAAGTTTTCCAAATTGTAATCCGTTTTATGATCATCAGCATCATACTGGATGAAGTTACATTCTTGGAGACATTTGCATTTCTTCATGTGCTTACTACCTTCTACACCGAAATCATCTAAAAAAGTAAAATATTATGTGGTTAATCATAAAAAAATTAACTTTTAGCTAGTCATAATGGGGTCTGTACGGACCCTAAGGTTTACTTGTGAAAAAAAAAAGAAATATTTAGTTTGCAAAATAAATGTTAAATAAGTTTTCTTCAAAATAACAAACAGGAATTTCTAAAATTGTAGCATAAAAAGCCAATAAATAAAATGCAATCAAATTAAATTCAGTTTTGGTAAATTATACGGCTGGCTCGTTTCTCGATCAAAGAATAAGTATTGCTATCCAACGCGGTAACCCAACCAGCATCCTTGCCTCCTTACCTCAAGGACATGGGTTTATTTTTGGTGTAGGTTATGAGGTTTTTAATATTTATGTCATGAATGAAAAAAAAAACATATTTGTTACTAAAATTGTGCTACACTATTAGTTGCATGGGGTCCGTTGGACCTCAAACGTAAATTTAATAAGTATACTCACAAGTGACATTGTCAAAGCACTCTTGCTGTTTTGGTGTGCAAATTTTTGAACTATCGTGATCTGAAAACCCGTTAAAGAGTACGCATTATTCGGGTCGATTGAGTCTTACCACTTTGTAGAGAGTTTGCTTACCGTCAAAAATTATAAAAAAACAAAACTCTGGGCCCGTAACCAAGTGGCAATTTATTGTCAAGCGAAATTCGTTATAAATCAAATTTCACTTACAAAAATTAATCGACTGTGTCATCCGGTGGGACTCGAACCCACGTCCCTTCGCTATCCGGGCGAGTGCTCTTACCAACTAAGCTACGGAAGACGTAAGTCAGTCGACGAATTTTTGCAAGTGCTATGTACGCCAGTGAGCCGGCGTTCGATTTCATCAATACTTGGGGAATGTACCCGCATGTATCCAATGGAAATATTTTTACAAATATTTAACCATCAGTTAAGATGTAATCAGCTTAACTTTTTATATTTTTATAACTTAAACAATTATTTTGCAAGTTTACGAAATTAAATCAAATTTCACTTACAAAAATTAATCGACTGTGTCAGCCGGTGGGACTCGAACCCACGTCCCTTCAATTAAATTTGATTTAATTTCGTAAACTTGCAAAGTAATTGCAATTCACTTGCAAAAATTCGTCGACTGACTTACGTCCTCCGTAGCTTAGTTGGTAAGAGCACTCGCCCGGATAGCGAAGGCGAAAGGGAAGGCGAAATTTCAGTGTAACTGCAAGTGGGTTTGAATTTTATTGTTACGTCGCTAGATTTTTGTGATGTGCAAACGATCTTGGCCCTAAGACTGGTAAAGCGCACTTGTCCTCAATAGAACATATTATTAATCTAGCAGCTGTACGGATCACCACGACAAGCTAAACAATGCAGATCCTTATATTAGTAATAAGAGTTATTCGACAGCAGAAATGGATTGTTGCTGTGCTGGCGACTAAACATAAAATACTTACGCGGCATATAAAATAATACACAATCACAACTTTCGTAAGTATAGTTTGTAAGGCATTCCAGTCGGCAATGATTGTAGGTGTATATTTTGAAATACTTTAACGGCCTCTCGTCTGGAAAGTAGCACTGCCTTCTAAAACATGAAAGAAAACAAGCTTTAGATAAATAATTTTAACCGTATCAACAAATACAACTAACCCTAATTTTGAATAAATTACAGTCACTAGGTTCATTGATGTTGGTACCAAATTGCTTGATTTAAATTACGACAAATCTACAATGTGGATGCTCGATGAGCTCGTTCTTGCTTAGTTCTATAATATTCCGCATGTGGAGGTAATTATCTTCCCGTCAAAAACGTTTCCCTTCTGAACAAAACCCTCCCCAAGACTCGCCATAGTTATTAGCCCTGCACTGCGAGCAGTCTGCTGAATAACGATCAAGTCGCTACCTTCATTATATCACTAGTCCAGTTAAGAAATATCTCCCGCCTATCTCAATCATCCTTCAATCCGTGGTCAGAAAATTCTTTATTGATGGCCAACCAAATCTATATTCCATGTGTCCTGTTACTACTACATTTGAGGTGCTTAATTCTTGGCTGTAAATCAGTGGCTCAATTATCATACGTGCTTAATTATTGTTTCGGTCACAAAGGGAATCTCATATGATTTCAGCAGTTCAATGTGGTAGAAAAGATACTAAAAATAGCTACATCTTCGATTCTGTAATTGCTTGAGTGCTGCCACTATGTGGCAATGATGCTGTTTCAGAAGGAATCAGAAAAGTTTGCTTTTACCACTTACATTTTTAAATCAACTGATTGCAAGTCGTTGCTTGTGGTTACCATGGTGAATTTAACGGCCAGGGAAGACAATTGCTGGGGCAACGCTGGATAGTAGTACGTCAGCGCCTGAGGCCATTCAGATGGGCGGTGCAAGTAAATCTGAAAGCGAAATGTTAGGGTCCTCCGATACATAAATAAAAAACGCGGACTGTATATTCATGGGTGCTGTATTCTTGCCCACTATTACATAGAAATTGAAAAAATGTCCAACGACGGTGGGTGGCTACCTCGCGATGACATCAGTGCCCGCCGGGTGCACTCGTCTCCGGCGCTGATATTGGGTTACGGGAACACGGGAAGTGCTGTCTTTTTGACACATGCTTGTGAGTTATTAACAACGAGTTTATGAGTTGCAATGAGAAAGCAAAGAAGAGTAACATGTAGCAAATAAAGTATTATATAACTTAAGCAATTTGCAAAATATTTGCTTAAGTTATAAAAATAATTATAATTTAAGCTGATTTCATCTTAACTGATGGTCAAATATTTGTGAAAATATTTCCATCGGATACATGCGGGTACATTCCCCAAGTATTGATGAAATCCATTTAAATCAATGATGAAATCGAACGCCAGCTCATTGGCGTAGCAAACACAAAAATTTGTCGTGACTAACGTCCTCCGTAGCTCAGTTGGTAAGAGCACTCGCCCGGATAGGGAAGGGACGTGGGTTTGAGTCCCACCGGATGACACAGTCGATTAATTTTTGTAAGCGAAATTTAATTTAATTAAGCAATTTGTTTGCAAGTTTTTGCGAAAATAAATTTCGCGCACAGAAATTGTACGAACTTGGCCCACCAGATGATCAATTTTTCTAAGCGAAATTTATTTATTTTTGCTCTATGTTTTATTTAGGAGCTTTGATCGACATAGTCGAACATTTCAGCTCCGTCTTACCCAAATCTTATTTAGGTATTAATTCAACTTAAGCCTAGAAATTACAAAATTATTAATAATTTTAGCGGCTTCTAAAGAAAGCTCAGCTAGTAAGTTGGTTAATAAACCGACATCGTATTTATTTACATTAAGCAAACTATAAACTATTTCTCTTACGACACATATGACGTGACCATTCCGCACACATTCCAATATAAAATAGTGTATACCATCTAATATTCCACACGCTGTACAGTTCGGGGACAATAATGATAGCTTCATGATATTCTTAAAATTTAATGGAATATGACCAAAACCAAAACGCAATCTAATCTACTTCTATGTGAATTGGTAAACCGGGGGGGACCCGAGGCGGTTTTCACTGTAGATTTTTGTTACTTGGATCACTGGGTCACTGAAGACTCATTCGACAACCTCGATATTGAAAGAGAACGTAGGTCGCTGGCAGTGCGCTGCAACATGCTGGCTCGTAGGTTTGCGCGTTGTACTAAGTCAGTCAAGCTGACGCTTTTCAAAGCATATTGCCAATCAATTTACACGTGTAGCCTATTGGTCAACTATACGCGGCGGGCTTACAGCGACTTACGTGTGCAATATAATAACGCCTTTAGGGTGTTGTTGGGACTGCCATGGAGATGCAGTGGTACGGGTATGTTTGATGAGGCGAGAAAAGACGGCTTCGTTGCTATAATGAGAAAGAGGTGCGCCTCCACTATGACTCGGTTTCGCCGCTCTTCTAACACCATCCTGAGGGTCTTCGTGAACTGATGGGATACGCCACTCATTCAACGATGGGTGGTGATCCACACAGTGCTGTAGCACATTGTGGTCCGCATCGTTTTGCGGTGCTATCTATCTATGTGTTAAGGCAATTTAAATATTTAAAAAAAAACAATGTTTTATATCTTCTAACACTAGTTTTAAGTGAAATTGTTAGTAACACGATATGGGCTCCGCCTGAAATAAATATATATATATTGAATTGAATTTGTACTTAATTCATTTTTAACAATCACACTTTTTTATCAAAATGCTGTTTGCATATGTTATAAATTATCTTTTTATGTATAATACTTCAGAGCTACTAGGTCTTACATCTCTTAGAATTGACAACATTTCATTTTTATAAAGGTATTAAAATTCAAAAACCATTTCGAGATTTAGCGATGCTTAATACGTTTAAAAATATTTTAATATTTTTTTACGCTATAAACTCAGGGATATTTGAAATAAACTGATAGGTGCTATGATAAAGGCATTATAAGAGGACATGCCTTAGCTTGGTTATTTGGTCCGACTTAAAAAGTATTTTACCATACATGCAAGTTAGCTGTCATGTTGACATTGACATTTGACACTGATAATATGATGAGTGAGTGAGAGAAGAGATAATCGTAGTGTTGTTCTATAGAAGCGAAGTCCATCTAGTTATCGATAGTATTAGTATAGTATATTTGTGATTGCTAAAAATACACATGCATTAAAATGATTATCTAGTTTGGTGACGAAATCATAAAAAATCCTTCAATTATATTATTGATGTTTCATTTGATTTTAGAAACCATAAAAATTTAAGTTAGAAAAATGGCAACGTTAACTTTTGTTAGTAAAGTTGTGTTTGATTAATCAAAACATTATTTATCTACTTCTTTATTTAGACTTTTGTATTATGATATACGTGCTTAGTAAGATTGTATTTGGATAAACATTCTCAATAAGATTATTTATCAACTTCTTCATTTGAACGTATTGTTTTTTGATATTCGTGCTTACTGTCGATATTGATATCACACGTCTACAAAATACAACTCTATAGACGTCAGTAATTTTTTTAAATTTAGTATATGGCAAAGGCGTGAAATCGTCACATCCTTACTCTTGTACTAAGGCACTTTTAGGATTGAGAGTGTTTAAAAAATTTAATTCAAGGATAATTCTTCTACTTCTTCTTTCTGGTCGTTCCCTCAATGCTGAGGATCGTGACTGTATGTCAATCTTCTCCACTCGGTCCGGTTCTGCGCCATATGTACCGCTCCCTGTATCTGGCCTCCAGTCACCTCCTTGAGTTGCGTTTAGCGAGAGTGAGTCTTGAATTTGGTCTGCACATAAACCGCTCTAAGACCAAAGTGATGGTGGTAGACAGAGCTCAAGTTTTAAGTCCATTAAATGCGCTCAAGGATTATGAAAAAGTGGACGAATTTACATACTTGGGGTCGCGATCTCTTACAGTGGTAACTGCGAGAAAGAAATCGGACGCCGTATAGGGATGGCTAAAAGTGCCATGACTAGCCTCGATAAAATCTGGAAAGACCGTAATATTCGCCGAGTAACTAAGATGCGTTTGATTCGTACGTCGGTCTTCTTTATCTTCCTGTACGGGGTGGAGACTTGGTGTCTCAGGAAAAAGGAACGCAGCAAGATTCATGCCTTTGAAATGTGGTGCTGGAAAAAGCTGCTGCGAATTCCTTGGAAAGCTATGAGAACCAATGTATCTATCCTTGAAGAACTAAAGGTCACCAAGCGCCTGCTGACTACGTGCCAGGAAAGGATCCGGAGTTTCTTTGGGCACATAATGCGATCCCCATTGCACAGCCTGGAGAAACTCATCATTTTCGGAAAAATGGAGGGGAAGCGCGCTAGAGGAAGAGCGCCAGCTAAATAGCCACCTATTAGTTGTTCCACACTGTTGGTCCACACCAACTCAAGGAGAATAATGGAAAGAAATGAAAAAAAAAATACGTATGCCTTTTTTTTGATGTACTATAAGGAAAAAAATAAAAATGTGCATGTAATTTTTTTAATGTTGTCAATTCCATGTACAACTGCTTTCTTAGCTTAACGGTATGTCACCTCGTTTCCGTCAATACTTATATGAGCAAGCAGTATCAGGAGGTAGAGAGAAGGACGGAAAGCAGATAAAGATGTAAAATACTCCAACGAAGACAGGTAAACCATTAAATTGCATTGTAGCTAAACTATTAAATTGGATGATGATTACAAACCCGTGATATAACTTGTTTTATTGTATCGATCGGAATGTTTAGCTGTTAAAAAAAAGGATTAATAGCAATTGCATGCAGGAAAGAAAAATGAAAATGTTCCTATGGATGTATGGAGTTATGAGAATGGACAGCATAAGTATTTAATATACAAAAGAGAAGTTTAATAGTGGCACGCACCGGTTACACAAAAGATGACAAGAAACCTTTGTTGGGAATGTGATGAAAAGAGAGGGAAATTTAGCTATAAACAAGATATTAGTTTAAGGGGATGGCTAAGTAAGAGGCCGCGATAGATAGATGCATTGCAGAAAACAAGATACGATTGTGAAGGAATGGATGATTCAGTAACGAGTGATGTATTTCATGGAAGAGAAAAACATACTGCGCCGACCCCAGTTAAACTGGAAAAAGGGCTGTCATGTATTAAATAGTAGATTATTCACCCAGGGGGTAAAGTGATATCTAACGTCACGGGCGTCATCTTGAATCTCGAGCGTAACGAAGGATTCGAGAGTGTTGCATAGCGAGGGAGTTAAAAGTAGAATCCTGAGTGTAGCGAGGGATTTAAGCTCGCCCAAGACGAAGACATCTTTAACCGCGAGGAGAATACTCTGCTTTTCACACTTTCTACGAGACAATAAAAAACATGTACTACAAAAACCTTATTTTATCTATAAGTATATAATCTTTTGACTTTTCTGGCAGTAAATTATTATTGTTAACAATACCAGCACCTTTACATCTAATGGACTCCGGTGTCATAAACTTCGTCACTCGACAGTTTTATGAAAACATTGTTTGTAATTTTTTTAAATACATAGGTTTTTTTCTTTATTTATATCTTTTTTTTAAAAGCGCGCGCTTCTTTTTCATTCCATTTTTGCTAAAATTCTTGGCTGCCAGGTTTAAATTTTAAATATATTCTCTTTGGTGCGGGACGGGCTAGTGTGATCATGCCTATGAACTCTTATTCGAAATTCAAATCACTTTGCCTCCCTAGGGGCGTAATGAAATTTCATACAACATTACGTTCCTAGGGATGCAATGACTCACTTTGAGTCAGGTTTACTTGATTGAACATTGCCGAGTAGGTGGTGTGAAAACGTTATTTATGTATACACTATGGGGATATCCGGGTTGTCTCTGGCCGGCCGGGGTCCAAGATATGTTGTAACTTGTGAACTTGCAATATAACTTTATTAATTAAACAAAACGTATCATTTTTTAAAACACGTTAAATTGAATGATGATTACAAAATAATCTAACCCACCTTATATCCAGCGAACAGTGCATTACATAGCGTGTCTTTCTCCTTCTTCAAGTCAGTAAGCCCCATTGACAGATAAGGCCTTTCACTGCTTTCCTAAATAAAGTATACATTATTAAGTCATATTAATAGTCATAAATAATAATAATATATTAAGTTTCATAATAGGTTTAAAAAACTATTTAACTCTTTCAAATTTTTAGCACATTTCTATTAACATTTTTTTTTTCTCTATGACAGTTACTAAGTTTGAATTGATATTTATGTCACTTGATAGGCGATAGCCTTACCTTCCAAATGAATCATTTCATAACTTTAAGTATCTCCATATCCATAGAAATAGTATTTTTTTTAAATGGCTGCCATTTCAAGAGGGAGTTGAGTTAGTACCTAACATGGCGGTTTTTTGTCGATAACATTTGATGATCTACTAGCCCATAAATTATAGTCGAAACCCGGACATACTGTATACATGCCTGTCCAATTAAGGGATATCCTTTCTCCTAATCCTTTGACTTAATTAATCCTTTGACTACAGAATCGCATTATTCCCTACTATAAATCTACCAATTGCTTTTCGTGTAAAACTTTCAATAGACTGTTTTCGAGATACAAATATATAATGAATACATAAAGAAATTAAGCCGGAATCACGGACGTGTAATGAATTGGCATTTTACTCATTTAGGATATCTATTTAAAATGTACATGGGCATTCTCTATATTTATATATCTCATATTGTCTTTTTTTATGATTTCAATGATAGTGCATTTAAAAAGAGGTAGATGGGTCATTAGCGCGCGAAAACTGATAGCCTCAAATTGTTTAATTTGCACATTCAAATACCACATATTTGAATGCAAAATTGTGCAAATTGACGCGTAAAAGAACGTGTGCTCTGAGCATCAAATCTGAACCGCCACGCAGTAAGAGACGACTGGTCTACTAGAAGGAGATTGCTATTGCATTTCACAAACAGTGTACTGCACTACTAACTGATTCTACCTAAGCATAAATATTTTAGAAAAGACTGACTAATTATTTATGTTTTGTGCAAACTCTGTGCTTCGAGTTGAATTCACAACCGCATCCGTAAGGATGAGTAGTGAATTTTTCACAACAGCATCCGTAAGGATGAGTAGTGAATTTCCCATCCCTACACCTTTGCTCCCTATCAAACCCTATCCCCGTTATTCTATAAACTTAGTACCGGGTTTAAGCCAGGGCTAAGCTATTAGCTAGCCAATTAGAAAAGCGCTTCTCTATTAGGTTATGTCACGGATGTGTCATTCATTCCTCTGTTGTCGGCTAATATTTAGACCTATTTTAAACCTGGTCAATTTTTTTGTAATAACACCGTATTAGACCCGCAGGCGGATTTAATAATTTATTTTCTAGTGTGTCTGGAAACATGCTACGTGAAGATTTAAAGAAAAAAAGGGAATGGTATTTACAAGCCGATACATTATTATTATTTTAATTTAAGTTACCACAACGGTACTTACTTGGCCACGATGTGGATACGTATTGTCATCTTTAGTTATATAACCATCAAATAATGTCCAATTTCTTATGTCATTTGTTAAGTAAGAATAGTTGTATTCTCGTTGTGTACTGTAAATCAATCGATAATTTATAGATATCATAGACACTTGAATAAGACAGCTAATTTCGAATTAACAACAGAAATGTGAAAACAGTTTAAATTAGATGTTTCGTATTTAATCAAGTATTCAGTACTATATTAATTATTACCTAGCAAGGCAAAATCTTTGACTGGCTAATTAAGTCAGATAGTTGTGACATGCAAATAATTTCTTTGGTGACACTCCTCACCTGGACATCATAATACTTTGTTGAAAGAGCTCATGAATTTATCCAAGTTAGTCAATACAAGTTTACTTACTTCTCAATATTTAATATTTCATGAGGTGGTATACCGTTGAAGGTAAAACAAATGCCGTCACTTGTAAAAACCCTTTCAAACAGATGTTCGCATGATGTCCCCGTGCGAAGCACGCATGCTCTAAATATATCATCTATGCTAACTGTAAGCTGTAATCAAAAAGTACAAATAAATAGCAGTACTCCCGTAGTCAGATATTCTGCATTGCGTCTGTCATAGGAAATGTCATAGGAATATTATTAGTATTATTAACATTTTGATAGCCTAAAGTAATTTATATATATGTATGAATGCTTATATCGTGTATTATTTTAAATTCTTTACCCATTCCCCTTTATTTTGATAGTTTTCACCGCCGACCCAATTTAATTTTAGACTGTCCTCTACCCGAAGGTTGTTTGGAAAAAAATGCTTTTAGCACTAAGACCGCCTAAATTGTACCATTCTCTATGAGCATTTATGTAAATGTATACTGTGTTTGGTGTGCAATAAAGAGTATCTATCTATCCCCGCTGATATCTGGCACGCCTATCCCTTCGCACGTCTTTCGCTTTGCATGAAGTTCCTGCACGAACTTGTCAGATTTTAAGGCTTCGTGCAGGTGAGCCACAGCCACCAGTGCCCAGCGATAAATTCGGCACACACGTTAAAGCGAGTGGCGGCCACTCGCGAGTCAGTGCTCACGACACGCCATCGATGGCGGCCACTCGCCATTTTGACAAAACATCGTTAAAGAACACCTTCGCTTGCGCGGGTTCGAAGGGCGTGGAGCGCGACAGGCCCGTCGGAACGGCCCCTGACTCCTGCGCGGAGCCTAACTGTCAATTATAGACGTAGAAGAGAATAGTAGATTATTCATCAAGGGGGTAAAGTGATGTCTTACGTCACGGGCTTCATCTTGAATCTCGAGCGTAACGAAGGATTCGCGAGTTAACTCCCGAGCGTAGCGAGGGAGTTTAGTGTTAAAAGTAGAACCCTGAGTGGAGCGAGGGATTTAAGTTCGCCCAAGACGAAGACATCTCTATCCCCGAAGAGAATACTCTGCTTTTCACACTTCCTACGAGGCAATAAAATGAAGGCTGACTAACGTCCTCCGTAGCTTAGTTGGTAAGAGCACTCGCCCGGATAGCGAAGGGGCGTGGGTTCGAGTCCCACCGGATGACACAGTCGATTAATTTTTGTGAGCGAAATTCAATTTGATTTCGTAAAAACTTGCAAAATAATTGCTTAAGTTATAAAAAGAATTATAAAATAATTTACTACAAAAAACTTATATTATCTATAAGTATATATATCCTCTGGTTTTTATGGCAGTAAATTATTATTAACAATACTAGCAGCTTTACATCAAATGGACTCCGGTATCATAAACTTCGTCACTCGACAGTTTTACGAAAACATTGTTTGTAATTTCTTAAAATACATTAGATTATTTTTCTTTATTTCTTTCATTTTTTAGAAGCGCGCGCTTTTTTTTTCATTCCATTCGTATTAAATTCTTGGCTGCCAGGATCAAATTTCAAATAATGATATCTTTGGTGCGGGACGGGCTAGTGTGATCATGCCTACGAACTCTTATTCGAAATTCAAATCACTTTGCCTCCCTAGGGGCGTAATGAAATTTCATACAACATTACGTCTCTAGGGATGCAATGACTTACTTTGAGTCAGGTTTACTTGATGTGTAATTGCACATTGCTGAGTAGGTAGTGTGAAAAAGCTATAACTTCTTCTTCTTTGATATGGATTCGCGAGCGAACATAAGTCTACTAAACGTTTGAAAAAGATAGGTAGAAAGTCCGTGAAATGACATTGACAGTGACAATCTTCATCTGTAAACGTTAACAACTTGTTAATGACAGATGTCAAAAAGAACGTGACTACCCGCATTACTTTTGCTCTAGCCATTTAAGTCAACATCGATTTCAGCCACATCGATCAGCCTAGTGTACTGAGGTTGATTGTGAAATACATACTTAACAATATTATTTATACAGGGTGTCCGGGTTTCAAAAAGCGATAATTTAAGGGCATTTTATTTACCAAATTTTAAAAACATTTTTATTACAATTTTTTTTGAGGAAACAAATTTCAGAAAAATTTCATTTTTGGGTTTAGTTTTGTAATAGGTTTAAAAAACTATTTAACATTTTTTAATTTTTAGCAATATTTATTTTTAAAAAATTGTTCCTCTTTGACGGTTAAAAATTTTGAATTGATTTTTATGTCACTTGATAGGCCATAGCGTTACCTACCAAAAGAATCATTTTCATAACTTTTAGGACCTCCAGATCCATAAGAATAGCATTTTAAAAAAATAATTAAAATGGCTGTCATTTTAAGAGTTAGACCCCCAACATGGGGGTTTTTTGTTGATGACATTTGATGATCTAATAGCCCATAAATTTACGCCAGTCGAAACCCGCTCACATTGTATAAATAAAAGATTCCTCTGTCAACCAGTCAAAGACTAACTAAAGTTTGGTATCAAGCAATGACAGTTACTTGTAAAATTGTTCAACTTACGTTTAACAATATTTTCATCGCCTCACTATCAACAACTGTTTTGTTGGTTATCATGAAAGGATAATCACAAATGAGGTCAAGAACACCAGCAGTTTCAAGAGTTTCATCGTCAATGGTTTCGCTGAAACACATAACAAATTTAAAGGAAATAATATTAGAAACATGATATTGATGTTTTCAAAATGAACTATTCATTCAAGATCATACTAATAAACATGATACATAAATTGTTAGTAATACAAAATATTTTAATTGAATTTTTAAAGAGTCAGATATGATATATGTTGGCCAGATAAACTACTACCGTTTAAAGAGGTCATCTCACAGAATTACAGACACGAATAATATATACGTCAAACACGCCTGTTTTTCCGTCTTGGGAGTTTAAAATAGTTGGCACTTACTTCAAATTTATGGTATCAAGCTGCACCTTTGTGAAATTAAAATTTGACTGCTTAAATTTAACTGCTGGGCAAATTGTGATTGCAGGAAAGGGTACCTAAAATACAAACTTCTATCAGACACGCACTGGGCATTTTTTGGTTTTAGCAACCTACCTAAAAATGATAATTCTCCCAATCAATTTTAAGTAAAATAAGATTCAACTTTAAATTAATATTTGATGCTGTTCGGTAAGTAAATGAAATGAAAAATAAAATACATCTGACCTCGTAAGCAAACACGTGTTTTTCAGCAAAACTGACAATGATAGGTGAATTGGTCCACTTCATCCAGACTTTCGATATCAGATAGAAAGACAAAGCGACGCTGATAGCGAAGGTTATGATCCAGAAGATCCTAATGAGAGAAATATCACCATATTACCAATGCAAAATATTTTTTCGCTTTGCATGAAACCTACATACGTCTTAAACATCACAGCGGGTCAGATACTGAACAAATGTATCTGCATGGTATAACAATTAAACAAATTTTTCCTGTCTTTATCTAATTTTATCATGTCATTTCGAAATCGTTTTGAATAATATTTTAGGAAAAGGCTACTTTAGACTTTTTTAGGCAAGTCAAGTTTCGCAAATGATTTTATTGAAATGCAAGAAATTAAACAATTTATTTTATATTACAGATAAGGCTCTCTCAGATACATCTCATCTGAGAGAACCTTATCTGTAATATAAAATAAATTGTTTAATTTTTAACAATTGAATAAGAATTGATAAAAGTAGTTTCATTAACTTGTCACTTTTGTCAATAATATGAACCCCCCATATTATTGACAAATTTAATTAAATATGCTTACAGTAAATTTCTTATTCTTTTGAAACCAACCACATAAAATTATATAATTGTTTACACATTGGTAATCAACTTACTTTTCAACAATATGAAGGCCATTTTCAGATGTGTACCTCAGACCATGAAGTGTTGTGTTTTTGGCATAGTCTTGAAATAGTTGTTTTAACAACTTTTTCTGGCGTTTTCTTCTCTTTTTTAGCAGACACACAGGCCCAATTATTGGCCGGCCTACCACCTCCCTAAAATTTCAAGACATCAATTCTTAATAACGAAATGTTGGGAAAATTATTCTTTCTATTTTCTAAGTAATTTATTACACTTACTCCATATCGATGATTTGAAAATTGCGACTGTTTGCACCTTTACTTTCGCGACAAGAATGAAGGTTTTCTGTGTTCTGTGTCACCTATTTCTAATTAACTAGGTTTTTCGCTAATGTTATTAACTGGATCCAATAACTAGGTTACTAACCATTTTGGTAATATAACAGTACTGCTTACTTTGTATAATTAAGCCCTTGGGGTTTATTGAAAGTTATTAATATATTTGCGTGTGTACTTAAAACAGAATACCTACTCAGATCAACGTTGCGACCACATAATAAAACATTACTAAATAATTTTAGAACTTGGATATTGTTAAGTTACTCTAGAGGGACTTCTCACTAAGATTGGTGAGGGGTCGATGTGTTATTTCTCTAATTAATTATTATTTATTCCGAGATTTAGGTTATAAAATTTTTATTATATTAGTCTAAAAACTTAAGCAAAATGTTTAAAAAACTACGGGACTAGCTGCTTTTTGTTTTCAGTTTTGAGGCTTAGCAAATTTTTCGTTTTTTAAGTCCATTTTTATGGTTTTGTAGACCCTGAAAAATGAAATCACGCTTTCGATAAATTTTCCCACAAAGTTACGTGATGATTTATAATATAATTATATATAAAATAAATAATAAAATACTTAAAGAAAAAAATAATTTTAGCGATTCTTACCTAAAAGTGAGAAAGTAGAAAATCTCTACAATGCTTAAAAAAGAAAACCCAAAAAACAGGCCAAGCAAGCCTCCGCAAGTGCCTAAGAAGTCTGTTAGGCCGAACAACTCCGACCGACGGACTCCCACAATTAAGGGCTCTTTGAAATAAATATCAGCTCTTGAAATACTCGAGTCCCTAAAATAAAAATACAATATTTTACCTTAGAAATAGAAATTAATTTATTGGCACTTGGCATTTAATTTACCACAAAAATTATAAATTTAAAAAAATACAACTAGTTAAAAAGATAATATAAACAGTAATAAATCTAACGCCGAAAAGTCCACTTGCGCAAGGGGACCTTCCGGATAAGCTAATCCAGACTTGCACAAGTTGGCAATCAACTCAGATCGTAGGCCTTGAACAAGTCTGGATTAGCTAATCCATTCTAAATCTAAGTCATTAAGAACCTCCTCCTTTTAGAGTCGGAATAACTAGAACCCAATTTGTTGTTGTTCTTAATTTTAACAGTATCTTCACTAAAAGCGGAAGTTCTGGTGCCACAAAGCCTAAGTAACTATTACATGGTATTACGTTACTTGAAAACGGTTAGAAATCCCTGAGACTCGTGTGCCCTTATGAGATCCCGCCAGTAGAAATCCGTTTTAAAAAAGTCTGCGTCGTATTCGATGTAGTTGCACGTCGGGAGACACCGACACTTCTCTAAGATGTTGTTGCCTCTCTTTAAAAACTTGACTGAAAAGTTTAATGTCATTACGAAATCACTTATAGACTATCAATAAATTTAATATAAATAAGCTAACTTAAGCAAAACGGGCCAAGTGCGAGTCGGACTCGTGCATGACGAGTTCTTTGTCCACATTACAACATTAGACACTATTTGACCTTGATTTAGTTTGTTTTTAAAACGGTAAAAAATCACGTTTGATGGCCATGCGCGCTGTGTTTTTTAAAATATTTTTTGAGAATAGTTTGAAAGTTCCATTCATCCATTCTGGGGTACCCTTTACATAGAGTTTACCAGGGGGTAGGTATAGGAAGTAAGCATCCCAGAAAACGAAATTTAGCTGATATAAGGTGGTCAGGATGGGCCAAGCAATTGTAAAAGACGTAAATGAAATTAAGTAAATTAAAAAAAAACAAAAACAACATGACCATACTTACAGTTAGCATTCATAGCACAATACATTTGCCGTGATGAACAAACCTTCGTGCTGTCATGAACTGAAACACGACATATTGATTCGTCAAATTTAGTAATATTCTATCATTCTACGCAGCTATATAATATCTTGATGATCACTAAATTATTTAAAAACTGCCTGTCAGTACGCGTGAATCTAAAACATGCTAAACATAGGTTAGCATTATAACGTACGATGAAACCAGCTTTTTCATTTTAGTAAAAATCTACCTGGCATATTTTGTAGCGCCATCTGACGGATTTTAAGTACTGATTTTTGACACTAGGAAATTCGCTCATTGTATTTTCGTTTATTGTTTTTTTGTCTTCTGTCTTCTGTGTTGTGCCAAATCAATGTTTCTATTTTATTCTATGTTATTATTAAAGTACAGCTTCTACAGAGAATAGTTCACCTCATTCATGTGTCTTACTATAAATAATAATAATAACCACAGGAATAAATATATTTATACCCCCTTACTAATACTGAATTTGCCACTGCTATATTACTCGTATAAATATGTGATGGAAAAATTAATGACAGGTAGGTGACATCATACAGGGTTAATTGTAATTAGCTGGACACCTCTTGCAGACAGCCTCTCAACATCAATCCCAATAACATTTGTTTTACGACTTTTTACAAATCTTGATAAGTAACACAGAAAAAGAAAAACAAAAAAAAAATTGTTCCCTCTGTTATTTACTACTCTGTATGATGTACCTAAAATAACAAGGCTGAGGCGGCCCTACCTCACCCCTCCTGCATTCATTCAAAGTTTCGGTACTAACATGTGCGTCGCCGCGCCGCTGCGTCACCCCGCCACCCCGCGCCCCGCTGCACGTGGCGATTATTTTGTCTACGCAAGGTGCGTAAGTAGAGTAACGCAAGTTTAGAGTCAATAAATATTTTTTGTATGGGAAAACTTAAATTTTAAAAACTATTAATTTCGAAAATCGGGAAGGTGCTCCTGGCTCGTCTGCCCTCCATATGGCCCAGGATGATGTGCTTCTCCAAACTATACATAGAAGACCGCATAATATGTCCGAAAAAGCGGAGGGCCCTTTGGTGGCAGATTGCTGAGAGCCTCGTTGAGATGTTGGACAGACGCGGTGAAAAGAACAGTGGGCGAGAGCATGCAGAAGGCAGTACACAGCACATATAACCGCAGCCAATGGAGGAATCTCACTTTTGGTCGCGATCCTCAGCATTGAGGGACCGAGGAAGAAGAAGAATTTTGAAAAGTCGTAGAGCCAATGTTGTTAAGATTGTTGTGGAGAAGCTGCCTGCAAGACGTGTCCAGGTAATTTAAATTAACCCTGTATAGTGGAGACAAATATGTCAAATTAGCCGTCTCATATATACATATAATTAGTAAGGGGGTTAGAATATTTGAATGCCTAATTTTCTAATAATCATACATAATATTATTCAAATACTATTAAATAAATATACTTACTCCGCAAACGCGTTTCTAAATGAAAGGGTATTGACAAACAGACGAACAAAGAAGTGATCATTTAAGGGTTTAGTTTTGTCCTTATGAGGTGCAAAATCTTCATAATTTTGGTAATGAGCTATGTACATTAGAATAATAATATAAAATAGAAAGTTTTTGATGATAAAGAATATCTAGCCGCTGTTCTGGACTTGGCGGGGGCACTGCCGTGCTTCCAGATTCTTAGTTCGAAGGTTGGTGTACTTACACGGCATATGAAACATAACACACTGACACGTGTCGTATGTATAATTTGTTAGACATTCCAATCTGCAATGGTTGTATGAATATATTTTGAAATACTTTAACGGTCGTTCGTGTTGAAAATAACATTTACGTCTGAAACAAAAAAGTAATCGTAGATTATTCACCAAGGGGGTGAAATCACGGGCGGGCGTCATTTTGAATGTCGAGCGTAACGAACGATACGAGAGTTAACACCCGAGCATAGCGTGGGAGTTCAAAGTAGAATCCCGAATATAGCGAGGGACTTAAGCTCGCCCAAGACGAAGATATCTTTATCCCCGAGGAAAATACTCTGCTTTTCACACTTCCTACGAGGCAATATCAAAATGTATTATAAAAAACCTATTTTATCTAAATATATCCTTTGACTTTTCTGGCAGTAAAACGTTGTTATTAGCAACACCCACGGCTTTACATCTAATGGACTCCGGTGTCAAATAAATTTTGTTACTCGACAGTTTTAACAAAACATTTGTAATTTCTTAAAATACATTAATACATAGTTAATAATTTTAGAAGCGCGCGCTTTTTTTTATTTCATTCGTGCTAAAATTATTGGCTGCCAGGTTCAAATTTCAAATATGTTCTCTTTGGTGCGGAATGGGCTAGTGTGATCATGCCTACGAACTCTTATTCGAAATTCAAATCACTTTACCTCCTTAGGGGCGTAATGAAATTTCATACAATATTACGTCCCTAGGGATGCAATGACTCACTTTAAGTCAGGTTTTCATGACGTGTAATTGAATATTGCCGAGTAGGTAGTGTGAAAAAGATTATGAATACGATTCTACCGAATTTCAGGTATAGTGGCTGATCTTTTAGTGATAAGCGAAGTACACAGAAAACATGCATAATACAAAGATAAAAACTCTGCTCCTTTTACGGACATGATTGTTAGCGTTTATCTATGTGTCCCAAATCACACCTCAGCAATAAGTATTTGGACGCGTCATATTAGGTGGCCCGGGAGGGGCAGAGCGGCGGAGTTGAAATCCTGGCCGGGCATTCGAACGTTAGCCTATTAGGAATGTAGATGTGTGTGACCAAAAGTAATTAACATGGTGTGAAAGTAATTCATAAGTTGTTAAAATTATAAGTGTCTATTACTGAAAAGAGGATGTTATTAAGAATACCTGATGAGCATGCCAACCTAATACTGAAGAAAAGAATATTACTACTTGCATCTTTTGACTGATGCAACATGATTGGATTGATTGCTACAAAAACATTACCCCAAACTATATTTTATTCATCATCAAATTTAAGAGCTAGGCTCTTGTCGGTGGAGTTTTTTAAAACTCCAAATTAGGAAAGATAGTGTGGTGGTTTCCCTCTTGCCTTCCACACCGCAGTTTAAGAACCGGTTTATCCCGCATCTTAATATCCAGTCAAAAGCCCTTCTTGATACTATATCTTCGGCCTTTTGCCAGTACTGATATTGCTGCTGCACAACACCAGGGGAACGCTTATTTGATGGCGGCGTTGACTCGCCATTAGGGCTGAGCTGTAAGCTACTAACGGGGTCACAGGTGGCGGATAGTGAACGGCCACCAGATATGGTGGTTAGCTGCAAATATGTAGAATAAGCAGTCCCCGACCACACAGCGGCAGGATACCAGAATGTAGTAGGGAGTTCAGTAGGATGAACTTCTCTACAAAAAGCTATATTGGAGTTAAATATTTATGACCCATCGGCGTCCTCGATTTGATTTATTCTTAATAAATATATATTTTTTTAGTAATTGCGAAATATCGCCAAGATAATACAACAATGAGTAGGTATTTCGAGTAGTGCTAGTATAGGAACGAGGTTTATATATTTACAAATTAGGTAATTTATAAAGAATTATTTATGATACTTAGACTGGATATCTGCTTACTATAATAAATAAATAAATTGTTTTACAAACACACCAATTACCTAGCCCCAAACTAAGCGTGAGCTTGTGCTATGGTGACTAGGATAACGGATAGAAATACTTAAATACATATAAACATCCATGACTTAGGTACAAATGCTCGTGCTTATCACACAAACATTTGCCCCTTGCGGGATTCGAACCCGCAACCGTCTGGTATAGAAGTCCGGTGCGCGAACGACTACACCAAGACGGTCGTCATAGCTTACTAAACTATCACTGCTAATAATATTTTAAGCGCTTACATATTTAAAGAGGCAGATTGTAAGTCATCACTTGTGGTGACCATATTGACCTTCACAGCCAATGAAGTAAGTTGTTCAGGTGTTGCGACGAAATAGTAAGATACGGCTTGTGGCCAGTCCGAAGGATGGTGCAAATATATCTGCAATATGATACGTATTTAATATATTAGTACAGCAGCTACGGCTATTCCTACAACATTTCCAAAAAAAATACAGTGCGTATTATATTTCATACGGGCTTTTAATTTATCCACATAGTTAGTTTCCGATCGTACAAATCTTAAGAGACGGTAATTTTAAATAGCTTAATAATCGTAAAGATAATATTTATTTACAGTACGACCGAGTTGCAACGTAATTGCATGGTAACTTGATTTTTTACTTTTGTTGAAGTAACGTCATGTTTAGATGTATTTTATTTATTTGTTAGTCAGCAACACTGCTGGGCAAAGCCCTCCCCCAAACTTCTTCACCGATTACTGTCCAGTGCCAGGGTCTGTCATCCCGTCTGGTAAGTATGGAAATCGTCCCACTTTTTTTTCTTGGCCTCCCACTTCCGTGATAGCCGTCCGAAGTCGTCAACTGGGTAACCATTTGAGCCCACCTTTCAGAATGCACTCTGCATACGTGACCGACCCACTCCCACTTCGACCACGTATAAAAATTATGAAGCAATAAATTGAGAAATATGTCAATTTATTTTTTAAGGACCTAAACTAACTGTCAGCCAATAATGCCATCAAAATAAACGCCCGTATAAAATATACTGTATATAAATGTAATACCTTGTATCCAGAAAACACGGCATTGCACAATCTATCCTTCTCCGATTCTAAATTCGTCATATAGACAAACATTGCAGGTTTACCAGGACTATCCTTGAAATACATAAAAAAGTGTTAATTTGGATTATATCAATATAATGGACACATAAGAAATATCTTCCTTCAACTATCTTCTTTAAAAAATAAATCGGCGTTAAATATCAAAAGGAAAATTTCCAATACACAGAATATATTATAGTGTACCAGTGTGTGACACAAGGAAATTCTCTGTTCCTTGAGTGTCATACATAATAGTCCTACCGAATTAGTCAATCGGTAAAGCCGCCTCACCAGAAGGTATCTATCTTGATTCTTGACCGGATAGATAACAGGGCACATAGACAAGATGCAATCTTTCCACAGCAAACTCTGCTATAGCCAACAAAATTTATGCAAAAGTCACGTGATAAATATCACGTGACTTTTGCATACATTTTGTATGGTCATGTCAGTTTCATACATTTTGTTAGCGATGACGAACTTTTAGAATATATTGCATCTTATCTACGGGCTGAGGGGTGTTACTCTTGACAAGTTTGAGTTACGATCACAATCGAATCGAAGTCGAGAATCAGTGATTTGGTACTCTGCAAATCGATTATAGCGTCAATCGAGTTGTAGTCGAATAGTAAACTACTTGAAATTGAAAACTGCCGTTACATCCTTAACACCGACGCCATCGAGTTTGAGTTCGAGCTAATGTTTGACCGATCGCCATTTTAGGTCGATCTCGACTCGATCCTGATTTCGATTCGATTGAGCTCGGGCCAGTAGGCTAGGCGCAGAAATAACGGCCCAACGTGCTTTTCAAGTTAGAGAGTGTCACCACATCGCCAACTTCATCGGAGTGTTTGAAAAAAAAAAATGTTTATTTCGAACCAGAGTCCATATAGTGTTAACAATGTAAGCTTAATACTATGTTAGTAAAATTCAAATAAAATAATTAATAAATATTTAAATTATTATAATTTATTTTTGTGTCTTTGACGAGATGGACGCGAGTCCAGTGCTGCATAATAGCACTGTCCGCGTCCAGTCTCGCCACGACCGCCTTCAAGAGGCTGTTGGCGCTGCCCCGCACTCGCTGCAGCAGCAGTTTTTAGAGTAGTACGGATTTGCTCACGCACGTGAAATTGAGATTTATAATCTGTGGAGTGTAGCACCCGCGACAGAGCAGCGACCATGTAAAATGTACTTTGACATCAAATATTACTCAATTTTGCGTGCGTCATAAAATCTGTACGAATTAAATAATAAAAATGTCCTAGCCGAATTTCGACCACGGCGGCCTATCTCAATAGAGATTAGCGAACTGCGTGGGACATATTATAGTGCATAAGTGTGTGCGCAATACACAGGTGCACTCTCTGTTCCTTCACTCTCATAATTCGGTGAGACGACAGTCCGACATGACCGTAGAGAGATCAGGCGCAGGACCAACGGGTAAACGTGCTTTCCGAGGCACGGGGGTGTTAACACCACCAACTTCCTGACTCCGGAGCTGTGTCTGAGTAATTTCAAGACAGAAAAACCAAAACACTCTCGGCTCGACCCGGGATTCGAACCCGAGACCTCGTGGATAGTACTCAGCGTGCTGACCACTAGACCATCGAGGCAGCGCGAATTCAAAATGGCCCTTTCGTAGTGTTACTCCGAGTAATCCGAAGATTAAAAACCATATTTTTGCCTAACCGTTGAACACTAGACTAAGGCCCACTTGCACCAGTCTGGATTAGCTAATCCAGACTTGTGCAAGTGGGCTTTCAGTTCAGATAATAGGCCTTGATCAAGTCTGGAATAGCTAATCCGGACGTGCGCGAGTTACCTTCCCTGACCTAACGACTCAGAGTCGGGAAAGGCTTATGAATATTATTCAAAATGTGTTCTTTATCAAAAACAGGAATTAACATTGAGTAAAGGGGTTGTTTATTATTACCTGACCACGATAAGGATAAGTGTCATACGTTTCGGTTGTATACCCTTCATGCAATGTCCAATTTCTAATTGTATTCTGCTGATAAGAATATTTATAATCCTGCTGAACGCTGTAAGGATCAAAAACTTTAAATGTAGCCGTTAAACTTTATTAAAAATTATTTGCAAATTGCCAATAAAAAAACGCCCAAGTGCGGTGGGGCCACGTGCAGTGTAGGGTTCCGTAGTAACCCGTTATCACGAAACAGAACGACTCTGTTGTAGTATTTGTTGTTATAGCGGCAAACAGAAATACATCATCTGTGAAAATTTCACCTATAACGCTTCATAAGAACAGACAGGCAGACAGATAGATTCGTCATTCTGTCTCTTTCTCTGCTAACGAAAAGAGACAGCCTACAACAATGTATGTTATTTTATTACCTGTTTATATTAAGTATATCCTCAGGTCTCAGACCATTGTAAGTGTAACAAATCCCATCGATGGTAAGCACCGGTTCAAATTGACATTTGGTATGAAAAAGGGAACAAAAATATATTATGTCCTCAATATCGGTTGACACCTGCAAAATAAAATAATAATAACAATAAATGGTTTCAACAAACACACCTATTACCTAGCCCCAAACTAAGCGTGTATTTGTGCTATGGTGACGAGGATAAAGGATAAACATACTTATATACTCGTACATTTATAAACATCCATGACTTAGGTACAAATTGCTCGTGCTCATCACACAAACATTTGCCTCTTGCGGGATTCGAACCCGCAACCGCCTGTACCAAATACAAATATAGTTAGCACCTTTTGATGTTTCGTAACTCTTTGGATGTGACAGTCGTTTCTTCATACCAAAATCGTACAAGGGATACCAATGAATATAAATAATAAAAATGTCAAGGTGAAGGTATGTTTAGAAATAAAAATTTATATTTATCGAAGCAAAAACAATATATTATTATACTAATGTTATAAATGCGAATGTGTGTCCTATTGTTTGTTACCCGTTCACGCTTTAACCGCCTGAATTTATTAATTTATTTTTTAATAAATATATTTTATCATAATAATTTCATAAAAAACCGGCCAAGTGCGAGTCGGACTCGCGCACGAAGGGTTCCGTACCATTAACTTACAACATTAGACATTATAGGCAAAAAACACGTTTGTATGGGAGCCCCCTTAAATATATATTTTTTTTATTTTAATTTAATTATTTATTTTACATTGAAATACAACCTAATATTCTGCAAATATTTGAAGCCTCTACCTGTTGCCATTATAAATTTCGAGCAAAAAATGCCAAAAAAATACGTTAAAATATTATTATCATTTTAAGTATTTATTTTTAAAGTAATTGTATAATTATATATTCTGTGAATATTTTAAGCGTCTACCTGTTGCCGTTATTGATAGCGAGCAAAAAACGCTAAAAAATCACGTTTTTTGTATGGGACCCCCCTTAAATATTTATTTTATTTGGTTTTTAGTATTAAATTAATAGAAATACCTCATCTGTGAAAATTTCAACTGTATAGCTATCACGGTTCATAAGATACAGTCTGGCGACAGACAGACAGACAGACAGACAGCGGAGTATAGTAATAGAGGAAAAAAAATAGACTATTTATTTATTTATTTAATGTAATCCAAAAAAGTGTTCCTAGCATGTTTAATAAAAATTAATTACATTTTAGGTTGAGATTAAAAAATGAGGTGCATTACGTAACTAACACAAAAATTGGTTGGCAGTAAGAACAGTGCAATATAATTTTATCATGACAATAATAAACAAGGAAAAAATAAATAACACAAGCAAAAGAGGATTCTATATACCATCAGCTAAATTTCAAAGAGAGTTTTAAGACTTCTCTTGAAAACATTTGGACTGGCAGCAAAAATATCGATATCATGTTTTAAATCGTTATATTGGCGACACATGCGGACTATGGGACACGAAGATGTATTGTTTTGATATACTTTTAAAGAAAAAAGCTTCGGATTACGGGTTCTATAAACAGTGTTGAAGTTAATGGACGAGAGAAGTTGCGGTGAATCAACAATGGAATGTATTATTTTATGCAAAAATATAAGATCAGATTGCTTTCGTCTGGCCTCGAGAGTAATCATATTAAATTCAACTAGTTTGTCGTTATATGTCGGCAGTTTCCTTAGAAGGCCTTGTCTGAACAAGAGCGTTTTTAGAAACTTTTTTTGTACCGATTCAATACGGTCAGTGTGAACTGCATAGAAAGATGACCAAACAATTGCCCCGTACTCTAAATTACTTTTTACGAGAGTGTAATATAGGTAGACCACAGTGCGCGGGTTTTTAAACTCTTTCGTGTTCCGCATTATAAAACCTAACATGCTTGATCCTCTGTTAAAAACGCGTTCGTAATGGTCTCTGAAGGATAATTGCTCATCAAAAACTATGCCTAGATCGTTAGTTTTACTTTGTCGAGTCAGGATTTCACCCTCCAATAGGTAATCATAAATTATTTTGTTAGTTTTTCTCGTAAATTTCAAGATGAAACATTTAGCAGTATTTAAAAACATTCCATTTTCATGACACCACTGAGAGATTGTATTTAGGTCATATTAAAGAGTTTCTGCATCATCGAGACTCGTGATAGATGAATAAATTTTAAGATCATCGGCATACAGTAGACATGGACTCTTAAGATTGTCAATTAGGTCATTGATAAACACATTAAAGAACAGAGGGCCTAAATGAGATCCCCGTGGTACGCCGGAGGTAATGAATACTGGTGCCGAGACCTCTCCCTTCAGGGCAATTAGTTGGCTTCTACGAGACAAGTATGATTCAATCCAGCGAAGCAATGTACCATGTATACCGAGGGCCTTTAGTTTCAGGCATAGTAGGTCATGATTCACTTTGTCAAATGCTTTTGAGAAGTCTGTGTAAATAGAGTCCACCTGAACATTCCTAGCAAAAGCCTCACATAAGTAGTTTTTATACTCTAACAGATTTATTATTGTAGATTTGTTTCTAACAAATCCATGTTGGAGTCGGAGAGTTGAGGACGAATGTGCGAGTAAATACTGTCATAGACTATGGATTCGAAGAGTTTAGGACAACAACATGCTTATATGTCTGTAGTTTTTACACAACGACTTATCGCCGTTTTTAAATATGGGAACGATATAGGCATTATAAACAAACTATTATAAACAACTATTCCTATACTTACGTTTATCATTGTGTTAATCAATGAACTGTCTACAGTGAGGTTATGAGTCATATTGAATGGGGCATCACAAAGCAGATTTATGGCATTGACAGTTGCAAAAGTTACATTATCTACCGTCTCGCTGAAAAAAGTAAAAATAATCACTATATTAATTTGTGTCAGATTCTATGATCTACTTACGTACTACTCGATCAAGCCAACTAGAAATAGTCAAACGACTTACGACGACGAACACAACGAAATTACCAAAGGTAAATTAAAAGCAATATTGTAGCAATTGAGATGATTTCATCTCAATTGCTACAATATTGCCTAACTTTATTTTAACACCATTGATTTTTAATTTCCATCGGTATTTTTGTGTTTTCGTCTTTGAAAGTCTTTTGACAGATGTAGACAAGTACAACCTGCAGTTGTAGGCTTGGTTTGGTAGTATGTAAATAATCATAGCAATATTTCGTTACAAAACCTTCCGGAATTAATAAAACAATGAAAACTTTAGCTAATTTAGTATTAACAGCTACATTTATGTAGTTCACAAACATAACCCTACTATTTAGCTTTTGTTGCAAAAGGCTGATAAAACTTATTAAATGACTTAAATATTAATAAGTTCATATACAATTAACTTACTTTGGGTTTTTAAGGTCCAACTGCATCTTTGTATAGTTATATTTAGACTGTAGAAATTTCACTGCTGGACAAATTGTGATCGCAGGCAATGGTATCTAAAATATTATAATGTAGAAAGAAACATCATAAATTATACATTTATTATAATATTATAAAGAGGAAAGATTCGATTGTTTGTTTGTATTGAATAGGCTCTGAAACAACTGTACTGATTCAAATGAAAGATAGTAGAGAAATAGTTTGAGACCCTGGAAAGGATATACGCTCCTTTTTGTCGCGATATAAAACCATCAGGGGATGAAAGTTTGTATGGAAAATCCAACTTTTCACGCGGGCGAAGTAGCGGCGAATTGATAGTAAATTAAAAAAATACAGATATATTTGATTATATTGATATTTTAAAAAAAAATTAAACATGAAAAAATATTCTTTATTCTTTACTGAGATCAAGAGTAGTTTTAAAATAGTTAGCCATTAAATTGCGGAATCTTCATTTATTCCCTGATCATAAATCTGAAGCTCAGAAATAAAAAGGTACTTAGATACATGGTAGCAGTAATAGCAAACTCGTCTCAGGAAACATGAATTGAAAAACAGACCTCTTGAACAGGTACAGGTGTCCCAGCGAAGCTAACGATAACAGGAGACGTTGTCCACTTATTCCATACATTTAGAATCAAGTAGAAAGACATCCCAACGCTGACGGTGAAAGCGAAGATCCAGAAGATTCTAATAACAAAGTTTAACGTGACTAAGCATTCACTCCTATATCACGATACTGCACTCGGAAAAATTCACATACCGGCAGATTGCCTTACTGCTGTACTCAGAGACGTCAATTAAAGTGAATTCTTCATTAAGACTCATGCTTTCTTTTTCTATTTTATTAAAAAAGAAAGCGACAGAACTAGACTTAACCAAAGATTAAAATTTATTTACGACTCTGAGTGCGCAGTAAGTCAGCAGTCAGCCACCCAGACGTTCACCCAGCAGTCTAAACATGTTATGTATGGGGCCTACTTGACATGTTTAGACCTGTTCCTTTGTCTACGAAACCAATAAAGATAAATTTCCCATAACATTTTTTCACTTACAAAGGTATCCTTTCATAAGAGCTGAAAATTTGTCAGCGCTCCCAACATAGGTAAGAACGATGGACCATATCATGAAGTTTGGGTCATCGTGGCTTTTTTACCTGTGTTGGCAACATGCGCTGATAAACCTTCAGCTTTTATACAATAACGAAAAGCTCACAGGCTCTTAGGATATGAGGTTTATGAAGTACGCAGCTCATGCGTTAAAAAAGGACTTGCGTGCCAAACTCTGCCAAACGTCTGGATGGCCAAATGGTTTAGGCAGTCACTTGGTATTCAAAGGATGCGATTAAAATTCCTAATTGAAGCAGTAAATGATTAAGAGAGCAATATTGTAGAGATTAAAAAGTAACAAATTTGAAATGTTAATCTAATCACTAAAAAACAACGCCTTTAATTACTTCAAGTGAATAATGTATATGTGATTAGGGTTACAGAAATAATGCTGCTGTGAGCTGACACACACATTTTAATCATTCAAATAATCATCAACTTTTTCTAACTTGAAACGGGTTTGCTCTTGACTCTAGACTGTGCCAGACGTAGACAGAGTCGGCGGTGGAGCGAGCTGAGCCAGCAGGTTCTGGCACTCACTTCACCGACGACCGCACCCCACCGACGGAACACCCAAGCTGAATAAAATATTAGTAACTTACTTTTCCACAATATGAAGGCCACTTTCTGTTGTGTATCTAAGTCCGTGCAGCGTTGTGTTTCTGGCGTAATCTTGGTAAAGCTGTTTCAAAAGCATCTTCTGACGTTTACGTCTCTTTCTTTTGACACACACATCTCCATCAGGGCAATTGATTACTTCACTGAAATATAAATAACAATTTTACGCTTTTTAACTAATAACAGTTTGTTCGTTAGATATTATTTGTGACGTCATGACTCTTTCAACTTATGTGTAGAGAGAGAGGTTTTTGCTCTGCAATGGGACACAATAGGCTTCTTATAATAATTATTAATATGAATATAAATAAAACATGTCACTTACTCCATTTCCAACAGTTCACACTTTCACTTCCACAATACAAATGAGGTTGTTATATGTCATGAGCCATTTAGAATTAATTAGGCTACGTGTCCATTTACAAAATTATGCGGATATGTATAAAAGTTAGCATGATTAAAATACAGTACATAATGATATTTAAACGATGGCTTACGGTACCTACATAATCAATTAATCTAGTTACATGACGTTAAAGCAAATACATTTGTAATTAGGTTACCCTGAATATTTGTTATAAATGTAATAGGTTTTTTATGTAATTTACACAATTTTGTACCGAGACTGAAGACCTAGTTTCATGCGAAATTTTATGATCCTAGTTTATATACGTTTAGGTTCTCTTGGCAATAAAGAAAAATAGGCAAAATATTTGAATATTTTGATTGCACCAACATAGAAGCTTGATCAGTTTCAGAATGAGTATTGTATTTAAATTTTAATTTATTACCTTTACATGTTTTTGTGGATAAGAGGGTTGACGGACAGATAGACAATGATCCATTTGGCATTTACCCTGAAACATATCGATCGATTGATTGTTGCTATTATTTTAGATTGACAAACTAAGCCGAGCTCTAAAGACCAATTTTTATCTTACCGCAGGCACCGAATCGCAAAACGAAACTGTAAAAATTTACAAAATCAGCACTATGGTTAGTATTTACCCGACTGCGGAAGGAGGGTTATGTTTTTCGAGAGTATGTATGTATGTATAATTGTTTGGCACGCCTTACAGCCCAGACGGCTGGACAGTTTTTAACGTATTAGGTGTCGTTGAATTTGTTAAAATTGTGATAGTGACATAGGCTATATACATTTAAAAAATTGCGCCCGCAAATGGAAATAAAGGGGGGAGGGCGATTGGTTTTTCCTTACTATGGCAATATGGGTATCAAATGAAAGCCAGTAAAAAGACAATTTCAAAAATATAATAATTTTTGCAGTAGGTTGTTTTGTTTTTTCAATAATTATGTTTGCTTGTTTTATTTATGACTAAGAGCAGGTGCACATTGAGTTATCATTTCACAAAACGCATTCGACCACTGCCAGCTATTGGCGGAAACGAATGGACTTCAGTTAATAGTAGTGGCTAAGTGGCAGCGGACCAGTGGCCGCTACTAAGCCACTAGTGGTCGCGTTTAGTGGCCGCGAAAAGTGGCTCGATGTGCGGAGGCTCTAATACGTGAGGTTTCTGTCGGCGTCATGACATCCAATTGAGTGTCAATTGCTAAGCTATTTTGACTCGAATTATCTCATACCATCTCAGTCCGTCGTAAGTAATAAAAATAATAAAGTGGAAGGACTGACAGACATGCCTTGGAGGCATGACAGCATGCAATTTTATATGGAAACCGCGCAGAGGCTAGCCATTACAGCGCACGCCTTGTGATTAACCCAAGTAATGTCCATCTCTACTCAAGCATCGATACGTTATCGGTAGAAATAGCTTCAGCAGACTCGATAATCTAATAGTAGGTAATAGTATCATGACTAAGCGTCGTGATTAATGGTTGGTATTAGATAAATAGAAATAATAAAATTAGCAGTTCATAGACATCCCACACACACAGGAAGATAGAAAAAGAGAGACAGAGAGATAATACATAATTACGCGGAAATATGCTCAAAACTAAGTTTCGAAGAGTTTCTTCTCGATTCACTAAAGAACCTTACGGAAAGAATAAGAACACTACGCCGATTGATTGATTAATTGATTTTGCAACAGATCTCTCTTCGGTCATACGGACTACCGTTTCAGCAGGCAATGAGGGTGAAGGAACATAGAGTGATATAATCCAACAGATTATCTGACACCTCGCCTGCGGAGGACAGGTGTCCGGTAGACGAGAGCAAAAATTTGATTGGGTGATTCGATTTTTTAAAAGAATGCGAATTTGAAAAATCTAAATTCAAACCACTTAATCAAATAACAAGCGCCCGCCGCCTTCACCCCTCATGGGCCCCGTTCTTGTCTACCCCACACCCCTGTACCCCGCAGGCAAGGTTTTAAATATACCATGTATTTTCAGTAAATTCTTTCATCTTCAGTAAAACTGACCGCCACTTTATTACTCTGTAGTATTACAACGTTTTTGAACTACTGTCGATATCAAACTATCGACCGCTGGTCACCTCTACTACCCTGACGTTAATATCAGAACTTGTCTGTCCGTATGTGATGAGCAAGCGCAGACTTGTTAGCACTTTACGTGTTGATATTTTGCGTTTAACTCGACAGATGATTTTTTATCACTTGGAAAATAATTTAAGAGCATGATTCAAAGAATTGAATTTTCCAAATGTTAAAATGATCTTACTATAGCGATGAGTTAGGACTCAATTAGAAATAGACGTTCCCACACAAAGTTTCTTCCCTTAAAAACATACTTGCGGCATATGGTCAAGTCATCCTTGACACCATTTGGGGAACTTTAAATCCTACTACCCGTAAAATACACAGTAATACTAAAACATTTCAAGCAAATTTAAGATGATTCATATCCAGCTTCTTGTACAGAAGCTCATAAATTAAGCAGAAGCCTGTTCGACTCACTTCCTTCGCTTTGAAGTTAAGTGCCTTATAACAAGCACACTGAAAATAAGTACCTATCTACACAGTTGAATTATGCACATACCGTAGGATCGTGGTACTTTAGCCCAAGGGAGTATTTCCCAACTCATAAAGCTGTACCAGAGTGCCAAGATGCAGTTCAGAAGATGAAGCAAGCTAGTCTACCAGCGCATTGCGTGCGTTCCTAGCCCATTTGAAGGATCAGTTGAAAAATGTGCCATATTTGGATTCTGATTTTGATGCGTATTGTCTGGCTTAACTTTACAAAAAAAAAAAATGGTATCACCAATCAAATAATAAATTATTGATAGTTCTTATTTAAATTAACTCATATTATAGAAAAAAATCTAAATAGGTACTTTTAGGGTAGACTTCACCAATTTTAAAATTAAATATCTATTGACGGTTAAATTGACAGAATTCCCATACAAAAAATGACAAATAATACTAAATCCAAATACTTATTTGTATTTTTGGTGCTAAATAAATACTTTTCTTTCTTTCTTTATTCCTAAATCAGCTGAATAAAAATGAAAAAGTTGTTAGTGAAATCCAGGCTTAAAAGTTTTACCTATGTTCGCCTTGAAATTTCAAGAAACTTAATGTGCATAAACTCTGATACGAGTACGAGGGTCAAACTGAAAGTTCTTAGAAAATCAAAAACTGATTACATTAGCCAGTTATTAGTTTTATTATATCTTTTCAAAATATTGTCCATTGACGTCAATACACCGCTGCATGCGATGGAACCACTGGGAAAAGCACTTTGCCCACTCGTCCTTAGGGGTCTCTTCAATGGCATCGCGATACGCAGCCACCGCTTCTTCAGCATTCATAAACCGCTTTCCTTTAAGTTTTTCTTTAATTTTTGGAAATAAATAAAAATCACAAGGCGCGAGGTCGGGGCTATACGGCGGGTGACCCAGTAATTTAACGTTTGATGTCGCCAAATAGTCGATCGTTCGCTTGGCGGTGTGCGACGAGGCGTTGTCGTGGTGAAGGAGGATCCTACTGCGAGGTCGTTTCTCTCGAACTTTTTCCAAGACAAGTGGCAAACAATTGGTAGTGTACCATTCTGCAGAAACTGTTTTTTGATCCTCTAACACAATTGTTGCGAAATGACCTATCCTTCCAAAGAACGAGGCCACCATTTTTTTTCCCGCACTTCGATCTCTCTTCACTTTAGTTGGCAACTCCTCGAAAGGAAACACCCACTGAGCAGATTGTCTTTTGGTTTCAGGATCATAACAGTAAATCCAGCTTTCGTCACCTGTTAGTATGTCGAACACAGCATTTGAGTCACCTCCGTTAAATCTTTCAATCATTTTACGGCACCAATCCACACGATGGAGTTTTTGAGCCTTAGTCAAATTATGAGGTATCCACCGGGCGCAAAGCTTCCTGACCGCTAAATGTTCGTGGAGGATTTTGTGCACTTGACTCATACCGATGCCTAAGCTTGTCCGAATCTGCTGATAGGTCACTCTTTTGTCAGTCTCTATCATACGCCGCACAACACAGATGTTATTTTCAGTCGTCGCCGTAGAAGGCCGTCCCTCACGTACATCATCAGTGAGATTAGTGCGACCACGTTTAAACTCATTAAACCAGTTGTAAACAGTCGCACGAGATGGGGCTTCATCGTGAAAGGCCAATCGTAGTCTATCATAACTTTCTTGTTGACTTAAATGACATCGAAAGTCATAAAAAATCATTGCACGAAAATTTTCTCGTGTTAAATTCATTTTGACGTGACACAGACAATTTTCAATTTGCCGCCAAGTCGTAAAACAAATGACAAATGAATGAAATATATACTCAGTAATATTGGCAAAGAGTTCTATTTTCAAATTTTAGAATATTTTTTTTATTATATTGTTTATAAGTGGCCAGTTCTAAGAACTTTCAGTTTGACCCTCGTATAACCTCAAAATAACAATAGTTTAACACTTAGTGCTGCCATTCCAAAAATAGCTGAGTTCAGCTTTCATAAGCCAGACTCTAGTTAAGTTCTAGTGTAATTAATCTATGACATAACAAACATTATTAATGTAAAACATAAAAAACACAACTTGAAACTGTTATAGATCCAATATACGAATTAATTAAACCAAATTCCATTTCGTAATCGAATCTACCGCACAATCGAAACGTATAGATAATAAATCTTTGTCTATATCTGACAAATCTACAACGGTCCAAATAAGTGCTACTTTCATTAACGCCGATACGCTATCGTTGTATCTCGTATTGTCGGTTGCGCTGCGCGGGCGCACACTACATTATATCTTTTGAAATATCTGTTGCTGTCAAAAGTATATCATTTAGGCAGTCGCAACTGGTCGGCGATCAGTCTGATATACGTGTAGCGATAGCAGAACAATATTTATTTATTATTGGTATTTCTGTTTTTTAGTAACTTGCTTTAAAAGTAATTTTAACCATTACAATGCGTTTTTTTAAGCAGTTGTATTTTTAACCCCCGACGCAAAAACGACGGTTAACCCCCGACGCAAAAACGACAGGGTGTTAAAAGTTTGACGTGTCTGTGTGTCTGTCTGTGGCATCGTAGCTCCCGAACGGATAAACCAATTTTGATATAGTTTTTTTGTTTGAAATTAGTCGGGAGTGTTCTTAGCTATGTTTGATGAAAATCAGTCCAAGATGGCCGCCGTAACAAAATAGCGGATTACATTTTTTTTTTAACTTCTTCAATATGGGTATCAAATGAAAGGGCTTGACTAGTAGAATACTATACACTATGACAAATTTCAAATCCAAGATGGCCGCCGTAAAAAATGGCGGATTACATTTTTTTTTAAACTCCCTCAATATGGGTATCCAATGAAAGGGCTGACTAGTAAAATACTATAATACACTATGATATATGACTATTAGAGAATGCTTTTCGCATTAAGTCTGCCATTTGTACATTGTTTTTAATTTGTACAGAAAAGTATAAATAAATTTCAAATCCAAGATCCAGTTCGCTATCACAAAATTACGAATTGCATTTTATTTCAAAGTTTACCTTCTTACTTTTCCTCAACTATTTTATATAATTATAATTCTTTATTATTGATAAAAAAAACCTTATGAAACACTAAATTACTTAGAATCTTAAAACTCAAGAAAATAATTAAAATAAGAAGTCCCCTACAAAAAGCTTGAAATAAAAAAAAAATAAAAAATTTAAAAACCCCCGACACAAAATATTGGATGCACATAAAATCCTAAAACAAGGTTTTATAACTATGGAATTATAGCTAGATACAATACAGTTGGTTAAAATGGGAACCCTATAAAAAGTACTACGTACTTTACGTAGGGTCAAAATTTCAGCTTTATTTTTTGCTTTTTATGGGGTTTCCATTTTAACCAACTGTATTGTATCTAGCTATAATTCCATAGTTCTAAAACCTTGTTTTAGGATTTTTATGTGCATCCAATATTTTTAAAAATATTTTTCTTAGAACAAGTGCTTTGGCTCAGAGTTTAAGATTAGAGCAATGTTACTCGTATTTAATGTCGTATCAAATTTTTATTTTATAATATATTGAAAAAAAAAATGCAGGTTGCTATTTACTTAACTTTGATATAATACTATCTGTATCAATGGACTTGGTAAAAGATAAGTAGCTATAAGTTGGTTTATCTAAAAAAATGCTATTTTATTATTTCTTACTGTCTGTTAAGTATTTTTCTTCTAAAATGAGTATTTTAATGCCTACCATATTTTTTTTTAGTTTAGTTAGCTCCTTGTATCTACCAAGTAAACGGTCGCATATAGGCTATGGTTCACCAAGTTAGCATTTTAGTAAATTAGGCAGTCTTTATTTATGATTTAATATTTTTGCTGACCATACAATATGACGGCGTTCCTCAACCGGGCTACTGTATAAAAGCAAACGAATTGCCGCCATCACTGTACAGTCAACCCACCGATTCCATTTTGTTCTTATTTCAATGTGATAAGATACTAAATAATAGTAAACTCCTTCTGTTCGTGACTGTTTTTGTAATGAACACGATAAATCTACAACTTTATCGCGCTACTGTTACAGAGATGCATTTTTAATTTTTTTGGCTCACTGATAAATTATTACGTGCAATAATGATGAAGTTGCATTAATGATCTACTTTTTAACAGATCTAATCGTCCACCGTGTGGTTAATGTAAATAACGATAGATTGATTTCTTCTTTAAGAAAATAATCAAGCATTTATTGAGATTTGTTTATTTTCATAATTTGTCGTTACTAAGAGTCCGTCAATTTTTTTTTAAAGTCAATAGTGTATACAGTTTGTGAGTTTATGGTCACTGCAAAACATGGTTTGTAATGATACCTTTGTCATTGTAGTTACTCATGAAGTCCAGATTTAAAAAAAAAACATTAAAGTACTGCATGTAAGCTAACACTCTGTTTATTACAATTCCAACCGTACCCAGTAGCAGATGGGATCACAAAGCTTTCATTATCTCGATCAACCGTCCATCAATCCGTATACTCGTCATTGCTTGTCTACAATTATCCATCCACATCTCCCATACTTTAATCCTTTTCAAAAATAGCTTCTATTTCATCTCCGCTAAAGTTCAATAGTTCATTTTTATCAGTAGCATCAGCTGTATTTACGGTTGGATCACTGAAGTCACTTTCAAGATTTTCTTCCTCTTCGATTATAGTTTCTATTTCCAAAGCATTAAGGTTTTCAGGTGAAGTGTTATCAATAATTGTATCAGTCTCGTCTGTATCGACAAAGTCGATGTCTAGACAATTCAAGTCTGAGTGACAGGTAGAAGGAATCAATGCACCATTCTGTGAGATGTATTATTGGGCCTTCTAATTGGATAGTTTTTGATAATGCACAAGATAGTTAATCTGATAAATATGAACTGATTTGGTTTGTCCAGCATAATTATGTCCAAAGAATGACATGTATTTTTTCACATTTATGCTCAAAATTATTTTAGGTTTTCAAATAGAACTATTTGTTCTGTAATACTATGTGGGTATATTATATTTTTGATGCACAATATTTGGTGAGTTAATGTAAGACCTAACTTAGAAAAAAACTGCAAAAACTTAACTTACTCATTAACAAGTATCGTCTAGTTTACATGTTTCTACACTATTTTGAATGATTTATAGTGCTATATAGAGCACACACTTTTCCTCTTATTAATAATGACTAACATTGCTATAACAATTAAATAAATATGAGACGTCTAATATGAAAAGTTTGTCTCCACTATGACACTTATCTGTCATTAATAAGAAACAAGCCGTTGCAATTTTCAACAAATGTTTTAGTAGTTGCAAGTTAGTTATTAATAAAGAGGGTTTGTGTATAAAAAAATATATTTTTAATAACCGCAAAGATGCAACATTGACAAGAACATAAAGTTAGCAACTGCCCTCGATAAGTCCTTAAAAGTGACAAGATTTATTTCTTATTCAATTTAAAATTCCCGTCAAGACAGACAAAGCCTGGCTGACGGACGGACGGTATAAATAGTCTGTCGGGGCTGAGGTATGGTGAAGAAAATAGTCAGATCGTAAATTCAATCTGTTACTGAGCTCTATTACTAAAGAGCCAAAGCTTTCAAGCAGTTTTGATACCAAGGATTTACAAACTCCACTTACAAATAAATTGAAATCCGTAAAATATTTGTCCAAGTGGACTTACGGATATAGCTCCAATTTTTCAGTTGTTTTGTTACCTACAACTTCTAACTGTACAATTCAGAAGCATTCAAGGGATGCACTCGTTTAAATTATATCACTTTTTGTGGGAATAATATTATATAAATATACGTGCTCAAATTGGGACAGATCACACTAATATTTACATGTCAAAGGCACAAATATCTTTGGGATAAGCGCAATGCTTTCGTCGTCACGTGTCGTTTCTTTGACACGTATCGTTTAGCTGATTCATCTCGCTTCTGTCAGTCTACTAATGTATTCCTTTGTGCCCCGACATTTGTGGAAAGAGACAGATTATCACAATTAAAACGCACCGTGTGGGCGGTCCTAATTACACATCACGTCAGACCAGACCGAAACGTACATACAAATAAAACAATTTGCATTTGAATCGACGAAACCGTCAGACGCGACATAAATCTCGTTCTTGACAACGAATGATTAACATCCAAAGAAACCGGCTGAGTATTTCCCGCTCCGGATTCATCTTGGTTCTTAATTCCGCCGAATCGATCGAGCAAAGCGCCGACCGAATAAATAATAGGGCAAAACACGCCGAAAATGCTTGCGAACCGCCGACGAAGCACGTCTCGAAATGTCAAGCTGTTCGCGAGTGTGGGCCACAAAAACGGAGATTCCTTAAAGTTCCGTCCTAATTCTGGATGCTGGACGCGCTACTATCCCGGAGCCTCTATTATTATTTCAATCGGAGGTAATTGGATACTTGTCACTATAAAAAGCGTTGGAACCAATCAGGTTACCGCGAGAACGCGGCATTTTTGATTTCAGGGTAGCGCGGGGAGTGATTGAGCGCTGGTGAACAGTGACCTAACTTACAAAAGAATTCTTTCGTGATCTAAGAGTAATATAATCTCAATTTTCTTCGCACCTTTTACAGCTATCTTTATGAGTAGAGTTATATCCACTCAATACGTTATATGTCATGTAATATGTGATTAAAGTAAATAATTAAGATTTTGGTTTATATTTACGACAGACCCTGTTATTGCCTCTAAGTTACGTACTACGTTTTACGATCATTATTAAAAAAAAATACTTAAATTATTATTAATATTGTTTATCAAATAAATATCAATGATAATAATAAGTGAAATTATTTAAAGGTTAACTAATTTCAATGAAAAAATATCAGATGCTGAATACCCGCTGGAATTATTTTCTACCCGAGACTTTTTATTTTCCCTCCTTTAATTTTATCATTTCCTTAGCAATTTAGTCAAGTGTAAACTCCCCCCAGGTTCCCCAACATTGAAATTCAAATAGCAATACGACGTATCGGCATCTGACTCGGACCTGAATAGAATCTTTGGTACAGTCACAGCACATACACTTACTCAAATTTTCAAAAATATCCCAAGCGACATTAAACTCTACTTGATCAATACACGGTTGGAATTTGGTTGCGAAAATATGAAAGATCAGGGCAGGTTGATTTGCTGCCGTGTGTACGTGCATTTGAAGTATGAATAGAAGACGGTATGACAAAGACCCTCTTGCCATTGAGTGTTAATTAAAGATATTGTTTGTGGACCATCGGAAGTAGAATTGGCTTTTGCACTCGCATTATGCCAGAATAATTTAAGGCCAGGTTTTTTGGGTAGTTCATCGACTTATCAATTGTGCTCATTGTATTTCTGCAACTTGTAAAAATAGACGTCTTTTTTTAGGCTTTATTTTGCTACTTCAATCAAATCACGGCACCACAACAGTTTTTGATATTTTGTGTCTGCGACACCTAGTCACAACCAGTAAAAATACAATTTTAACACACGGCACATACATTTAAGGCACGGGAATCAAGGCACTTATTGCTGATTTAATAAATGGTGATTATATTTTTTCTGTTTTTCGATATAGGTACGTAAATTTGTTTGTTTTTATTTTTCAAAGCTTTTACTAATAGTGTAAATAGTATATTTCACTAGTGGACACCTTAATCAAGTGTATCATACATCGTAAATGACAGATAAAGAGACGAAAAGTCACCTACCTAACGTTATTCAGTAGGTACTTAAAGCAAAAACAAGTATCAATATCGTAAAAAGTTTGCTAAATGTAAAACAAGAAAAAAAGTTAAACAACGACCAAACAAAAGAAGGTGTAAACGACACGAATTATAAATATTACTGCCATTTCTTTTCTTTTGTTTTTTTTGTGTCTATTACTTTAACAGTTCTCAAAAAAATGGACAAAAGAGTTTTCATTCATAATTTCAGCCCACCCGGGGCGGTTATTGAAAAAATACGGATGGGGCGTAAGTAACACGTTTGGCGCTTACGATAATAGGGGCAGGTAGGACAATTAGTTTTTGGCGCCGCATTTCTGTGGACCGATAAAGATTTGGCGCCGGCATGCTTATTTGGGTTGGTCATTCATGGCTGTAACCTATTAAGAAACCTGGATACCACGTTACTAAGAAGACGAGTATTGCACTTTTTGACTGAGTATTACACCACAGATTAATGAATAGTTACTGATTATAATAGTTTCAGGTTCATAGAAAGTAAACACCACAATTACATACACACTGTCACAATAAAATAATAAATAACTTAATTTAAAAAAACATATTGCATTTTTAAAATTCTTCTAGTCACTTTTTCAAGTGCAATATAGATAGATAGCTCTTTATTGCACACCATAACAGAAAAATACAGTAAGTACAACGATTTACACAGAAAAATGTACAATGTAGGCGGTCTTATTGCTATAAGCGATCTCTTCCAGACAACCTTTAGGTAAAGGAACATACTCATTCACAGGAAGGGGGAGTTTGGTGCAAAAATCATAGAATACCTAAGTGTAATGATAATGAACAAATAAATAAGAATATAATATAAATAATCAATAAAATACATAAAAATAAGTAAATATATATCTATTACTTACATTTCAAAGTAAATGCTTTCACTTTAAAATAAAACATAATTTAATATAATTTTTAATTTAACTACTAATGCGGCAGTATTGGCACCTTCTTTTACATAAAAGGTAGGTAAAGGTAACCTTCTTTTACATAAAAACTATTGAAGTTTCGATTACCTTCTAGACATATCTGTCGTACGATCGTATAATAGACAAGCAGAAGATAAAAAATAAAAATAAATTCACTACGCCATCATTAATTTCGAATCTTCGTCGAATTTTTACCGCCACGCGAAATTTCAACGATTTTATACAGCCGTAAATTCATGCTCTCTATAATTTCGTTCACCGATTGGCGAGCTGTGGTTTGGTCAAATTACATATCATTTGCCAAAGCCGAAGCCGAAGCCGAAAGCCGAACGTTGGCGCCTCGTTGGAAAACCGTCATTAGGTTATTGGGAGGCATGTCGAATCATGCCCTAACAGGGGCGGAGTTGGGAAGAAATAATTAGTTTTTAAGTAAAGCGGTTTTTGTGAAAGTCAAGAAAGTAATTTGTAAGGATGGTTGGTTATGCATGTTAGGCCAGCGATTAAATTTAAAAACTGTTCTAAAATAAAACAGAAGTGGGTTTGTTTACAATTAATACTCGTAATGAAATTTTAACCACACGAAACATTAACTTTGCTGCTAGATTAGGTACATTAAAACGCGATTTAGCAGTCACCTGTTCTTTATCTTATAATAAATACATGTGTGACATACATACATTTTAAGTCATCTTATTAACAAATGTGACGTGTTACGAAATAACGCAAAATCTCAAGAAGAAAAATACTGATCGATTTTTTGTTTAAGTTTTTTTTTGTATTGAGACTTGAGACTTCAACTTAAGTCCCTTAGAAAAAGTTAGTAAATAATACATTATGAGGGTTAAGGTGTTTCGTAAGCACGTTGTATACAATTTTAGCCACATCAGTCGCAAATAAATAGCGAGTCCAGGAGATGCAGCATTGTGCTGAAGCCTTTTGCTGCCGTAAGTGCTTAAGCAAGGCTTTGTACTGCTTTCATTGGACTACTAAGACATCAAAGACAACGCGACTCCCTAACCTGACCTCCGTGATAAATACTGCAACAATCGTCAAGTAAGATGTAGCCAATGATACAGACGTGTGAAATAAATAAACCTATAATTATTTTTATATAATTTAAGCAATTTGTTTGCAAGTTTTTTGTCATTAATTCAAAAATTAAATTAAATTTCCCTTACAAAAATTGATCGACTGTATCATCCGGTGGGACTTGAAACCACGACTCTTCGCTATCCGGGCGAATGCCCGTGAATACATGTAGGTAGATTCTCAAAGTATTGATGAAATCGAACGCCAGCTCACTGGCGTAGCAAGCACTTACAAGAATTCGTCGACTGACTAACGTCCCCCGTAGCTCAGTTGGTAAGAACATTCGCCCGGATAGCAAAGAGTTGTGGGTTCGAGTCCCATCGGATGACACAGTCGATCAAATTTTTGTGAGCGTTTAGTTGTATTTCGTATAAATAAACCTGACTAGTTTCTTTTACATATTTTTACTAAGCTCTCCAAATCCGGCCCAGTATTCAATCAGATACACTATAATAACAAGAATTACGTTCCGATTAGGGACTTCGGGCGGTTGAGTATTTTTACTTAAGACTTCACCGGACTTAATGATAACTTAGTCCGAAATTGCGCTTAAGTATAGCCCAGGTAAGTATAAATTGGGGCCGGTTCGCTATTAAGTACAAGAATTAGTTCACGACTTGTGTCAATCATTGGAACAGTGTTGTGCCACATGTCAATATTATTATTATAATACTTAATGTCGATAAAGTAACAGTGGAATTGAAATGGCCGTGAAGTATAAAATTAAGCACGATAAACGAACCACTAACAAAAATAAGTCTTTAAATCTGTCTTTTTATAGTCCTTAGAATCAGTTTTTTTTCTTTAAATATACAATTGTAATAATCTTTTTACGTTTACCATTTTATTTTGATGCAACTAAGCGAACAACAACGTTAAAAACCATTTTTGTTTGTTCTTATAAAAGACCAAGGACAGTTTCTAATACTAATGTATTTAGTAATGAATTTGTAAAACACATTTCTATATTCAGTGTTTTACTTAAAAATATGCAATCTTATCAATGAGCCAGTATCCTGTGATGTAAATTTATAGAGACAATAGTTTAAACTTCTGGATCCTGAATCAGGCAGAGTGCGAGTCTTTGAAGAGGTTCTTAAATATAAAGACAATAGATGTTGGTGCTTTTTAGTTTATCTTAGCTGAACCTACGTCAATCGCAGCCAAACTGGTTTGTGAAATGGTGATCCGAAGTCCATGATTCTGGTTTTGCCTGTTTTATAGGTTAAGTTATTATAGTTTGTAGTACACTTGCACATTATTTTAGGGTACGATGTACGATGGGGCTGATATTACTTCAGGTTAAAGTCCAAAAAAAACCTGGAAAGTTCAAAAGTATTTTTTTATCGCGGAAAACATCCTTTAAGGGAGTGAAATGTTTTTTATTGGAAATCCAAGGTTTGCGCAGGCAAAGCGGGATACTGCTACAATTCTAAATTTTGAAATATGTATATCGATATCTCAAAATTACAATATAAGCAATATATCGATATTGCATGATACAACACTATCATTAAGTACACGAATCAGTTCCCGACTATCAAGCAGTTATTTCGTTATTTGCAGTAATGGTAATGACATGTGTTTAGGCGGTCGTTTCGGGTGAAACCCCTATGATTTATTGATGGCAGCAATCAATCTGTCATATTCCTTTTTTGGGTTGACTTTGGGGCCTCAAATATTGGGTAGGTATGAGGCAATATCTGGTACCAAAATACGTAATAATAGCGCTGCGCCATAATTATTACATGTCATTATCATCGTCATCTTAGCGTTATCCTGGTTGTGCACTTGCACGCAAGGGCCCAGGGTTCGCTTTGGAACATGATCCAGGATATGGCAAATCAGAATTACTTACCGCATTTACCGACTGTAAATTCTAATTTCAAATAAAACAATAGTTTTTAAAATATATTTTTTACACTCACAGTGTTCTTTCTTATTTATTAACTTATACGGTGTTATTACAAAAAAAATAGACCAGGTTTAAATAAGGTCAAAATATTAGCCGACAACAGAGGAATGAATGACACTTTCCTGACATAACCTAATAGAGAAGCGCTTTTCAATTGGCTAGCTAATAGCTTAGTCCTGGCTTAAACCCGGTACTAAGTTTTTGTAATAACGGGGATTCGGATAACGGTCCGGATAAGCCATTCCGGACTTGTTCAAGGCCTATCTATATCTGAGTTAAAAGCCCACTTGCACAAGTCTGGATTAACTAATCCGGTAGATCTACTTGCGCCAGACCGTGTTAGCTAGCTCGGACTGGCGCAAGTGGGCCTTAGGTTTGTCGTGATTGTACTGAGCTTAACAGAACGGTTTCGAAAACAAGCATCATAGATATTTTTATTGGTGTTGCAGCGGGTGTTTTTTTTTTTTTAATAATAACACAAAACAATTTACAGTTGCGGTGATCAAATTTTTGTTTTGAAACATAAGTAGGTACTAAACTGTAAGCCAAAACATTTGTTTCAGTAGTAGAATAATGTAAAGAGTTACATTAGTGGTTTTGCAATCCCCCATAGGGCATAATACAAGAGGACAGTTACAAGTTACAGAGTTTACAACTAAACTAGCAAAGACCACAATACACCCTACGTGAAGTCTCACACATGTGAGACGAAATTATTTTATTTTAAAATATCACGAATAAATCTTTTTTTGATTTGAACCAAGAATATCACCATATGGATGGTCCTGGTATACATTATTGTAGAGGCGACACATCCGCACTAACGGTTTGTAATATGACGTGTTATTGCAATATATTTGGAGTGAGAACAGTCTAGGCTGTTTTTTTTAAACTAGGCATAACTAACAGATTTATTAGGGCATAGCAATTATTTATACAATTTTTTAAAATGTAATATTAACCTGCTAAGTTGCTTAGTGGTCAGTCTGTGTTTGATAGTTTTTTTCTTCTTTTTAGGCTATTGCTATCTGTGAGAACCTATAAGTGGTTTGATTGTTTCCTACTCTGTATCATATTATCCATTTGTAATCCTTGGTTTTCCGTATAATATTATTATTTTTTACGAAAATAAGACTTGCTTAGTTTGTCAGTGACTGCTAAATGTCATTAATAATAATAATAATAAATTGTTTTAACAAGCACACCAATTACCTAGCCCCAAACTAAGCGCGAGCTTGTGCTATGGTGACTAGGATAACGGATAGAAATACTTAAATACATATAAATATCCATGACTTAGGTACAAATGGTCGTGCTCATCACACAAACATTTGCCCCTTGCGGGGTTCGAACCCGCAACCACCTGGTTTAGAAGTCCGGTGCGCGAACGACTACACCAAGGCGGTCGTCATCTTCAGTTAGATACTTAATAATAACACACACACGACCGCACGTCAAACTATCCCACTTCGACCCTGAGAACGCAACTATTCACTACGTAATAAAATTTGTTTTCTTAGTGCACATGGATAACCTGACGTGCTACTGCTGGTACTTATTTCAAAAATATTCCATTTCAATAAAAAAATACCAACATAGATTGTTGGTATTTTTTTTTAATTTATCCAACTTTAATATTATTATTTTTACGTTGTTTCTCTATCAATTTCGCCAGCGCGAGACATAAAAAAAACCATTGACAAACACACTACGAAACTTTAGTTTCACTGTTAAGTTACGAGAATAGACCATCAGATATCAATCGCAAGCACTTGTGAATGCAACCAGTTGCACATTGCAGCGGCCATGTTGCGGCCTGACGTCAGGGGGCGTGGCCACGCGCGCCCCGCCCACACGCCCGCCTCACTGAGTTTTTGTCGACAACTTATAAGCTTTTAACTTATTAGCTTTAAGTTAGCTACTTGATTACGCTTTTTAATTGTTATTTTATTATTGTTTTGACGACTTTTCAGAGGATTGTTTTAGTTTGGTCAGGATTTAAGAATTGATGATTTTTCTACTGTCCCGTGTTACTAATTTTTTTGTCTCTAATTTTAATTTTCCTATTGCTTTATGAATAAAAGTATAAGTTGAGGTCTCAATCTCAAATTATATAAAACAAGAGTACGTACAAACATTTTTACGTGCTTATATAGCGCGTAAAAATTTTTGTACGTACTACTAATAAAAATATAATACTACTAATACTAATATTATAAATGCGAAAGTGTGTCTGTCTGTCTGTTACCTCTTGACGCTTAAACCACTGAACCGATTGAGTTGAAATTTGGTATGGAGGCAGTTTGAGACCTTGGAAAAGACAGGCTACATTTTGTCGCGATATAAACATATTAAGAGAGTGAAATGGGGGATGAAAGTTAATATGGAAAATCTAACTCTTGCGGGCGAAGTCGCGGGGAACCACTAGTAAATAAAAAATATTGGACAATATCACAAACATAGCTCTAATCTTTGTGATCAGAACCTTACTAATGTTACGGTTATCAGAAACAACGGGAGTAGTTCTACAACACCCAGATGCGAATTAACATAGTAAATATCATGGTTTTCTAAATTGACCCGATCGGGGATCGAACCTCTCAGGTATGCCTCAGAGATGGCGCCACCATGCAAATGAGCAAGCCACTCGACCACGCACAGCGGTCAGAATGTGTGTGTACGGACAACACAGCTTCAATGACAAAATAAATTGTTCAGCAACATAATGTTTATTAGGTATTCGGAAAAGTTTGCGGCCTTTTATAACGCATTAATTTGACGTGTTTTATTTCTGGCAACACTGAACTTAAATGGGAAGTGAAATTAAAGTGTTTATAAAATAATTATATGTAGGTACATATTAAGAACTACTTAAATGTTGACTTTTGTAAGGTACAACATTCTACCTTTGGTTTCAAAGAGGTAAAATAGTTTTCAATATTTTTTAACACTCACAGTGTTCTTTTTTATTTATATAAGTTTAAATAAGAAATAAAAAAATCGCACACGGGTAGCATTAGAACCTACGACCTTTTACTAACCGGGCCAACGCTCTTACCAACTGGGCAAATAAGACATCTTACTGACGTTGAAACGGCAAGGCTTGTTTATTTTAGTTACTTTCACAGTATTATGTCTTATGGTCTTCTCTTGTGGGGTTCTGCTGCGAACATCAATACCATCTTTATCTTACAGAAAAGAGCCATTCGTGCCATTTACAAACTGAGTCCGCGCGAATCCCTGAGAGAACTCTTTAAGGAAATTAATATACTTACTGTGGCCTCTCAATACATTTTTGATAATATCATGTACGTACGCAAAAATTTTGATCTTTTCACGAAAAAAAGTGATATTCATTCTTATAATACAAGAAACAAAAACAAACTTGTTGTTCCAGACTTTAGGTTGGCCAAAACAATTAATTCATTTTTGGGAAATTCTATTAAATTTTTTAACAATATACCACACAATATTGTCGAACTACCTATTAATAGGTTTAAGTCGCATGTCAAAACTACCCTCATGTCTAAAGGGTATTAAAAAATTCAAGACTATCTTGATGACGAGAATGTATTGACAGTCCAGCCTGCACCAAACTGATGTATCTACCTTTTTATTGTATTTTTTTTTCACTTTTTTATGGCAGCTAGTGGTGACTGAGTTTGTTCCGGTGCTTCTTCTCAGCACTTGCCTGATTGTCTGTGTTTTGTCTCGAAGCACTAGTAGGGTCCAAAAGATAAGGAGACATGTTCGGGCCCCCTAAGGGCCAATATTATACTGATTTTAAATTTTTGACGTTCATAAGTGGCATTTTCTGTCCTAAATTGAATAAATTATTTTTGACTTTGACTTTGACTTTGGGCTACCGTGCAGTCCATCTATCCGTGTTGAAATACCTAGTCTCTTTGTCTTACGTCATTGCGTAACGATAGCGGCAGTGACCGCTTAGCCAAAGGTCGTAGGTTCAAATCCTACCCGTGTGCGAATTTTTTGTTTCTTATTTAAATTTGGGTAAAATAGTTAAAAGAGTGGAGAGCAGTTAGGCCAATCCGTTAAAAACAAAAAAAAAACGTATCCAAAATATCACGAGTCACCCAAAACCCATCAATCTAATCTATCAACCCCAACTTTTTGCGGTGTAACCCAGCAGTCTTGACTCGGCAAAAACGTCGGCGAGATCAAAAGATGCGCAGACGCCGCTCGTTTCTCGGTTTGCTTAGTGTAAACATGACGATCAAAGGCGCCGCCGTTTGTCGGCTTTCGACGCGGTTTTGACTAGACGAGTATGTTTTCAGATAATTTAAAATGAAAGGAAGGAAATGCGTGTTGGCATCCTTGATTTTTCTATAAAAATATTTTCAAAAATTAATTACTTCCATACTTTAGTAGGTAAAGCTCGTTGTATTTGTGTTTATTGTTCTACTGCTGAAAGCTTATAAAACAAAATACATATGTCGAAATTGATATAAAATTATAATTATTATTTCCTGACAGTTATTTTTACTTCAAAGCACCGTGTAGGTAAGTATTACGTACCTTTGCTACAAACAAGAACTTAAAATTATTAACAAATTTACATTCTGAGTTATTCGTCAACTCGCCGACAATAAACACGCACTCGAGCTAGTTGGCACCTTTCGATTTGACGTATTGGTCAACTCGCCGAATCGTGCTATGTGTCTTAACTATCGGCAGAGTATGTTCAATGTTCCTTTTCTTTACGCGCCGTTCTCCTTTCTTTTATCCATTGCATTTACCCTAATACATTGACCATAAAAAACCTTTTTCTGCCTTCGAGGTAGGTGCTCTATAATCTGTCTTCCAATAACCATCCCTTTTAAAATGGACGCCTATAATTATTTCGGCCATTAAAAATTCGCTATATCACTGGCGCCTGAACCGACAGTCGGCACAGACAAGCGTTTCGGTTCTTCCGTTAATTTGTCAATAATACAATATTTATACAGCCCGGGGCTGGAATAGCTTTAATGAGAGACGAACTATCAATTAAATGGCGCCCGGCTAGCCGACGATCTTTTAATGTGGTGATGGATGATCTGTTTGATGTGGTTTAAATGGCCGCTTTGGTGTAGGGTGGCCATAGATCTCAGGTGTTTAGATTAAACTAAAAAAAATGTAAAAAAGTCGTTCGACACCAAAGGTTTAGTCTTGTCTTTAAAAGATCAATTTATTTTTATGTCTCTCGTTCATAATATTAAGATAGTTTTTATTTTTTGAGAACCGTGTACAGACAAACATTTAAATGCCATGTTTAGAATCGCTGTGAAATGTATGAAACGTCAGGTTAAATAAAATGTACAAATAAATTGCTTACAACTCAGATAAAAAGTTTTAATCCAGTTGTCTTTTGCCTGTGTAAGTACTTCATCTGACTACCTATACATTTTCGTCGCAAAATTACAACAGAATATCCTATAATCTATGACTTGAATGGTCTCCCTACTTTCCCGATTAGTCTCAGACCAAATGTAGTTTGTAATTTTACGATAATTTTCAGCGTTTTAAGTGGTCGAAATCGTTTCCGGTATTTAACGAGCGATTTGCGTCCACAATTGTTACTTTACATGATCGATTGATGTGTTAAATCATTTTGGATAGTTCCTCTTTGATTTTGGCTTAACCACCGCAAAGTTATTTGGTCTCATAAATCAAAGACTATAATTATTTTAAAGACCAACTCAGATTTGTGTTGAAGATATCGGTTTCATCAATCGCTCTAAAATTATTATACAAATTGCAGACAGGTAGAGAAGATCTAAATTTATAGGTCCCTTGAATAGACGTGTACCTCAATTTAGTAATTTATCACATGGGTACCTATCGTTGAATAAAATAAAAGATGATTTCGTAGAAAGGTTATCTATAAGGATTATTAAATTTTGAAATTACTTGAATACAACAAGGAGAACTTCAAATAAATAACTCCGCATGTCAAAATCTTTCTGAGATAAATGAAAATGGTAGACAAGAGGATTGTTACAAGCTTTGTTTTATTATAAAAGCCTGTGGGTTCCACTGCAGGCCTCAACAAAGGCCTCCCTACCTTCTTTTTACTCTCCATGGTTTTGTTCATGTACAAATTGAAACGTAAAATATTTCTTTGTTCTCATCATCAGAAGCCCAAAATAAGTCGTCAAGAATAAGAAGTAAAACATATATTTTAGAAGCAACTAAATCGTCATTAGCCGCCTGCGCATGCGATTTGATTATTAACCCCTTCGTGCCGCGGCTGTCAACGATAACGATGATTAACGACGTTACGGACAACGATAACCGTTATTAAGTCCGTTTCGGTAATAACTGTTTATTTAATAGTAAGAAAATAAGGTTATAAAGTTGTTCGGAATACGAAGACAAGTATCACCTGCGGGTAAAATAGCGTGTTTTAGTAAACTGATACCTAGTAGTAAATAATTTTATCAATCAATGATCTGACGCCTAATATTTTTTTTTTTATATTCATTATTAAAAAATATATATCATAACGACTTCAAATGATGAAATATTAGATGTTATCGCACTTGAAAAAATTACCACAATTTTTCCAAGTGCAATAATATCTAATATTTATAATTCAAAAGTGAATGCTTATCATTTAAAAACAACAATTTATTAAAGAGACCGTCTTTAGCTTTACCTTTTATTATTAATAGAGTTCGTTTCCACATAAATCATGGACAAACTTCAACACTAAAATATTAAACAGCCCGTCACAAATTTGGGGCACATCAGTCAACCTTTCCTCTCAACCCGTCAGTCGTACCAACAAAAGAATTATAATTGAACTTAAAAAAGCGTTAACACCATACGCGTCGCCTCAGCTCCGCGTACGTGACACGCTATTACAACCGTCTGCCGACCATCAGGCTTCAGCCTTCGAACGCAAATAAAAACATTATATCTCAAAAACAAAACAACATTAATCAAAAAGAATTATTTTTAAATTTCAACCGTACGAACCCTAAACAAAACACAAAATTAAAATATTTTTTTTTGTATTTATAACGTTTTGGTTTTTAAGCGATGTGCTCACTCCCGGGATCAAAGATGAGCAATTAGGCCGCTGACACACGATACGACTTCAAAGCTTCGCGACTGATAATTTCTTTTCGGTGCGTCGGATCTGTTTAGTGGAGCGATGCGCGCGCGCCACCCGCAGTTTAGGGTTGACTGTGTTTGGATTAGTGCATTATAGTGAGCAGGGATGTCGAAAAAGTACAACTATAAATAAACTAATCACACTGAAAAACGACGTACGCAAATAAAAAAACGACAGCTTTTTGTTTAATAATAAATCAGGCGTGAGAATTTTAGACAGTCTAATTCAGATAAGAGATAACATCATTAAAGCATTTTTGTAATTATTTACAAGCATAAAGTACTCGTGAAGCTCTTTCAAGTGATACCAAACACGGTATATTTATTTTAATTTTATATTAATATATTGTCCGCTAGCGGGCGCAATACTAAATTTGGTGACAAGCTTTATAGCTCATAACCAACAGAATATCAAGGCCGTTCTAATAGTACTGCAGTGGTCTTATTCTGATAAGTAGTAAAGAAGCTATGAACGAAAAGATGTGAATTATATGCAATCAGCCCATGAATACAGGTAAAGTCACAAGCGAATGCTAGTAATATATATATATATATATATATATATATCATTTATCATTTGAGATATATATATATATATATATATATATATATATATATATATATATATATATATATATATATATATATATATATATATATATCTCAAATGATACCAAACACGGCATATTTATCTTAACTTTATTTTTTTACTTTGTATGTTTTGTCCACTAGAGGGCGCCACATTAGATTTTGTGAAACCTTATATAGCCTTTAACCAGCGGACAATTAAGACGCTTCTAATGATATGTCATTTGTCGAATTTTGATAAGTAGTTTAGAAGTTACGAGGGAACAGATGAACATACATACATACATACATAGCCTGTCAAAATCATAATCCTCCTTTTGCTTTGCCGTAGTTGGGTAAAACTGCGATTAAGACGCTTCTAATGATATGTCATTTGTCGAATTTTGATAAGTAGTTTAGAAGTTACGAGGGAACAGATGAACATACATACATACATACATAGCCTGTCAAAATCATAATCCTCCTTTTGCTTTGCCGTAGTTGGGTAAAACTGCGATTCAAAGAGGCTTCTTATTTCAAAATTCAGTTTTACTGCAACTGAACGTCAAATAAAGTAACTATCGCTCTTATCTTTAAATCTCACTCTCACTGTCTTTATAGAAAAATATGTTCATTTACCTGAAAGTAATTATAAATCTACTCTATCATTTTTTATTAATTATAATATTTGATTGTAAAAGCCATTCTCATCTCATTCTCATAATAAACCCCTTTGACGACATGTCATAACGCCCCAGGCTTGTAATACGAGTATTCTATGTTTTCGTTTCCACTAACCAACGATTAGGTTGTACTGCTACAAAAAAATGACACAACACGGGTTTTAATGTATCAAGCTTCGGTAAACTACACTAGGATATTACACTATATCTTACAAAATAAAAACCTAAACTGGCACAACTTTCAACTCACTAAAAAAGTTAAAAGCAGATGCTATTTTGTAACATTAAAGTTTTAGTGACAATGTATTGAGGAAACCTGCATATTCAGGCAACGGAACGTGTAACCATGATCTAAAAACCGGTCAGGTTCCCCTTAACAGGGTCACGGAGGTCAGATGGCAGTCGCTCCACTGTAATTACCTGATCTGCCAAATCCTGGATCATGGTCAGCGGACCCTGGGCCCTCGCGCGCAAGTGGCCGGGATAACGCTAGGATGATGATGAGTGACAATGGATGGGCTCCAGTGTGCCTTATCTGAGACAATATTTAAGTTCAGTCAATTTATTTTTCAAAAACGATAAGAGACAGACATATTTAGCTTAAAACATCAGATTAAAGTTGTGACAGTTGCTAAGGAAATCACTTAGTAGGGATTTATTAAGCAGTGATGTTAATCGATGATAGTAAAAATACGCAAGAAATCGCATCACTTAATTTGACACTTTTAGATTATATTAGTGCCTCACTTTTCGTTTGTTTAGCTTGAGCCCAATGTATACTTACGCAAAATTTGAGAAATAGTCTTAAAAGTGTACTGCCGTGTCAGTTCGATGGGATATCTTCTGGTACAGTTTATCAATGGTTCCAAGCGACAAACAGCTGCTCCTGTAATGCGTATAATTTTATCGCAATGGCATTTTCAATAGTTATGACATTGTAACTGCTTGTTTTTGTTTGGTTAAAGTCGGAATTGGTTTGTATAATGTAAGTGCTATTATAGGCGATAAAGTTTACAATTTATAGTTGTACTGTTACGTGTGACAATGTTGATTTAAATAACAACTTTGTTACGTCTTATTTTAGGCTTCAGCTTGAGTATTGGAATTATAGTTATTGTTGCGTTGGAGCATACTCGTAATTTTAAAGTTTTATTAGTCACTAGCAGTTCCCCGCGACTTCGCCCGCGCCAAAAGTCGAATTTTCCATGCAAATTTTCATCCTCCATTTCACCCCCCTTATGATTTTATATCGCGACAAAAAGTAGCCTATGTCCTTCCCAGTGTCTCAAACTATCTCTGTGCTAAATTTCATTTGATTCGGTCCAGTAGTTTCTGAGCCTATTCGATGCAAACAAACAAACAAACAAATCTTTCCTCTTTATAATATTAAAGTAGAGATAATACATTATAAAGTTGGATTATAAATTACGAAAAATCAATCATCTGTTATCTATCTATAGACATGTTTTATTTCTCCGTGCAAGTCATTTTCCTCTTTTTTGCTTAAATGATAATTGCTAAAATTCCACAAGGTCTTCCACCATGTGTAATTTTTAAAATTGTCATAATTCTTACTTTTAAATTGGTAATTTGGTAAAATAACTCACATTAGCACATTTATGAGGTCTAACTACTCAAAGTTCATGTATGAATTTAAGAAATGTTCAACATGTGTGCAGAAATGGGACTCCAATGGTAAATATGTCAAGTATTTGCATTAAAATTCCTGCAAAAAATGTGTTGACATGATGAGTAGCAGTTAAGGAAATGTAATTAAGGTCAAGCTACACCATTAAAATAACTTACCTGCTCATTTTGAAGGTTTACTGTGGGACAGTAAACATTTCAACATAGAAATATACTTTTTAGTTCAGGACACAATTTAGGAAACGCAGGGCTTTTCTACCTCTTTGGAAGGGCCTATAATAATTATTATTATTTAAAAAAAAAAAACGTGTAGGTATAGAGTGATTGCTTTTTTTTTCAGACAGAGTTGACGGTGGAGCGAGCTCACCCAGAAGGTTCTGACACTCCCACTCACCAACGGAACACAGCAAGTTGCTTGGCTCCGGGCTCCGGTGGGAGGGTGGTAGCTGCCAGGCGGTACCTAACGGAGCCTACTACCGCAGATTTGACCATTCAACCGCCATCACAAACTAAAAGTGATGTTCATAGGCGTGGACCATTTGGTAGGAGGTAGATCCTTCACCAGTTCAAAATCTATTTTATAAATGTCGTCAATGGCATACGTCGTCTACTATACATACTAATTCTTAGTTTTTTATCCTAGCGAAGCTTAAGCAGGTCGTTGGCTTAGATGAAAAATTGCGTAATAGTTATTTACGGAACTGCTTGTACTTACATGTACGTGGTAGCAATTCCGTAGATAACGACCCTAATCATTTCAAAAATATATAAGGTGTTAAATGTTAGTTATTTAAATACGCATATTTCAAAATGCATTACATTTTTCACCTTTTCACCTTAAGCATAAGGACCAGTGTTATCGCAAAACGAGATAAAACATTACACATAAGTAGCGTTGTAGCAATCAAAAATGTATTGTCGGACGATGCAAGATAATTGGCGTGTTTTCGATATCTTGCATGCCAGTGTGGCGAGACAAAGACGCCTTTGGACATAAACAAACAATAACAGCCTCCTTGTACAAAAGATGGAGGGTTTAAATGGAAGCATTACAGTAGAAGATGAGAACTACCAGAAAAACGCGATAAGGCGCTGATGATGCTGCGCGTTTACTTACAAAGTTGCAAAGGCACTGAAGATACAAAATTGAGTGTGGGTCAGTCGCTAAAGCTATTTAGGGTTCCGAAGTCAAAAAGGGCCCAACTAACCTACCCTGGGCCCGTAGTTGTTTTTCCGTCCGCAGTCTTATGCAGATCCTTACTGGAGGTGTAATTTGGCAAAGTCACGTCCATAAAATGGAATACCAAAAACTTCAAAACATTATTTTAGGTAATTTCTATTTTCACATCAGGTATCGTCAATAAAGTTTTAAAAAAATATTTTAACTCGCTGTTTTAACTTTTATTCTGCACAGACAAGAAGTTAATTGCGAAAAACACCATAGCATCGCTCCATGTATTGTCGATTTTAATTATTAATTTTTATGGCGTACAGCCATTTGCAATCGAAATATGCGTTTTTTCTTGCAATATTGTCGTCATTACATTGAGCGTGAACTTTGAATTATTTGTTCTTTATTTGGTTGGGATATGTGGTAATGCTTCATTATGACAATTACAGCCGTTTACCATACTTGTTGGTGGTATTTTATTTATAACTATCGCTTTGGCTCCAGGACCACACAATAATCAGATACAGAAGAATCTCTTACAAAACACCAATTTTGTGAGAGGTAAATAATTAAATGTGTAATATCTACTTAAACATTTGTTATACTTAATTAAATATTAGTGATAATAAGCATTTGTTATTACTTTGCATTTTATTGTGTTTAAGGTTATTATATTTTTACTCTTTTAGTTAACTTCATTTTTAATATTTTGTAGTGTTTGTCAGAATATTGCATGGTTCTTCTGATACTTCTCTGCTTGCTAGGCTATTTATAATAGTATGTACATGTTAAGGGTTGCAAACTAGTCCTTAAGTATGTTTCATAATTAATTAGTAATATTGTTTGTGATCTGTTTTGTACATCTTAAAATAAAAATAAAATAAACGTTATTTGCTATTTGGATTGATTGATTTTACTGTGTTTGGTTTAAAAGTAAAAATAAGGTGCGAATACTACGGGTTCCAACTTCAGTGTAGTTAAACTTTAGGAAATTTTCTTTACAAAATATTTACATATTTTGTTTGTTTGTGTATGTATACACCTGCATTAGATTTGAGATCTTATTACAATGGCATGAAAACTTATTTGTTTGCTTGCATGAAAACTTGTTTAATTGCTTGTGACTGTACACGCGGCCGCACGTGAGACTACCCCACTTTGACCTTGAGCCCACCTCTATCACCTACGAAATAAAAGCTGTTTTCATAGTTCAAATGTGACCTGACGTGTTGCCGTGTGTTCAATAAATGGCGCCATCTTGAATAACTCATTAAAAAGCCTTGGTAACATAACGATTGTCTACTTGTGGTTACTGCGACAAAATTTATTTGTAGAGAACATACTGTATGGAATAGTTTTTTTATTTATATTATTTTCCGGTATCTCAGTAATTCGATAATGTTATTGTTATTGCAGGGATAAGTAATTGTCGGATGTCTTCACGCATTTGTCAATTTAAAGGTTAAGAAAGTTCCAGTTAATTGCTCCTTGTAAAAGAGAAAGCTAAATGTCGAGGTAATTGGTTGATGACAATAATTTCATATCGTGCAATAAAACCATTATTCAACTATTGTCCAAATATCATATTACTTTGACATATAAACTTTTTACTCAAGTTTTTTTAAAATAATAATGCATGATTTTTCGCTTGTGTAGACTTTTATAGCAGCAATGTTTATAACCGTGTTTTTTCACTAGGCTTAATAATTATTATGACATAATAATAATGTGCTCCTAGCCGAATTCGACTATGGCGGCCTATCTCAACAGAAATCAGCCAACTGCGCGAACATATTATAGTGCACAAGTGTGTGCGCAATACACAGGTGCACTCTCTGTTCCTTCACTCTCACAAATCGGTGAGACGGCATGCATGACCGTAGAGAGATCAGGCGCAGGATCAATGGCTTAACGTGCTTTCCGAGGCACGGGGGTGTTAACACCACCAACTTCCTGACTCCGGAGCTGTATCCGAGTAATTTCAAGATATAAATCATTCGATTCTTTACTTTATTTGAATGGCTTCGCTCTTGACTCTAGACTACGCAAAACGTGGCGAAGACAGAGTGGACTTTTCAAGAGTTCCATTATGTTACCAACGACAATTACTTTCCTATTTAACTGTCATTTCTTGCAAACAGACATAATTATACCAATGTTATTGCTTATAATTTTTATGACGTATTTCAAATAGTACAAAAACCGTTCCATGTATTTTAACTGCCATGGCGATTACAATTGCCATAATGGTAAAATGATAATTATTATGTACAGTTGACAACGTGATGTGTAGTTAAAAGAAATGTGACGACCACTATGAATAATTTCTTAAGCGAATATAGAGGGACATCGATTTGTCGTTAAAGCAGTTTGTATGATAAATTAGTTATGAGTGAATAATTTCTCAGCTTTTTCTATTGATGCCAAAGCCAAAGGAAATATTAACATTGTGTTGTACAACACAATGTTAATACTAGTGATACTCGTATGCGAGGTAGTAAATTCAATTATTAGATGTTATTGCGATTCGGTTTTTGTATCACCAATAGCGAGCGGAAGATACTGAAATATTAAATATAATAAATTATGTAAGGTGCTTGTGGCGCAGTGGCGGCAGCGCTTTGGTAGTGATACCAAAAGTTAAGCAACCCACGGCGCGGTCGTGTTTGGATGGGTGACCATTCCGACCATTTAAGTGACGTCCATGACAAGCATCTCCGTGCTTCGGAAGGCACGTTAAGCAGTTGGTCCCGGCTAATATCTGTGGTATTAGTCGTTAAGCCTAGTCAGAGGCCCTAGGGCGGCTTGATAACTTCTGACAGTAAGGTTTGTCACTTGCCTTACATACACCCCTCCACCAATCCGCACTGAGCCCGCGTGGTGAGGTATGGCTCGTTCCTCCTCATAGTTGAGGTGAGGCCTTTTCCCAGCAGTGGGATCTAATAGGCTGACTTATAAATTATGTTTATAGTATGTAATCATTTTTATCCTGAATTAGGCTATTTGCCCCCAGTCGTTGAGGTACTTTTAATAAACTGTCAAAACTTCTTCCTGTAAGTAAACTGATGTCACATTTATACACATGTGCTTAACTTACTATGTTTAGCATAATTATTAAAATTCAGATATTCTAGATGGTTGATTTAATGAACGTGTGTTTGAAATAAGCTGTTATTTTCAAGAAATAAGTAGGGTTTCGGAATGATTTGTGCATAGTAGCAACATCCCTATTACAAAATCGTTTCGCTTACCGTATTTAGAATGCTACAACTTAAACATACATTTTGTCAGCGAATATTTTAAATTTGTTTATTTAGCATCCAAAAAAACAAATTATTTATTTATTTATTAAACAATAGTCCCACAAAACTATTTATATAGTTTGTCGTATTTTAACGTATATCTGGAAAAATCTAACATTGCAAACATCAAAAACTTATCGTGGTATTTCGACTCAATACTATACCTAGTGCATTGTTTTATGTTAATAGTCAATTGCAAAGTGAGACAGTAATTGGTTATCATTAACTTTTTAATTGCGGATAATCGTTCAATTTTCATAAAAACTTGACGAGTGCAACTTAACTAGGGTTTAATTGAGACAAGAGAACGCGAACATTGTATTGACTGTAGTTAATTTTTACTTAAACACGGGTTATTATCTTACGACAGTCAGTTTAGTCTTAGGGTTGAGATATGTGAAAAAATATAGTTCCTATAAACAATGGCATATCCTGGACAACTAAGTGTAAAAGACCCGGTCAGATGTCCTATTGCTGGATGAGAACCTGGGTGCACTCCATATAGCCGAATGGCCAGGGTTTTTTAAATATTTGGAATGCATTTTCTCTTGACTCTGACTTGTTTATTTTAGTTACTTTCACAGTATTATGTCTTATGGTCTTCTCTTGTGGGGTTCTGCTGTGGATATCAATACCATCTTTATCTTACAGAAAAGAGCCATTCGTGCCATTTACAAACTGAGTCCGCGCGAATCCCTGAGAGAACTCTTTTAGGAAATTATTATACTTACTGTGGCCTCTCAATACATTTTTGACAATATCATGTACGTACGCAAAAATTTAGATCTTTTCACGATAAAAAGTGATATTCATTCTTATAATACAAGAAACAAAAAACAAACTTGTCTTTCCAGACTTTAGATTGGCCAAAACAATTAATTCATTTTTGAGAAATTGTATTAAATTTTTTAACAATATACTACACAATATTGTCGAACTACCTATTAATAGGTTTAAGTCGTATGTCAAAACTACCCTCATGTCTAAAGGGTATTATAAAATTCAAGACTATCTTGATGACGAGAATGTATGGACAGTCCAAACTGATGTACCTACCTTTTTATTGTATTTTTTTTACTTTTTTATGGCAGCTAGTGGTGACTGAGTTTGTTCCGGTGCTTCTTCTCAGCACTTGCCTGATTGTCTGTGTTTTGTCTCGAAGCACTAGTAGGGCCCAAAAGATAAGGAGACATGTTCGGGCCCCCTAAGGGCCAATATCATACTGATTTTTAAATTCTTGACGTTCATAAGTGGCATTTTCTGTCCTAAATAGAATAAATTATTTTTGACTTTTGACTTTGACTTTGAAACCAGACGTGGCGTAGACAAAGTCGTCGGTGGAGCGAGCTCACCCAGAAGGTTCTGGCACTCCCACTTACCGACGGAACACAGTAAGTTGCTTGGCGCCGGGCTCCGTTAGGACGGTGGTAGCTACCAGGAAACGCCTAACGGCCCTGCCACCGCTGTACTAAGATTGCGCAGGAGCAGATAGAATGACGTCTTTTGGTATCGGACTTCAATACCTATACACTTTAGGTCGCCGAACGAGCGAAGTAAGGAAGAAGGTATACCAAAGATATTTGAAAATAAATAATACCTACGTCCAAGAGAGCCTTACTTAAGCTATGTATTTAAAAAGTTAAGCAGATATACGTGTGTGAGCTAGCAAGACTATGGTGTTCAAATCTTTTATATTGAGTAATCTTAATCTTTTTTATATTAAGTTTTACTAATGTGTTGTTATAATCTTTATTTATTACCACTCCATGTTTGTACTGAATGATCAACACAGTAATAAATTTGTAGCACGCTACTGTCATAAAAAGTTATGGCAATCGAATGAATTGCTCCGTTTTTATAGGCCTGCTAAATTATGATACAAATGTCCTGCTTTAACATAAATTATCTTCCACCTTAGTTGGAGCAATTAAAATGTTATTATAAGGTAAAACTACGCGTTTGCTGCTAAGTATGGCGATGGCTTGTATAAAGAGTTGTAACACAGTTAAAGAATGCGCAGAAATGTCACTTGTAATTGTAATATTTAGTATGTATATACATAGGTGTTGTGATTCGTTATTTGAAACATTTATAAACGTAATTAATTTTTAGAGTTTAAATCAAATTACCTATTTATAACTTTATTTGTTAATTTAATGTATGATTTTTATAAAGCGTAAGTGATAAACGGATGTTGCGTTACCGGAAATTCAGTTTTATTTTGTAATGTTATATCATTAATAATAGTATTTTGCTTGAAAGGATGTCAAATATTTAAATGTTTAAAATATTTGCCGGAAATATCGTTTGCCGGAAACAGTATTATTTTATTATTCTGTATTAAAAGAAATAAGTATTTTTCTGCCGGAAATTGTATTAAAATTGATTTAAAATATTTAACCGGAAATAGGTTTTTAATAATTTCTACCGGATATTGATATTTCATTAATATTTTGTGATTTGTGTAAAATAATGTTTCCTGTGCGATAGATTCTAAGTAACAGTCAGTCGATCTCGTGATTTGAAAGCGACAACATCTCCTAAGCTCTGTTATAAATAAAGTGAATAAAAGTGTTTGACCAGCGAAGCCCTGACTTTCATTTCATAGGTTATTTACTACCCATATAATAATGTCCTCCTAGCCGAATTTCGACTACGGCGGCCTATCTCATCAGAGATTAGCTAACTGCGCGGGACATATTATAGTGCACAAGTGTGTGCGCAATACACAGGTGCACCCTCTATTCCTTCACTCTCACAATTCGGTGAGACGGCAGTCCGACATGACCTTAGAGAGATCAGGCGCAGGATCAACGGCTTAACGTGCTTTCCGAGGCATGGGGGTGTTAACACCACCAACTTCCTGACTCCGGAGCTGTGTCCAAGTTTTTGCAAGACAGAAAAACCCAACACTCTCGGCCCGACCCGGGTTTCAAACCCGGGACCTCGTGGATAGTCCCCAGCGTGCTGACCACTAGACCAATGAGGCAGTACTACCTATATAGCACAGCTATTGACACACTTCCTTATAACTTTGCGTTAATATACAGGTATAACCTTAAGCAAAAAGAAAGTTAAGTAAAGTACCTATGAAAACTTACTGACGAATGAAAAATGACATGGAAAATAACAATACAAATGGGAGCTAATAAATTGCAGTTTTGTATTGGTGATCCTGTTGTCCTTGTAAAGGTCACCGGATTGTGCTTCGATGCAACCCTTAGGGCTCCTTTACACCAAACATGTTTTTTTACCGTTTTAAAAAAAAAACTGGTTATTATCTGTATGTAGAAAGGTATGCAAGTGCGCTCGTCACAATCAACCGATAAAAAAATAACATCAGTCATGTTTTAACCACAACTGGTGGTCACTTTGAAAATCTATGGGCGAGATCTGTGGTCAGTAGTGTATGCCATAGGTACTGCATTACTTTATTCCTTTCAAATTATAGCAGCGATTGCTTTCAGAAATCAATGTTAGCTCTCATAATAATAACTTTTCAAAGCTCTTTATTGTTTATTTAGTACTAGTGGTTCACCGCGACTTCGCCCGCAAGAGTTGGATTTTCCATATAAACTTTCATCCCCCTTTCACCCCCTTAATGTTTTTATATCGCGACAAAATGTAGCCTATGTCCTTTCCAGGGTCTCAAACTGTCTCCATACCAAATTTCATCTCAATCGGTTAAGTGGTTTAAGCGTCAAGAGGTAACAGACAGACTGACACACTTTCGCATTTATAATATTAGTATGGATATAAATGGCGAAGCATAAAGAATGTAATAAACGAATGGAGGAATGGACCATGCAAAAGAGTGTCGCCCTGGTTCTGATTAAGATGAAGCCGTCTAGATGGAGTTGAATACAACTTCTCACATTTTATTTTCTTTGGGGTCTATTGTATACTGGTCCTACTGGTCTATTTTCTTTATGATCAAACGTACAGCTTTCTATCTCTATTTTAATTAGATCGTGGAACGATTTGCAATGCAAAACTAATGATGACATCCAGAGATAAGCTAAAGTGCGCGCCTTTTTTGAGGTTTTCGAATTGCCTACTACAAATGAGGATATTTAATGTATGCCTTGGAAATGCAATTTAGTTGAAAATCTTTTTATTCTAATACTAATTAAGTAAGGAACAGCGTCGGTGGCGTAGTGGTTAACGGGTTGCCTCTCATGCGGGCATACATTAGTTGTTTCACTAACCGATGCTCTTACGGTGAGGGAAAACATCGTGCGGAAACCTGCACGTTCAGGCGACAGAATGTGTAATAGAGCCCCTGATCTGCTACATCCTGGATCATGATCAGCAGACTCTGGGCACTCGCGTGCGTGTGTACAACCGGGATAACGAACAGGAAAAAGGAAAACATTTATGTAAAAACTCGCTTTCTTGACAACATTTAAGTAAATTAAATTCGATTTCTTTACATCGACTCTGCTGGTAAATTATTGTTAAGTGGTTAGAGATCGATAGGGTTTTTAAAAACTCATGTAAAAGTTACAATACCTGGAAACCTTTTTAGTAAGTGTATTAACACTATGAGATTAATTAGAATTTATTTAAGTAGTATAAGGAAAGGTGCATTCAAAACATGTGGATGAAATGTACACAAGTAGATACCTATATGCTATAATTTATAGCACCAAAATGGAATATTATGATGTAAAGAGTAGAGATTCGTTAAAATAGCACGAATATCATTTTCATCTTAAGTGTAAAGTATCATTCACTTTACAGCTTTTTCTGACATTCTTAGCCCCTAACTAAGCATCGGCCTATTAATTAATATTTTCAAATTGTTTCTTTTCAATCAATTAAAGAATTGCGATGTTTAAAAAAAAATGTGTAAACAGGAAACGTACGCTACGAATGTTACCTTCGGTATGTGTGAATGGGCCATTAGCTGTCTCTTGTTGTAAGGCTGGACGTTCACGGAGGAGACATTTGTCTTTTTAAACAGGATTTAATGACAGGAACTTGATCATACCTATTAAGTCACGATAAAACACTAAATGTATACAAAAATAAAAACTAAAATAACAAATATTGAAGTTCCAAAGTTTAAGATAAAAAAAACTAGGCATAAATTTTTATTTTGCAATTTGCAAAATAAAAAAAGGTTATTACGTTGTCTGTTTTCGTGTGTTATGTGATGTCCATTCATTAATAAATGTATTTTCTTTCTTTCTTTCAATCTTAATAATTCCCGGCAGTATGTGGACGTTAGCTTATTTATTTCTTGAAAGCGAATTATCCAGCATTTTATGCTTAAGTGGCTCTTTCCCATCCACCAGCCCTTTTCCATCATCGGGGACTACATCGGCTAACCAGGCGCAGGTTAGCGTACCATCCCTACGTTGTTGACATTCCTCCAGCCCGTACAAAGCGTTTCGCTGACACTTTTCTGATGCGAAAAGTTAGGGACTGGAACTCGCTGCCTGCTAATATCTTCCCTAAAGATTAAAAGCTGGGTCGCTTTAAGGCAAAAGTGAATAGGTTTTTACTACGCAGTTTTGAACCACCCTAGACCGTTCTACACCTCGCACCAATCTTGTGGGATCAGTGACTGTGGTTAAATACCTACTTAGAATAGTATAAAAACAAGCAAACATAATTATAAAAAAACAAAACACCAGACTGCAAAATTTATTAACAATTTTGAAATTGGCTTTTTACTGACTTTCATTTAATACCCAAATTGCTATGGTAAGAAAAAATCAATCCCTCTCTTCCCCTTTGTTTCCATTTGCGGGCGCCATTTTTTAAATGTATATAGCCTATGTCACTACCACAAACGACACCTCATAAATCTTAAAATTGTCCAGCCGTTTAAGCTGTATGGTGAACAATTAATTATACATACATAGGTACGATCAAAAACATTACCCTCTTTTCGCAGTCGGGTAAAAAAAAGCAATCTTACTAGGGGGTGGAATGAGATGTGTCTCCGTGTGTGGTTTGCCTAAGACAGGTGGCATTTTCGTACTCCGTTGGGTGCTAATGAATTTATTCACATGTACATACTTGCTTTTTGCCAACGTGACGGCCTGACACTTTTTAGTTTTCTCTGAAGCTGAATTTTTAATGCAATTTAAAAACGCAATTATGAGTTAATGATCCAACATACTCCTGATGTTATTATTAAATTTTTTTTTATTTTAAGCAATTTATTTGCGAGTTTTTACGAAAGTACAAAAAAATTATCAACCGTGTCGCCCGGTGGGAATCAAACCCATGACCTGTCGCTATCGGGGCTAATGTTCTTCCTACCGAGCTACGGAGAACTCTCTGATGTTTTAGTATATAACAAAATTTTTCAAAATAGCAGGCGATATGAAGGCCGACAGCAAGTAGTAAAAAAAAAATTCAACAAACGCACCAATTTACCTACCCCCAAACAAACCGTTAGCTGGTGCTATGGTGACTAGAGTAACGGATAGAGATACTTATATACGTTATATACATCAATGACTTAGGTACAAATGCTGATCACACAAACCTTTGCCCCTTGCGGGATTGAACCCGCTACCTCTGGTTTTGTAGTCTGGAGCACATACCACTACACCAAAAGTAGGTAGTCGTGATTAATTTGCGAATTAAGCAAAACATACGACATACACGTTCGTATCTCTTGATTGCGTTGACTTAGTGTCTAAACACACTATGCCGAAGGTACGCGACCGAAGTTCGGCATGATTACGCCTGCAATGCCATTTGAATTACTGACGACACATTATGCCGAAATTACATTGCGTTATAGCGTACAGTCTAACTTAGATCGGGCGTAAGTTCGGCGGCAACTTATTCTGTAGAGCACACATTATACGTGACCGAAGTTCGGTTCGATTGCCGGTGAAGATCCGGGGGCGTAGAGCAGCGGGGAGACACTGAATACACACAAAGTTCGGCACTTATAGTGTGTCATATCAGCTGAATACGTCGGAACGTATAATCAGCCGCGAAACTTCGGTCGCGTACCTTCGGCATAGTGTGTTTAGACACTTAAAGGCTTAATGTTTCACAGAATCAGAAGCCTAGACTTTGTTATTGTATATTAGTTTTATCTTAATACCTCCACAATTCCTGATAAAAAGGAGGTAGACAGACGGACAGTGATTCTATAATGATTTCGTTTTTCATGTTGAAAGGAACCCTAAGAAAAAGCACAGTAGATACCTAGTTTGAATGTATAATACCTATTCCTTGGGTACTGCAAAAGTGTTAATTGCAGAATCCGCAAAATGCCAATCGTGGTATTAGTAACGACTTCACAAGTTCACACAGCACGTTTATTAGGTAACACTGTCAGATTAGCTTACAATGTGTTTGTTCCTCATGCGATAAATCTTGGACTTCACACCATAAATATCGCAATAATCGTGCAAAAACTCATGTCGTCTCGTTCTCACATACTGTCGTTGAAAATGGATAGTATTTGAAAAATACAATAAAATACTATACGAACAAACAAAGCTAAAATATCTACCTCCTATTGGTAGGACTCGAACCCTCCTGCTAAGCTTTAGAGTATGAGAGATGAATTTTTGTGAACGAAATTTGCATTAGTTTATTTAATATTTTCTTAACACTCACAGTGTTTTTCTTAGAATAGTATTTTATTTAAACTTTAAAAAAATATATTAAATTATAAAAAACAATTTAAAGCTAACATCTTTGTAGTTATGTTGTGTTATGTTAACTTGAACGTATGAAGCTTACGTATTTTATGAATATTAATATTTTGTACTTTTTAAATATGATATGTAAAAAATAGTTACCTATCTATTCTTTTATTTCTACGAGTTTGTATAATCACATTTTAAATATTCTGTTTTTTCCTAGTTCTTTTAAATTTTAAGAGCTTTCTAATACAATAATGGACTGCTCAACGGGTGGGCTCTATCTATCTATGATTTAAGTGCTACGCTCTTGTCGGTAGAGTCTTGTCCATTTCTCTCTTCAGTGCCATTTCCTTGACTTCTTGGTACGACACGACACCTAACTTTTCATTTATTTGGTCCATGTGGGACTTTCCTGGCCTTCCTCTTTTTTTTTCTTTTTCCGGGTGAGCTACTTGCAATATATTTTTATTTCCTATCATTTGTTTTTATTTATTTATTTATTGCACAAACAAAGAAGTACAAATGGCAGACTTAATGCCTTAAGGCATTCTTTACTAATCAACCATTGGGCGAGGCAGAAATAGTCGTGGCGGCATAAAAAGAATAACACAAGGATAGATAAACTTAAATATAAATATATGTATATTTTAAACAATAAACTTACATAAACATAATAGTAATAAATCCATACATACTTAGTTCAAATGTAGCTGTACCTAACGTTGCCGAGAGAAAAAAAGTAATGATAAGTAGATAGCAATTCGTTGATCAAACTAGTAATGAGCGTCACAAAGTTGAATCATTCAGGAAAAGTTCTCGAACAGACCGTTTTAAGGTGAATTTGGATGTAGATGTTTGTTCTGCCGGTTATTTCCACTTAGGACGGCATATTTCATTCTTTAGATACCTAATGCTGTCGACTCTTGCTCTCTGTGTGTCACCCACCGTAACTATACGAGCGAAATCACCAACAGCTTAAGGCCGATACCCGATCGCGTAATTTATCGTCTCGATAAAATTATAATCGTTATTTACCGCTTTGCTCGTGTACTTGCATTATTCATCGCAGGTGCAGATTTACTACGTATTGTGGGCATCAGCGTTGTCTGTTGAAATAGATCGAACAAATCCTTGGCGGAATCAGAACATCCTAGTTCGTATTTTTACTAAAAAAGACTAAGCTATGTAATGTTGTCATATTCAAAATCATTACTCCACAATCTTTTGATTTTAACATTGAGCATAACTCGATATATTACATAATAATATTGCCATAAAAATCAAAAACAATATCATCAATTTAAGAGCTTTGCTATTGTCGGCGAAGTACTTTCCATCCCTCTCTTTCAAAAATACTTTATTGAGAGCAAAAGTTTTTCGTTTTTTCCTATTTTTGTCTCTAACACTACTATTTGACAACCTTGGTAACATTGAAACAATGTTAAATCACAAAAAAGTAAATTACAGTGTAATAATTTATTATTTTTTAATTATTCTATGAATTTTACACCCGTTAAATATTAGGTTAGTCTGTTGGGTTCCTCTTTCGGAGGCCTGTAGTAACCTGGGCAGGTTGCTAGCCTTTTGGGAAAACCTGAAGTGGTTAGAATAAAAGAGTAAAGGGACACACGCACAAAGGCCCAATCAAGAGGCTAAGTGCGGAAAACACCCCAGCCAAACTAACTAACTAACTGGGTTCCTCTTTTAACCCTTTAGATAAAACCTTAAAAAAAGAAGAACAAAGTTCTTTGAGGTTCATGAAGACGTCTGAAACGTCTGACTTTTGGGCGTTTTCATCAATGAAATCAAGTCATATACGCACATCTTAGCACGATGAACAAAATTATGAACAACTGTATCCTCACAAAATATGGATATAAGAGATAATTATTTATTACTATAAATACCATCTTAATAATATTTGCAATAAAATCATACAAGAGCTTACCAATCAAATGATATTGATATTTCATAATATGTCTCCCTTAAATCGTAGAGTAGTTTTTATGTCTTGGGTGGATTCAAGCCAAACTTCTTTGAAAATTCTACATAAATTTATTTTAACCTAATTCCAAGTAGTATAAGAAAACGCTTGTGCTCTAAACAAGGCGTTCACGTCAGCAGTAATCTCTTGCGAGTGAAGACATCGCGATAGCGAACACGACAAGCCCAATTTACATTCTTAGCGATAACACCCCAAGTGCGTTTATACGACACGAGATGATTCAGATAATAAGCAAATGTAACACCCAAGCTTTAGCCAAAGCCAGCCAAAGCCAGTCAATGCCAGCTAAAGCCCGCCAAAGCCAGCCAAAGCTAGCTGAAGCCAGCCAAAGCCAGTCAAAGCCAGTCAAAGCCAGCCAAAGCCAGCCAAGCCAGCCATAGAAAGAAAAGCCAGCCAATACCAAGCCACTGCTTGCCACCTTCCCCCACCGCCAACAAATGTACCTATAACAAAGGAGGAAAACTTTATAAGCGACCAAGCCACTGCTTGCCACCTTCCCCCACCGCCATCAAATGTACCTATAACAAAGGAGGAAAACTTTATAAGCGACGGACAGCTTGGTCTAGCCCACTTGTACACAGCAGTCACTGAGTAAGCTGTAACTATATCCTCGTTATTCTAAAAACTTAGTACCGGGTTTAAGACGGTACTAAGCTATTAGCTAGCCAATTAGAAAAGCGCTTCTCTATTAGTTATGTCAAGAATGTGTCATTCATGCCTCTGTTATCGGCTAATATTTAGACCTATTTTAAACCTGGTCTAATTTTTTTGTAATAACACCGTAACAGTTTATATGACATGAATTATTATTATTTAAAATTGTGTGATTCGGCGATAAAATCTGTGTGCTTAAGCTATTGTTCTCTGTGCGTTTTTAATTTATGCCACTCGTTTACACAAACAATTCAAAGTATCTGATTGCCATAATCACGGAAGAACATAATGGACTCAGTTCCAATGAGCCCTGTCTAAGATTACATTAAAGTTCAGTCTCTTTCTTTCTCTGCCAAACGAACGGAAAGAGACAGACTATGTTAATTTGGACACGTCAGATTAAACAGTTGTCAAGTGCTAAGGAAATTAGAGAATCCATAGACAATTTAGATTTTAATATTTTAAATTTTAACATATTCAACTTTTTTTATAGTTAGGCATCCGCTTTTATAATACTTACGAATTCGATCTTTGACGGGGAATCAACGCAGTACATTTAATGTCTTTCTGCGGTCTCAGTTTTAATCGCAATCAGATCAAAGCTTGTTTACCAAATCGTCCACTGTAAACCGACCTTCTGCCTTCCCGTGTGTCCGTCAAAGGAGACATCTTAATTGCAGCGCGGTAATGTATGCGTCGGCAATGTGTTGTGTTGCAGTCAGTCGGTAACTCGGGAACGTGCATTTAGTTTTACACGTTACTGTTATTACTCGCTCCTTTGACATGTGGGGCTTTGGCGTGAAAATGAAGAAAGGAAAGAAAAAAATGGACTTTGGAAAGAAAATGATGGACATATTAACTTAATGTAATTTAAAGTACAATTGGCGTCTGGCCGGTGACCGGGAGGCCTAATTTAATCGCGATTAAGACTTCTATTTCAAAACTTTAATATAATATTATAAATTGTCATGTTCTCACTCGGTATTCTGAAATATATTATTGGTCTCCAGGTGTCAGTTTGAAAGCTATTATTGCTCGTCTGAAAGCTATAACTTTTGCAATTTGAAAGCAATCAATAAATCAGTTAGGCTGTAACGTTGTCGTGTCGCCAGCAGAAACACGATTTTCTGAACATTTATCTTATTCCTAATAGGTACTTTCAGGTGTAAATTAATTAGATGGTATTTAAGATTTATCATTATTGATTAAACACACATAAAAATAAACTGAATGTGTCATCTATCCAAAACTTAAAATCTATTTTCACATGTTGCAAGACGACTGGTGTTTCTTAAGCAGTCTTCACGACCAAGTCTAGATGTAGGTACCACCACACACACAAGTTGTAAACTATGCTTAAAAGTTAAACACATACAATTGCGACCTAGATATAAGCAACCAACCATAATTAAGTACCAAGGCATAAAGTTAACTATACAAAAAACTTACCTTTCAGAAACTCGAACGAAAAGCTTCCTAAAATCGGCAAAGAGGGCCACGAGACAAAGCCGGTGCTAATTGTCCGGCTAATTAGCGAACACCTTTCGGCCATCAATCAAACAGCTGGCGAAGTGTAAAAAATTGGCCGAAAGAAGTGATGGCCGACTTACGTGGTCGTTAAGCCGAAATGAGAAAACGGATAATTCGGCAGAGTAGGCATACAATGCTTGCTGGAAATTAATTTGGGGTTTTTTTTTAAATAAATTTAAAAAGTTTGTTAAAAGAAAACTAAGGTTGGATTAACTGCACAGTAGCTCAGTCTGTAAGAACGTTGGCCCGGTTAGATAGATAGATAGATACTCTTTATTGCACACCACACCCAGTATCAATTTACATAAATGTTCATAGAGAATGGTACAATTTAGGCGGTCTTATTGCTGAAAGCAAAGGTCGTAGGTTCAAATCCTACATGTGTGCGAATTTTTGGTTTCTTATTTAAACTTATATAAAAAAATGTAGCATGTAAGTAGAAGTAACTAAAAAAAATTAGATTTATTACAGTATTTTTTTTTTGTATATTTTACACATTTTTAAAAGAATGGATAGATAAATTTATAAAAAAAATATGTCAACCTTACGACTGTTTTAATATGACAATCTTTGCATCTCATTGTTCTTGAGGGTAACAGTTTTGGAAATTTTAAATATTTAGATAAATAACTTCGGCTACGTCAAAACTTACTAACTCTCTTGCATTATCACAACGAACGATTACGTTATTTTTTTCTCTTTTTGTTGTTTAAACTGATACCGTGATAATGCTGCACACGACATTGGCGAAACAGTGAGCCCCAGAGTGAAACTTAAGTTCGCTCGCCATAACAAAGAAGAAGATGTACATTAATTATTATACGACTTATTATAACATTATAAGTAATTTCATTTTACACATTTTTTGCTGGCTAATAAAGCTTTACTTGCAAGTAATAACTATATAATTTACAAAACCATTGATGTATGCAATGTAAAAATACTTGCGAAAATCTCGTTCAATTACATGACGGATTCAGTTTGACAAGTCAAGTGGCCGGTCGGCATCGAAAGTGATGGATGGGCCAGCTGTCAGGCTGTGACAAATGGATATGGTTACGAAGAAATGGGTTATGCAATACGAAAACTGTGCCGTAAAAGTAAAAGGTAGAGTTGGAATGTTCCCAATATACTAATAACTGTAAATTTAGCAGACTGAGCTCCCTCCCCCAAGCGGGTTTCATTCCTAATATGTTGTTGATATATTCGAATACAAACAATACGCATCAAAAGTTTAAAATCTACGTTCTTCTTACGGCTAGAGAGTGGAGTTCGTTGCCAGCCAAAGTGTTTCCTATAAACTATGATCTGAATTTCTTTAACACATTGAGCGCCATGGTGGTCACCGGTGACCCCCAAACAATATAATTCTATTGTGTCTAGTTCCGTGGCAGTCAAAGGCTTAAGAAAAGAGTGAAAAGGCTGTTTCTATACAGACATGACCCGTCCTCGTGCCAAATCGTTGTCTACCATCAGGTGAGATTGCGGTCAAATGTTTGCCTATTAATGAAATAAAAAAAAAAGTTAAAACTTTACCCTAGGAACCCTAAGAGGCATCATGTCTTCCATACATGGTAAATCCATTAATTTAAACTTCATGGAATTATGCCTCAAAAAGAAATGGCGTTAAAAGCTTTGTAATTTAATTGCGCATTGATGACTCAGGTCTGAATGTTTCTCCTAAAACAACTAGGGCACAAATTTTTCGTAATCATCAAATTAGCGTGTTATTTTTTCTGTTTTCGGCGTGATTGCCTGTAACTTGTTGACGAATTTGGGCAAGACATCATTTTTTTGAATAATGACATAATCGACGATTCAGTATTTTTCTTGGGGTTATTTAAATGCCAATACAACAACCGTTATTCTTAAGTGATGAAAAATAAATTCTATCAAATTCCTTATAAAACAAATTTGGACATAAGAACTATTCAGTATTTTTCCAGCTACAACGACAAACGCTTGAGAAAAACTGCAATTTTGGAAGTATGGAAATGAATAATTCCATAATTCATGATATTCAAATCACACAAACTGTTAGGTGAAGCAAAATTTATACGCTTCAATCAATTTTCACAAAAAAAGTTGTTATCCTAAAATGCAGCTTTGACCCAGACTGCGTCATGAAATTCAAATTTAAGACATTGTGCATTTAATCATTACGACTTGAATATTTTTTACACCAGCGGAGTGTCTAAAACACGTATTTAGTTTATTGGTTGACGATAGGGTGATTTAATTTAGTCAATTGCGTGAGTTGATCACCGATCGCAATCAAAAGTAAAGGTTACAATCAAGATAGGTAGAAAATAAATAGATTCATTTGAATGTGATTTTAATCTGAATTGTGCCACATTAAATTATTTGTCAAATTGAACAACTTGTCTTTAATCCAACGAACGCTTCCCAATGAAACTGGATCATTCACACAACAAATAATTTTAGTAAGGCCACGTCACTTATGTTTTACACCTGTATCTATTCCACCATCAAAACCACGTCAGCTTAAACCGACCTTATAATCAATTCACAGCCGTCATTTCCCAAGACTTTCATACGTCGCATCAAAATTATAGCATTACAATACACATGACGTGTCTCCCAGGCAAGGTCATAAAAATGTATTCCATGTACACATTACTATGCAACAATGACCTGGACGTTCAAATGTTCAAATTATACGTGACTCCGTCTGCAAACTGCATATCATATGCCGAGACTATATATCACGGTTCTGTCACCAAGACATCGATTTCGGTGTCGTTCATAAATATGCATCAGCTTTTTAGTTATGTCACAGCGAGGAGAGGAAAGCTACTTCGGTAATTTGGATTTTCTGGATTTTTTTCTGACGGTTTGGTGGTAGAACTTTAGTGCCAGCTTTATTGTCGCAAAATAGAAGGAAGAAGAGGAAGAGAAAGGCCAAGAAGAATATACACACAGCAGTTGAAAGAAAAATCTGATGTTATTATGACGTACAGGGATTTGAAGGTGCTGGCAGAGTCCAGAGAAAGGTCAAAATTGCTCTACCGACACGAGTGCAGCTCTTAAGTTACTAACAAACTATTGTCTCTACAACCTTACCCTTGTCTGTTAAGAATACATTAATATCCAGCAGTAACAGATTATTACATACACACAACACATAGAAAATCATTTGTGTACTTATCGATCAGTCTTTTGAGTTGATATTATCATCAAATACGAAGTCTTAAGGGTTCTAAGTCAACGCAATTCAAAGACAAGCCTAATTTTTTAAGACTGCAGGGAAATCAAAAGGATCCTGTGTCTATGCGTATTTCCCACAGAAGGTCATGAAATTTGGCAAGATGAAAGCCTTACAACACAAGTAAAGGAAAAATACCTAAACACTTAACTAACTTTCTTCTTAACACATTTCAGCAATGATGGTGATTTCAAAAAAAAAATATTTTGTAGCAATTACATAAGTTTGTGCATACTCTTCTTCAGTGTGTGAGTCTGACTCGTATTTTTAAGGTGTATCATTGCTGCCAAATTATTACTGTTGGTAATCTCTTATTAATCATTTTGATTGTTTTCCTTGATATCTTTTATATTATCTTTAGCTAGCTCTTTCTACCGGGCTGTGGCCTGATGCTTCAGCAACGCTCATGGTATAATATTTCCATCAATAAGACCAAGTCCGTACAGCCCATTGTACGTAGCGTGGCATTTGAATTTATTCCTGCATATTTGTATGCTGTCAGTTTTTCTGGGCACAACTTTAGGCGCAATTCCACTTTTTTATTGCAAATTATCCTTGTGGCGTGGAATTTTAATTAAATATTAGATACGCATTATGACTCTAGTATTAAGAATAGAATGTTAGGTGTGTTTTAGTTGGATTATAATTCCAACTTGTTTCTCAAACTATTACGGTGTTATTACAAAAAATAGACCCGGTTTAAGCTAGGTCTAAATATAAGCCGACAACAGAGGCAATGACACATTCGGGACATAACCTTATAAAGAAACACTTTTCTAGTTGGCTAGCTAATAGCTTAGTCCTGGCTTAAACTCGGTACAGGTAAAGTTTTTGTAATAACAAGGATAAAGTCAAAGTTGATAAAGTCTTTGTTCAATTGGCCTGTATGGGCTGACTATTATTTCTTTCTTTGCCTATATTACGACTTCTTCTTTCGTTTCCATTTGTTTGAATAATAAAATAATACAAATTCAATTATAGGAAAAAAACGGCCGATTTTATAACATTATTCGAACTGTTGCTATGACCGAAATGCCTCAGTCTCGCCACTGCATTGTATTCAACTAGTGAATTTTTCATGAGCTATCTGGACACTATAAATCTGTTATAGTGCCCACTTTTTCGTCAAGTTTTTGAACTTGATATAAAATAAATAGTCGTCGGAGTTATTGAGTCGCCGATTTGAAAATAAACTGCGTCTGGGTTCGGTGGGTACATTATACTTGACATTGGCAACACGGTATGGACCGGATACAATGTGTGTTTATCTCACAAAAAAATTTTCGAAGTTCGTTTTTTATTTTTTTATTGATTTGAATAAAGCAATCTTAGATCAACTACTTATAGTAGTATACTACGTGTCTACTTATAGTAGTACTTACAGTAGTGGGATATTTTCAAGTTCTTTATAACAAGATTCGGGGACTTCAAGTCTAAATAGTTTTATCCAATTGTATACGTTGTCGCTAAAACTCTATTAATATAAATTATTATCTGTTATAACTATAGTCTGCTTATCTCCGACCTCGCCTGTGGGGTAAAGGAGTGCGGAGATAGAAGAGAGCAGGGATTTGATAAGGTGATTTGATTTTTGAAAATAATGCGAATTTCAAAATTCAAAATTGAATTTAATTTCGCTCACAAAAATTAATCGACTGTGTCATCCGGTGGGACTCGAACCCACGTCTCTTTGCTATCCGGGCGAGTCGAATCGATCGTTGATCGGCCAACTTTGTGTAAGGAAGTCCAAATTTTTTTTATTTTATTTTTATTTTATTTTTTTGGCATCAGTTTTATGAGTACTACCAGCCCTGAGTCGGATGCTGTTGACCAAAACAACATACTGAATATCTTTTAACTTTTTTTTATGGCAGCTAGTGGTGACTGACTTTGTTCCGGTGCTTCTTCACAGCATTTGCCAGATTGTCTGTGTCTTGTCTCGAAGCACTAGTAGGACTCAAAAGAAAAGAAAAGGAGACATGTTCGCGTCCCCTAAAGGCCATTTCTAATGGTTTTTGAATTTTGACGTTCATAAGTGGCATTTTCTGTCCTAAATTGAATAAAATATTTTTGACTTGACTTTGACTTGAATTTTATGGGCGATTAAAGTAAAGTTGTAGGTATTAAAAAAAATTTTTTTTTTTCGTTAAGTGGACACACATCTTTATTGCGTCTGGACTCAGTATCCATATTATACTTGACACTGACACTAAGAGGTGCAATGTCTGAATCATTTGTCAGCAACATAAATATTTAATGTCAAACTAGTTATAGTAAATGTAAACAGAATAAATAAATTCATAATTTTGTCTGCTATGTTAAGTGTGATTTGAAAGGAGAAATGTGACTGGTATATAGATAAATTTTACAGTTTTGTAAAATAAATTTACACAAATTGAATTTATTAGTAAAATAAATTATTTTGTTTTAAATATTTATTTTAATAAAACAATTCTACTCCCATTAATAGTAATAAAAGGAAAGCGGCAGAATCAAAACAGTATTTTTTATTAACTGTAAAATCAGATTTTCCTATAAAAACGTTTATTGTCCAATAAAATTCCCCAAAAGTATGTCACGACTCCAATAATATTTCCCCATGTAGGGTCATTAAAATGTCGTAAATATAAACAGAATTGCTATAGCTATTAGAACAGTACGTAAAGGGTTAACATAAACTTAAGAATTACTGGTGACGTTTATTATTATAGCTGCTAATTTACAATTACAATACGCATGTGACGTGGAAGCAAATTGTTCATCTTACCGCCTTGGTGAAAAGCTATTGCAATAACGATTGCAATTCGCATTAAATAGTTGAAAGCAATGACATATTATGATTAGACATTTTCTCCTTATTTGGAAAATTCTTGTTTGTTTGGGAGGCCACTTACATATTGATTCCTTTTTTTTACCCCCGACGCAAAAACGATGGGGTGTTATAAGTTTGACTATATATGTATTATAATACACTGTGACAAATTTCAAATCAAGATGGCCGCCGTAACAAAATAGCGGATGACATATTTTTTTTAAACTGCCTCAATATGGTTATCCAACGAAAGGGCTGGCTAGTAAAATACTACTAGAAGAATACAATTTGACAGAATTCCTACACAAAATATGTCAAAAAATTCTAAACTAACTGCTTAAAAATTTAACATGAATCTGTGTTGTACGAAACATTTAAAAGTAGGTACAAATGTCATTGCTTCGAATTACAATTATAATTATTGTTATAGCTTCCAAATTAGGCAGTTAACCTGCAGGCTTAGGTGGAATGCTCCTACTTAAAAAAATGAAATGCTTAAAATTAATTTGCCGTCTGTTTTATAAGAGTCAAATATTTTATCAGTCAGTGAGTGACTATAGCGCTTTCGCTCGTGTTTTTGAAATATAAAAGACAAAGGCAGACAACCCCAACACTTTCGGCCCGACCCGGGATTAGAACCTGAGACATCGTAGATAGTACCCAGAGGGCTGACCACTAGACAAACGAAGCAGACAAGACTAGCTAATATACCATTTATCAAACAAAGTTTTTTACTGGTGAATAATAATGAGACCTGTTAATTTGAAATGGACAATCTGGCTCAAACATACAAGTAAATCCATTTATTGAAAGAAAGGAAGAAAGAAAGAAGCATTTATTCGGAGATCGGTGAACAAGAAAAAAATTACAAATTATAAAAATGTGATCTGCCGAAATTTGGGACATCACAAACAAACATTGTACAGAATTACAAAAAAAAATTCAAAATTGCAAGAAATAGGTTTACTAAACAAAAATTCTCTGCATTTCGGAATCTTCAACACACGTTACTGGACCGTCAGCCGAGCCCTCAACAGTAAAATTGATATAAATGTCAATATAAAATGTCAAGCACAGTTTGTGACTCCATTACTACTGTAAGTGCTCCGCTGACATTCGCTTATCTGAATCGTCGATTTTGCTTTAAGCAGTTGCGCAGTCGATTTCTTAGGATGGTCTTGATTTGCATAATATGAGCGAGCTGAAAAGCTGTACGTATGTCTGTCTATAATTCATGGAAAGTACTCTTATATTGAATATCTTGAATACGTTCAACTTAATGTTGAATGACTTTTCTGGACAAATGGAATATTCTCTACAACCGTTGGTCTAAAAAGAAATAATGAAATCGGTTGCTGATCAGTTTCAATTGCACATGCCGACATTTTTGTAAATTAACAATACATGTCCAATTCATATACTTACTTACTTCGCTGGCTCAGTGACCCAAAGTGGATCTTGGCCTCCGACACCAAAAGACGCCACTGTTTCCGATCCTGCTCAATCTCCTTCCAATCTATACTTCATCTGTGCAGCGATATCGAGGACGTCAAAAACTAAATTTGCTGATTACGTGTGTTCACCTTAGTTATTTTATAACAAGATTATTACGACAACAATATACTGCTGTTTATTTAGGTACCTACAATAGTATTGTATCTGTATTACTCAAGTTAAAAGTACGTTTGTTTATTTATTTGTTTTACTTCTTTATGGTTGAATTCTTTGTTTTGTAAAAGATAGTCATGTTTTGTAAATTATTATACGGGGAAGACTTATTTCTTGATCGTGCAAACAAGCATCGCCGGCGGCTCGCTCCTGTCTTTATCTCTGAGCTTTACGATAATTCCCCTTTAGTAGTCAGAGTAGGTAATATGATCGCCTTCACTCACTTAACGAGCGGGTCGTAACTTCATAATATACTGTTACTGCGCAACTCTGAAGATTATTGGGGTTTAATTCTACGTTTTACTCGCGTTTTGTGCGCAGTTTTTTCGGAATGTCTGCAGATATGTGCGAAGTAACGTGACGTGTGTTTATGGTTTGAATATTGTTTTGAGCTCCACGAATGTAGATATCGTATTGGCAGGGTTTACGTGAGATTTCTTTTTTATTTGAAATGGATTTGCTCTTGACTCTAAACTAAGTTAGACGTGGCGCGTAGACAGAGTCAAGGGTGGAGTGAGCTCATCCAGAAGGTTCTGGCATTCCCACTCACCGACGAAACACAGCAAGCTGCTCGGCGCCGGGCTCGTTCGAGGGTGGTAGCTACCAGGCGGCACCCAATGGATCCTACTACGGCTGATAGGATCATTCAGCCGCTGACGTTGCCCGGAGCGGACCACTAAGAGGTAGCTCCTTCACCTCCCCAAAACCAAGCTTGCATGCTCATTTGCTTTCAAACTAAAATCGTTATAGCTCTCAGGAAAGCAAAAATCGCTTTTAAAGTAACGTCAGGAAAACAACAACATCATCAACTGTGTGTATGTTCTTTATTTATCATCATCATCATCATCATTATCAGCCGCAGGCCTTCCACTGCTGCACATAGACCTCCCCTATAGATTTCTAAAGTGAACTGTTACAAGCGGCTTGCATCCGGTGCGTTCCTGCGCGACCTTTTTAGGTCATCTGTCCATCTTGCGTCCTAAGCCATGGTTTTAATCAAATGGTCTCGAACCAAGAACCTTCTTTAATATTAATTAAACAATAATTCAGACTAAATCCCGAAGCCAAAGGTCGTAAAGTTAGTAGGTGTAAAGCAAGTAAACGTTCCGATACAAAATTGATAGTACTGGGCGTTGGACAGTTATCGATTGTTTATCAAATATGTAAATGCGTTAATAGGGTTTTAATGGGGCAACCGGTTGCGGGCTTAAGTATTGAAATTAATATATTCCGACGACGACGGGAGGTGTCGCGGAAGACTAATATGGGGTAGAGTCGGTATTTTACAAATATATTTTTTCTTGGAATGTTTAGCACGGCCTTAAAATTTATCAATTAACTTTTTTAAACATATAAATTAATATTGTTATGCTAAATAACTTGTATGATGGAAATTAGAAACAACGGCGGTATCACAACACCCAGACCCAAGGTAATATGGGAAAATATCGATTTCTATAGTGGCCTTGGAATCAAACCCAGGGCCTCAGGGGACACATTGAAAACCGTCGTGTGAGCCACTCGGCCACAAAGATCGTCAAAAAATTATGGCTGTCAATTTTTTGAGTTAATAGCTGCCAATAACCAAAAACACAAATAAATATTTAACATAAATATGACTATGTTCTCCAGTATCAAAATGGCAATAATTGCAAACGTTTTAAACGTCTCCATAGTTTTTTGTGCGATGAATTATCTTGTACACGACTATTGCCGAGTAATTCGGTGTTCGGGCGAGGTTTCAAAACTGCAATATAAAACGCAGACTGTCTGTCCGTTTATTGCGCGTGTTAATATTTATGTCCGTCGTTATTTATCGCTCGCCCGACTCTTATTTACAGTTTTCATTAAAATAAATTATTACGAAACTTGCCTTTCGTGAATTTTTAAGACAAGACACTCGGGTTTTATCGCGACTTTCGCCTTAATTTTAACTAAACGAGATTTTTTATCAATTTAACTGCTAATTCATGGTAAATAATTAATGTTAATGAACACGGCTTAAGATAATGGCAACATTAACAGTTCTCGTGTTATTCTAAAATTGAAGAGAAATATAAAATACAAATTTTATGGACGCGAATAAAATTCAAAACATTTATTCTTATTTACGAGCAGTTATAAGGTAATTTTATTTTAAATTATAATATTAACCTTTGAATGTAAATTATTGTTGAAGTGTTATGTCGATACATATAATATTTGAATAATACAGATATTAAATTTGACAAACGACCAATTTGTAGACAGGAATACTTGTGTAAAAAATATATTAATGTATTATTTAAATGTAAAATAGATTTCCTACTTATTATAATAATTAATGCGAACAATCTTGTTTATGAGTGACTAACTGTAATATGAAACTCTATTGGATTAGTGTTACCTAAATATGGATATAAGAAGTAATTTATGATCATTATGATTACGTCAAATATTAAGAAATACCGAATTTCAAGAACCTGCTTTCTTAAAACATAGGCTTATTAGAAATATCAAATCTTCTACACATCTTGAACTTGTCATAAGCTTATTTTTGAGTTTATAACAGAATATAACTATTATTATTTCTTACAGAATACCTACAAAACTTTATAAACCAATTGAACAATTGTTAAGTACCATTTACCGGAAGTGTATTTGCTGCAAGCCTTACTAGAAAGCTATTGCGATTAAAATTGCAATGCCAAAGCAATGGCATATTAAATTTTTATTATGACCGATGAAGCAACACATTATTGAGTTGTAAATTTTTCTTTAACTGTGTAGATTTCAAAACATAAAGTCGGAAAAATTATGATGACCCTATTCGGTGTTATTGTGTAAAAAAATTAGACCGGGTTTAAAAAAGGTCTGAATATGAGCCGACAACAGAGCAATGAATGACACATCACATTCGTGACATAACCTAATAGAGAAGCGCTTTTCTAATTGGCTGGCTTATAGCTTAGTCCTGGCTTAAATTCGGTAGTCGTAAGTTTTTAGAATAACGGGGATTGGGTTTATCGCTCTTGATCAGTGTCTTTCTTGGCGCAAGGATGAGCAACTCTAAATTGGGTATTAAGACACAAAATAAAAAGAAAAATTTTTTGCTTGAAGTGAAATCATCCTTCAAAATCGTCCGTACATTGGAAACACGTCACCTCCGAATACTAATTAATGGGTTACGATAGTCGATTATCGTAGTGTCATTATCACAGATGCGGCGTCTATTTGCATTTTACGAGCCATAAAGTTTTACGATCGTGTCGTGTAGAGGTGGAATCGGTTCTCAAATTGATATTTTATCGATATCTCTCGATGGGCCGCACTATATACAAAAGAGAACAGACAAGCTCTTGAGTTATGATGGTTGTTTATGTGGTGGTAACGTAACATTTTGATTTTATTTATTAGTATGCTAATAAGGTTATAAGAGAGAGATAATTTTATTTATTTCTTCATTACCTCCGTCTTCTAGCACTAGGGTAAGATGTTTATATTATTAGGTGAATAGTAAAGTAACCGTTTTATAAGCAAGTATTTTTAATACAAAACATTATTAAAAAGTGTGTTTTCATAACAATCGATAAATTACAGGTTTTTATTTCAGCTTCGGTACGCTTTATTGACTGTTATATATTATTATGTCTCAAGTCAGGCTACAAGTATAATGAAGGCTTCTTACACAATACCATAGCAGATTTAAAATACATATTTATTTTATTTAATATATATTTTTTGGTTTCTTATTTAAACTTATAAAAATAAAATCAAACACTGTAAGTGTAAAAAAATATTTAAACTATATTTATATCTGTTTTGGTCTAGCTCACAAATATTTGCTGTGGCAACACTAAACAGGACAGCAGACTTTTACGGCGTTTACGTCCCGTATTTATAAATGTCGCCGCTAATTTTATATTTTGTTTATTGTTATGGGCTAGCGGCTCGCAGACCATTGCAAATTAAAAATGTATTCAACGCTAAGTGAGGTTAGTTATTGAGCGCGAGGATAATTGAAAAGTTAATTAGGTTAGTAAATTGGTAAAACGGTGGTTAGCGGTTAAGTGCTACACAATTATTGCACCAATACCTTTTAAAATTACGTTCTTTTGTATTTCGTTAAGAATATTTTTCGATGCTTTTTTATCGGTCAACTCAAATTGAATGTCATATTTTTGACCTAACATCATAGACATGGTTGCCCGACGAACCAACTTGTTAATCTTTTAATTTTTTTAATGTGTTTGAATATGTAAATAAATAAAACTTATTTTCTTTGAAATGGCATAGAGGATTCACTTTTATGACAATTTCCTTTTTATCATATTTTTGTGTTTAATAGCAATACAGGACAGAACACCAATGGTTGTGTATTCAAAAAGAGGTAGATGTGTCATTAGCGCGCGGAAATTGCTTTGCTCGGCGCATCAAATTCAAATCGCCGCTCAGTAGGAGATGACATGTCTACCTCTTTTTTTAATACACTGTCATTGCAGAATACTTACAAAGGTAATAGAATAGAGCTAACTCGAAACACCGACGTATATCAGACTTAAAGCCACAACTCCACTCGGAGATATATCAGAAGCGGGGTATAAATAAATAAAAAGAGTGAAGCATAGCCTCTATATTTCCTCTGGACGTGGCGGCCATGATGGCGTCGCGTCACTGTGACAGATTCGCGCGCATCCGTCTGACACGTCACCACAACCAGAGAAGAACAGACAGGCTTTTTATTATTACTTTCGAATTTATTTTGATATTGTTTTGGGTAATAATAAAAGGTCGTCATTTTTAATTTTGTCCCCAGTGTTGACCTATTTAGATTGATACTTTATGTACTAGGTACTTTTGTGTTACTATCTATTTGTTGGAAATGGATTGAAAAAAAATAAAAAAAATATTTTCAATGAAAGACACGTTTTTTAGTATATCACAGTATTTTTAAAAATCCTATCAATGTTAATATCTTTTAGCCAACAGGGAAAATTAGTAACCGTTTACCATTTTACCTTAACTCTGTTTAACAATAAGTAATTGTTTAGTTTATGTTGCTTTCCTATCTGATTTGCAACAGCCTTTTGATCGTAGAAATATCAAAAACGATGTACGTCAGTCAAACTAGTTTAGACCATAGCCTACCTATGTATGCTAATAATAGTTGTTTATATGAATAAGTACTTTTGGTTATGCCTGTTAATATCAGAAGAGTATTTTAATGTCCCGCCACTGATTATCTTTCTGCATTCCCACGCGATTGACTGGTAGAGAATGCCTTAAGGCATTAAGACCGCCAATTGTACTTTCTTTTTTGGTGCAATAAAGTTTAAATAAATAAATATTTTTTAGATTTTGGTAGTGAGTAGATTATTTGCGCGAATAACTGATAGCCCTTTTGGCAGAAAGGTCCAAGGGTTGGTTGGGCATCTACCGGCAAGTTAGACAGACGACCTTGTAAATATCGCAGGATACAGGCTGCTTTTAACAGATTACTTTGAAAATCGTTGCCTTTGTTTAGTTATGGCTGATTAATGATAATTTATGATGATATAGCTTTCGGAAACGATGGCCACAAAACCATGAGAGATACCCATACAGAGATTAACAAGCGGCAAATATATAAGTGTGGAGGTCTTTACCCACTAGTGAGACAGCAATGCCTATATTTTCAAAAAAGTGTGGGACAGCAATATTTTTTTAAGCTAAAGTCCTTGTTTCGTACCGGGTTGGCTGACATATTTGTCTTGTGTCACAGTAACGGATCACCGCCGCGGGAGCGCGTGACGCGACGTTTGTCACGCGACGATGTCGCCGACGGCGGATTTCAGATGTGTGCCTTTGTTTCACTTGCACTAGTGCTACGAGTGGAAATGTGTAACTGAATAACGTGACTATATTACTGCTCTACTGTTAGGACTACCACAAGATCATCCATTAAGACTTATTATATGTTAAGAAATTGATAGTGTATTAAAAAGCGGTAGATAAGTCAGTAGCGCGTTAAAATTGCTTCCCTCATATTGAGCGAACTGGCTCAATTTTGCATTTAAATTTCGTACACACATTTGACACGTAAGCAAAAGTGTGCTCAGCGCATCAAAATCAAATCTCCACGCAGTGTAAGATGACAAATCTACCTCTTATTTTAATACACTATCATTGCGTTAATACATATACTTTAGTATCTAGGTTACCTTAAATTATAATAGATTTTTAGGATTTGAATTGAACTCCCAGAAAGATGTATTGAAGGTTGATGCCTATTATTTCATTGAATTAGGATATAATGGTTTTAGTAGGTAGGTTGTAGCGGATTTAATGGACGGCAGTCGATCCGCAATACAAGTGGCTGAATTCTGAGCTGCTACGATGTAATTTTATCGTGTTCCATCGACTCGCTAAGAAGAAGAAGAAGTAGGTATTCCATACCTAATCATCCTTTACTCTTATATATACCCTTTTATGAGTTTAATCATTAAACAACAAGTAAACAAACTTAAAAGGAAAACAACTTTAAAAATACCTTACAAAATCACTAAAAATAAGAATTGAATGTATTTTCCGTCTTCTAAAGAAATGCGTCACTTTTGGCATGTCTTTTGATGAACATTGTGCTAATAATTAACTTCCCTAGCAAAAATAAATTAACCCCTACAAAAACGAACCTGACCCTTAAAACAAAGCCTCCCCATCAAAGACAAAGTGCCAACCTCAAAACACGAAACGATTTAATACGTCCCCTTATTGCGGGAAACGAATAGCGAAGTTCGTTTGCAGGCTTCTAGCTGACTTAGGGTTGCCAATTTTGAGTTTAATCAGTGTACAAAGCATATTTTTTAATCACGAGACTGGAAGAGCTTTTGAGAATAAAAGTAAAATTACAAGCCCCCCGAAACTAAAAATAAACTTTAAAAACTAACAAATTTGCCTTCTGTGGTGGCAGCCATCTTGGATTTAAAATTTATCATATTGTATAGTATTGTACTAGTTAATCCCTTTCATTTGATACCCATAAGAGTAGTAAAAAAATGTAATCCGCCATTTTGTGGCGGCGGCCATCTTAGACTGATTTTCAAGAAATATGGCTGAAACACTCGGGATAAAATTATCTATGCCACAAAAAAATTAAACGAAAATCGGTTGATCCGTTTGGGAGCTACGATAACACAGACAGATACACAGCGAGACCCGTTAAACTAACAACACCCCTCTTTTCGAGTCAAGGGTTAAAAAGAGAATAAAAAAGAAGAGACAGAACAGTTCCCCCCTGGGCATGGTCTGACTTGACAAATCTGGAAGTCTTTAAAAAGACTGCCGACTTGTTCAAGTAATGGGCGAAAAAATGTTAAAAACTGTGTCTTGTAAGAAAGATGATTCAAGACTACAAGATACAAATGCGAAAAAAACGTTCCAATTTAACTTTTAATATTCAAATAATTAACAGTATTAACTTGTTATCATTACCTTGAATATACACATGCAAAATCTTAAAACAAGTAATGCCTAATTATTCAAAAAAATATTTTATTTACTTTATTTACCGTTCGGGCTGTATAGCGTGCTAAAAAAGTGGGCATACACACATACTTACATACATTCATACGCTCATCATCAAAAACATTACCCTTCCGTCGCAGTCAGATAAAAATACAAACCAAACCATTAAAAAGCTGACCCATCAGCAGCCCTCTCAATCTGAATTTCAATCGCACACAAAAAAAGGCCCTTACAAATCTAGCCATTAATGGCGGCCCTATCGGGCTTGGGGGCGACAGCGCCGTTTCCGCCCGCGGCCGACAGAGGGCGCCAACACGGCTCCATTTCCGGCGCAGAAGAGCGTCATGGCGGCGCATCCGGCTGCGGACTGATTGGGTCTTTATTAAAAACTGACACCTGAGGCGGTGTTTTGTTTGTTGCCAGTGTTTTTAGGGTTTTTTTTCGAGGCTCGTGTGAGGCAAAGGAGTTATTTTGGAAATGCCAATGTGAAGTTATGATGTAGGTGGCTGTAGGTAATGTGATACTGGTGTATTTATACAAAGATGTACGTGGCGTACAAATAAAGAAAAGTATCTTAGTTTGATATTATTTTGTATTATATTAGGTATATTTTTACAAAGCACAAAATAAAAAACGAAATACAAAATTAAATGTTAACGAAGCTCCACGTTTTCTCAACTCTTCCTTTAGCCTATCCATACGCCACCAGAAGGAATACATTGTAGTAAGTCCACAAAAAAAGGGTCTAGAGTCAAAAAAGTTCACAAATCCACAAAAGCATTCATAGTAACAATATTTGACATGTAACAAACACACAGCGCCCTCTACCAAAAAGTTTTGCGTAATCTTCCCCATTAAAAACCTTACTTTGATATAAAAATCATTATTTTGTAATGTTTTTCTGTAAAGATTTACTTCGGGTTGTCACATCACTGGCTCACCCCATGAGGGTGCGATAAGCCGACAAAGCTCTGAACAGTGTTGTGATTCACATAGCGATGTTTTGAATAATTTAGTCAATTTTAGTTGTAAAGTCTATTTATCTTGTATTTGTTTAAATGGGTAAAACTTTAAGTAATTATCAAGTAGTCATCCATCATTAATTATAAACGAGACTTAATAATTATATAAGTACCTAGCCATTGCCAATTATTAATACATATGATTTATACCTGTTTTCAGGGGTTTATATTATTTAGTGTTTCATTGTGGAGAACGTCCTATAAAGTATTCTGATATTTAAAATGAACTAAAAATTCAGTTTTTTTTTTCAAACAATGAAGTTTACCAACTAGCAATCTAATATATCGTTCAATAACTTAGGACTACTATATATACTATACTAAAGAAGTTAAGAACACGATGTTAGTTTGAAGGGCAATATCGTAAATGTGGATTTTATATTGCACGGTCATTTTTGTGGCTCCCATGCGCCTACTTACGATCGCGTTCATAGTAGGGCACTAAAAAGTAAGTAATTTCGTTCAATCAAATTAGTGAATAAGTATGAACATAACAAAGACTTTGTTGGTCGGGCCATTGGTATCTTATAATTTAGTTTATAACTTAAGCAATTATTTTGCAAGTTTTTACGAAATTCAATAAAATTTCGCTCACAAAAATTAAACGACTGTGTCATCCGGTGGGACTCGAACCCACGTCCCTTCGCTATCCGGGCGAATGCTCTTACCAAATGAGCTACGGAGGACGTTAGTTGCTACGCCAGTTTTCAATCGAATACATGCGAGTACATTCCCCAAGTATTGTTGAAATCGAACGCCGTCTCACTGGCGTAGCAAGCACTTACAAAAATTCGAATTGACTAACGTCCTCCATAGCTCAGTTGCTAAGAGCATTCGCCCGAATAGCGAAGGGACGTGGGTTCGAGTCCCACCGGATGACACAATCGATTAGTTTTTGTGAGCGAAATTAATTTGAATTTTGGTATCTAAACAACAAATAGATTTTGTCAAACCACACAAATTGATTTGCCCTACCAACAAATTGATTTGCCCTACCAACAAATTGATATAAGTCACACCAATTTGATTTCAGAAATTTAATGTGTTAAGAGCTTTAAAAATTGTATGGTTTATATGATTTTGTTGAAAGTGTTTTCTTCTGTTTTTAACCCCTTAAGGATAGGACGATCTCTGTCGATCTCATAACATAATGTAACTATTGTGTCTGGAAACATGATGTTTAAAAAGCAAGTGACATATATGACACTTGGGGAAAAATCCCTGGACCAAAGTAGGCATAAACAACCTGAACAGTTTGGTTTTTCCAAAGGTAGAAATACAACAGATGCTAGGGTGGCACTCGTCAAACACATTTTGGATGCTTATGAAGATAAACACGATGCGATTGGTGTATTCTGTGACTTGTCGAAGGCATTTGATTGTGTCGATCACCAAACACTCATTATTAAGCTTGAACATTACGGTGTATCTAATAACGCGTCTAAAATGTTGAAATCTTACCTTTCAGGCAGACTACAAACAGTAAACGTTAATGGTACTAACTCCTCAGGTGCCCCGCTTCAAATGGGAGTGCCCCAGGGCTCAATATTGGGACCTTTGTTATTTTTGATCTATATGAATGACCTTCCTTTTTATGCCAAAGACTCCTGTGAGATAGTTCTGTTTGCTGATGATACTTCTTTAGTCTTCAAATCAAGAAGAGGCAAAGAATCGTTTGACAATGTAAGCGGAGCTCTCTCTAAGGTATTAAATTGGTTCACTAGCAATAACTTGCTTCTTAATACAAAAAAGACTAAATGTATTAAATTCACCATGCCTAACGTGAAGCAAGCTAACACAGAAATCCTACTCAACGGTGAAAAATTACATCTATCAAACTCCACTGTTTTTCTGGGCATTACATTGGATTCGAAGTTGCAGTGGGGACCACATGTTGATGCTCTGGCTGGGAGACTTGCTTCAGCTGCCTTTGCGGTTAGAAAAATTAGACATTTGACTGATGTTGAAACAGCAAGGCTTGTGTATTTTAGTTACTTTCACAGTATAATGTCTTATGGTCTTCTCTTGTGGGGTTCTGCTGCGGACATAGATACCATCTTTATTTTACAGAAAAGAGCCATTCGTGCCATTTACAAACTTAGTCCCCGCGAATCCCTGAGATAATTCTTTAAAGAAATTAACATCCTCACTGTCGCTTCTCAATACATATTTGATAATATAATGTACGTACGCAAAAATTTAGATCTTGTTATAAAAAAAAAGTGATATTAATTCGTATAACACAAGAAATAAAAACAAACTTGTCATTCCAAACTTCAGATTAGCCAAAACAATTAATTCATTCTTGGGAAATTGTGTCAAATTTTTCAATAAAATACCTCATAATGTTATCGAACTACCTATTAATAAATTTAAGTTACATGTCAAAACTACCCTAATGTCGAAGGGTTATTATAAAATTCAAGACTATCTTAATGACGAGAATGTATGGACAGTCCAGCCTGCACCAAACTGATGTACCTACCTGTTTATTTTGATTTGTTTTATTTTTGTGGCAGCTAGAGGTGACTGAGTTTGTTCCGGCGTTTCTTCTCAGCACTTGCCAGATTGTCTGTGTCTTGTCTCGAAGCGCTAGTAGGGCCCAAAAGATAAGGAGACATGTTCTGCCCCATATGGGCCATAATTGATTGATATTTTGACGTTCATAAGTGGCATTTTGTGTCCTAAATTGAATAAAAAATTTTTGGCTTTGACTTTTGACTTTGACTTTGAACTATGAAGTCCCATTTTACATTGGACGTAGTTAAATAGAAAGGACTCAATCCACACAAAGTCATTTTTGAGTTATGAGCGTTTGAAGGGTCAGCTGTAATTTATCAAAGACAAAGTATTTTCTTTGTTTTTATTTCCTCATAATTAATTAAGAAAAGGGGTATATTTTACTTGTCCATCATTATGGTAACATATTTGAAATAGGTTTCGAGAAATTAAGAGAAATGTGGGTTGAGTCCATTTAATTAAATGTAAGTGCGTCAAGACGGGTATTTTTTATTTATTTCTCAGAATGGACTCAAAACTACTGTTTGACTAAAAGTTAAGTTATTATAAAAAACTGAATGAGTAAAATCATAAAAATGTTATTATTTATTGTCCATGGACCTAAATGTGACAAAATTAAGTGTATACGCAATTAAAAACATTTTCAAAAATTGAGAAAATAGCGCAAAAATGAGCGCGCATATCAATCGCCTTCATCCTCCTCCAAATCAAAGTCAAGAGTTGGTCCATATTCATCAATATCTTCATTGATATTGCTGTTTCCCTTAAGGTTATTATAAAATACATGACAGTCTTCAGGTATCAAGCTACACATAGATCTGAGATCTTCGAGCTTTGCTTGAGGAATAGATTTTCCCTGGGGCCAAAGAACTTCAAAATCTACTTCTGTAAACTAGATTAAAACAACTTTGCTTCTTTTTGACAAATCTAACGTTTGAATATCTCCACTCTGACGTCATATTATTTAAGTATTTAGCTTCTTTTTTCAATAAAATCTGCTTGGTTTTCAGCCAGTTTACTTTTAATCTATTTGTACATATTTTGCGGTTAACACTTTTTTTTGTACTTAAAAAATATTGTGTTTACATTCTAGTAACGTGAAGGGGGTTTTTCTTTTTACAGATTTTTTATAGTATTTATGTAATCTTCTGGGGTGTAAATTCGCTTGTGGCGCTTTGAGTTCACATTCAATCTTGCTAAATCTGTGTCATTTGGCAAAAAGAAATGGCCGGTCTAAATATTTAAAAGTTATCGTTTTCAGGGTTGCGTGACTGCTAAGTATAGTTTTTAACATTAAGATTATTTTAATATTTCTGTTTTGTCCCCCGCAGCAGTCGCTCAAAGGACAAAATTACGCCATTCTTCAGATCGTTTTTAATGAAGCACGAGCCAACTTCTTGGGCTCCTCGTCCGGCCTCACCTTCAACCCAGATAATGCATCGTCCTTGTTCGTTAGAGCCTACGTGGATCTTAGCGTTACAAACCCATAACTGTCGTTTATAAACAACGATGTTAGAAGGTATACGGGGCAAAGGAAGGGTTTTTTGGGGTCGTAGGCACTCGTAGGTAACACATTCATATGCGGGATCTGTTTTAGCACGTGCTAAGTATTGAGACATTTGATCACGAAGATTTTCCGCTCCCATTTGATGTTTATATCTTTGTCGGATCAAAAGTTCTTTTTCTTCTGGTACATTACACTTCTTTATTGCTAGGGCTAGTGAATCACATTTCTTGGAGGTATCCTTCTTCAAGGATTTACAGCGGAGATTGAAACGTGTAAAGTACACGCTTCAGTATAGCAATAGAGACCCATTTCATCTCGCTGCCGTACACTTTTTAAATAAATAAAGTAAGATCGGAAAATCTTCATGATCAAATGTCTCAAGACTTGGCACGTGCTAAAACAGATCCCACATTTGAATGTGTCACCTACGACCTCGAAAAAACCCTACCTTGGCCCCGTATACCTTCTTACATCTCTTTTCTTACATCTGTTAAAAAATATACTTAGCAGTCACCCAACCCTTCTTTTTGCCAAATGACACGGATTCAGCTAACAGCAAAAAGCAATTGAATGTGAACTCACGAGCGAATTTAAACCCCAGAAGATAATATAAATATTATGAAAGTCTGTAAAAAGAAAAATCCCCTTCACGTTACTAGAATGTAAACACAATATTTTTTAAGTACAAAAAAAAAAATTATGTTAACCGCAAAATATATACAAATATATTAAAAGTAAACTGGCTGAAAACCAAGCAGATTTTATTGAAAAAAGAAGCTAAATACTTAAATAATATGAGGTCAGAGTGGAGATATTCAAACGTTAGATTTGTCAAAAAGAAGCAAAGATGTTTTAATCTAGTTTACAGAAGTAGATTTTGAAGTTCTTTGGCCCCAGGGAAAATCTATTCCTCAAGCAAAGCTCGAAGATCTCAGATCTATGTGTAGCTTGATACCTGAAGACTGTCATGTATTTTATAATAACCTTAAGGGAAACAGCAATATCAATGAAGATATTGATGAATATGGACCAACTCTTGACTTTGATTTGGAGGAGCATGAAGGCGATTGATATGCGCGCTCATTTTTGCGCTATTTTCTCAATTTTTGAAAATGTTTTCAATTGCGTATACACTTAATTTTGTCACATTTATGTCCAAAGACAATAATAAATTACAGTTTTATAATTTTACTTATTCAGTTTTTTATAATAACTTAATTTTTAGTCAAATAGTAGTTTTGAGTCATGAAATGAAACCCGTCTTCTTGACGAACTTACTTTTAATTAAAAAGAATCAACCCACATTTCAGTTAATTTCTCGAAACCTACTTCAAATATGTTACCATAATTATATGATGGACAAGAAAAATATACCCCTATTCTTAATGAATTATGCGGAAATAAAAAGAAAGAAAATACTTTGTCTTTGATAAATTACAGCTGAAACTTCAAACGCTCATAACTCAAAAGTGACTTTGTGTGGATTGAGTCCTCTCTTTTTAACTACGTCCAAGACACAGTTCACTTAAACCAGTTTTTTCTAAAATATCTCAAGTGTTTTGAGTCGTTTCTGTTTAACAAAAGTAAATATTTTATTTCAGTAAACCTATTACACAGAAACGACCTAACCTGTTTGAGTCGTTTTAGATATTTACAAAAATATATATTTTGAATCAAACTATTTCTTAGAAAGAATCCAAACTGTTTGAGTTTATTCTGGTTTATCGACCTTATGAACACACTCATAGAAATACATTTATCAGGAACAATTCAAGTGGATTGAATCCGTTCAGCAAAACCATTTTGTTTGCTTTTCATACTGTGGGTTGAGTCGAAGTAGAAAAAAAAACTAGTTTCTGTGTACATTTTAAAAATAGGGTTTTCACTACATTAAAGTTTCGACCATCAGGAGTACGATGGCACCCTTAACTCAATTTTGGCCAATGTGTGGATTGAGTCCTTTCTGTTTAACTACGTCCAATTATGAACCCAGCTAGTCCCACAATTGGCACAAGCTTATAGTGTCACCTATTCTTTATGATGTGAGTAGCAATATGTGAAAGTGGACAAGTTTAATCGATTCTCAAGTCGTTATGTCCGCAGTTTTTCCGACCTTTTTTGTTGGTCGCGATATAAATTGCGATTTTTATGGCTGTTTTGATGGTAAAAGTTATGGTATGTGGAGATTTCCACGTTGGGACACAAATAGTTGTGTTTTAAAATAATTTCAAGCAATGACATCAATTTTTTTTATGTTTTATATGTGTTATAGCTAATGTACTGATTGAAATGAAAATAGGTTAGTTACGTAATATTTAAACTAAATGTGACTATCTAACGTTTCTCTTGCACGTTGGGACGCAATTTGTGTGTGTTATGTGCTATGTGTTATGTTGTGTACTATAGTAGGTACTATAGTAACTATTATATAATCTGTGGTACTGTGTTCTTGTAATTTTAGTGTTTTTATATGTGTGTATGTATGTGTCTTGTTAGGTACACTATGCCCGAAGGTTCCCGCTAAAAATAAGTGTCTTATACTGAGCGGGGGACCTTTTTGGTGCACTCTCTTAGATTTATAAGTATTATGTTGAATTTTTGTTATTTTTTTTTATTTGTTTACTTTGCCTTGTGTGTTGTGCCAAAATGTATTCTATTTCTATAAATTTTTCATTTTCATGAAATGCTATCAAGTTTTTTTATTTCATGTGTATTTTAGCAAATGTACTAATTGAAAATAGGTTTTAACGCAATATTGAAACTAAATCTGATTATCTAACTTTCCTCGTGCGAAAGTAGAATTCGTTGCCGGCTGAAGTGTTCTCTTAACACTTTTATCTGGGTAGGTACTTTCAAGAAGAGACTGAAAAGGCTGTTACTAGTCAGACATGACATGCCCCATCCCCGGCCGCATCGTCGCTAACCAAAAGGTGATTTGTTAAAGCCATATGTCTGATTATTATTTAAAAATAAATTGTGAAGTACACAAAATACCTTAGAATACCTTTTCACCTTCAGCTGTTTCTGACCATGTAGTCAAAGTATTTCCCTGACACACAAACTTTTCCTTTCCTCAAATACCTCGAAACACAGCTGTTAAAGACATCTACAAACACAGCGTTTAGGCGTATTAATAAATTATCAGGTGCCTTCGCAGTTTGCTCACGTATTTTAGTGTGTGAGCGCTAACTCGGGTTGAAACTCGGGTTTAAGTCGTCGGCAAACAATGATGGTGGTCACAGTGTACGTGTGTGCGGTAAGGTATTCTAGCACAGAGTACTGAGTCTGAGTGAGCCCGACCGCCTGAATGAGTCCTCGCCTACGGGGCACAGGGGCGCTGGGGTAGACGAGAACGGGGAACTTAAGCGGTGCGGGTGCGGTTTGTGATTTAAAGTCAGCGTATATAGATCCCACTGCTGGGAAAAGGCCTCACCTCAACTATGAGGAGGTACGAGCCACACTCCACCACGCGGGCTCAGTGCGGATTGGTGGAGGGGTATCTGTAAGGCAAGTGACAAATCTTACTGTCAGATGTTATCAAGCCGCCCTAGGGCCTCTGACTAGGCTTAACGACTAATACCAATAGATATTAGCTGGGACCAACTGCTTAGCATGCCTTCCGAAGCACGGAGATGCTTGTCATGGACGTCACTTAAATGGTCGGAATGGTCACCCATCTAATTACGACCGCGCCATGGGTTGCTTAGCTTTTGGTATCACTACCAAAGCGCTGCCGTCACTGCGCCACAAGTCAATAGTTTGTAGTTTGTGATTTGTTTGTTTAATTTAAATACTGAAATTCTAAATTCGCGTCGTATCAGAATTTAAATCACAAATCAAATCGAAGCGCCGCTCCCTGTCACCTTATCATCTATCCCCGCACCCCTCCTCCGCAGGTGAGGACTCAATTCGGCGGTCGGACTATAATCATATCATCTGGATTCTAATTAACGACATCTGTAACTCTGGCATCATCTTATTTAAAATCCATGATACCTAGCATTTGACATGCTAGGTATCATGGATTTGAAATAAAGATATATCACAGACCAGTTGTAACTAAAATTGCTTTTGAGGGTTTATTTTGAGAGACTGAGTTTAAGAAGGTGAAGTCTAGGTAGTTACATATCTATTACATTTGGAGCAAATTCAGTACCCAACACAGATTCTCAATTCAAACGAATGTATTTGTTTGTGAATCCTGACCACATGTTTTTTTAGTGTTAAGGGCTGTCAGTCCACACAGAAATAGTACCTTATGACTACAAAGAGTTTATTATTATTTTGTCTGGGTCATAATATGATTACCACCTCGATCGGTTAGTCTATTATGGCAGCCCTTTTGAATTAGCGTACTAATTATAATAAATAATAAATAAATTGTTTCAACAAACACACCAATTACCTAGCCCCAAACTAAGCGTGAGCTTGTGCTATGGTGACTAGGATAACGGATAGAAATACTTAAATACATATAAACATCCATGATTTAGGTACAAATGCTCGTGCTTACCACACAAACATTTGCCCCTTGCGGGATTCGAACCCGCAACCGCCTGGTTTAGAAGTCCGGGGCGCGCACAACTACACCAAGACGGTCGTCATTATGCTCGTTGTATCAAGAAATCGACAGATTTTTTATAATATACATACAGTTCCAAAAATAGTAACACAAAAACAGCATATATTCCGTAGGGAATAGAGGCGGTCTCAAGGTAAAAGTGGGGTAGTCTGACGGACTAAAACTACTGCATATAATTACTGTGTGCCTGTTTAGCTTGCAAGTGTGAGAGGTAAATGCCTGCTTGTGTTCCGTAATATTGTGATGTTCAATTAACTATGGCAATCGACTTGTGGAGTGATTTGCTAAGAGCTAAGTACCTACCAGATATAAACCTAAGAAAATCCCATCATTATGAATATCAAATATGTAACTGTAATCCCATTTTGATTTGCATGAGATACAATATGATAATATGGCAATAAGAATTTGATCGGATTTGACTTGATTTGATATTTGTCGATGTTGATATTGTTCTTACCAAAAAATAGGAGATCCCGAACGTTCAAAAACAATTTTGCACTTTGGGAAAGTTTTAAAGAATCTTATATCCTGTGAATGTGATGTTTTTATGACCTAAAATATCTGTGACCATTTCGGCTGAAGCATAGTCGCGCCGCTAACCTTAACAAACATTCAAATATTGACAACCGTCGGAATTCCTCAAACGCCGAAACAAAAATGGTAGCCGTCCTTTTTCTATAGAATTACAAATATGATTAGAGCGTTCGAAAATAAACGTGCGCTTTCTTTTGGTGTGCCGACTTCGCGTGGTCTCGTTAAAACATCCTTGTCACTGGTTCCCAGAAGGCCTGTGTCAACAGGTCAAAGAACGTGTCAAATTGATTGGGCAAACCGATTGGTATCGGAACGTCACGAAGACTGGTCATTATTGCTACGTTTTCGTGTTGGTGCTAATTTTCAGTGACAGGCAAACCGACTGAAATGATAAAGTGGTTAGGAACTTTTAAAAGTATCACTGAACCCTGGCGATATAATATACCTCACGTACCTTACATAAATACAGTTTAAATAATAATATTAAGCAAAGCACATAAAGTACCAACCTTACTTTTTTAATTAGCACATTAATATAATTTAATGAAAGATACTTTAATAAGAATAACAAATGGACATGCCCATTTATTCTTTGAAGTATCTTTCATTATATTTCCGGACCGGACATCTAAAACCCAACTTCAAACCACACAATTTTTTTACTTAATCCAAACTCAGAGTGAGTTTGATCATCAAATAGTTATTACACCTACTGTAAATATTTCAATGTTTCTTGCGCCTCTCACGCGTGACAAATAAACAAACATAATTATTGAAAATACTATGTCACTCTCACAATTTTGACAAATTCAACGACACCTCATATGTCAAAAACTGTCCAGCCGTCAGGGCTGTAGGGCGTGCCAAACAATTATACACACATACTCTCGAAAAACATAACCCTCCTTCCGTAGTCGGGTAAAAAATATGAAAACCTTACGAATACATAAACATCAGTTTAACAACCTTCAACGTTTTACTATAAAGGGCAGTTCACACGGAACCTTCTGAAATCGTCGTAAACCGATCCGAACCGATCTCCGGCAAATTGGATCACCCTCCGGGCAGATTACTACCCGTTACCGGATCACGTTGTGCCGCCTCTAAAAATAATTGACGATACTTTCTAAGCCGTAGAGCGGACGGGCGTTGGAGAAGAAAAGTTCTCGAATGGAGACCACGTCTCGGGAAACGTAGTGTTGGACCTCTATGAGGTTGGCCGATGACCTGAGGAAGGTGGCCGGTGGTGGCTGGAAGCGAGAAGCGGAGGACCGTGAAAGTTGGCGCAGTCTTGGAGAGGCCTACGTCTAGCAGTGGACTGCAATAGGCTGATATGATTACCTGTTGTGTGACGTTGACGTGTATAAACGATGTTTTTTACCCGTGTGCTGTAGTACCAATAGTAAATCTTTTTCTTTAGGTCATTTGTGAGCGTTGTTATAAAATTAAAACTGACATTATATACACTAATATTGTACAGAGAAAAGATTTCTATTTTGGTATGTTCGTAGCAAACAAACTTACAAAATACTAACTGATTTTAAAAAAAAACCGTTAACTGTTATAACGCTAACTTATTCCCTGAGGAATAAAATATAGCTAATTCCAATAATGAAATGAGCTTTATTTTAATATTTTAAATGCATACGTGCTAAAGCGGGGCTAGTCGCTAGTTATTTATGAAATCCCAGTGTAAGTGTAACTTATTCAAATTGTCAAACAAGACTTGTAACGCTGTTGGTTTTCTAAAAAAATAATAAGTAACCTTACTTAGTTTTTTTTAAATCACGATTTACCAGACTATAAAAAATCCATTTTTAAAAAAGATACCAGGTCACTTTCGTTAACCTTTATCGTCTTTATACCCTAGTGGTCTTTTCCCCCACAGACTTACAACTTATCTAGACTCGATCTAACCTCGTTGGTAACGACCGTTCTACAGAACCAAGACTTTTTATTGCTACGATCAATCTGTAAGTTCTAGGAGCTGAAAAAGGTGGTAATAATGTATGTGATTAGAGTTTTATGAAGACAACGATAATATCTGGTTTGGAACTTTACCTACTTACTTGAGTCAGGCATCTCTCACTCAATGTACTTGCGCGCGTTAATAGCCTACTCTCGAGCGCACCGACGGCGGTGCGTAAATCAGTTGGCTGCCAACAACCGACGCGACGGGCGCGCGCGTACGCACTGTTGAATTATTTGTGTTACGGTCGATTCGTTTTTTCAAACTAATTAAGTAATATGTTTTATACATCTGGTATTTACTGTTCAAATGCAACCAGAAGCATAATATGTCCTGAAAGAGTCTCAGATTTAAATAAAATTTTGGACTTATCAGAGTCTCGAATGTTTGAACTTTTTAAATCTTTTAATAAGCCATCATAATTTTACGGCAGACTGAAAGTTCCCACATAATATGCTTTTTATAACTATGTATGAATACATTTCTGAAAATAATTCAGCACAGAACAACATCTTTGATCTTGTTTTCCACATTACTACTTATTAAAACTGTTTGTACGATTCCGATTTGTTTTTCGGGACAACCGAAAATTTTGCACATGTAAACATTTTGCACTATTTCATTGTAAAACATTTCAAACCAAGCTACAAATAAAATAGACCTTGTATCGAAAGAGGCAACCCTTACTTTATTAGTTTTACTCCAAGGTCGCATAGTTGCAGAGGAATAATAACGTAATGTTCGAAACTTAAGGCACATTTTCGGGCGCAGCGGTCTTCGACAAAAAATTGTAGGTTATTATAAGAGTAGGTATGGACGATTTTCCTTGGAGTGATTTATCTGTTACGTAGTAACTATTATATAATCTGTGCTTGAGTGTTGAATCTGAAATGTTGACTTACCTGTAACAAAAAGATTTATAATTTAATCTGAATAACTAAAAAAACAATTGACTTAGACCGGAGTTTACCAACAATTTACGGTTAATTTGACAGAATCCCCATACAAAATATGTCAAATAATCCTAAACCGGCTGACTAAAAATTCTTATTTTGAACTTGAACTCCAGGCTTTATGACCGAATATCAATGTACAGCTCTAATTACTAGATTTATGAACTTGAAATTTTTCACCCTGCTTCTTAAGTGTAAGTGAGCACTAAGAAAGGATTTTAAGAAACTCACCCCTTAAGCGGGGTAAAAATGGGGGGGGGAAGTTTGTATGAAACTTCGTCAGTTTAAAGTCACGTCAATAAAAAATAGTATTGAGTTAGAATTGACGTATGACGTTTTAAGATTTTTTTTAAAACTCAACCTCTAAGTTAGTGAAAAGGGGAGGGGGGGGGGGGGGGGGTGAAAATTTGTATGGAAAATTCAACACTGCGCAGACGAAGTCGCGGGCAATCGCTAGTTTCAAATAAATATTTTCTCTATCCTGCATAAGTACTGCTCGTAATGTTATAAATGCGAATGTGTGTCTGCCTGGTCGGTCAGTGTGTTGATTATCTTTACACGCTTACACTGCTTAACCGATTTCGATGACAGTTGATTTTAAGCAATACTAAATCCAAGGAAAGGATTTCGAATAATTGTAATCCCAGAAATCATTATTTAAAGGGGTGAATAATAATAATATTAATTTATTTCAGAAAACAAGTTCCATATAAAAATTCATTAGGTACATTACACTTCATATCATTTCATTACATTCAATTCATTTACATTTTACAAAAATCATTTACAAAAAAAATTAAACAATAATAAAGTCATGATATAATTAAGTTAGAATAAAAATGAAAGTGAAAAGAGGGATGGAAATATATTTCAAATTTTACGTTATAAGAGGTGGTTATAATATTATTTCACAAAACAATTAGCAAAAATCATGAAAACGTTAATAAACTAAAACAGTACGAGAAATATATTATGCTCAAATGTACCACACATCATTAACCAATGAAGTCAATATTTACACAAGCGAAATCATACAGTAGGCAATGTTTGTTCAAAACCTATTACGAAAATTTACCAAATCAATTACCAGTATTAACCAATTTAATATTCGTGCCAGAGTTGTTTGAGGTGTTCATACTGCCGTGGTTATTTCAATTTGACCACATTAGCGGCTGCATGCTAGTAGATCTAGTGTTTACTCATGTTTTGAAATTTGTATAACTATGCAATGTGGTACAGTGCACTGGGTAAAACAGAAGCACGAATCCAGGCTCAATTTTTTACATTCAATGCAACGCTGTCATTCAATTGAAAGAAAGAAAGAAAGAAAATACATTTATTAATGAATGGGCATCACATAACACACGAAAACAAACAACGTAACGGGCACGGTTATAAAACAAGAAACACAACAAAATTACAATTTATGTGGGTAAGCCAGTCGGACTGTGCAGTTGTGCACATAGTTAATTGGTTAGTAATAAAAGTATTTTGTATTTAATTATTTGTACTGAAATTGTTTTATCGGCAAACGGCTTATTCCTAGTCACATTAGGTGTACAACTGAAAAGACTAGGATTTGTCGGAGGCTCGTTTCCAGCAAAGATGCAGAAGGCGGTGGTGCTTGATACCGCACGCATCGTCCGCCGATTTCTTTTTCTTTTGCCCTGATCCCGACCAACTGTGCTATTGCCGGTCATTACCGCCCAAGAGGCTAGAGGTTTTTGGCATGTTAAAAAAATAATAATAATCATTTAATCCTCACTATAATCATACACAAAGATATTACAGAATTTTGACTTAAGTACATTGATAATGGCGGGCTGACACCTTTACTAGGAGAGATCCTGTGTCATAGGTTGTTAACCCTCCACCTCGAGTTTATTATGAATGAATGTAAGCATCATAAAAGCTGTTAATACAGAACTACACTAATCATGAAGGTAAAACACGACATTACCTCGTTCGATAGGAGCCCACTGAAAACTAACGCCAAAGCCTTCAGAGAACGTTGCTTAGGCTGAGTTTTTGACACTTAACGAAGGTTATAATTATAATCCAAAAGGTTTGAGTGTAAGCCCAGAGAATCGGAATAATATGATGGCTATAATATTTGCTATACTCAAGCTTAAAACTGATAGACAAGCATAGGTCATTTAGTATAATTCACTTCCAATATTTTTGTTATGGCACGCTTCTATGCTTTTTAGACAGTTCTGAGATACTGTATTCATTTATGTACTGTGGCTTTATGTAGAATGATTTGATGGCTTGCTAATCAAGAGCTGTTATGTACGATACGTGTGAATATACAATTGATGTTTGTACAAACTACTTTTTAAGCAAATACGGTTTTTCTTTATTTGCTTACAGATTTCTTTATTTTTATAGTTTGTCTGTATGTTCATATCAGCCTATTGCAGTCCGCTGCTGGACATAGGCCTCTTCAAGTTTGCGCGAACTTTCACGGTCATCCGCTTCTCGCATCCAGCTACCACCGGTCACCTTCCTCAGATCATTGGTCCTCCTAGCAGGGTCCAACAGTATGTCTGTATATGTCAAACGCAAAATACACCGCAAAAAATATTCACATTCTTAACATATTTCAGAAAATCAAGCAAGCATTAAACTCTGTTCTTTAAACCAAGACTGTTATGCTCCTAAAATGAAAATATTTTTTCTTCCAGTCTCATCAGGAGACGCCTCTTAATTTCAGCACAAAAAAACTCCATTAATAAAACATTATTCACAGTTAACACGTTGACCTGGGCAGCCGTAAAAGTAAATCATTCGAGCGACTCCACTGCCTCTCTGTTCCGGAGATTTACGTCGCTTTTAACTCGACACTCACAGATTACAGAGGGCGGGGCTCGACCTGTGAGGATAATCGCTAGACCTTTTGCTAGATTTATTGAGTTGCTGCGACTTTCAATGGTATACGTTGTATTAAGGCGTATCTTACAAACCGCTTTGACTGAGGTTACAAACTTAGGTGATCTTGACTGAAGTACATTCGGCAGCACGTCAGGTTACCCGGAATTACGGAAACAGATTTTGTCTCGTAGGGAATAGAGGCTGTCTCAAGTTTGTACCTAAAACATTTTTCGAAAGTCAAAAAAAGTATACACTTTAAGATGAATTCATTACTTAATCCTGTGATTAATTATGTGTGCCAAAAAACTTAAGTACATATAGTTACGATATTTTACAGACAAAATTGTTACGGACTTATTTTTTTTTTAATTTACCAAAAACCTATGTCAACGAAGATATTACGATATTATATTTGACGACCGTCTTGGTGTAGTCGTTCGCGCACCGGACTTCTAAACCAGGCGGTTGCGGGTTCGAGTCCCGCAAGGGGCAAATGTTTGTGTGATGAGCACGAGCATTTGTACCTAAGTCATGGATGTTTATATGTATTTAAGTATTTCTATCCGTTATTATCCGTTAGTATTTCTAGTCACCATAGCACAAGCTCACGCTTAGTTTGGGGCTAGGTAATTGGTTTGTTTGTTGAAACAATTTATTTATTTCGAAATACAATACTTACTAAGCCACCACCATGACAGCCTATTGCAGTCCACTGCTTGACAAAGGCCTCTCCAAGACTGCGCCAACTTTCACAATCCTCCGCTTCTCGCATCCAGCCACCACGGGCTACCTTCCGCAGGTCATCGGTCTACCTAGCAAGGGGGCGTCTAACAATACGTTTCCGGAGACGTGGTCTCCATTCGAGAACCTGCCTACTCCAACGCCCGTCGGTTCTGCGACAGACATGACCAGTCCACTGCCACTTCAGCTTACTGCACCTCTGAATTTACTGCACTTACTAAGCGATTGTTGCTATTTGTTTGTAGTTTTCAATCTATTATTAAACATATAATAGTAGGTGTTCAAGTAATACTGAAAGAAATACAAAGTGAGCAAGTGAGGAGATACTTTGTAAATAATGTATCTCTTGATGAACCCGATGACGCCAGTTTAGTGATATGAATCTTCCGTATCTGGCGGTATCGCCAATAAGAACAATTCGCTTCCTAAGCGCGGCCCTTTCTCCATTTTATTTCGGTGGACAGAACCACACGAGTTGCTTGTCCTCGCATTTTTTAACCAGGCCCGCACTCGATTAATCTTCCTTATCCGTCCCATCGCCGACCGCCCGCGCCTGTTAAATAATCGCCGCGGACGAGTTTAACATAAATTAAGTTTTCCACGAGACACCTGAGATACCTCCCTGTGTTAAAAACCACGACTTGATCACTTTGGAAACAATTCGGACAATTTTAAACTTTGTGCCCTTAAATATAAAGGTATTAAAGACGCATTTGCAAAGTTGCTGGCCAGTAATAATGAGCCGACGTAGAAAGATGGATATCGCAAGCTCGAAAGAAAAGGTTAAGTGTGAACATTTGTTTGTTAATGCCTTGTTTAATGGATTCGTGGGGTTTTTTTGGGGAATGATAAGTTGTTTTGCTTTAATTGATCGATCGCTTTATTTTTTGGGGTTCTTAAGCTTGTGAAGCGACGCGTGCACAATGATTAATGGCGGCTGCCAGATTATGTTGCGATAATCTCCATGAGATCGTGATGGAATTTCGAAATTATTTTAATCCATGGAATTTAGATTCGGTTGTGGTGATTGGATTTTACAAGTACTAATATAATATAAAATGAAAAAAAATATATTTTACAAACATGAATATTTTACAAATATAATGTCCTCCTAGCCGAATTTCGACTACAGCGGCCTATCTCAACAGAGATTAGCCAACTGCGCGGGACATATTATAGTGCACAAGAGTGTACGCAATACACAGGTGCACTCTCTATTCATTCACTCTCATAATTTCGGTGAGACGGCAGTCCGACATGACCGTAGAAAGATCAGGCGCAGGATTTATGTGACTCATATAGTCATTTAAGCTCCGTTGAAACATGCGGTCTTAAGAATTGACTCAACAGCACCGACGTTTTGTGCATTTTTACGAAGGCATTAATAAAAGTTTTCTCAATGGGCGTAGCACACGCGATTTGGTCATAAATGTGCTCACGCGCATGTTGGGCTATCGGTTACTTTTAGTTGTAACTGCACATTTTAGTTTTTGCTATGGAATGTATTTCAGTATAGGTATTTTGTAGACTCAGTAGCTCCACCAGGCTTACACCTAAACGTCAGATTTTTTATTATTATTAATGAGGAATTTTTATAGTATAAATTATTGTTTTTTAAGTGATAAGCATTCACTTTGCAATCTAAATATATTATTGCACTTGAAAAAATGACTGCCAGAGGCGGGAATGGCCAGGGTGGCCGAGAGGTTAGGCAATCGCCCGGCATGCGAGGAACGCGGGTTCGATTCCCGCCTCTGGCAGTCATTTTTTCAAGTGCAATAATATATTTAATTTTTATAGTGTCAAAACTCAGTGCTTTGAAATCCGCTAGATGGCGTTGAACAACTATGTCAGGAAGATTTTTATTTAAGAAAAAGGCTGACTTTAGCCTTGATTAAGATATAATGTTTATGTTTAAATTATTTTAAATTCACGCAAATTGACAGGTAACTGTTTAACAATTTAGTAATCATCAAGAAGTTTTTTCCGTTTAAGTTTATTTTAGAGGTGCCTGTGGCGCAGTGGCGGCAGCGCTTTGGTAGTGATACCAAAAGTTAAGCAACCCACGGCGCGGTCGTGATTGGATGGGTGACCATTCCGACCATTTAAGTGACGTCCATGACAAGCATCTCCGTGCTTCGGAAGCCACGTTAAGCAGTTGGTCCCGGCTAATATCTGTGGTATTAGTCGTTAAGCCTAGTCAGAGGCCCTAGGGCGGCTTGATAACTTCTGACAGTAAGGTTTGTCACTTGCCTTACATACACCCCTCCACCAATCCGCACTGAGCCCGCGTGGTGAAGTATGGCTCGTTCCTCCTCATAGTTGAGGTGAGGCCTTTTCCCAGCAGTGGGATCTAATAGGCTGACTTATAAGTTTATTTATAACTGCATTTTTAAACTAGCTCATTTTGTCGTAAGTACTTTTACTACATGGTTGTACCTACACGTAATATTACAAAAAAATGATTTTGATTTAAGCTCGATAATTTCGACTCAATATTTATATAACTTAAATGAAAAGTGCCATCTATCAGCATAAAATGGAACAAACATTTTGAGAAAAGAAAATCCCTCATTGGCAGACATTTGGCCACAATCTTACCTAGTGGTAAGCGACGATGCGGTTGAGGATGGATCATGTCTGACTAGTAACAGCTCATTGAGTGAATAAAATCTTAAAAATATAAGTACACTTCAAAGGCAACGAACTCTACTCTCTGGCCATATGCAAGAGGAACGTAAATTCAAAACGTAAAAACGTACCTAAATTTTGTGTTAATTAATTGTAAATTAATTTTTTTTTTAAAACATTTAAACGCTAGCTATGATTGATTACAGTAGAAGCGCAATTGAATATTAGGGCCTAAGTATTTCATATCTACTCAAAGCGTCCTCGTAGCTTAAATTCCATAAAAAACAGATTCATGACACAAACAAAATTAATGTCCTTCATAAAACACCTATGAATTTGACAGCAAAAAAAGCTCAAACGTAAATCACAGATAGCAAAGTGATTTGGGAACGAGATAAATACCGTGATATGTTTAACGAGCGTGCCAGGGACAATCGACAACAAACGAACGGCTGTTATTGTAAATACCAAAATGAACATAAATTTTTCTTTTACGGCGAAAATATTGCGGTGTGTGTACAGATTTGGTGGCATGTTTTGCGTGAAAACATTTTTAAAGATTTAAAAAATAAAAAATAAATTGTTTCAACAAGCAAACCAATTACCTAGTCCCAAACTTAAACATAATGTTTTTAAAATAATTTTATTACATAGATAGCGCTGAATTAGTGTAGGTACAAATGTATTCCTTTATTGTATTAAGAGGTAATCTAAGTAAGTGAGTTTGTGTGAAGGAAGAATCACTAGAACTGCTGAACCGAATTTGTTTTGTTTTTTTTAATTTCTATTGCAACCGTAATATATGTACTAGAAACCCGCCTCGTATATAAACTACCAACCTGCGTCGTATGGATGCAATACAAATTTAAAAAAGAAGCTCATGTCACTTTGGATAGTGTAGCTTTCCACGGGTATAAACATTTTCAAAATCGGTTCAGCAATTACGGAGATTTTTCCTACTCACATACTTAGATTACCTCTTTACACAACAATAGTACATATTTCTGCACTAATTAAGCGTTTAATCTATTTATTAAAATTATTTTACACTACAGAATAGGTGATTGGTGTGTTTGTTGAAACAATTTATAATAAAAATACTGTTTTCCTAATTTCGTGTCAAAGCTCTCAGAAAAATTCAACATACAAAATAGAACCGTTTAATATGTGTACTCGAACCGCCAGCAAAATCACGTATGGACAAATGAAAAATTGCCGAACAGCCAATTTCACTAAAAAATGTCCGTGGGCTCCAATTAAAATGATTTACATAACAATAAATCTGTGTGATACAGCGACGGGCTTTAAAATCTGTTTTATCGTTCGGATATCGTATTACAGCATGTGGGATGTATTTTATTGAATACTCGATTGAATTATCGACATAACCATCCTTATTTACCGTTGAAAAACGACGCAGCTGATTTTGGAGGTCAAATTGATAGATGATGTAATTCAAAGGATAATATTTTACAATTTATCAATATTTTAATGTCAGCTTTAAATTATTGTCGACTTATTTTCATTAAGTATTGGTTTTAACTCTTTTAGTGAATGGCTAATATCTGGTGAAAAACCAAATTTCTAACCATCATGAAATTTTTAAACTTTCCATATTTATTTTCTCATACGTCGAGACTAACGTTAGGGGCAAATGTTTGTGTGATGAGCACGAGCATTTGTACCTAAGTCATGGATGTTTATATGTATTTAAGTATTTCTATCTGTTATCCTAGTCACCATAGCACAAGCTCACGCTTAGTTTGGGGCTAGGTAATTGGTGTGTTTGTTGAAACAATTTATTATTATTATTATTATTATTAACGAGCTCATTTTCAAACAGAACAGCCATATAAATTTTTAATAAGAAACCAAAAATTTGCACACAGGTAGGATTTGAACCCACGTCCAAAAGAGACGTGAAAAGAGACCAAGAATTTCTCACGGCTGGATAGACTGCACAGTAGCTCAGTTGGTAAGAGCGTTGGCCCGGTTAGCTAAAGGACGTTGGTTCAAATCCTACCTGTGTGCGAATTTTTGGTTTCTTATATAAATAAGAAAGAACACTGTGAGTGTTAAAAATATTAGTAACTATAGAACGGTCATAACAAAACCCTAACTCTACTCTTCGATTTATTTTTAATAATTCATTATTATTAGTTACAATGTAAGTTTATCATTGCAAAATTTTGACAATAGAATTATTAACATCCTTTACCACTGTCTTAAATCCAACTCATATCAGAACAAAGGATCGTTTTTATTTATACAATAATTGTCGAGTCGAATTTAGCTAATTAGAGCCTTTATTGTAATAGCGTTGCATGTCAAAGTGCAATAAAGGTCGAAACTTATTATTAACCTTGCCAACGTGTCTGTGGATACGCCATTTTAATCCCTAACTCTTCATACTACGTTACAAAGTCGTATGTGTTTGTGAGACCTAACCTAAGTACAGTTGAGAGACAAAGTCGTATAATTAGAGGCAATGTAGATATATTATCATGATGAGACACTGACGACGTAATAAAAGCTATTACAGCCATCATTCTGATGACAAATGACAGTTGGAAAACAAACGAAGCGCTAGCTTGAGTCATGAGATTAAAGCTATATGCATCATAAGTCACGGGATAATAAAATTAATGACTGTGACTTCATAATTGCTTAGTAACCTATTTATCTGAAAGTAGCAACAGAATAACATTTTTTGAATTCCGATTCAAATGATTTTATTAAATTATCTAAAAACCTGGTTCCATAGTGTAAGTAAAATTAAGGCAAATAGGTATACTTATAGGACTTAAAATTCCTCGCCCGTCTTCAAGTCGGCAAATGAAATTTTGAGTGCAATATTTTCTAATTTTATTTGTATGAAGGACCGCTTTTTTTTCTTGGCTTTGATCATGACTCCATAATTAAAGTTGTGGGTATTGGTGGCCATATTCTCCCCCTTGAAATATAAGACTGGTCACTCTAACACTAATTCACTGACACAATGTTTTCTTGCCACATAGAATCATATAAAAGTACCTAGGTTTCTTTTTATTGGAAAAAGTAAAAGACGAATGACTGATTCTTAAGATATTTACATTGTAATCTCAATAATACTTGTTTTTATATCGCTATCGTATCTAGACATGTAAAACCAATTACAATTGTAATTATATCTCATCACACGTCTTTGTTTCGAATGTAATTACATGTAATTTGCGCTGTCAGCTGTTATTACTTGCTGTCAGTACAGAATAAAATTAGGCTGTTCCGATACGGACATGGAGTGAGTCATTCATTTGTTAAAACATTCTAAGATAATTGAATATCGTATGCCAGACAAAGGTATTATTAATTTATATTTTTCAACGATCTTTCACAAAAAACGGCACTGAGGGTAGCTTGCGCAATTCTAACAAAAAATATTTTTTTAATTTTTAGTTTTAGAAATTTGCTATTTTCGGATTTTGTCAAAATACCTATATAAAAATTGACTTAATGACTGATTGACAGACAACGCACAGCTCAAACCGCTGGGTCTAGCGACTCCAAATTTGGCACATAGGTTCCTTATGAGGTGTAGGGGTGCACTAAAAAAAGATTTTTGGAAAGTTCACTTGAAAACTTGAATTTTAACAAGGGGGGTTTATATGAAACTTCGTCATTTTTTGAGTACGAACGTCCGCCTAAGCGCTGTTTTGGTTCTTCGAACGAACAAACGCCATACCCAATGAGTTTTTTTTTCTAAGCTGATACTTTATTTTGCCACTGACTGTACCCAGTGCCGTTTTACACACAAATCATTCGATGATCGAACACGCGCAGTGGACACTGGCGAGCAATTAATTGCACATCAACATGTTTATACGCGTGATATGCACGCAAGTGTACGAAGATGGGGTATTATGATAGCGTCAAAGCGGTATAAAAACATAAAATAAGCCGTGGCAAGTATGTAGTAGACGTTTTTAGTCACAGAATAAGTACTAGGTTTAGTTTAAGTTCGATAAAAACAAATATTAATACAAGTAAGTCATTAAGACACTAGAACCAGAGAAAATATTACACAAATATTTTAAAATAATTAACATTTCAAGCTGCACACCGAAAAATCATTTATTCGAGTTAAATAACACTAAAGTTCTACCGATGGTAAGTCTAAAGTTCTAGGTGAACCGATGGTCTGAAGAAGGTGGCCGGTGGTGGCTGCATGCAAGAAGCGGAGGACCGTAAAGGCTGGCGCATTCTTGGAGAGGCTGTCACAGCCAACACATGCGGCGGGCGTCGTCAGGTTTTAGTGGGTATAGCCGGATCCGGGGGAGTTCCCACACACGCCTTTCCGTTTCCCGACGGAGAGGTACGGTGCGTAAGGCATTTACTGACGTAAAAAAAAGTCTTGAAGAGGCCTATGTCCAGCAGTGGACTGCAATAGGCTAATATGATAATGAAGTTCTACCACTAAATACAAGTAAAACTTTGTGATTTTTTTAAGGTTGTAGGTATATTATGGAAGACTAATAGTGCCACAAAATAGAGCGCAGCCTTTTGCTATCTTTACCTTTCATCATTAAGAACATTATTTAAGTTTCCTATTCAGATAGCTGCAAATAGCAATAAAACACTGCATTTAATCGGATTCCGTGTTATTTTTGAACGAACTAATAGTTCGGAATGCTAACTTGACATTAGCAGATATTATATTACTATTAAATGCGCTGATGTACTCTTCGCTACTGTAAAGCCACGGCTTTATATTTTATGTTCAGTCAGTGACGTTTCTATGTTAAACATACATTTGGTTGTAAAATTAAAACCGAACCATGGCCTCTACTTAATTCCAATTATTTGTTGCATGCTGTGTTATATCCCGCGGCGTCGATTTAATTAAATGCTATTTTGATTGATAGATTTAACGGAATATTTATTATAAAATCTTTCTTATATGTCATTATTTGACATTTATAGTCGTTGGTTAATACATTTTACCTTTTCAATACAATGTAGATTGTATTTTCTAACCTCTGTTATTAAGTTATAAAAGTAATGAAAAAATAAGTTTTTCAAAGAGATATTTGGTAATATATTATTATAATAAAACTTTCTGAAAAAGACTCATCCGCAGTAATAAATAATCATACAACATTAGTTTTTAAAAACTATTTCCATCTATAGCTGAGGCGATTAAATAATTCATTCGTGTTTCAATCGCATATTATTTACATAAATTATTGGCGAAATCGATAGCCAACTAATTATAATCAAACACATTTTTAACGACGCCATCAATTAAATTATGAAATTAATTTATAGCCGTCCACATTTCGTAATTGTTTTTAAATATTTATGAATTTGTAATTTACTGGCACTTTTATTATCTGCGACTGTACGCTGGTGGGTTTCAATCACGTTTTTTATAAGTAATGAATATCCGTAGATATAAATTAATTTACTTGACACGATCCTTTGCTAATATTCGCTCCAGAAACCTTTATTCAAATTGAGGAATTGCCATTTCGATTCAATGAATAAGTTGTTTTATGTTTCCTGTAAAAATAAACGGAAAAAAATTCAATATTTATATTAATAAATGGACATCATAACACAATAGACTACAGGCCCATGTCCAAAATGGATGGGTCATATGAACCACCAGGTGACGTATATAGGACGATATAAGAGCATAAAATATTAAGATGCAGCACTATTCTGTCACTTGTAAGCCGTCCAACTGAGTGCTGGTGAGAATTCAAAAGTGCAGGAGAAGAGTAAGTACATTTTGTTCATATATTTTTGTACAGCATTTTTACCATCGATAGATCCATGAATCACCAGCACTCAGTAAGACAGCTTACAAGTGATAGCATAGTGCTGAATCTTATTATTTTATGCTCTTATATCGTCCTATATACGTCACCTGGTGGTTCATATGACCCATCCATTATGGACATGGGCCTGTAGTCTACAACATGAATGGCGCCATAACTAAGGAAAAAAATGTAGTAAATCATAATTTTGGTAAACTAGTCGGACTGTGAAATTGTGCGCCTGTGATGTCCACATTTATAGGGCACTAAGCTTAATATCTTTAATATAGTAGATGTAAAATCTTTGATAATTTTAATTATTTGATCATAAAGACAGTCATTCATGTGTTTATATTTTCGACCTAGCCACAAGCTTGCAGCTTTAACGCGAAAGTACTAACACATTCGTTATTACATTATAAAGACTGTTGCGTCCCACTGCAGGGCAAAGGCCTACCTTTTTTCTACTTTCCACGATTTTGGGCCACTGCTTTCCAGTCTTTTCTGTATGCGTCCAGCTCGTTAAGCTACTTCTGGGTCTACCAGCTAGCCGTCCTATATTTAAAGAACACATTCAATTGATAAAGAAGGACCTGACGTCTAAGTTTGTAAGTACACACGACCCCACATCAACGTCCCCTGATCTGTGAAATTCGCAACCATATTTCAACCTTATCTTGATCACATAGAGTTCCCATTTTAGATATTTTGACAGATTTTGGTAAGATGAGGGGCCCACTGTATTATAGTTTTATTAAGTGTGTCGCCCCACTTTCTACCGAACCCGCACAGGCCAGATGCGAACTTTGGCGCAAAAAAGCCTCTCTGCCTACTCCTTTTGTCCCGCTTGCCGAGAATCTCCCTTCTGGACATGATTTACCATGGCCGATCTGAAAGTCCTTAAAGAGGCTTCGGACTCAGGTTGGCCGAAGTAAGGAGAACATGGTCAGGTGGGGATTTTCGGTAAGCTCGGATGTGGACTGTGTTTGTGGTGCAGTGCAAACTATGGCACACTTAACATCGTGCCCAGCGTGCCCCAACAACTACACGCCAGCGGATTTAATGGACGATCCGCAATATAAGTGGCTGAATTCTGGGCTGCTACGATGTAATTTTCTCGTGTTCCATCGACTCGCTAAGAAGAAGAAGACTGTATTATCGTGTTTTTTCGTGTTTCAATGATACCTTATGTCTTTATACAGTAGATCCGGTAGCACTCACGATTCAGGAGACATAATAATATAAGATTAAACATCGCCTTCGTCCCGATATCTCATTCTGATATAATCGCGCTTCCTGCCATCACAATGCGGCCATACACCACCGTATTGTATGCTAATGTTTAAGATACATATCGCATAGACACCGTCCAGTGTGATGGAGAATATAATTTGTGAAATGTGACGTTTCCTAGAACATGTCTACATAATCCTTATTTATCTGATTACCTTTATTATGAAGATTTATAATAATTTAAGAACTACAGTATACTGTGTTTTTAAGTTTATAATTAAACTGAAACTGTAAATCTCTCTAAAATAGAAAACATTTATTTGGCACAACTCTCTCACACACACACAAACACACACACACACACAGAGTGAAGAATATAAAACAACAGACGAAAGTAATAAATAATTTGGTAAACTAACGCAAAGTGAAGACGGAACCTGGAATGGACAGAAGGTACGTAAAATGTCGGAATCAAAGAACTGGTGGCTGAGCCTAACATAAAAAAAATATTGAGAAAAAAAAATGCAATGCAAACTGACTTTTTAATGTTAATCACGCGCAGTCAAAACAAAGCCTAGTTAGAATAAACGCATATTGTAACGGCATAATTATAACATCATTACAACAGAGATATGCGAAAGCAGTCATTAGGGATGTTAGTTTGTGATAATTAGCGACCGACAACATGCCTGCACATTAATTAACCGACACGTTGTTGAAATTTTGTAGACACGTACAGTTGGGCACAATAAGTCTCTTAAATAAATCTTTTAAACCATTTCATATTATTACAAACAATTTTTAAATTCGCATTAAGTTAAGAAGCAGGCTTTGCCAACGCCAGAGTAGCCGAATGGAAGCAACCTTGCCCGGTATGCGAGGAACACGGGTTCAATTCCCGCCACTGGTCGTCATTTTTGCGATATCTAATCTTTAGATTGCAAAGATAATGATTATTATTTAAAAACAATAATTTACTTCTTTTCTTCTCAAAATCTTCATTCGGTTAGTTTGGGATCATCAATTAATTTTAAATCGTTTCGTCGTGATTTTATACGGAGATATAATGTTGCGTGTTTGATCTACCCAATAAAATGCTCCTAAAATTGTTACCAAAACGCTTGCGTAAATGCTAAACCAAATATTTTAATAGGTACTTTGATTAGATCGTTAATTTGGCACCCAGTACTGCAGTCAAGTGTATTTAATTCTAAATTAGAATCTTTACGGTAATTAACGGTATAATTTGCACACGTCCGCAGTTCACTGGCAAAGTATTGCAAACGACGTATACGTGGGCGACGATGATCATTTTCTCTAACTGTTTACTGTCTGCAAGTTTGTATAGCCAGTTAAATTTAACTGAATTTAAATTAGGATTTAAGGCGGAGTGAAGTGGGCCCTAAAAGAGGTGAAAGACATAGTCGATGTGGGTGAAAAGACTGCCAAGTTGAAGTGGGAGTGGGCCAACCACGAATGCAGAATGCATCCTGAAAGGTGGTTTCGTATCGTCACCCAGTGGACGTCTTCGGACGGGTATCGCCAACGAGGGAGGCCAAGAAGAAGATGGTGTGACAATTTCGATATTAACCGGACAGGATGGCAGACTCTGGCACTGGACGGGAATCGGTGGAGAAGTTTGGGGGAAGCCTTTGCCCAGCAGCGGGATAGTTCGGGCTAACAAAAAAAAAGATTTAAAACTTGCATTGAATTGTTCAACTTAAATCACATAATTTAGGACTGCGGGTCAAGATGAAATGCATGCTAACAACGATCCTTTGTCGTCCTGCTAGGAGAACTCAAGAACCACGCGGTTTTAATTGATACAGGTTACTTTGCTATTTGCCAAGGAGTTCAACATTACTTGCTGCTATCCCAAGCGAACCTGTAGGGAAGACTCTCTCTCTGTCTCTCTTTGGTCTTCCCCTCAGAGCTAAGGATCGTAGCTCCTTCTGACTCTGGCAACTAGCTATCTCCATCGGTTGCTCTCATTTGCTTGATGTATTTCAGCACTAAATGGTATCTCTAGCTCCTGTGATACCTGTTCTGACCAGCGTTTGAGACTTCGGTCCCTTGGTCTCTTTCCTACCAGTTTCTCAGTCACTATCAAGCTTCCCAAATTATTGTCCTCTCTACGAGCGATGTGGCCAAAATTTATGTCAACGTTTTAAATATTATTATGTTATGGACAGACGCTGAGTGCTAATTTCAGTTCCTTCAGTATCAAAGAACCAGGTATGTGTAATGCATATCTTTCGCGAGAAAGGACAGAGGTGTCGTTCAAGAAGAAAGTTCTAAAAGCCCTAAAGACCCTTTTACAAAAATACATAGTGTAAGACACTCACCACATCCATCAGAAAGATGGATGGGTGATCTAGTAAAAGTCGCAAGTTCAGGCTGCGATGGGAAAGACCTCAATTGCAGTGGAAATTCTTTAGCTACATATTTATAATAATCATGTTTGTTTGTTGCGCTACGTAAAAATACAACCACCAGTAAGAACAGGGTCTGGTCATGCCACGATAAGATAGTTAGTAAAAAAAACCCAAAAAGATTTATCCACTCCCGACCAAAAGACAACCATATCTCCATGGCTCAAGCTCTTCGAAGTAACCGTTGGCACAATACCGGACAGCGCGGCAGTAATTAACAACTTCATTCGTGTTTCGGCGTCAGCTCGTATTTTGCTCGCAGACGTTTAATTGCAAATGAATTATGAATATTTACACCGGTGTCATTTTGCTGTCAGGAGTTTTTGCCGGTTCGAAATAAAAGCTTTAGCGGGGAGAAAATTTATTGTCAATAATATTGCATTAATTGTATTGAAAGAAAGAACGAGAGAAAATACATTCATTAATGAATGGACATCACATAACACACAAAAATAGACAACGTAAAGGGCACGGGTATAAAACAAAAACTCAGTAAAATTACAATTTATAGAGGTAAACCAGTCGGACTGTGCAGTTGTGCGCCTGCAATGTCCATATTAAAAGGGCCCCACTCAGCTTAAGTCGTGACCCGCTAGGGGCCCCGACGCTGGTTTTCAGTAGACTCTAGCCGAGTGAGGTCACGGACAAATACGCCAAACATCATTAAAAATAACAATACATGTAAATAAATAATCATCATTTTGAACATTTTGAACCTCACCAATTAGGATTTTGTACCAAGGGAGGTTGCGAGGCAGCTGTACATGCGCTTCGCACTCTCCTTTCACAAAATCGGACAGAGGTGTTGCTCAAATTGGATGTCAAAAATGCTTTTAACTCAGTCTCCAGGAAATCCTTGTTAAAGGAGGTCAAAATTAACTCTCCTGAAATTTTCAATTACGTTAATCAATGTTATTACAACCCTTCAAAATTATTATACAAATGTAATGAAATTGATTCCGCTATAGGCTGTCAACAAGGTGACCCTCTTGGACCTGCCATTTTCAGTTTGGCTATTAACCCCATCATTCAAAATTTATTCTCAAAATTTAATGTATGGTATTTAGACGATGGGACACTAGGAGGTGACGCTGACACTGTTTTTTTAGACTTTTCTAGAATAATTCAAAAATTTCATACAATAGGCCTTTCTTTAAATTTTGACAAATGCGAAATTTTTATTTCAGAACATCTTCCTCTTTCAAGAAGATCTGAGATAATTTCTAAATTTCATAGTTTGGCCCCCAATATTAAGATTCTCACAGAGTCAACCCTCCATCTTCTAGGCTCTCCCATCTTTGATAATGCAATACCCCCTCATTTTCAAAAATTAGTAACTAAATTTGATGAATGTTCAGACCGCCTTTTGGAAATCAACGCTTATTCGGCTCTCTTTATACTAAAATCCTGTCTTTTAGTTCCTAAATTTAATTATCTTATTCGATGCTGTCCTATTTGGAAATTCCAAAATTTGACTAATAATTTAGACAATCTTGTTAAAACACATTTGGAAAAGATTCTGAACATTCATCTTTTGGAACGGTCTTGGGATCAAGCGTCCCTTCCTATCCGTTTTGGTGGGATTGGGACACGCAAAATGTCCACTGTCTCCTTACCTGCCTTTCTATCTTCATCTTACAGCACGTCCACTCTCGTTGCAAGTATCCTGCAGCCTTCTACTGCAAACTTCGAAGTAGCGTGCCTGGATGAGGCTAGAAATGCTTGGGATATAGCATATGCGAATAAATTTCCTTCAGATCTTAAAATTCAAAGGAGTTGGGACCAAATTTCTTGTGAGTCTATTTTGAAAAGTCTTATTGACAGTAGCACTGACAACGCAGATCTAGCCAGACTAAAAGCAGTTTCCACCAAGGAAGCAGGATACTGGCTTCAGGCCTATCCTTCGGCCAACGTGGGAACCCTTTTGGACTCAGAAACTCTACGAGTCGCAATAGGTCTGCGTGTTGGTGCTGAGGTTTGCCTTCCACACAGATGTCCTTGTGGTTCTGATGTCGGCTCGTTGGGACATCACGGACTCTCCTGTATTAAAAGTGCAGGCCGCTTTTCGCGTCATGCCAGCATCAACGACATCATCCGTCGGTCTCTTGCCTCTATCAACGTGCCGGCTTTACTCGAGCCGAACGGTATCGCGCGTGATGATGGCAAGAGACCAGACGGGATGTCACTTGTTCCTTGGCGGATGGGTCGGGCTCTTGTGTGGGACGCTACCTGTGTCGACACACTTGCAGCCTCTAATCTGCCCGGGACAAGCCGTGATGCTGGTTTGGCTGCGACAAGTGCCGAAAACTTTAAAAAGAACAAGTACAGGCAGATCGCCTCTCGGTACCACTTTGTACCGTTTGGAGTCGAAACACTGGGTTCGTGGGGTCCTAAGAGGCTAGTTGACATCAGTGGTGACCTAAGAGCTGGCAGCTACCTTGCTCAGCGTATAAGCATCGCTATCCAGCGCGGTAATGCTGCCAGCATCCTAGGAACCTTACCACAAGGACCCTTTTTATAATTTTTGTTTTAGTGTTGTATTAAGTCATTTTTCTTAATTTTTATTAATAAGTTGTATCTATAAGTAAAACATCAACTTCTGGCAATAAATAATATGATAGTAATAAACTTAATACTCTTTGAATAAAACTAAATACTCTTTAGAATTGCTTATTACTTATTTCAAATGGCAAAATAGAACCACTATAGTTGTATTATAATTTTCTTTGCAAGTTTCTACAAAAGTAAATTTCACACACAAAAACTCATCGACTGTCTTATGGAGTCATTGGTTTAAACGAATATGAATTTACAGTCAAGCTACAACTTAACAGGCATCACAATAAAATTTCACGACTAGTTTCCCGTTAAATAAGATTACCTTTTTGCTTGTTTTTGTATGAGTTTAAGCTTTGATCATTCATTAAGCATACTTCAGGAGAGCTGTCTTGGTGTCTGGTGAAACCAGCTATCAACAACTTAATGGTTCGTGGCGACTACGATTTACCTACAGTATAGAGACAAGTAAAAAGCTAAAAAAATATACATGTGATATGCATAATATACCTATCGTTTTGCTAGTACAACTGTACTAACGTTGTCAGCTTTTATTACGTAGGGAATAGAGGCGGTCACAAGGTCTAAGTGTAGTTGTCTGACGTGCGGTTGTGTGTACATTTAAATTCAACAATTTTTAATTACATAGTTCTTACCACCGCGCTATCCCAAATTTATTTTATTTTTATTTTATTTATTCGAGATGCAAAACAGATTACAATTAGGATTACACAGTTTACTTGACAATGGCTTAAGGGCTAAATTGTAACCTAAAAAGATGCATCCTAGAAGTTACAAGTAGCTTAAATATAACAAACAATTATACCTAACAATATGAAATATGTGTGTGTGAAGACAATGTAGGCAAAGGTGCACGGGAAAAAAAACATATTACTAAGGCTGCGATATTCCTTCGGAAGACATCTGGATTTGGCGTAAAGATGTGGACATCCGGATGGGCCAGCAATAGGTCGTTGTAAAGGCGACACATTCTGACGATTGGATTGTAAAATGATGTATTGTTGCGGAATACTTACGGGGCCTGTGAATAGTGTTAAAGTTAATGGACTAAAGTAAGGAAGGGGAGTCGATGAGTGAGTTAACAATTTTGTGCAAAAGAAAGAGGTCCGCGCGTTTACGTCGATCCTCGAGAGATGTTGTGTTGAAATGTTTTAGCCTGTCCTTGTGGGAGCCAAGTTTGCGGTGAAGACCCTGTCGAAATGAGAGCACACGCAAAAATTTACTTTGTACCCTTTCAATACGTTTTATATGCTTATTGTAGAAAGGTGATCAAACGGTAACTCCGTATTCTAAGGTACTTCTAACTAACGTATTGAAAAGATACATCAAACTTTTTGGATTTTTGAAAGGCTTGATCACACGCAGTATAAAGGCCAGGAGCCGGGATGCTTTTTTGCAAATAAAGTCGTAATGTTCCCTAAAGGTCAGTTTCTGGTCACTAAGTTTGACTACAGTTGAAAATATTTTTAGGTCATCAGCGTACAGCAAACAGGGGCACTTCAACTGGCAGAGAAGATCATTGATGAAGACGTTAAATAAAAGGGGACCTAAATGTGATCCTTGAGGCACTCCCGACGTTACAATTACAGGCTCAGATACCTCACCCTTGACAGCAACCAGTTGGTATCTGTTGGATAAATAAGATTCGATCCATCGAAGTAGGGAACCATGTATACCCATGGACTGTAGTTTCGCACACAATAAAGCATGGTTCACTTTGTCAAACGCCTTTGAGAAATCGGTGTAGACTGCGTCGACCTGTGTGTTTTTCGCAAATGCGCTACATAAATAGTTTTTGTACTCTAAGAGATTTGTCTCCGTAGATTTGTTTTTGACAAAACCATGTTGTTTGGTAGATATGAGTGGTTGAACATGAGAGTAAATTACGTCATACACGACAGATTCAAAAATTTTTGAAAAACATGACAAGATACTAATCGGTCTATAATTGTTACATTGTGTTTTGTCGTCATCTTTGTGGACAGGAATTACGTGAGCGATCTTCCACTTGCCGGAAAATAGACCTAATCGAAGCGACTGATTAAATAGGATACATAAAGGTATGGATAACTCATCAGCACACCGTCTTATCACAAGAGGAGGTATACCATCGGGCCCATACCAATTTCTATGTTAAGACGGTCCCGAAGATTGTAAAGAAATCATAAAAAGTTGTACAATTTAGGAAGTCTTTAGCAAAATTCATTTTCATCCCACCTGTTTGGAAAGATAAACTTTCATGTGTAGATAGCCGGGTGGGAAATAGCTTTTCCCTCCTACTTTATACTCCTACTATTGAATAAAAGGCCACTATCGAGAGTATCGATAGTTATTGCAATAGTCAGAGCTGTGTCAGCTATCGATAGTTATTTTAATATTAAACTTTGATACTATCGATAGTATTTATATTAACGGAGCTATCGATACTATCATTACTATCGATATTTTATCGATACTATTGCTTTTGCCTCAACTATCGATACTCTATTTATTTATTTATTTATTTAAGAAACCAACAGCTTTAGTAGGCCAATACTAGGTTTCCTTAACATAACATTTTGTATAAAGTTGTGAGGTTAAACGTTAACAGCATACAATAAGTACAGTCGGAAGCACGCCAGGTCACACATCCGAACCACAAAAACAGTCCTTATTACATATGGAATAGAGGCAGACTCAAGGTCAACATGCATAGTCTGACCCGCGGCCGAGTGTAATAAACAATGGAAAAAGAAGAACTTGACATCTTTTTTGACAAGATACTTATATGCATCCTAATTATTTTACATCATTGCACTCGTGCGCACTCAGTGCCACTTGTTTATCATATCTACCTACTCATATAGATGAGTAACTAACTAATAGTAGTTAATTAATTAATTAACTAATTAGCGGCCCGAGAACAAACATAAAGCTCATATCCACTACGTTTCACCGCGACACGAGGGTCAGTAACTACTGGTATAAGATAGTTAGTTAAAAATAGAAAATATGTAGGTACATAATGTTTTGTTAATATTACAATAGTAGTTATACTAATTCCTATAATTTACGATAGTAAGTACTGTAATTTACTATATAAAGAATCATACTTAAGACTATAAACAGGAAAGACTTTCCATTTTCATATGTTTGCGACGAATAAACCCATAAAGAACCTATATACTCATTAACCACCAATCCGAATTAATATATATATATATATATATATATATATATATATATACATAATATTATCAGTAGAATGCTGCATGTTTCCTGAGTGTCATAGGCAAATATTTACCCCACTTCGGAAGGAGGGCTATATTTTTCGAGAGCATGTATGTATAATTGTTTGGCACGCACTACAGCCCAAACGGCTGGACAGTTTTCGACACATGAAGCGTCGCTAAATTTGTCAAAATTATAAGATTGACATAGGATATATATACATTTCAAAAGTGGCGCCCCCAAACGGATACCAAGGGGGGAGGAAGATCGATCTCCTCCTTAGCACAGCAATATAGGTATCAAATGAAAGCCAGTAAATATATATATCGATACTATCTATTAAAATCGATACTATCTATATTCTATCTATACTATTGCTTTTGCCTCAACTATCGATAGCCTATCGATACTATTGCTTTTGCCTTAACTATCGATAGCCTATCGATACTATCGACATTTTATCGATACTATTGCTTTTGTCTCAAATATAGATAGTATATTGATATTCTATCGATACTTTTGCTTTTGCCTCAACTATCGAGTCTATCGATACACTATTTCTTTCCACAGTCGAAATGAAAAATAGTACGTATGTTTAACTCGGTTGAAAGCACCCATTCCACTCTCGAGCTATTGGTAGAATGTTTACTTTCATCCTTTGTATAACAATCTACTATTATACAACTTTATATAAAATTTTGTAAATATCTACTGTGTATGATGTGCAATATAAAGTACAAAATCTTATTATCTCTTTCCGCTATAACACTATGACTTGGACTGGTCAGACCGCTCACCTCGATCTGTCATGTCCAACGCGCCGTGTCCAATATTTATCGGCTCCGTATTTAATTTTAATCGTGGCAACACTATTTATTTGAACTTCATTGCACAAATAAATGTAGAAAGATTTCGTGCAATAAATAGTAGCTACGCGACATTGCGACATTGAGTTATTTTGATTAGATTTATTAAATTACCAGGATTCGAATAATTTCAAAACAAATAATAAATTAGAGAAAACCGCAGAAATATGTTTTGGAACGTGACATTGTAGCTTATGCATATTCAGTCTATTTGCAAATTGCTATATTTATTTTAATAAACAAACACAAACTTAATAAGTTATTATACGATCTGTGCTCTAACTATCGTAAGTAAAAATAGAAAAAAAAAACTAATTTCATCGGCAATGCTGCCAACATCCTGGGAACCAAAAAATATAAATAATATAAAAATGGTCCTTGTGGTAAGCCACAAGGACCATTTTTATATTTTTTTTTATTGTATTAAATAATTTATCTTAATGTTTTATTGTTAAGTTGTAAAAACATTATTTCAATTGTACCAATAAATTGCTTAAATTTAGAAAAAAAAACTTGATTTGGTTATTTGTCTTGCATAATGTTACTTTTGTATGGTTATGTCTAAAACTACAATCAAATTGAAACTAGATCTTTGAGCATGGCTTGTTTCCACTTACATCCAGCAAAACTTCACTTCGTTTGTTTACGGTTTAGTATAAGTTCTCATACGGTTTTATGAAAAAAAAACGTTATTGAGTGAACTGGGTCTCCCATTTAACCCGTTGGCCGCTCACGCTCATGGCTTGTCCGCGCGCAACAGTTGTCCAACTCGCCTCGATCTGTCATGTCGCAAGCCGTGTCCAATATTTATCGATTTCGCGTCCGATCGGACTGTAAATGTCAATTAGCACAATTGATGTATGTATTTATTTATTGTACTGAACGATTTACGGTGTTAGAAGTCTAGTGAATTATAAATTAGAGCAGCGATGGTGATTTTATTTAAATTACGGTTTTGGCAAGTGTTTTTGGGTATTAGTTCTGAGCTGGAGTTTAAATAATTAAGAGAATTTTATATTGTCCCTTTATTTATTTTTTTAATTATTTATTTTTATAGTGAATACACAACGTAATATTCTGTGAATATTTCAAGCGTCTACCTGTTGCCATTATAAATATCGAGCAAAAAAACGGCAAAAAACACGTTCGTTGTATGGACGAAAACAAAAACAGAATAAAATAAATATTTAAGAGGGGTTCTTAAATACTTATTTTATTTTGTTTTTGTTGTTATACAGAATAGTGGCAACAGAAATGCATCATCTGTGACTTCCAACTGTCTAGCTATCACGGTTCATGAGACACAGTACGAGTTCATGAGACACGACAGCCTGGTGACAGACAGATAGACAGCAGACATACAGCGGAGCCTCAGTAATAGTGTCCCGATTTAATCCTTTGGGTACGGAACCCTAAAAAGCTAAATTATTAGTTACTAATCCAAGTCCTTAAATTCAGTCACCTTCAAAACGGTGATCTTTATAGGGCCTTGAGATAAGTATTTTTCGATTTTCGCCACTTTAAAAACCTGGTTACGTACATAACTATACATTTTTAAGCATTATAAGTAGAGTAACGAAATTCGGTAGTATATTTGTAATCTTTACATAACCATTTAAAATAACACAACAGTTATTATCGTCTAATAATTTATAAATCCTTAACTGGATTGAAAGAGATAAGTTAATGGGCAAAGAAATCGTTAAGGCTATAAAAGAGAAATCAAATGTGCCAATAAATAAAAGAGCAGAATGGTTATTTTATTTTGTGGTCATAAAATTATACGGCAAGAAATTAACGATAAGATACTCGAAAGTTTGGTCATTGAATGACCAACTGAGTTTTAATAATAATATATTTCTTCGTCATTTCCAATTTGAGATAAAAAGGCACATAAAGTGCAACTGTGTATTATGCAAATAGCTGCGATCATTATGTGGAATGAATGAAACACACGCAACGGCTTTCTTGGCAATTAATAATGGAGTGGTTTGCCATTCCCTTCTCCATTTCACACACTAGCCAACTAGTGTGCAGGTTTCCTTCGTCGTTAGGCAGCGATATCTTTGAAAATAAACTTAAGTTTTTAACCGACTTCAAAAAAGGAGGAGGTTATCAATTCGACTGTATGTTTTTTTTTGTGGCTATGTTACCGCATATCTCAGTCAGTTGTGGACCGATTTGAAAAAAAAATATGTTTACCTAGAGGCTATACCTTCTAGTTGGTCCCATTTTGGCCCAGTCGAGATCTCGTCGCATGAATGCTTATTTGTTCAACGGACCATTTTAACGATTTTCACTTTTAAATGCAGTTTCGTTGTGGTTGAATTTTTCGTTCAATTGGTATAAAATACTTGCAATTTGGACTTTAAGTACATATTTAAAAAGAACTTTTAGTTTTTTTAATACCAACACTACTCAATTAAAATTTCGTGCTTTGTTCAAAATCCGTGGAGATACACCAAACGTGTATCCAAACGTTAACTGCGTGCTTAAGTGTTCTACCTCCTTACGAGTAGCCAATCACGACATCGCATTTAGGTGACGCAATACGACGCCATATTCATTTCTGTTTATTTCTTTCGTTTCAAAGCAGGTGTCAGTGCGCAGTTTAGGATAAAATTAACAAAAAATATTAAAAATAGCCGTAATTTCAATCAGAAAATGTGACACAAAATGTCCGTAACACGTTATAAATCGGAAAACATAATCGCAACTATAGAAAAAGAACAGTAAGTTGTTTTTTGATATCTTTTTGCACTTTAGGGTATCTGAGCGTATCGTTAACTTAGCGTACAGGATGTTTAATTTCTTTGTTATAATTTCAGTTTTACATAGTGACGTATCCGTACCTGTAGGAATAGATGACGTGTTGAATTTTTTCGTAAGGTTATATAAAATATTAAAAGACGACCGTCTTGGACTTCTAAACCAGGCGGTTGCGGGTTCGAATCCCGCAAGGGGCAAATGTTTGTGTGATGAGCACGAGCATTTGTACCTAAGTCATGGATGTTTATATGTATTTAAGTATTTATATCCATTATCCTAGTCACCATAGCACAAGCTCACGCTTAGTTTGGGGCTAGGTAATTGGTGTGTTTGTTGAAACCATTTATTTATTTATTAAATAAAAATTATTGCTTATGTGCGGTGACTGGGTTTCTTCAATATAGAATGTATGATAATTTAGACAAAATATATCTACTGTATGGCATTTAATACTTGCATGTTTGCTCATTGGTTTATATCATTAGGTTAAATTCATTAACATAATTGATAAGTTTTGATGTTAACATGGTACAATAATATTAAGATGCACTAAAAAAAACATATTTATAATTAAATAAATAAATAAGTGGCCCACCCGCGATTTCGTCTGCATAGTATTGGTTCTAGGGACATTAGACAGCTCGTTTGTGATCAAACTAGCAGGAGATAGTCGGCCGACAGTTGGCCGATAGTTTAGTTAAATGCAGTGCGCAATGCAGTCTATTGTTAACTGCACAGTAAACAAAAATAATAATAATAAAAAAACTTAAATTGCCATTATTGTATGAGAACTACTCACTCATCTTTTTGTATTGTGGTAATTTTAAACAATTTATTTTTTATGAATGCATACCTAATTTTAATACTACCTATCTAATATGTAGGTAATAGTAACATGTAATGTTGATTTCTTTTTTTAGTAATAAATAGATGGAAACTTTTAAATATCTTTCATTTTGTCACTATAAGTCCCCGTCGCCAGCAATAAAATGTATACGTACTCATAAAAGCTCATATTCATGGTTGAAAGAGGTTGTAGATATCCGTGTTCGTGCTTTTGACTGTGCGGAAAATTTATAATCCTAAACACCCTGTAAGGACTACTTCCTTATGACAAATTAGTACTGAATAAGTTCGAACGCAAAATGTTCAACCTCCACTCCAGTAATGCTGTATCTCCAATTTTAAAATTATTTATGTGGTTATTTGTTCAACCTCCATAAATAAATGTAAAAATAAACTTAATCTTACAATGTTATATGCTTACTCGTATTTGCAATATAACATTTAGTTATTTAATAATAAATTGGAAATAGATTTCTTGTATAATTTCGTAGAACAGTTAGGTAATTTAAATATTATTTTGTACTTTTTAGTTTAAATTTGTTTATAAAATTTTCAGTTTTAATTAGCACTATAGGCAGTTTTTTTTAAATAAATTTATTTTTTAAAAACTCAGTGTAAGAGACGGGGATCGAACTTACGATCTCACGGATTCTACAGACGGCTATCGCGCCATTTTTACATATTTTTTCCGCACATACATTGTTATGCACTATACTCGTAATATCTTTCGCGGAGTTGGCTAAACTTGGTTAAGATTGGCGTCCGCGGTCGAAATCTTCTTTAATAGGAAGATCTTGTTATTTGTATAATATATGTTACTAGATGTCGTAGAGAATACATACCTACTAGAAAATACCAAAAAAAACTACACTACCTTTTGAGGAATTTGTTAAGAAAATATATTTTTTATTTGGGACTGTGAAGCGTTTTCAATCTGCTTAATTTCTTGTCATTTTTGACTCTATCGTTTGATTCAATACCTAAACATTTCCAGTATGCCTAAGTATCAAACACTAAACCGTTACATACATATTCATTGATCCATTTCAAAGAGAAACCAAACTTTCATGCTACAAAATAGTCTAGAGCAACTTTAAAATGGCATCCAAAGATGGAGTCGGAACATAAAATTCAAATAAAATTCCTTATTTGATAATACAGCCGTTTCAACAGTTAATCGAGAAGTTATAATTGGAGCAAAAACAATTAAGGGCATTTGTACACGTGCTACTAACACACGGAAGCTGTAATTAAAGCTTATATTATGATGGGAGAACATATAATAGCTACCTATATTTAGAGTAAAATATTATCCTTATATATTTTTAATTTTTATATATCTCACCTGATGGTAAGCAAAGATGCGGTCGAGGATGTGACACGTCTGTCTAGTAACAGCCTATTTACCATCCATACTAATATTATAAATGCAAAAGTGAGTATGTCTGTCTGTTACCTCTTGACGCTTAAACCACTGGACTGATTTAGATGAAATTTGGTATGGAGACAGTTCGAGACCCTGGAAAGGACATAGGCTACATTTCGTCGCCATATAAAAATGTTAAGGGGGTGGAATGGAGGATGTAAGTTTATATGAAAAATCCAACTCTTGCGGGCGAAGTCGCGGGGAACCACTAGTATTATATACAACATCGTAATTTTAGGTTACAAACAATACAATAAAAATAATAATGTCAGAAATACAAAAATATTTGCACATAAATAAACGTATGTTAACAAATGAAGAACATATTATTTATAACGTGTTAAAATGATTTATAAAAAAATTCTGTAACTGTCTAAAAAGTTTTTTTTCATCGAACAAAGCACATCAGGTTAATCACAGCGGATTTTTTATACTTTCTATTCAAGTGACTGACGTCGATCGGCAGTGTGTAGTAAAACCAAAAACCAAAGATGTTTTTTGTAACTCTGTCGCGGAATGTACCTATGTAGATTAAGCGTATAATGTACGGTTTTAAATAAGTAAATATGTTTTATGCCAGTGGATTAAATGCCTAAATAACTGTTTATTTGTAAACCGTATGTTTTATTTTCATTTAAAAAAGCGCTAGGTGTGCACAAAGCCTGTACTCACCATTAAAGTTCAAGCGCAATAAAACGTGTATGCAACTGCGTTGCAGCACGAGTGTCACTCAAAACGTCGTAAATGTCATTTTATTCGTATAATATTCTAAAATAACTACCTTGCTACAAGCGTAACATTTATTTTATTCCGTCTGAATTTTAATAGCTTAACCATAATCGACGAACGAATCTGTGCCAACTTATGTATGCACTTTAGTATAAAATAAAATAATTTTATTTTTGCTGTTCTTTCGGGGGAAAGATGACCGCTTCTCAGTATGTATCTCTGTTACATCCTTTTCCTTCAAGTAAAAAATAAAGTCCTCCTAGCCGAATTTCGTTTACAGTGGCCTATCTCAACAGAGATTAGCCAACTGCGCGGGAGATATTATAGTGCATATGTGTGTTCGCAATACACAGGTGAGTCCAGCATGTAAAAAATCATAAATACATAATGGTAGACTCGATTTATTCTAAATAGCATTATTTAATTTTATATTCACACGGCCGCTTGTCAGACTACCCCACTTCGCCCTAAATACCACCTCTATTCCCTACGTAATAAAGGTTGTCGTATTTCAAATGGGTAACCTGACCTGCTGCCGACTGTACTTCGATCTCGGATCGGTGATTAATTTCGCGCGCATGAGAGCGAAGATGAGTTGAAAATAATATCATCTTATAGAGTAGGACTCAAATTCTTTAAACGGTTGTGAGCATGCAATCAGCGCAGTGACATCGTTGATATGCCATTAACGTGGCCAGAGGTGTAATAGTATTTTAATTTGCGGATAGGAATGAGTAGAAAAGGTGCAGGCATGTCAATGTGGTATGCTACTAAGAAGACACTTTGAATTAAAATTTAAAATGACAGAAGTAACTTTCAGATATTCTTCCATGAGAAGTTAGGTAACTCGGCAGCAATGTGTATTATAATGTGATAGAATTTCAGATAGTTGCATAAGTTGGCACTAAAAATGTGCTTTCTTTTTCACTAAGAAATCTTTGAAATGTTGCGGGTCAAATTTTAGGGTAGAAATTACACATCAGGTCGCTTATGATATGTATAAAACAAAACAACTACTTAGGTCAATAAACATACCTATAGGTCACGGAATAAAGCGAGTTAGGGGTTCCCAGGATTAACGCAAGATTTGAAATTGTCGCTATTTATGCGGTAAACTGCTGGCAACCCAAAAATAAACTTTTTTTGTCATGATGTTGTAGTGTATATAGTGTGATTTGCTGTTGGTGTACCTTTATAAATAAATAAATAAACAATTTGACAGCTGACAGAGTAGGGTTTACCTACTTCGTGAAGTAGTTTTGAAATGCACTAAATGACTATTTTGAGTTATTGACTGGATCAGGTGCAGTCGGAAATATGTACCCATAATTTGCTATAATTTTTGGACATTACCTAATGTCAGTCTGAATCTGTAATAAAAATTGACACCAAATGCCTTTGACCATCTTTGCAAAATATTTTAATACCAAAACTCTTTCACTGCATCATTGCAGCTATTACTGAAACCTGCACATTCAGTCGCCTGAATGTACAGGTTTCATCACGATGTTTTCCCTCACCGTTAGAGCATCGGTTAGTGGAATCATTAACGTACAAAACTCAGAAAAAGTCATTGGTACGTGGCGGCACGTGGGATCGAACTGGTACGTCCCTCATGAGAGGCAACCCACTAGCCACTACGCCACCGACACTCTCCCAGACCTCTTTTATTTCTTGGCTATAATATCTACAGCGTGGTGCTGTGGGGTCAGCTTCCTTTATTTTTCTTCTCCAATTTGCTGGTCCTTGACATCCTCGGTGGAAACACGGCACTCCTCATATCATTGTTCTTTATCTTTTTTTGTTATTATCGGACTAAAAGACTTAAATTGCATTAATTATCCTTATATTCACTACTAGTAGGAATTACCGGCAATCACACTTAAGTATTAAAATGCAATGTATGCGATTTTGGCGTCTCGACGGCCTTCTTGATTCTATTAAAAGCAGTAAAGAGTCGGTCCAGTCCATAAAAATCCATTTAACCAATGCTGATTGAAAGTGGCAGCTTCGTATCGGTATTATGATACAATAATTTTTCCCAATTTTAGGGTAAAAAATTGTCAGCAAATGGAGAAGACTGACATCCGAACTTTGCAATATTATTCCTATACAAGCTTGTAAAAATTAAACCAAACTCTTGTAAAGCTTTAGCACCAGTGGTATACCTACTCACCTTATTTTATTAAGGCAAATATGTTGTTTGAAACACTGCATTGATGTCAAAACAGTAGTTAGCCGGTTTGTCATTATTTGACATTTTTTGTATGGGAATTCTGTCAAATTAACCATCAATCGAGGTTAACTGGCTGTTGAAACATTGCTGAACTCGGGTATCGTATCTATCATTTAGTACTAGTAGCCCTTGCAGGGTGCATACGTTATGCGATATACTAAATAACAGCTGTACTTGCACACATGTAATGCAAATAATTTATTTAATTTGACTTGAACAGGTCTTGTTTACATGGCATTTCTTTTACAGATTGGTTGTATTTAAATAAAGTTTTCCTTTTTCAAAAGACAGTTTTTTTTCCTTTTCATGAAATGGAAAACAAATTGCCGAGACTGGCAACCCAGATTGCTGTTTTTAAACATTTTTACGAGCCGGCGACTTTGTTCATGTTTTAACGATAATCGCCCGATTGTAATCATACGTGCGAAATATTTCGCGAAGGCAATTTTCAGTGTACGTGTCGAAAATGTCTGACATTCAATGAAATTGTTGGTGTTAACTAAACGTGGGTGAACTTAACGATAATGCATGATAAAAGTTTTCTATAATTTTGTCACGACTTCTTCATGTAACATTAATGACAATTACGGTAAACACGGTAATGTTATTGCATGCTTAACTGTTTTTTTTTAATTCGAAATGGGTTTGCTCTTGACTCTAGACTAAGCCAGACGTGGCACAGATAGAGTCGATGATGGAGCGAGCTCACCCAAAAGAAGCCTGTTCACTCTGAGTTTGAAGGTCTTTGGATTGTAATACTGTCTTAAAAATACAAAATTAAGACACAACTGACAAAAAATCTTTAAGGTAAGTATTATATTTATACCTATTTAATATAGTTTAATCACAGAATAGAGTTTATACAGTCTATACATTTCAAGTTTTAGACTCCGCGCAGATGGGCCGACGAATTTAGTCACCGATATCTAGCGACAAGCTGTTTACATTATTTTTAATACGTCACCGCACACGTAAATCGAGTATCGGCCACTAACGACTCAGTGTTCGTGACACGTCACCAGTGGCGGCCACTCGTCATTTTAACAAAACAACTGTCAAAGGATCTAGCAAATGAGTGTCAATTGTAGCGGCCACCGACCACTTTCATTTGAGCGGGACGAAAGCACAGATTATATAATAGTTACACAGATTCTACTATTTATTCAGATTTATACTGTTATAACAGTTAAAGGCGTGGTGCGCGACAGACGCCGGTGGCCGTAGTCGGTGGCCCGTCTGCGCGGAGCTTTAAATAATAAATAAATCAATTGTTCCAACAAACACACCAATTACCTACACTCATACTAAGGGTGAGCTTGTGCTATGGTGACTAGGATAACGGATAGACATACTTAAATACTTTTATAAACATCCATGACTTATACTCGGCCCGGCGAACCTTGATTCCTATGACATTGACAGTTATTCTTACGACACAACATTTAGTGGCGTCACCGTTACATTAGAATTAAATTGAAGGCTTCTAAAAATGCCATGTATTAAGGTAAGGTAGATATATGCCATTACAATGATATTCCGTCGGAATTATAACAATTCTTAACATTTACAAGAAATTATCTCAATCAGACTTTACGTTTACGTCCTGTAAAAGTTACTTCGTTCGGAAGATATCGACTAGTGCGGAAAAATATCGATAAACAAATGTCGATAATGAAAACGAGTGTACATGATTTATAATCATTTAAGTTGTAGGTGCTGAGTTGAATGTTAAAAAGTTGCATGAAATTGTTTTTATTTTACTCAAATTTATAAAATATTTCTGGGGACACCAGGTTTTGTTTTATTTAATATTAGATTTTATTAGTATCAGTTTTCATGTGTGGCATAATTAAGTGATAAATTATGAGTGTCATTGCTTTTTCATACTTAAGTATTAGTACATTCTCTATGAATAGAACGGAGCGCGGCATACATGCACTCACGATTGTATACCCAAGAGAATTTAAAATTAACTGTAGGACAAAACCAAATAAAACACAAACTGTTCAGCGATCATTTTTTTATATATTTTAATCTGAATCTGATAATGACATTAGGGTTTGTGTCACGAACTCGGAATCTGAACTGCAGCTGCTGTCGCCTATGTTTATTAAAAACGGCTCATCTACAATGCTGTCGTATCGCACGTCTCGATCCCAATCATCAAAACAAAGTTTTAAAGCATTATATTGGCAGTGGCAGGGCGGTAGCCAAATCACTGCGTGACCTTTGGATTTTGCCATTTCATCCAAAAAATATGTCCGCTTTGTTTGCTGTTTCTGCAGGTTCAACAGTCTGACCAATTCTTTTTTTTACATTTGAATGTTAGCTGCCACACCATTGCGTTGCAACCACTCTAGGATTTACCCTTTATTATTGTTGCTGGTAGTGCTTTATTCACTTGGACGGAATGGTATGGGGAGTTATCCATCAAAATATGGTTGGGCTCATTTAAATTATCCATCATCACTTCGTGATCATCGGTCGTTTTAACTGATTTGAAGGCCCACAAGCAATTAGGCGCAAAACCTTTGGCTGTACCAGCGTGGCAGATAATCAAACGCTGACCCTTGCCTTCTGGCGCTTTGGTACAGGATTTTGCTGTGTCGTCTGTCCATATTTTGGGGACTGTGTGATTGGCGTTAAGCCACGTTTCGTCCAGGTAAACCACATTGTCCCAGTTCTCAATAGTCTTTATTTTTCGTAGAAAATCACATCTCATCAGTGCTTTAACCTTCCGCTCCATTAACACTTTCCTTTTGTCACACTTTCCATACCGAAATCCACATTTTTTTATGACGACTCTGAGAAAAGTGATACCGCCTTTAAATAAATCAGCTGATTTCAGCGACGCCAATAACTTTTTCCTAATCCAAAAAAACATTAGAATTAGAATTTCTGGCACCGATTCCAAAAAATAACAGATAATAAATTGGAAATAGGTTTCTTGTACAATTCCGTAGAACAGTTAGGTCATTTCAATATTATTTTGTACCTAAAATTTTAAATTTGTTTATAAAAGTTTTAGTTTTAATTAGCACTGTAGGCGGTTAAAAAAGTTAGGTTTCATCGACACGCGACCCATCACTAACATGAACTGTCATAGGGATCAAGGTTCGCCGGGCCGGGTATAGGTACAAATGCTCGTGCTCATCACACAAACATTTGCCCCTTGCGGGATTCGAACCCGCAACCGCCTGGTTTAGAAGTCCGTGGCGCGAACCACTACACCAAGACGGTCGTCTGCTTATGCGAATCTTTACAATTGTGCTAAAACGCGAAATACAGTAGTAAGTATTTCGCGTGGAATCACAAAGATCTTTTAAAGTAGGTAAAAAGAGAAACCAACAAGATTCTAAAGCATTACGATTCAAGAATGGTATGAATCATAAAATCATAAAATAACCTATAAAACCGCAGCTCCGAAAACCTCGAACATGAGAACGTAAACAAAATAATTGATTTCCATTTCATAGATCGATATCGCTTTTTATGTTTCCCCCGAGCAATAAATAATGTGTTTATCGCTTTATTTGTTGCTCATTAAGGCTTTATATTAGGATTATGCGATATTAATTTTAGAAAACGGGTGCTAAATTTATGGGCGTTGTTGGGTGTCGGGTCGGACGTTTCTCCATATGGTCGTAAATGATTGAGGACTGATCAATAAGTCAGCGATGAAGTGGGTTCTGTATAAAAACACTTTCGGTTGACATACATAAGTGTGTTGTTTAAAATCTTGTCCAATTATTTTTAAAGTACGCACATGTAGCAACGCAATACAAAACTCAACACTCAACAACAAAACTGTTTTTATAATACTCTTTGGCACCATTCTTCTCTAGTTTAAAGTGTCGGATAACGATATCGTACATGTATATTGATCGTCAGAAATAATTGTATTAGGACTAGACTGAATTGAAATTGATTGAAATAAAGCTGGCTTGTTTCTTGCTTAAAAGATATCTAAGTATTGTTATGCAACGCGGTAACGCAGCCAGCATCCTCGCCTCCATGCCTCAAGGACACGGGTTTGTTTTTGAATAAGTAGGGAATTGTTATTTCTGTTAATTTATATTTTAGGATAGGTATTTTATTAGAAATTTAATATCTTCGATCAAATTGAGCTAGAGCATCATACACAACGATTTTCATTTATAAAAATCAACGTAACCCAAAACCTCGTATCCTAGAAACGTATCAAATATAATTATTTTATTACAAAAACACACCAATTTCCATAACTCAACCTCGGCTATAATGTGCGCGTGGGCAGCCGTGGCGAAAACATTATTTACTGCGACAGCCAATAAACGAATTAAAAATGTTTATCTAGTGGTACCCAGCCAGTACACCTAATTTCAGATTAAGTAAAGCAAAAAACTGCAGTTATATTTTTTATATTGTACTTATTTCTAAGCTGCCTGCGATGTGATTGTTGTGTGATTGTCTTACAACAAGAGATAGGTATTTAAAAAAAACCGAACTATCAAATAGAGTCTTTGAAATAACCAGTTTTTAACTAAAAGCAATTATTGTACTTAAACAATAATTTATAAAAACTAAAATAAAAATAAAGTCGTAGATTAGAGTATTTTAATTCGTACGTTCACAATTACTTGAGAAATTGTTCACAATTTAGAGCATTGCTTTATATTTTTAAGACAGCCAAAAAATATTGACCTCTCTTTAGAATTCCCCTATATAAATGAATAAATACATTTTTTCAACAAACACACCGTTTACCTAGCCCCAAACTAAGCGTAAGCTTGTGCTATAATGACTAGAATAACGGATAGACATACTTATATACATTTTATAAACATCCAAGACTTAGGTACAAACACTTGCCCCTTGCGGGACCGCCTGGTTTAGAAGTCCATGATGCGAATGGTGGAGTCGGCTAGTAGTAGTATGTTGTATTTATTATACAACAACTATCATAAATATATTATTGCACTTGAAAAAATTACCAGCAGAGGCGGGAATCGAATAAACTATCATAAAGAGTCCTTAAAGTTTGTAGGTACTTAAATAATAATTTAGAAAAACTAAAATAAATACATAATAAAGTTGTATAGTTGAGTACATTATAACAGTATACCTTGTACGTTCACAACTATCTAAGCAAAATAAAAGATATTGACCACTCTTTAGAGTCCTTTATATCTGCTCCAAAGTGTATCTGCGACAAGTGGCCATAATGTATTCCGCCACCTACTTACACCGATTTATCGAGGGCCTTCATTGTATCTGATTAGGTGCAGGAGTATTTATGGGAGTTTGGATTTCAGTGGGTCAATGAAAGATATCTCAAAACAAAGGTGCCTTCAAAATGAAGTTCAGTAGCCTGGCCATGTTCGTGAACGTCAGAATGGCGGGTGTGAAGAGAGGAATCGTAATGAGTGACTAATATAGTATTATTACCTATCCGTTTCGAGGTGCTTGTGGCGCAGTGGCGGCAGCGCTTTGGTAGTGATACCAAAAGTTAAGCAAACCACGGCGCGGTCGTTATTGGATGGGTGACCATTCCGACCATTTAAGTGACGTCCATGACAAGCATCTCCGTGCTTCGGAAGGTACGTTAAAAGCAGTTGGTCCCGGCTAATATCTGTGGTATTAGTCGTTAAGCCTAGTCAGAGGCCCTAGGGCGGCTTGATAACTTCTGACAGTACGGTTTGTCACTTGCCTTACAGACACCCCTCCACCAATCCGCACTGAGCCCGCGTAGTGGAGTGTGGCTCGTACCTAATCATAGTTAAGGTGAGGCCTTTCCCAGCAGCGGGATCTAATAGGCTGACTTAACTTGTTTTTACCTATTTGTTACCTTTTGATGCCTCACCCTTGAAATAAATACCTCACGATTTGCAAAGTTTGACAACGGTCCCATGATAGATAAGACACTAGTAAAGGTAGTGTGAGCACAGAAATACATAGTGTCTAATAAGTGAAGGATAAAAATTAATAAAAATCATTTATTTTCAGACAACTTAGTCCATAGTGTGTAAGTAACATTAAACCTTAGATACTATGTTAGTAACAATAGTGCAAACAAAAGACAATTTAATTGAGTGAGAGTATGTAGGTACGTTTCATTGATTTTGATTCTTGAAACCTTGCCAGACGTTATAAAGTAATAACAGTCATTACAACCCACTCATTACAATGTCTTAATAAAAATCAGCACCGATACCCGCAGGGAAATACCTTTCAAACAATGCCCGGAGCCACGCCTAGTCTCAATAAACAAGATTTAGCACCGACCATAATGAATGCTAAATACATAAACAATCTTGCCCTTCAACGTCCGATTCACATCTACATAATAATTTAGTATCGATTATTACTTGATACAACTCGTTCTTTATTCATAAATCGGGTTATTAATGTTCCGTTGAATAGTATGACGCTAGCGTGAAATAAACCATTTAAAAACATGGTAAGCTTGTTACAAATATGCTGTGGTAGAGTTCCGTACATTTTATATTGAAATCTTTAAAAATAATAACACTTAAGTTACTGGAAGGAAGCTCTGGTATTTTTAGTACTAAGTCTTAACAATAATAATGTCCTCCTAGCTGAATTTCGACTACATCAGCCAACCTCAACAGAGATTAACCAACTACGCGGGAAATATCATAGTGCACAGGTGTGTGCGCAATACACTCTCTGTTCCTTCACTCTTATAATTCAGTGAGACGGCAGTACCTGATGACCGTAGAAAGATAAGGCACAGGATCAACGGCTTGACGTGATTTTCGAGTCTTAGAAAGATGAAATGGGTTTTCTGTCTTGAAATACCTTATCATAACATCATGGAGTTAGCAGGTAGGACACCGTATTTCAGACAGCAAGTTAAGCCATTGGGTCTGTGCCTAATCTCTCTTCGGTCAAGGTTAATCGCCATCTCACCTTTGGGAGTAAAGGAACAAAGAGTGAACCTGGGTATTGCGGATCTGTTTGTGCACTATAACCTGAAACCGGCACTAAACTAATTGATACAATATGCTTGCTATTTTGAGCCCAACGTTATTATTTTTGAAAATGGGTTTGCTCTTGACTTTAGACTAAACCAGACGCAGCGTAGACAGAGTCCACGGTGAAGTGAGCTCACCCAGAAGGTTCTGGCTTAGGTTTTTATTTATTGTTGTGTCACAACATTTGCCTAAGGAACACCAACAATGATTCAATTAGCCGATATAACTTGCATTGGTGATTGATTGCCAATAATCGCTGATTTAATTAGAACGTCAAAACACGCGATTTGATTAGATCGACATGATGAAATACAACGGTAAAAAGCTGTTATTTAAAGTTTTTAAAAATAGTTTGTGTCTACCAAGTTAGTCTTGTATTTTTATAGCCGAATTTCGACTACGGCTGCCAATCTCAACAAAGATTTGCCAACTGCGCGAGAGATAGTGCACAAGCATGTTTTATAGAAAAAAACTTTGTTAAGGTATGTTTGAAATGTTTCATCTAAGTAATTATTTACTATTGTTTTGTAATTCACCAATGCTGTGTACGCCTATAAAAGGTTTACATATAAGACACTGACAATTTTGTATTCAGTTAATTGTGTGTGTATATGTAAACTGTTGGTGTGCCTGTTTAAATAAATAAAATAAATTAATATAGACATTAACAAGTAATCAGAAGAACCTTCTGGGTGAGCTCGCTCCACCGTCGACTCTGTCTACGCCACGTCTAGTTTATTCTAGAGTCAAGAACAAAACCCATTCCAAATTAAAAAAAAAACAGCATAGACTTCGTATTTGGATGGGTCACTCGTATAATGGAAAAAAATACTGGAATCGAATTTAACTACTACTTATACTATTGTAGGTTGTGTCAAAACAATTAAAATTCGTCAAAAATAAGGTTATTAATTTAAATAATAAATACCTTTAGCCAGCGCCAGCAATTTCAAAGTTAGAGTTGAACTATATATGTGACAAAATCCTTTTTTGAATCTCCGCAAAAGGACACAAGAATCAGCATGTACAAAATTTGATCACATGATTCGCATTGTAAATACTAGTTTCTCAATCTTACCACTCGTGTTTGTTCTTCCAAGACTCGACCATAAATCATTCGAAGATCAACAATTACGATATACACATTATAATAGTTAACAACCACGTCAATGGTTTCTCTCAGGCAAATATGTTGTATAGATGCCACATTACACGTATGGTAATTTTTTTGGATAACGAAAAGACGATAATCTTTTATTATAATCTTCTCTTAAGTCTTCTTTTATGGTCTTATGTGGCATAAAATATTGTACAAAGTTTTTTGACAATTTTACTAGAGTGGATGATTCACTAACCTATAAAACCACCGTAACCATAAACATATGATTGCAGTGAGTCTTCAATATATGAAGAAAAATGAAAATACTAAATTGGTGCCCTGTGACGACTGGTTTCACGACCGTATTAGGAGTAGTGGTTCGCTCCGGACTACAAAACCAGCGCTCGCAAGGGGCAATTGTTTGTTTAATAAGTAAATATAGGTATATAATTATGTCTATCTGTTCTACTTATCGCCATAGCACAAGCTTACGCTTAGTTAGGACTAGGTAATTATTGTGATTGTTTAAAAAAAAAATGTCCCTGAAAAAGAAGTAATTGGTCTGTTCTTGGTGACATTTCTCTGATCATACTATCAGATTGCTGTTTCATCAATCCACGAAACTGAAGAATTTAAGTATATCTATGTTTGTGCTGTATGTATTATAATCGTCTGCGTAAGAACTAGGCTAGTCCGTTCCGTTTAGCCACATATCTGAAATTTTGGAGAGGTCATAATTATTTCAATGCAGTCTCTATTGAGCTTACTAGTCTATGGTTCCCGCGTCAGTGGTTCCCAACCTTCGGCAGTAAATGTTGTTCGTGTTTCATTAGCCTACAATAAAGGCAGCTGGAATAGTGGTTAATGGTTATAATACGGCCTTGTTATCGGATATCGGCTTTGAATAGGCATTAAACAGTTTGTTCTACTTTGTTACGTTTGGTTATAAAGTTTTTTACTCGCAACCAGTCTCTGAGAGACTTGTTTCGACGGATACATTCACAATGCAAATAAGTACTAGCAATAATGAACCCTATTAATGTTTTTGTTGTATTTAAATTACCTACAACTAACAGATTTAGTAATTTACCTAAATACTACCCGAATGGATGTCAGTATTTTAAAATATTTTAAAATGCTACAATGCATATTTTATTTTAGTGTCTAGCTAAAAATTTACGACCATAAATCTTTCATCTAGAAAACGGACCTAACAAGACTATTCTAATTTATCGCTACCTGTTTTACAAAACTGTTGTATTCTTACGCACACGCTAATAAACTCTAACAATAAAGCAGTTCCTTTTTTAAATGCAAGAACGATAAATTTACCGTCGCCATTTTAAAACGGGGGCAACACACGGTTACAAAGCGGAACCAACCATCTAAATCTGTTATTTATGCCCGACTGTTATGTGAATGATGAATGACTGGTTGTACTCGTTGCTTGCCTAGTTGTGGTAACAACCTCTTGTGCTATTACTCAAGCGAAACACGACCTTAACTGTTTAGGGATAAAAGTGACTGATGTAGTCAAGATAAGGTGGTAAGTCATTTCGAAGATGATTGCCAGCTTTTTTACTATACCGAGGCGTGTAATGGCAATTAATTGCATATGAAGAAATAGTCGGGTGTTAATTAAAATCATGTTTTGTATGATGTGTGTAATTGACGGCTCGTCAGATATAATTGAAATTAGAATGCCTGGCGGAACATTCTGTGGATTGGGGTTATTTAGGTAAAATTAAAAGTTCTTTCCGCGGAATACGCTATACATCAGATTTTTGATGACATTGAAAATAGATTCACTGTAGATGCTTGCAAATTTTAGTATTTTTTATTGATTTCAATAAATATTTGTAACTACCTTTTGCAAATTAAAGTGAAAGGAATATAGTATCCGTAACCTATGCAACTTTTATACACTAATAATACAAAGAAGAAAGATTTGGTTGTTTGTTTGTTTGTATCGAAAAGGCTCCGAAATACTGGACCGATTCAAATAAAATTGTAGGTAGGTAGTTAATTTTGACCCTGAGACCCTGGAAAGGATATATGCAACTTTTTATCACGATCTAAAATCAACATGGGGGTGAAATGGGGGATAAAAGTTTGTACGGAACTCCGACTTTTGGAGCGAGCGAAGTCGCGGGAAACTGTTACTATTGGATAAATGAGATCATAGAATAAATTAAAATAATAATTAGTAAAACATACTTTACTTACTTTTGGTATTCGCAAAGTAGATTTCGGCAATTTGCGAATTCGCATATTAGAAAATAGATTTACGTAATCTAAAATTTATAAAACAAATACCGCGGACGATGTTTTGCATAAAGCAGATAATTCATATTTTGGCATTAATAAATGATTCGACATTGACTTATCTGTGTAATATTTATTTGAAGTACATAACTTGACTGATAGAATAATTAATATTGTTATTTCCTGACAGCGACTGCTTTAATTAATATATAATAGCTTAATTAAAACTATGATTATATGTTTTAATTTTATTATGAATCAAAAATACTACAACATTGTACCTACTAAAACAGTAAGCTATTTCCTTGATATGTAGCTAGCTTCCTATATGTAGACAAAGTAAGTAAGTCGTACAAGAAGATGGCCAATCAATTAAAATGTATTTAATTTCATATACATTCAAACTGCTCAGTTCCTGTTGTTCTGTCGTTTTGATAAATAATAAACAGAAATCGATAGAATAATTACACTCTACTAAAATGACGGCGTTCTTTTATGTAGCAATCAATAACTTTACACTTCCTACCTAACTATAGTTAAATTTTTATAGCGCTAACTATTGAGGCCAATTATTAAAGCTATAAATCGAGCGTGATTAGTCGAGAGCAACTGTTTTAATGGTAATAAATAATTAAGTTTGAAAATCGAACGCCATAAAAGCGAGTCTGTTAATTATTAAGCCATGACAAGAAAGCGGCCCCTATTTGGACATAGATTAATGCAAATTAATTCAGATGGCTTATAATGTTTCGAATCATATTGAGTGACATTTTATTATCAATCTTGATGTAAGTTGATGATTAGTTCTGGGTCAAATGTTGAGTTGAAATTAACTATTATTAAGGTAATATTGGATTATTTCTTGCACACAACATGGAGTTGACACTTACAAAATATTCACAGTTGTACAATTTATGTGGTCATATGGTTAAAAGCAATTACTTCTAGCCAACCTTCGGGTAGAGGAAGAGAAATATGTAATAACACGATGTACCTATGAATGAATGACACAATATTATTTAGAATATAAATTAGTTTGTTATTCGTATTAAATTAAACTTCGATGAAAATCACTTGTACTTTAGAATATTGTACAGTCATCAGTAAGATGGATGAAAAAGTAATGCAAGAGGACTTAGACAACTTAAACTGCGTGAATTTTTAGCTGAGTTACAATGGTATTTTACTCAAATTAAGCTAACCATTACATTGCTAAATGTATGTTATTCCTTTTTTTAATTCGTGTTTTTAATATATTATTTAAAAATAAACATCGTTTTTTTTTCTGCAGATCCATCAATGCAACCACCAAGCAACGGACACCAAAAGCAATAAATGGCGCCTCTGCGTCATAAGCTTTTTAATCTTTGCCGCAATATTTCAACGGTTCAGTAGTGGTGCAACACCTGCAAGCGGCATCCGCGGCTGATTTATTGGACCGTTTGTCTCTCCCTCCCTCCCCCCTCCCCCTTTGATACGTCCAGGGTTGCTAGTTCTTTAAAGAAAACTAACATGTTCCATAGTTTTTAAACATTTTTAACACTAACAGTGTTCTTTCTTCTCAATTTAAATTAAAATAAGAAACCAAAAATTCGCACACGGGCAGGATTTGAACCTACCTTTGACTAACAGGGCCAATGCTCTTACCAACTGAGCTACCGTGCATCCCATCCATTCATCCAGTCCATCTACCCGTGTGCGAATTTTAACATGTACCATTTTTGGGTGACAGACCAAATTTACTGTAAAAATAAAACTATGTTTTTTTTCTTGTGTTTAAGTCAATTTAGGTATCCATCGCTACGGATAAATACTTCATAAATATTGACTAATCTATAGGGAAAAAATTAACTTCGTAGAAATTCCTACGAAGTTTTTAACTTAATCGACTAATCTATAAGAAAAAATTGAACTTCATACACAAAAGTTCAAGCTGATGTAATTTGGAATAATGAAAATGCTTGGCAATTAATTCAAAACCCTAGTAAGTATTTCATGGGATGTCAGGTTAACCAAATTATTGGGTGGTAAAGGCTCTACCTCCTAGTGGTCCACCCCGGGCAACCCGCCACCACGAACTCCAGTTTGCGATGGCGACTGAGCGATCCTAACAGCGCGGCAGCGGTGGTGGGCTCCTTTAGGTGCCGCCTGGTAGCTATCACCCTTCCACCGGAGCCCGGCACAAAGCCGCTTGCTGCGTTCCGTCGGTGGAAGGAGTGCTAGAAACTTTTGGGTGAGCTCGTCCTAACCGTAGACTCTGCCAACGTTAGTAAAAATAACATTTAAAAAATATAATAATTTTGCAGTCGGGGTTTTTTTTTATATAATTATGTTCGCATGTGTAATTATTTTGACAGCCCTATACTGCCTTCCTCATCGCACTTGACGGTTCTGCGTTCGAATGATTTGTGCAAGCCCCAAGCGGTTGCTCTTTGATTTGGACGCGTTTTTTAGAATTATTTACGGCCGCCTCGATGACTATGTGGTCGGAAGCTGACTGCAAACCAAGTAAGACTCTAAAACTTTCTATAGAAACCTTGACAGGGCTTACAACCTTTACATTATTATCACTTGATCATCAGAAACTGGTCTGTTAATGCAAAAAAAAAAAATGTTTAATGGTGAGTAAAGTTACTTAAGTTCTCTGAAAGCCTTTGGTGAGTAAAGTCAGGTAACTTTTATAAAAATAGCAGGTTTTATAAAATACTGCTTCCTAACGTAAAAAGAAATATTTTAAACTTACAAATAAGTCATTAAATACTTCAAGATCACTGCCGTTTTTTTAGGAAAAATGCACGAAGTGATAGTCTAGTTCATTGCACATTATTTATATTAATAGACTATGTTTTTTCAGTAACGAACGACATTACTCAGTCTAGAATTAGTCAGCTCCCACATAGCGGCCTCTGATCTTGGTTTATTGTCTAGACATAGATTTTCCTAAAAAGTGTGCGTGCCTTAAGTGCTGTTGTTAAAATAATAGATACCGATTTAACATTCAAAACGTATAGGAAATATCAGTCAATTTTCTTGATCGGCTACAAAGCTAAATACATAATGTATGAGCTTATTCTGTTTGGTACTAAAACCGATAAGGACACATTTAACGATGCAAACTTATCTGTAATCTTGTACATAACTCAGAACCCCCAGATTGATGTCTTCGATCCGAATACAAACGGTCTTTAACACGATCATTCTCGTATTTCAATTTGAATACAAAATGTGACCTGAAAAATAATAATCGTTATTCATAACGTTTGAGTGTCGTAAAATGTTTAGCACCGCTGACAAATTTGCCTCAAACACCACCGTTCGAATTTGAACTCTTAACTCCATTCACAGGGGTGTGTTTTGTGTGTGTTTATCAAGACCACATCTCCAGGGCACCATAACTTTTGGTCGCGTGCGCCGACGGCGTATTATTTTTAAATTATTAACACTGTAATGGAATAATTCCGATATGCTAATGCTGCGACGAACGAGCTGTTATCACGATATAGACACAATATACATTTATGCAAGTAGGTATTTGCCCACGTTGTCCGAGTATTAAAAATCTGGAGCTCAGCTAACAAAAAAAAAAGGAAAAAATACAAGATTTTAAAAATTCACGATCAGATGCAAACTTTAATTTTTCCTTCCTTGTTATAAAAAAAATGAGAGATATCAATTTACAAATTAATTATTTTGCATACCTAATTGCTTACAAAGTTGTCTCGGACAATTTTTTTAATGCAATATGAGAATGCTGTAAGTTTCTTTTTCGATCTCTAAGGTTAGATTAAACTGATTAGTGGGCATTGTGTTACATTATAAAGTCTGTCTTACTTCTGTACCGTTACCATGAGTTTACGGCGGTTGTACTCGCTAGCGACTACGTAAAAAAAGTGTATGGAAAATTGCACAGCGCCTCTAGCGGTAACTTGTAGAACTTAAATTCTCCATACACTTTTTTTACGTCGTCGCTAGCGAGTAAAACCACCGTAAACTCATGGTAACGGTACTGATACTGCTTTTCCCTACACTGTAGACCTTGCTAAAGTGCATACGTTAATTGGCAGTTCTAGCAATTTGTTCGAGTCGCTATGTGTCGCTCGCAACAAGTTATGCAACCAAAAGGCTGTAACTCACCAGTGTCAATACGACGGCCATTTTGTGCCGCGGTTAGTTTTTACTGCCGGACATTATGGAAAATGGCTGAGATCATACGGCTGTAAAGCTTGCTTGATGATAAAATAAGAAAAGATTCGCTGTTTTAGACATGAAGGAATTGTAATGAAAAAATAAATAATGTTATTAAGTATTTAATTTTTTGTAAATAAAATACTTAATAACATTATTTAATAACTAGACTTAAATAATGTAATAACTAGACTTCCATGACAAGCATCTCCGTGCTTCGGAAGGCACGTTAAGCAGTTGGTCCCGGCTAATATCTGTGGTATTAGTCGTTAAGCCTAGTCAGAGGCCCTAGGGCGGCTTGATAACTTCTGACAGTAAGGTTTGTCACTTGCCTTACATACACCCTCCACCAATCCGCACTGAGCCCGCGTGGTGAAGTATGGCTCGTTCCTCCTCATAGTTGAGGTGAGGCCTTTTCCCAGCAGTGGGATCTAATAGGCTGACTTATAACTAGACTAACCTACTTACATGTTGGTATCATTGTAGGTAACCTTGTTAAAAATAATAGTCTTAATATATTAAAATGAATACGAATAAAAAAAAACAAACATCATAATTAAAATTAATTAAAAACTATACGAGAAAACCTTACAAAGGCACATTAAAATTGCAAATTATATTAAAAAAAACCTTTAAAAACATTATTTTGCGTAAGACGCGATTACGATCTTTATGTTTCAAAAAATTCTGCAATAAACATTTATCACACTATTCTAACGAAACTTGTTATAACTTTTTTCGGTTATTATTACAACGGTAATTGCCACAAACGCTAGTAAATCTGCCATAAACTCCAAGATCGCTGATAGCAATGATTTATACTTTTGCTGATTATAACTTCCTGTTATTATGAAATGTTTTTGCTCTTAAATTCATAGAGTAACGAGACTGCAATTTTTTTATCGTGATTCAAAGAAGAATAATAAGAAAAACGCTTTATGAATGACACGTCCTTAATCAAAATGTTTTTCTAAGACTTTTGCAGTTTTTGTATTTAAAAAAAGAAAGGTGATAAAACAAATAAAATAAAAAGTAATTTTAGCCTATATAGATCTCACTGCTAGGCATAGGCCAATAAAATATTAAAAAACACAAATTTTATCGATTTTATGTTAGAAGAAATATTAAAAGTTCGTTATTACTTAACCAATTTTGAAGTGTCATCAAATCAGCCTATTGCAGTCCACTGCTGGACATAGGCCTCTCCAAGACTGTGCCAAATTTCACGGTCCTCCGCTTCTCGCATCCAGCTACCACTGGCCAATTTCCTCAGGGCATCGGTCCACCTAGTGCTTGAAGTGTGCTAGCTGATAATTATTATTTATTCAAATTTTCTTTTGTATTTACCTAAATCAATAATAATAAATAAATTGTGTCAACAAACACACCAATTACCTAGCCCCAAACTAAGCGTGAGCTTGTGCTATGGTGACTAGGATAATGGATAGACATACTTATATACATTTATAAACATCCATGACTTGGTACAAATGCTCGTGCTCATCACACAAACATTTGCCCCTTGCGGGATTCGAACCCGCAACCGCCTGGTTTAGAAGTCTGTGGCGCGAACTACTACACCAAGACGATTTCGAAGCTAAGTAGTAATTTAACTTTGCAGTAAATTGCCTCCTATAAAAAGCTTATTGCACCTCTATTATTATAGTCTATGACAGTGTGGAGCATAAAATTCGCAACCTAATTATCTATGTACGTAGTGTACCTAATTAACATTTTATAGCACATAATACGCGCGCTGTTAAAGTAATTATATAAGGAGGAATTAATTACATTAAAAACTGGTATATAATTGTTATTGCTGGATTTTATAAATGCAAATTATGTATACATATTTATTTTTCCTTTCACGCCTATAAAACTCAGTTAATAGGTTTAATACTAGCCTCAAAAAAGCGCTGTTTGTGACGGAATATTATACTATTAAGTGTTTTATTATTTTTTATTGCTGTATTTCGTGTAAGGTATTTTAAGGCCGGCGTATAATTAAGTTATTTATATTTGCCACGCAGCTTGCGAAAATTTTAAAATTTGTCTGTAAACATTAAAAAAAACCAACGATATGGTTGTCAGTCTCAAAGAAAGACATAAATATATTATTATTCATCATTCCAGTCCTAAATACTGTAAATTGACTGTTTTGCAGTAGTAAAAATTATACGGGTATAATTTTATAATAAATCTATTTTTTTTAAATTGATAATAGGGTCCTATTATCACATAAAAAAAATATAGATTTATTTGTATTCACAGTTTTAAAGAGAAATCAAATCAATAATATTTATTGCGTAGTCACCACCGGATACCACAGTCGATCAATTTTTGTGAGCGAAATATAATTTAATTTCGTAAAAACTTGTGAACGAATTGCTTGAGTTATAAAAAATGTATACTACAATAATAATCATATTAAGTGATGCGACTTCTTACTCGTTTGCGTGTTTTTGGTCTAACTTTATTCTTCACTAAATGACATCACTACTAAATTGACTGTGATTTCTCAAATTATCATTTCCCTAACAACTGTCAGCTGTTTAGTGTGACGTCTGTCTCTTTTCGTTTGTTTGACTAAAAACGAGAGAAACGAACTAAAAGTAAATATTAAGACACATTGGAAACTCTTTGCCCTAAACCTTTCTGCTCTGAATTCTCCCATCAAAATGCAAGTGGCGGGCATTTAATAAAGCGCAATTATGAATCGTGAAGTCGTTCTCGCCACGTTTATGAGTGGCTCGTTATCGCCGCCATCTTGATTTATTTGACGTGTGCGCGCGCGTCTTCCCGCGTTGTCTGTGGATGCGGCATCTTGCTTTGTGGGGTGGGTCACGCTGATTGAATTATGACTCATTTGTGTTGCGTTTTTTTTGTTAACACCTTTATATTGCAATTTATGTTAGTAAAGAAGATCCATTTATGATTGCAAGAACTTAGTTTATGTTATAATAACTTTTTTATTATGACTAGCGGTCGCGACGTCGTCCGCGCAAATCGCAGATTTTCCATAAAAAATCCACTCCCTTTTCGCTCCCTTAAAATTTGTTTTATTTTTTTCAAAATCCTGAAACGCGTCAGTCTCAATTTCGAACTAAATAGCTTTATACCATATTTTATTGATTTAGCTTCAAAACTGATAAAAAATACAAACTTACCCCCCATTTTTTACTCTTAGGAGGTTAATTTCCGAAAAAAGAATTCTAAGTGCTCACCAATATTATACAAGGAAGCATGGTACAAAATTGCAAGCTTCTAATCCTAATAGTTTGGGCTGAGCTTTGATATTTCAGTCAGCCAGTAAGTCAGTTATGTTTTCATTTTTAGATATTAAGATGTATTTTGTGATAAAGATTAAAGTTTTTTGCGAAAGTTCCAGTGAGCCGGCAGAGTGCAAAATTCACTATTGTAAAAATTATGAAATTAATTAGTTTTTTTTATTAATTAGCCGAATGTAGACTACCGTGGCCTATCTCAACAGAGATTGGCCAACTGCGCGGGAAATATTATAGTGCACAAGTGCGAGCACAATACACAGGTGCACTCTCTGTTCCTTCACTCTCATAGTTCGGTGATACGGCTGTCCGACATGACCGCAGAGAGATCAGGCTTTTTTGATCACTTATTGGAATAACATTAAAATTTGTAAATATCACTAAAGTAAATAAAATAAAGGTAATGCCACATCCAAGAGGCGACCGCAAGGTGTCAGCATTGCGTCGGTCGTCACTCGTCGGATCGTGCGATAGCCGCTACTGTACTGTTCTTTTTGCTACCGACATTACTTTACTAAGGCTTGGGTTGTTGTAAAGGATATGCTATAGCTCTCTATATAGATATAATTAGCTCAGTTGGTAAAAGCATTTGCCCCGATAAGAAAGATCATGGGTTCGAGACCCGCTGGATGACACAGTCAATATTTTTTTGTGAGCGAAATTTAATTTAATTTCGTAAAAACTTGCAAACAAATTGCTTAAGTTATTAAAATAATGATATGCTAGGGGGCAAATTTTGCGTACTTATGTCGACACGACTTAGTTGGTATTAATCCTGCCCATGTGCGAATTTTTTTTTTAAACCTCATGTTTCATTGTCAATGACAGGTATATTAAAATATCGAATCATGTGTATTTACTTTTATTAATGGATCTACCAAAGAAATCCCAGCTGAAACCACGACTTAAAAGCAAATAGCTTTATGTTGCAAAAAATGAAGATTTATTTTATTTAATAAATAATTGCACACAAATTTACTTAAATTAGTACAACATTGTGTATTTATATGGTTCGATGACCATTCACTTCACTGTACATTATCTCAATCTAAAACACATAGTTTAAACAATACCTAATTCATAAAAAAAATATTATAGCCTCGCTTCTACTGTGACAAATTTTAACAAAGAGTACTTACTGGCAAGAAAAATAAATAACATTATAAGTAGCAGCCTTTGACGCGGTAATATTCGGGCCAACTGCACGCTGAGATTATTCAAATACAAATATATTCTGAACTTTATTCCTTTTTAACATAAGGACTAAATTAGTGTTATGGCTGCGATAATTTAGTGATGGTCGTAAGTCGATAAAATTACGACTGGACGGGTTTTTATCAACTAACTATTATAGGTTTAATATTTTTATTGGAGCTCCATAAAACTTAATTTATGTTGAGATCAAATCTAATGAGACTTTTTATTAATGTTGCCGTCATGTTACTTTAAAACTGGTCTTGTTGTAAAAAAAATTGTGGATAGTTTTATTATTGTTAGCTATGTGTGTGTAATAAAATTCAACTAAGTTCAATAATAACTTAGCCATGTAAGTTGTCAGAATAATCAACATTATTGACCTACTCAAATCGCTTTGTTATATTTTGTTTCAGCCTACGATTGTTTAACATGATGACATCGGGAATGAGAGTAGTATACAGGTTAGTCCAAAAGGGGTCGTCTTAATTTTTTTTTATTCAAGCTGTTTAGACCAAAAAATCTCATAATTTTATAATTAAAATTATTGTTTTGAAAACTAATAAAAATTTGGGGAACATACAAAGTGTATGTTTGGATTACCCTGGCTGTAGAAATTAAAAAAATACGTCACCTTTTGGACCGCCCTGTACAGTTAATTAATTTCAATACAACAATAAAACAGTTACAATATTTATTTGTGCCTAAAAATAAAATAAACAAAAAAAGTGGTCATATTATGGCTTGTCGCTCCACTGTTCACTGCCTATCAAAGTTCGGTCACGTACAATTCTAGATCCTTGTCGCTACGTATTTATTTTACACCATACAAAAGCAATAACACTTTTTATCGACTCACAGTTGCATAGTTTACTGCCACATACATCTTAAATTATTATCAGATGGATGTAGCCATTCTGTTGAATGGCGGAAATAGACGCCGTATGAATCGAATGCATACCGTGGCATATAAATTGATTCATTACAGTGATTCACTGCTCGTTCTGTTCATATGTTGCAGCTAGTTTATGAAATCGTACATTCACTTTACTAACTTACACATAAAAACAATAAAGAAAAACAAAAAAACATTTGCATTCTTACCAAGTACTTAGGCTTTATTTCTTTAATTCCTAAACCTTAGCACCTATTGTTTTCTCCCACCTGTAACAAAAATAACCTTTTAAAATATAAAAAAAAACTTATGTACACTTCTAATCAAATGAAGTGCTTTCGTTTTTTTAAATGTTTTCTTGAGTGATACATTTTTTTTTTCATCAGTACACAATTTTTTTGTATTAAATATAGGAGTAAATAATATTACGTTTCTATAGATATTTTTAGACTTAAATAATTTTTAAAGCCTTGCAAGAGTGGAGACTGGCTCAAGCCATAAAAGCTTTAAAAGAGTATCCAAAGTGCTAATATCACATTATCTGTAGGTATTTTTTATAAAAAAAATGTATTAATTAAAAAAATGTAAAATACTCTGTGCATTGTAAGAAGATTAACACAAGACATTATTTTGCATAATGTGATTTTATTAGATCAAGTAAGGTAGAATACATGCAGATCTTTCTCTAAATGTAATGTCATTACCGGTATACCAACGGAAAAAAACAGTATATTTTATTTGTTATTATTGAGGTTTATAAGTGTCATTTTCTGATCTTTATTGAACAAATGCTTTTTGACTTTTAATTAAGCCTTTGATTAATAACTATATCTACGAGTATAATGTTGGTATAAAATATCAATCCTACCTTAATTTATTTTATCAACACATATTAAGTTTTTATGGCAAGTAGCCGATGTAGCAGTTACTCTGGCGACAGATACGACTTATCATAAAATAGCTAATTTAATAACCTGTTGGTGACATACAATCGATTTGAATGTGTTACGAGTATCGTGTGATCGAGCGTATGGATAAACAGGTGCGGCCAAGCCTACGTTTTATGTTGTCGGTAATTTGAATTTACTGTGTGTTTTAAAAATTTCTTGTTTGTTTTTTTTTTTTACTAAACTAATAATTTACATAAGAGTTCATGCAATTTTTCTGACGAAAATACAAGACAATTAAGAGTCGTTTAGTTTCAAACGCCGCTAAAATATTTTTTTATCACCTATTGCTTGCTTAAAAAAACTTATAAATAATCGAAAATAATAATGAAATTCCATATTAATTCATTGTATTTTAGATGTGGCAACACTTTCAAAGCGTTTGTATTGCTTTAAACCCAACGATAGATTCAAAATAAACGGGTTTGTTTTTGTTTTAGCGGACTTTGAAACGTATATTTCATTTTAGCGCCATTTGCAACCAACACGTTCTATTTTAGCGGATTTTGATTCGAACTATTACAAACGCTTGGTATGGATGGTATTATCCACCAAGTCGTAAACAGTGCCATAGGTAAAACCATAAAGTTAATATTCCTAACGGAATAGAGGAACAAAGGGCTGAGCGAGCGAGATGTCTCTATCAGCAAAACTGTATGATAAAAAGAGATGTGTGATGCGATGTAACAGAACCGTCTTTGGAACTGTCAAACAGTTTGTCGGCACTTTTCGGCACGCTGAGAATTTCAGCTATTTTAATTTTTCAAATATTACGTGAAATCGTGGATATTTGTTTCAAATATTTCTTGGTAAAACATGGTGACTTGTTCAGTAAATAATTGTTGCACGACACAGCGAAATAACCCCGAGAAATGTTCATTTCACAGGTAAATTGTTCCAAATGGACACCACTTATTTTAGGTTTATTTTTGCCAATGCGTTTTGAATTTTAAGTGCTTAGTGTAATAATTCTCTTCTTTAAACATTTATTAATGTAAGAAGCAAATATCCAATACACATAATGCAGAATTTACGAATATTTTGTGTAAAGAAATAATTTTCGTTTTACACTAGGGCTGTATCAAGTTATCGATATTTCGTTTCCACTGTCTATCACGTAATAAACGAATAATATGTATTACTGTTGTTTAAGTATCTAAGTTTAGATATGAACCAGCTGGGAATGTAATTACCATTTAAGATACTAAGCCGATCCATGCAGTTTTTTCCTGTTAGAATAGTTACAAACATTAAAAATAAATGTATCTGTCAAATTTCCGAATAACTTGGATAAAAAAATGAATGCCTAAAATTTATAAATCGTCCAAACTGGGTTCCAAACAAACATTCAAGTTTTAAAAATTCAAGTGCAGTAATCACTTCAAACAAAAATATTTCAAGACGCGAGGAGCAAAATAAGAATAATACTATTCTTCTGCATAGTATTATTCTTATTCATTGGATAGCAATGTCTACTTATGGTTATGTCTACGTTTTATATGGTTTGCTTAGTTTGGGACTAGATCATATGTTCAATATTTCTTTTTTTCACAGGTCAAGATAAAGCCTAGACGCACAGTTTCGTCCTATGTTTACAAAGATATTGTACCAGAGGCATTCGCATGTGAATCATCGTTACCGCTTTTGCAACAGTCCACACCATCTACCTCTCTCCAACTAGATTGGACGGCAAGGAAAAAGTAGCTTTATGTCTAATTTAAATGCACTAAGTTGCATCTCTATAAGTTTGTTTTTTTAAATAAACGATTTTGAACAACAAAATTTTTCATTTCATTTATTATTTTTAAACAACCGTATCGTCTGAGTTTTTCTTAAATGTCTTCACTCCAGAAGCATAGTTTCAGCCATGAAAAATCCCATCCTATCCTATTTTTGTTTCATTAATTTAATTTACCTACTATTAATGTTACAAATAAATTTTATCGATATCGATACTAATGTAACAAGCGACATAACATACATCACTGACATACATTCATGAACAATTCTACACACACAAATGTCATCCTATTTCGGTTCTGTTTGACAGCTCATCTTTGTTCCTCTATTCCGTTAGGAATATTAACTTTATGGGTAAAACAAAAAGAACATAAAATTGCTATCAAAATATTAAACTTTCACATAATTTAAATTTTTTAGCCAAAACAAGAAAACCACAAATGATAAGATTTTTTCAATTGACAGATAGCACAAACTACATGTCTCATTTTGCATAACATCATTCAAGTCATGTTATAAGTAGATTCTATGATGGTTTTCACTTAGCGTTTTTTCTGTTCTTCTTCTGTGCAACCGCTCGTTTCCACATGGATTTATTGCAAGATTTATTCCGGGCACTTTTGTGATCACATTTTTTCACATTCAAAATTAATTCGTCCATTTTTCCAGTCAAAAATTAATTAAAACCGGGAACAGAACCTTGACCTTTATTGCAAAAACGCCATATTGTTAATCTACTCTGGTGGCACAAATGCCGTGCTGTGATTGGTTTGCCGCTTTCGTTTTGGCGGATTGTGAAACATACCAAGGGAATTTTAGAGGGTTTTGCAACGAAACCTAAAGGATAATTATTGTTTTTTAAGTGATAAGCATGCACTATGCAATCTAAATATATTATTGCACTTGAAAAAAAAACGACCACCAGAGGCGGGAATCGAACCCTAAAGGACTTGTCCATTAATGGTTTTTTATTCGTCAATATTTCTAACCAGAATAAACTAAATATTATATTAAAGAGGTCACAAAAACTAGCCTCTCTGCATAATTAATATATTTTTAAGGCCTCCGATTTAGAGAAAAATTTAAATTATTTTTTCTCTTTGTCTGTACAGAAACCGCACCTTCGCCTATATCAATTAACGCATGAAAAAAAAATTGACAGCAAAATTGTCATTCCATTGACAGTAGTACCTATTATAATCTGTGGTAGTACCTAGTAGTATTTATCCACCAGTGGAAAGGCAATGGTACATAGCCATACAGCCAGGAAATACAAGTAAGTGATCAATGGATGATGCCTGTTAAAAAACATATTTTTTCTCAAAAATTGAGGCGTTTAAAATTCTGGTTTTTATGGTTACGTGTTTTGAATTTTTGTAGCTTAAAGATAAATATAGGTTATTGGTGGTTGGTGATATCTTAGAATAAAAAACCAGCCTCCATACAAAAAGAGGACAAGTCCTTTTGAGCCAGTTTTTAACAGGTTTAGGAGTAAACTCAATGCTTAAACTAATAACAAATTCATCACACTTTCTTAATAAAACCAAAATGTACTTTGCGCTTAAAGCTGTTTAAGCGGCTTTTGAAGCTATACCACCCTATATTTATTTCTTACGTTTACGCGAATTGTTGAACTCATTAAAACACAATTTTACGGATTACTTCGCGATTTATTTACATTTTATTTTAAACCTGACGTTTCGAACACTTTACAGCGATCGTGGTCACAGGGAGACTAAGGTATTATTTGTCATTACAAAGTTTTGAAAAATTTTAACTACCGTCACTCAACCCACCCTGACCACAGTATCTAGAATGACATTGCACTAGGTCGATCTATCGTTTGCTATCTAACTCACTGTATTTAACATTTTAAAGGCAACAAAGCCTTTTAGCAACATAATTTACTTTTTGAACCCTCAAATAATTTAAATTGAGTTATTCTGGTTGAATACCATAATCAGATAGTTTGTGGAATCAGTATTATTTTTTCATATTTTCCATTTTGGTCTAATTCAGCCTGTGTTTGACTATCAAAAGAGTAAGAGCGGTTCCGCACTATGTCTAATCCGAATCCGGTCCGAGCCCGTCAAAATTCGGTCCGATGTAGTCGTAGAACTATTTATATGACAGTTTACGCACTATGTCCATCATTCACGGTTCGGATTTCCGTATTCAAAATCAAATGACATATTTTGACGGACTTGGTTCGGATTCGGATCGGACGTAGTGCAGAACCGCACTAATAACGGGTTCAGACCGAAATAAAAAATAATATTAGTCGTTCAGGTAAGAATCAAAACATAATATTAACCATGAGGGGATCATGATATCCGACTGTAATAACTGAGCTTAGCCCTTTATGTAGATGATGAGATAAAGATTGTATTATAAAACACAGAGCTAGTAAAATATTAAAAAAACACAAGACTTATGCAGTTATCGTCGTTGCAAGTGTGAAACAAGAGCTACAAGCCCTCGGCGTCTGCGACATACTATTTTTAATTAATCAACATTTTAACAGCCGCTAAGTGGCAGTGAACGAACCAAGTGACAAGATAATTACTGATGCCTTCCGTTCAACAGTACAACATGGTGTAATTACAGGTAAAGGTGCAAGTTTGTTTTTGCGAGCATTTGTGTTGCATGCTGAACGTAGAACTGTTGCAAATAGCAGTCAGTTTATTTATTTATTATTCAACAATGTGCATGCTGGCTTACAGTTTGCCCAAAACGCCAGCATGCTAATTTACAAATTACAATTTTACGAGGGTCAAACTGAAAGTTCTTAGAACTGGCCACTTATAAACAATATAATAAAAAAAATATTCTAAAATTTGAAAATAGAACTCTTTGCCAATATTACTGAGTATATATTTCATTCATTTGTCATTTGTTTTACGACTTGGCGGCAAATTGAAAATTGTCTGTGTCACGTCAAAATGAATTTAACACGAGAAAATTTTCGTGCAATGATTTTTTATGACTTTCGATGTCATTTAAGTCAACAAGAAAGTTATGATAGACTACGATTGGCCTTTCACGATGAAGCCCCATCTCGTGCGACTGTTTACAACTGGTTTAATGAGTTTAAACGTGGTCGCACTAATCTCACTGATGATGTACGTGAGGGACGGCCTTCTACGGCGACGACTGAAAATAACATCTGTGTTGTGCGGCGTATGATAGAGACTGACAAAAGAGTGACCTATCAGCAGATTCGGACAAGCTTAGGCATCGGTATGAGTCAAGTGCACAAAATCCTCCACGAACATTTAGCGGTCAGGAAGCTTTGCGCCCGGTGGATACCTCATAATTTGACTAAGGCTCAAAAACTCCATCGTGTGGATTGGTGCCGTAAAATGATTGAAAGATTTAACGGAGGTGACTCAAATGCTGTGTTCGACATACTAACAGGTGACGAAAGCTGGATTTACTGTTATGATCCTGAAACCAAAAGACAATCTGCTCAGTGGGTGTTTCCTTTCGAGGAGTTGCCAACTAAAGTGAAGAGAGATCGAAGTGCGGGAAAAAAATGGTGGCCTCGTTCTTTGGAAGGATAGGTCATTTCGCAACAATTGTGTTAGAGGATCAAAAAACAGTTTCTGCAGAATGGTACACTACCAATTGTTTGCCACTTGTCTTGGAAAAAGTTCGAGAGAAACGACCTCGCAGTAGGATCCTCCTTCACCACGACAACGCCTCGTCGCACACCGCCAAGCGAACGATCGACTATTTGGCGACATCAAACGTTGAATTACTGGGTCACCCGCCGTATAGCCCCGACCTCGCGCCTTGTGATTTTTATTTATTTCCAAAAATTAAAGAAAAACTTAAAGGAAAGCGGTTTATGAATGCTGAAGAAGCGGTGGCTGCGTATCGCGATGCCATTGAAGAGACCCCTAAGGACGAGTGGGCAAAGTGCTTTTCCCAGTGGTTCCATCGCATGCAGCGGTGTATTGACGTCAATGGACAATATTTTGAAAAGATATAATAAAACTAATAACTGGCTAATGTAATCAGTTTTTGATTTTCTAAGAACTTTCAGTTTGACCCTCGTAACTATAATATTATTAATACACAAGATTCATGTCAAATTAAAAAAAAACATGTCAATAGAGTAGATGATGTCAAAAAGATTCAGTCAGTTTTGAGGATGACGAGAAATAATTGCTCAGTCTCACGATAGAGATGTAGTGAGAGATGATGAACCAATAAGTTTGTATGTTTTTAAACTTTTTTAAAGGTTGAAATAAAACCAGTTCTGTGTTTTGAATTTATTTTTAAAATAAGAATAATAATATAAAATGATGTAAACTACTTTTTCTGCCTCAACCGATGGTCAATTGGTAGAGAATGTCTTAAGGCATTAGGTCCGACATTTGTACTTCTTTGTTTGTACAATAAATAATTAATTAATAAATGTAAATAGCTGGTGCATTTGGGTTATGTACCACTGTTTGAGAGTTTAGGCAGTGGATTACACGTGAAGGGCGACAATGATAGGTGGAAAATCAGTCAGGTCTGAGCACTTATAGCTAGGTACTTGCCATAACAGCTTTTGAGGGTTCAGGTATCACTTCACAGGCCACAATCACTCGAAATGTCTGTAAAGAGCTTCAAAGGATACACACGCGGCGAAAGCACTCTGGTCAGTCTAGTACATGTGTCATAGGGAACGTCTCGATGTCGACTCGATCTTCGGGGTTCTCACGGTACGTTTTAAACAAATAAAAATAAGGCAGGTATGCGTGTGAGTGTGCGCGGCGTAGTATCAATAGGGTACACAAACAAATCAAAATATTGTAGTAAACAACCACTATTAATTTTATAATCACGGTATACAACGGTAAATTTTATGATAATAACAAATGCGACGTGCGCTGCGGTAGCAATAGTAAGTAGTAGTAATTTGAACGAGTACATCTTAAATTCACAGACATTGCTCGCGCAAAACAACTGGCGCCTTTGAACTCAAGTAATTACGCAAAGCTGCTGAAATAAATCATGCTGAGTGACAAGCCGATCGCCTTCAAGTGGGACAAGTCTGTCACTTCGAGGGAAAACGTGGACGCCGTGTAAGGGCACGATCAACTGTTTCTAATAGAATTACGGGTAAGTACATGATAAGTGAGAGAGTTGCTTTACTTTTTACCGACTTTGAAAGGAGTAGAGAGGTTCTAATTGATGCTTATCAAGACGTAGTCATTAGGCGGTCAGCTTTTGATGTACAGTCTGCAGCACGTCAGTTTAACTACCCATTTGAACTACAAAAACAGCTTTTATAATGCAGAAAATAGAGGCGGTCTCAAAGTCAACGTGGGGTAGTCTGACGTGCTGCTGTATGTACAGACTTAGACTACACATACTGGAACTGCATAAGATACATACTGTTGTGTTTATGCTTGATCTGCTGTCGTTACAGTCGACAAAATATCAAAATTACATGTTATAAGTCACCTCTTTACTTCGTATATTTTATTCTAATTGATTTTCTGACTTGACCAAGAAGAATAACTGATCTAATGTCAATGAGAGTCAACTGTAACTAAAACATGATAAGGCCTGGATGTCGGCTGAAATGTTTTCTAAACACTACGATTTGGATTCATTTAAGAAAAGAGTGAATAGGCGGTTTCTAGACAGATATGAACCATCCTCGGCCGCATTGTCGCGTATCATCAGGTGAGATGCGGTCAAATGTGTGCTTATTATTATTTTTTAATGTAAAAGAAGTAAGAAAAAAATGTGTAAATCTTAAAAAATTAAATGAGGAACAAATAACATTCGCTTACATTGTGAACGTTGTAGGTTTCCCAATCAGATTTGCTTCCTAACTGGGTAAGCTCGCTCCACGGTCGACTCTGTCTACGCTACGTCTGGTTTAGTATATAGTCAAAAGCAAACCCATTAAAAACTACATTGATAGCTTCTTTCTCCAATTTAGCTGTAAATACAGCAGCATCTAAATCCACACTATCGCTCCTCTAAAACGCTGAAGAATCTTTATATCTCTACCCTGCTTACAACCTTAAGATTAAACGTCTTGTGCCGACATACAAGCCTACGACGCATACGGGACGATGTCCCGTCTCTAATTACAAATGAAAATCGCTTCCCGCCACCAGCTGAAATAACTCCATTACTGTAGCCAATGGAAATCGGCCAGACCATATTGAACAATATATTTGATATTGAATACTTGTTCTGAGGTATCCTAACGGTTTACTTAAACATGTTTTTTTTATAGCTGTGGTTGTCGAGATAAATCACTGCTATAATAGGACAAAGGAGTACAGAAACTAAGAAACTGGGCGGAAAAAATATCTGTATACTTGTGTATTTTATCACACAAACGGAATTTTAATATTAAAATAATTATTCCTGAAAATTCAATTTAAGTCACATTGTATGTACATTTTATTAAACTTTTATCAAATGATAAATAGGACACACCAGTTGTGCATTTGTGCCGATATGGATAAGAAAGATTTTCAAATTTAGGTCTAACCTAAGAAAAAAGTATATCAAGTTAGATATCATTAATATTTTTTCCAAGGTCTGTAAAGCTCTGTAAACCCTTTTCTCTCAATTAATGTAAATATTATTAACTAGATTGCTGTTTAATTTGGCCTTTGTTCTTACTTAGCTAATCTATTCCCTCCTGATATCTTAATTGGGTTCGAGAAATAAAATTTTAATTGAACCTCGTACTGCTATCGGTTGATTGCATTGACAAATTCCCGCAATTAAGATAATAGAAAATAACTTTATTCGTCACCTACTAAGCCAATGTACTTTTCAATTTAAATCATCGGAACGGCCGGTAAATGTCAATCTAAGCATTAATGACGCGATTACGGCCGAAGTGGCATAAATCATTGCACGAATAAATCGGCTACAAAAAGAACAAATAGTGTTGTACCAGCATCGATAGTTTAGCGGATGTCGATAGCATTCCGCGTGGCACGGCGGACGGTCGACTGAAATACGGCAGCCTCGTAAAAAATCGTCTACAAACGAAATTAAACTCTAAACTTGTGATGTTAAGTTTGAAAATTGTTTGCTTAGTGGTTATTGCGGTTGGAAAAGACGTGAGTTCGATTAAAAAATGTGATTTGTGGCTGCCACTACGCACGACGTGTTTTATTTTGCGATTCTTGTACGTGACGCGCCCGTCAAGAGGTCTGGCAAAAAGAAGCCGCACTGGGCATGAAATTTTAAAACGATTTTCAAGCCACAAACATTTACTGTTGACTGGACTAGTTTTAGTGAGGGATTGTTTGTTTTCTGTTTTCTAAAAATGAGAAGAACAATGTTTTGTATTTAGAAATCCTACGCTAACTTACCATATATTAAGATAAACAATTCTTTGGTGCACACCACACACGGATGACATTTTCAAAATTTGAATAACTATGAAGTTATGCTTATGCATGACTGCCTCGTTGGTCTAGTGGTCAGCCCGCTGGGTACTATCCACGAGGCCCCGGGTTCGAATCCCGGGTCGGGCCGAGAGTGTTTTAGTTTTTCTGTCTTGAAATTACTCACACAGCTCCGGAGTCAGGAAGTTGGTGGTGTTAACACCCCCGTGCCTCGGAGAGCTAGTTAGGCCGTTGGTCCTGCGCCAAATCTCTCTACGGTCATGTCGGACTGCCGTCTCACCGAATTATGAGAGTGAAGGAACAGAGAGCTGCACCTATGTATTGCGCACACACTTGTGCACTATAATATGTCCCACGCAGTTGGCTAATCTCTGTTGAGATAGGCCGCCGTGGTCGAAATTTGGCTTGGAGGACATTATTATTATTTTAATGCTTATGCATTAAAATAAAGAAGCTCTGTGTAAATACTTGTAAGTCATTTTTTGCATAAAGAGCAATTTCTTCTCAGTCGTTACCCTCTCAACATAGTTGTAATAGATGAATATTTCTGTAATTTGAAACTCATTTTAAGTAAAATATAACACGAACATAGACTGTGAAATTCAGATTAAAATAAAACGCTCAGCTTTTTCAGCAGAAGTCATTACAAAAGACGACGTCGACAAACGGACAGACAGACATAATGACAAACACGCCTTTTTACAGCGGAAACTGGAACGGTTCAAAGAACACTTTGAAACGTTTGGTGAGTGCCACTGTCAGGGGTCATCACTCACACCTGACTTTTGAAGAATTCACGCGGCCGATGTTTTTAGAACTCTTTTGTTTTAGGGTTGTGCTACGTCTATCGAGTTTGTTTTTAATATTCATCATATCATATGCCTATTGCAGTCCACTGCTGGACACATGCCTCTCCAAGACTGCGCCATCTTTCACTTTACTTTTGTTTTTAATTTTACCGGTTGTAAGTTTTCAAAATGTGCGGTTTGATAAAATATTATGTTATTATACTCGACCAAGCCAACTAGAAAATGTTTAATGTCAAACGACTTACAAATACAACGAATTTACCGAAGGCTATATTTTAATTAAGATGAATTGCTTTTGTTTATTTTAACACCATTGCTTTTTAATTTCCATCGGTATTCGTTATATTCGTGGTCGAAAGTCGTTTGAGATTTGTCTAGTTGGCTTCGGGTAGAAATTTAAATTAAACAGTAAATGGCAAAAATATGCAAATTTTTTTGTTAAATTGTTTGAAATTTTTAATGAGATTGACTATTCGGGTAATAGTAAGAAAAAATCTATATTGCGATAGCGTACAAGCTCTATATTAACCAATAAAATTGTGTCTCTCTCTGTGCTTGCATGTAATATTCAAGCGTTTAGCTCTTTCATCGTCATTTCAGACCTTAGCTCTTGTCAGTCGAGATTTGTCGACCTCTCTCTGGTCTACGCGACAGTAAATAGGAAACGTGACCTTGTTAACTGAAACGTTAGAAATCTTTCAACATAAGTTATACTTCCTAAACTAGTTACTTATCAGTAAAGTTTTCGTTTTCTAAGACGTCTATAATTTTATGACCAAGCTGAATCGTTGCTGTAATTTTACACACAAAATTTCGCCAGTTCCTGTCGCGAGTAGCTCATTTACACTCATCCGGCTCATTTACACTCAAAGAAACTAGACCTGGAGATAGGCATGAAGATATTTAGATTACAAAATTATGTATTATGGATAAATGTACATGAAAATTCAAATAATATAGCTAAAACAATTTAAAAACATTCTCGATACGTGATTAAATAGTTATTCTAGTTAATTTAAATGTAAAAAAGATTAGATAGATAGTAAAATATTGTTAAAAGTTATTATTGGAAGTACAATTTAGATAAAAAAGTATAAGGATTATTTAAAACAATTATTTATAAAAATAATAAGTATAACACATACATTAGTTATAATTACAATTGATCTTGTACTCTGTATAACATCCGAAATGAGAAAAATATCTAAGAAGATATTCATTGTTTGTCTTGTAATCCTAACGCCAGACACATTAATCACCTCATCAGTCCAGCCAGCCCTCATTTGGCTCATTAACGCGGGCAAACATCAAAGGCGATACGCTCGAGGACAGACATTATGACACGAATATAATTGACACACAAAAAATGGCAGTAGATTTATATATGATTATCCCCACTGCTTGCTCGTAAGCAAATGTCTGTTTTCCTGTCCTGGTCCTGTCTAAAAACTTTTTTTTAAGATTCCCTGTACTTTATTTCAAGAGAAAATTTTCCTTTTTCAGGTTCCTGTCTAGAAATATTAAAATTGTTTGAGCGGCATGGAAATTACCACAAGACAGACAGATAGCCACTTTTAATTTGTAATATTAGTACGAATCAAAGTTTTTATTATGTTATTTTAAAAATTCTATAAGTCCCTACTAGTTATTTTCTAATGATTTATGTTAAGGTGGGTATATTGTTTCCTTGACTTTTATTTGAATTTTATATTAAAAATTACTGAAAATACAACCCGTACGTACAAGTAACTAAACTAAAACGATTTTCGTTGTTATGATTAAAGCAGTAATAAAGTTTTACAACTACTTACGCTGTAGTGAAAGTAATATCTGATATATTTCTCTCATTTACAGAATTCACGTAACATACTATCGTTGACGTTATCATCGTCATAACAACCTAGATCCATGTGTTTGACATAAATATCACCAAAATACCCCTGCAAAAATGACGTAGTTCCCCCGCTGGTGATTTACGTCAATCTAAGCCTGTCTGTCTGTCTGTCGGTCCGGCTCATTAGCGCCGCGAGTGACGCGTCAAAGCGAACTCTGTCGGCCGCGTCAAGTAACTGTGTGTAGGCGAAGGGATAGACTTCATACAGGTTACAATTATTAACGAAATAAATAATATTACTGCACCGAGAATATGCTACATTTTTTGTTTACATACCTGAGGAAGGTAGAAGGTAAAATAGTAATATTCTTATAATAAACAATCATTACAAAGCAGATGTTTGAAATATTTCAGTATTAGAATGTTCATATTTCTGCAAAAAAATATGTTTTGGGGTTTCAAGAATTCAGTTTATGATAACAAAGTTAAGAAAAAAGTACTTACCTAGAAGCAATTTTAGCAATGATTTTAATGTCACCACCTCTCTTTTCTTACATAAAATACATATAAGTAAAGTTGAATAACTCATTGTTTATACAGAAACAGCAGACTGTTTTATGATTTTAGGCTTAAGACATTTTTTATTGCAAAGAAAAATAAAGATACAAAACGAATGAATCAGAAAAATTTTATTTCGTTTATTAATAGGCAGATATTTGATTGCAATCTCACCTGATGGTAAGCGACGATGCGGCCGACAATGGGTCTTGTCTGACTAGTAACAGACTACTCACTCTTTTCTTAAAGGAATCCAGTTCATAGTTTTTAGGAAACACTAGCAACGAAGTACAATTTATTGGGTTTTCCTATTGCTGCAAAGTGCGATGCAAAAATGTTGTCCCACCGGATGTCACAGTCGATCAATTTTTGTGAGCGAAATTTATCTAATTTAGTTTCGTACAAAATTGCAAACAAAAAGCTTAAGTCATAAAAATAATTTTATGTTGACTTATCGTTTATTCGATGCATGCCTGTCCCCTGGCCTAGCACGTCAACTGTCGCTTGCCGGCGTCAGGCGGCATGATAAATAGTCCCGCTGATTATTCGGTCTCTTTCGTCTTTTTCTGGCGCGAAAGCTGACAAACAACACGTGTGCTAAGGGCTGACGTGAAAAACGATTAGTGTTGTACAGCCGTAGGTATACAGGGTGTGTCAACATTCTTATGTGACCAGGATATTGATACTGCAAACTCAATAAGCACATGGCAACCATGAAGTTGACCGAGGACGGAATGTGCCGATTCTGCCACTCAACTGAAGAAACGGTCATGCACATACTCTGCTCTTGCGGACCGCTTATGAGCAGCATATAATGCACCCGGAAGAGATAACAGAACTCACTCCCCAAAAAGTCTAGCGATCCCTGGATTTAACGGGCATAAGCAGTGAGCTACCTATAATCAAAAGGGCTGCCACAATAGACCAATCACTGGTCGAGCTGGCTTGTACTTGGCCCAAATTTTCAATAATAATAACCATTCTTATCTTAACGCGTCGAGTATCATAAGGACGCTGGCGTCCCTATAACAATTGATTGCCTATTGTGTCTGGAAACATGATACTTGTAAGAAAAAGAGCGTCAATATTGTTACATATATAAATCCTTACCGTAAAAATTATACACATACAATTTCATTTTGCTCATTTATAAGTAATTAACTGCACTAATTAACTAAACATAGACATTATTTGACCAAAACAAATAACCTGATGCTTTGACAGTGACAGATTCCATAGATTATCTATTCTTGTTAGTTTATTACGTCGCTGTCAAGCTCACGGGACTTTGTCAATTTTATGGTTAGTCCCTTTTCATAGTTCAGTTTATTTTATTACCAACCTGTGATGATGCTTATTTGTTTTATCTGTTAAAATTTGATTTTGTAATACTCACTACTATGATTTATCATATTATTTCGGAATTTTTTAATTGAGTTTTGTTTCGTCTTGTGAACTGACTTGGCTGTATGGACTGAGGTCCTGTGCTATTTACTTATAAAAAGTAATTTTGTTTTCAACTTGCCTTTTTTTTTTTTTTTTTATTTCTAATTAAATTACAGAGAGTTTTTTCTTAAAAAGAAAATGTCACTCTCATAGTGCTACATACATGCTTCTTATAAAATAACAATAACAAATAAGTATTTTATCTTCGTTTAAGACCTAATTGTACCAATTTATATAGTTTTTTAGCGTTTTGAGATAAGGGATTTGCCAAAGTACTATTACAATAGCCGACTTCGCTGATGACGCCGGTTCGGGTTTTAAATTGAACCCTTTCAGCTTCGTTCCGGACACACTCCATCATTATGTGATAAACGTCCTCAATAACGTCACACTCGGTGCAATTCGGTGAGTTTGTCTTTTTCATTAAATATGCGAAACTATTTAAAGGGATGTGTCCTGAACGAAGTCTTAGACCGGTAACAATGTCGTTCCTGCCCATATCCGCTCCATCAAACCACGGGCATCTGCACAAACCAGGTTGAATTGTCTTGTACCAGATGCCCTTGGTAAGTGATCTTACGTCGAAATATTCACTCCATTGTTTGCGACAATGTTCTTTAGCCACGTATAGCAAATCGGTAAATACAGGTAAACAATTAAACTGATCACCTTCACTAACAGCTTCCTTGGCTAGTCTGTCTACGCGTTCGTTTCCTGGCACACCAATATGAGCAGGAACCCACTGCAGTACTACGGTCTTTCCTTCATGTGTCAAAGCAAGAAGAGCTTCTATTATTAAATAAGCGATCGGAGTACCAACATTAAGTTTACAGCGAGATAAGTGTTGTAAGCCACTCTTAGAATCTGAAAATATGACAAATTGTTTATGATTAATTGACTTGATGTAAGACAATGCTTCCAAAATTGCTAGCAGCTCTGCAAACATTATGGACACATTGGAATTAACTTTTAGTCTACAAGAAGTTTCATCCTGGGGGTCATAAAAAGCAGCCCCGACCTTACATTTAAATTTTGATCCGTCTGTAAAAATTTTGTAAAATGAGGCATATTTATGGGATAAAACTTGCATACATAGGTCATTCAATTCAATTTTGCTATAATGTTTCTTGCTTTGTACAATTAAATCTATTTTGCTTTGAATAGAGTCCGAGAGATCCACACTGCTAATCCAAATGTCGAGAGAGAACATCTCTAACCGTTTACTATGATGCACATGTATCTCACCAAGGTATTCCTTGACGACTACTAATAATGGGATTTTCCTCTGTTGCCAATAGCGGCCTCGACAAAGTACCTGAAGATTGTCTAAAATATCAATAATTTCACTGTCGGTCCTCGATTTGCTCTTAAGAAAATATTTTGACGCTAAATATTTACGCCTTACTGACAAGGGAGGAATGCAGAGATCATTCTCCATAACGTGAATGGGAGTAGTCTTAATGTAACCTCCAATGAGCCTCAAGCAGCTATTTTGGAGTCTGTCAATCTTATTCAATCGGGATTGACAACTATTGTCATATAAAATACTACCATAATCGATTCTGCTCCGGATCAGGGCTAAGTATAGCCTTCTCAAATGGGAGGGGTGGGCTCCCCATCCAGTTCCTCGAAAGATTTTAAGTAAATTTATATACTTCATAACCTTTTCCTGCATCTCGTTTAAATGTTTTGCCCACCGTAACGATCGATCAAGCCACAGACCGAGATATTTAATATTGTCGACAATTTCGAGGGAATTATTGTTGACTTTCAATTGTACCTTTTCTTTCCTATATCCTCTACTGAATATGCAGGCTTTAGTTTTGGTTGACGAGATATCTAAGCCAACGTTTGATAGCAAATGGATAAGGGTGTCTAAAGCCGTCTGCAGGTCTATCGTAGATGATGTTAAATTATCCCGAATACTATACAGAACAAAGTCATCTGCATATTGCGACACAAATACCTGATTTATGGTTTTGCATATCTTGTACGTTGCGATATTAAACAGTAGCGGAGACAGCGGATCCCCCTGTGCTAAACCATGGTTGGTGCATCTTGAGATACGTTCATTGGTCAATTGAATAGATAGAGATCTTCTACTAAGAAAGTTCCACAAATATGAGCACAGTCTGAAGCCTGCCCCTATATCGTCTAAAGCTTGTAATAAAGAAGATGTGTCAATATTGTTGTACGCATTGTTTATGTCCACAAAACATGCGACTGTGCTTTTACCTTCAGAAAAACCAATCAAAGCTCTGTGCACAAAAGTACTCAAGTTATCGTAGCAAGAATATCCTTTTCTAAATCCAGTGGTGTTTTCTGAAAATAAAGCCATTTTCTCACAAAACCATTCTAATCTCTTGGTTAGTATGTTGTGAAAAACTTTACAGAGACATGACATCATAGAAATGGGACGGAGAGATGACATATTATCTTGTTCCCGGCCCGGTTTTGGGATTGGAACAATCTCAATCTCCCTCCATTGAAACGGTACAAAACTTGACTCATATAACCCATTAAACAGTTTGATCAGAATGCGTTTTCCTTCAATCGGTAAATGCTTAATCATTAAATAATTAATACAATCCGCTCCTGGGGTAGTATTGCTAGATGGTATGTTGCAATCTAATTCGGCGACAGATATTTTACGGTCCAATGTTTCGTTATAAGATGAAAAAATTGGGTGATTAGAGGATGAGAACTCGGGTGCCAAACTGTTCAATAACTCCTTCGCCAACTTGTCACTTACATAACGGTTGGTTGATGACTTATAGCCCTTTATCCATCTCATTTTTGATCAAAGGTCGTTAGGATTAACAGTTTGATCTAAAGAGTTGGAAAAATTTTGGAAGCTAGTGATTTTGGCCTTCCGAATTGAATTCTGAGCGAATTGTATTTTAGATTTCAATTTATCAAAATTACCTGGGGTAGGATTTCGACGAAAAGACGCAAGTGCTAAGCGACGTTGAGCTACAGCTTCAGACAATGCTGGGCACCAATAAGCTTTAGGTTGAAACTTAGTGGTAGGATTATGATTTATTTTGATAAACGGGATGTGTAGGTCGGCGGCTATATGTACTAATTCAATAAAGGTATCGTACGATTTTTGAAGGTCACTCGAAAAAGAGAAGTTTTCAAATAGTTTTTCTAACAATTCTTTATATGCGCTAAAATCAGCCTTTTTATAATTTCGTTTTTTTGTAGAAGGAAAAGGTAAGGAAATGGATTTTGATAACTTTACTAGTCTATGATCGCTACCTAAAGTTTCATTTAAAACCTTATACTCAAAACTTATAGCAATGTCGGCCGAAGCCATAGAAATATCTGGGGAATACTGTTGTAAAAAGCCATTGACTAATTTTATTCTAGTTGGGGTGCAATCATTTAAAGTAATTAAATTGTGTTCCAGTAGGGCGTCGTATATCTGTCTCCCTCTTGTATCAGATTTACGTGACCAGTTAGTATGATGTCCATTAAAGTCGCCAACTATTACCGACTTACTACTGCACCGAGAAAAAATATTGTCCCAGTCATGAGCAGAAGTGCGCACCGACGGAGGGCAATAAACTGCAATAATATTTTCAACGTCGGAACAGTTGAAGACTTTAACGTGAATCAGCTGGATTTCAGAATTGTTGTGACTTATACTTAATAGCTGAGATTTTACTGACCTGTGAACAAAAATTGCCACGCCCCCGTAGGAGTCATTGCGATCATTTCTATAGATACAATAGTCTTTGATATTAATGAATATATCAGGGTCTAACCAGGTCTCGCAGATGGCAGCAATGTGGATATTCTCGTTTGACAAAATGTTTTCAAAGCACACTAACTTAGGCCTTAAACTCTGGCAGTTCCAATGGAGTATATTTAACGTTATTCTACTAGTTAGGTCCGCACACATATTCTAGAATTAGTTTAAGAAATGGCCACTCCGAAATGTTTTCTACCATCACCAAAATCGCCCACTCTACACAACACTTTAACGCATTGAAAAATTTTTGTTGAGTCGATTCGTTCCGTCCATAATATATTTCTTTCAGACGTAAGAGTAGTTCTCCAAAAGTGACATCCTTCTGATAGTTATTTTCGGATCGATTCTCAAAGTTTGGAACGTGTTGAGAACTATGAGGAGATAATATGAAGTCCTTGCTTGTTGAAGACCCTGAAGAGCGATGTTGAGTATCCGGTAGAAGTGTGATATTTTTTTTATTGCTGTCTTTTTGTATATCTTGTCTCTTTTTCTGCGCTTTCATCACTCTTGATTTGTTAGACGACTTTTCAGGATGTTCTTCAGCCTGGAACTGCACTACGTTGGCATAAGATCTATCACTTTTGATTGGTTCGTTTGCGTCAGCCAGAAGGGAGAACATATTACATGAGGCAAAGCCATCTGTGTGGTCTGAACGTAGGTCCGGGAATCGGTCCAAAGATAACTGGGAGTCTACTCGTTCTACTACGGGGGATTTCGGCACGTACATAGTGAGTGCTTGTCTATATGTGCAATTAAATTCTGACATTAACTCTCTTAGCCTTTTTTCTTTCAGAAAAGCGGGACAGGTCTTACTCATCGCTATGTGGTTATCCTCACAATTCACGCAGACAAATGTTCGGGTTTCGCAGTTCTCATGTTTACCACTGCACTTTGGACAGATAACCACGTCAGTTGGGCATCTCGAACGGGTGTGTCCAAATCTCCAGCACTTTGAGCACTGAGATACCGGAAATATATAGGGCTCCACGCTGATTCTTAGGTCATCTACGTATACATGCGACGGCAAGAAGGTGCCTTTAAACCCCAGTCTTACTGTTTCACTCGGTATCCATTCCCCGTTTGCTGCTCGGCGTTTTAGTCGAAAGACAGATGATAATATCGCACGGTTTTCGTGTTTGATGCAGTTTTTTATTTCTTCATTAGATAAGTCCAGGTCAACGTTTTTAATAATTCCATAAGAGAATGAAACTTGAAACGATTTTTGAAAGTTCCAACCCTCATTAATTAATTCAGTGCATGTAATCATTTTTTCCATACAAATTTCGTTTTCGAATTCCACGCGTATTTTATACGGGCTTAAATACTTGATTTTTATAATATCTAAGATATTGTGTTGTTTGAAAAGTTTTGCAAGTGCAAATTGTTTAGGTAACTGCTCTCTTGATGAAATATAAACTTCGATCTTTCCGGTACTTTTTATCTTTTTCTCTTTTTTGACAGTTTCCCACTCACCTTCTTCGTCTTCTTCCCTGTCTCTTTTACTAGGTCCTGTGGTTTTTTCCTCCATCTCGCTCATGCCTTTTGTATGTTCTGACTTTAATAAATACTCATTCAGGTAGACACTAGGGCTTGGTGTTCTTTCCTCCGTCGCAACAATCATCTCGTCGTTATTGTTTAACTCATCTTCGCTGGCCATATCGTACGTTGTAAACAACGTACATATTAATAGGTACAATTACGGATGCGCCCGACGCCGCAGACAAAAGGGCGGGCGATAAGCGCGCAGGTGTGCCGCGCGTGAGATACCTATTTCGCACAACTCAGGTAAAAACTATTGACGCGCACTCGGATACTGGACGCGACCGCCTCGCACGCGTACCGTCGCGAGAATCTTCAACTTGCCTTACGATGACGTTTCTTCCTTATTCTGGAAATATTCAAAATAACTGGTAGATGAACTGACCATATAAATAGGGCGAAACGGTCTTCAAGGCTCTTTTCCTCTGTCGCCTTCAGAAGACGGAGTTCATCTCCAAGTCATCCGAGCATCGCTGACTAACCTGTGTGATAAGTGTAAAGCCCTTGTACAAAGTTTCCTGCTTAGGCCATCACACATTTATCCGCAAGTTGTTCTCAAGTTATTATTGTGAGTATTCTTTCTTCCCCGTTTTGGGTTTACTCTGTGATCATTTTGGTGTCTCAATGACTCATGATAGGTTATGTGTTCATAGTTGCTTTCTATTCCTAGGATCTGGAGGCGTAGAACTACCTTTTATACCCTTGTGTGGCGTGAGATCAGCACCGTCAGGATGCCCTTCTGCCCTTACTTACCCTTCAAAAACCCCTTACAGGTAATTTTCATACTTTTTATTTTTTTATGAGGGTAGATTTGAGTTGTAAAATGTACTTAATTCTTACTTATTAGCAACTAAATTCAATTGTTTTCAAGTGTTTTACTAGAAATTAGCATTCAACCTTTCGTCCAAGTACCCTTACAACAGTTTTTTAATAATTTAAAGTAATTTCGTACCGTCTCGGGTAACCCTTTTAGTACTGGGTGTGAACAATTTTCTAAGTAGTTTATTTGTCACATTCCGTAGTTTATTTGTAACCGAATTTTCGGCTAAAAGAGATCAATCAGGCACGCAGGATATTATGTGTACGCAAAACACAAATGTATTCTTTGTTTATTCAAATCTAAATGATAAAGTTTGACTGTCTCTGTACAAATAAAATACAGTTATTACAATTGGGTACATTCTCCAAGTATTGATGAAATCGAACGCGACTTACTGGCGTAGCAAGCACTTGCAAAAATTCGTCGACTGACTAACGTCCTCCGTAGCTTAGTTGGTAAGAGCACTCGCCCGGATAGCGAAGGGACGTGGGTTCGAGTCCCACCGGATGACACAGTCGATTAATTTTTGTAAGTGAAATATGATTTAATTACAGTTATTACGTATAGTTACTTAGATTTTGTTTTAACAACTAGATACGAAAATATAATATTTATGATCTGACATGTACCATACTCAAAGGCAAATAAATGATTATGATTATGATTATAGTTGCATTAATGAATCACTGAAATGTAACACGAAGTGAAATGAAAAAGTATTCATTTGCCACGAAAATATGAAGCCCTTGTAGATAAGTACATTGAATTAGGTGCTATCAATATGTGCCAAAAAGGTCCCTGCTCGCTCAGCATAAACCATTTAAATAAACTTCGATGATTTGCAATTTTGTTAACTTTCATAATGAACTTATCATTATGAAAGTTAACAAAACTTATAAACTAAATCCGTTATAGCTTCACGTAACCACACAACTATCCAGTAATTATAATCAGGCATAACCTGCACACATTCAGTTTAATGTCTAATTTACATACACGTTTAAATATGTACTTTACACAGGCCATCAATTTTATGTTCCCTATCCACTATACTAGCGGTTACGCAAAAATAGGCTCTATGTGTTAACACCCTGCATAATTATCTATACTCAGTAATGATCATTTGTGGAGATAAAACATAATTTACGCTGCAATTATTTAATAATTCATAATGTACTTTATAACTTATAATTGACGGAGCCGTAAATATTTATTTATATCTCACTTGGCATATTAATAGGTGGTATTTTAGTTAGTGTATTGTTCATAAGTTGGTAGTTTATGCAAGGCGTAGTCAAACACTTGATTAATGAATAAACTTATACCCCCTTATTACAAAAACATAGTACCAGGTTCACACCAGGACTAAATATTAGTCGACCAATCAGAAAAGCGTTTTTCTGTTGCGTAATGTGACGTATGTGTCATTCATTTTAATTTGTCTGCTAATACTTAGTCCTAGTTTAAAACTGGTACTATTTTTTTTGTAATAAGGTTGATAGAGTGCAAGCTAATATGAAAATATATTTAGATATATTTTTTTAATTGTGTCTTCATTTAGACTTGAGACGTGAAAGTACAAAGGTGTGATGTGGAGTAGATTGAGTTCAGATAGTAGTCTTGGGACATCTCTGGGTAAAGAAAGAAATAAAATCCCACCTACAAAAGCAGATTTTTCCATTAAACATAGATTTGCCATATCTACTATATTATATTTTAGGCTTTTGAACCATATTCGTCAACGCAGGCTCAGTGCGGATAGGTGAATATAGTTCACTGGGTTCCAGGGATCCCAAGGGAGGTATGTCTGTAAGGCAAGTGACCAACCTTAATGTCGGATTTGGCTAAGTCGCCTTAAGACATCTGGTCAGGCTTAACGATCTCACATCAAGTGATATTAGCTAGGATCATCGCCCTAATGTGACACGTTAACTTAATCTGCAAAAAAACTACTCATTTAAAATTCATTGGCTCAGTAGTTTCATTTGCCTAATTTATTTTAAACTTGCATCTGAATTTAACATAATACTTCTTTAAAATAAATTACCTGTCACCGATACAGGATTAAATTCAACCTTTAAAATGACACACCATTAAAACTTTACAGTAGTCGACACCGTTTAACATTAGACGTTATCGAGCTTAAAAAATTAAGTAATAAACAAGAAAATAACGTGGCAACCCTAATTAAAAGTATAATGGGTATAGACCCACAATTCATAGATGGAGAGATATAAGGCTCTACACAAATGAGAAGAAGAAATAGTAGTTCCAATGCCTTATAGTAAGTTTGACCTACCTGTCCAGGTTTTAAAACCGAGATTAGTTAGATAAGTAGACGGTATAAATTATAGATGACATTGTTTTCTTACACTTTTACCAACCATTAAGCTTTTTTTAGGTTTTATCATCCATAACGTATTATTGCTTAATCCTCTGGCTTCTGGAAATACACACATCAACACTGTCTAGGGATATACAAAACATAATATTATTATATCCAACACATACCTAGACAGTGTTGATTAGTATATTACATTTCAAACACAATTCTAAAGGGGTTGTCAAAAATGTTTTTTTTCTTTGAATACTTTAATATACTTTATGGTAAACTTTTTTTAATACTGATTACATTATTTTTCTTCGCGTCAGTTTTAACTTGCCAATAAGTTACAGTATCAAGCAAGCCTACTGCTTCAATGTCTATACTGTAACACAACCCACAGATGTTGAGATAAGGCGAAAGTCAGCCGTCGACGCGTTCATGACTAATTATAATTGTCTGCCCAATTATACAAATTCACATAGCCCGTAAAATTAAAACACGGCAATGATGGCACTCTTTATGCAGGAATTAACTGTCCAAAACGAAGGGGCCACTATTAAAAATAATATGACACAGTTCAGAAACTGACAGTAAGCTCTTTTAATAAACGCAAAAAGAGAAAAAAAACCGGCCAAGTGCGAGTCGGACTCGAGCACGAAGGGTTCCGTACCATTAACTTACAACATTAGACAGTATAGGCAACAAAAACTTTTTAAGTTTATACTGCTTCACACAAGGGGGTGCACTTAAAAAAATTCACCCCCCCCCCCTTTACATGTATGGGGAGGTACCCTTAAAAAGGGGTAATTTTTATTTTTTGTATTTTCAAAAATGAGAATCTATATGTAAAGTATCCTCGAACCAAGTTGCATGCAAATCAGTCCATAAACGTAGAAGATATTCTGCAGTGACAGACTAGGACGGACAGACGGACTGAACGATCTTATATGGGTTCCTTGTCGGACTACGGAACCCTAAAAATGTCAAAATCACGAAAGTAACGCCAATGCCGCTTTCAGTGGCAGAAACTGTCAAAAAATGTTACACACTATCTTTTATCTTGTCATTTTTTTCACGCAGTGTATTTAATTATCTTCATCCCAGAAATATCTTTTTTACTATTGGTAGTAAAAAGATATTTCTGGGGAAGAAACTATAACTGCGCTCTTTGCCTATAAGATGTGGCCAGGGGAAAGCCAAATTTATATTTTAGAAAATCATAGCCTTGTAATCTAACTAGATATATCTTTACTAGAAGCACTGACAATAATTTAACTTTAGAGTAGTTATTAAGTTTCCGATATTTCGACACTGTTGCAAGCGCCATGTTATTCTGATTACGTTATTCCGTGATCATGGCACTTGCATGTGTAATGTTGGATGACGGAGACGCAATGAAAGGAGTGTTTAGCGCGCACTGCAGATTTATTAAGAGCGTATTATATCACTTAACCTAAGCTTATATACTAACGAGGGGCCAGGTGTGACGTACACACTACACATGCAACAGTGCCGAAATAGCGGAAACTCACAAATAAAAAGGTACATGGTAGCAATCCCGTAAATAATTATTGTAATGTTAGTGACCACGTAAGTTTAAAACAATATATTAGCATGTTAAACGTTCTGAAACCAATTGGTTTACGTTCATATTATACAAATATTCAAACAAAAACTTGACTTGATATCCAGTGAGAAGTCTCCCTCTCTGATATTAGTCTAATAACACAATTTATTTATTAATTAGACACTTACTAAAGCCAGCAGGGCTACCGTAACAAATAATAATAGTCTATATTTTAAATTAACAACGATAAGATTCAAATTGGGTCTGTGTGAGTTGTGTAGCGGATGCAATGATAAAGCGTTTTCTGTTAACATAAATATTCATTTGATGTATTATTTTTTGGGGCCGCATAAAAAATGTTTTGTTACCACTATCGCTTAGAATGACTTATGCATGGGGAGGGTTGTGATTAAAGTTATTTATTGCCGCTGGGTGTAGACAAACACAAGTTTAGACGCCACGATCGCGTCCAAATTCAATGCTCGATAAGATGATAAAATCTCGGGCTAAGATGAAGACCAAAAGTTACATATAATATAAAAATTACACCAGCAAAAGCGTTTTGTTTATCGTTTTAAGCATTACCTCTTCCAAACGCGTAATGTTGCTGCTTGAGTTCAACAATCCCTATGTGATGATAAGATGAGTACCCACTCTAGTCATTCAAACGTATTTCCTTCATTTACCTGACCTACCTTTTACGTAGAGGCTTTTCTAAGAATTGGTGGGTATTGTTTTTATTTTACTATAGATTTTTCTGCTGGCAGTAAAGGTTTGCCAGTGTTACAAGCTACTTTTAAATAAATTATTAAATTATTTATTTAAGAGTTCCAAAGTAACTCGTGTCACACTAAAGAGGTCTATAGGTAGAGATGTTAAATATTTTAAAATTATTTCTGCCACAATGATATTATTCTGTATCAATATGAACTTTATACACAGTGTTAAGGACAGGCCAAGGTAGGAAAAATGATGAAGAGCTCTCTTCTTTAAGAAAGTATATTTTACGACTGAAAGCTTTACAAAAAAAAAGTGATTTTAGCTTTCAAAATAGAACACTAAGAATTTAGAAACAGTTTGTTTTTTTTCAATTTAAAAACAAGAAGGTTGGTTTTGCTGGTCACTAACATGCAGCGTCTATTGCGCTAGTTGTCTACAGCACCGGTAGTTGAAAATTTTATACGGTAGCTATTGTCAGCAGTTAATTTATGACTGTTTTTTAATATTGTCGTGAATGCCACTAATTGACACATCTCACCGGCATTATTTAGTGCTTCGATCGTGTTTTATAGCTCTTATCTCGGTTGTAAATTAGGGAAAAACGTCAGTAATTTGGGTTTCCGTTAGCTTAATTTATATTTTATGTTTTATTTTACGACTTGCTTAATTTTTATTTGCTGATTGGGAACAACTTTATGCAAATACAACGTGATAACAAAAACAAATTGTAAGAGTTAGAATAATAGAGAAAATTAGGAAATACTGTACAAAACTAATAAATTGGTAAGTTATTATGTAATGTACATGTAATCATCGTAAGTTAACACTTAATTTTTAGAATCCGTTTTCATACCCGACGTTTATTTATAATAGAATAACTCAAATCTTTGAAACTTTCGGATTTTCTCTACTACGATATGCATGTTTTTGTTTTACACTTAGGTATATAAACTTTGCTCTGAATGACTGTTTATTCATGAATACCGAATTATAATCCATTGCGTAGTTTGAAAAATCTACTTAAGCGTAAAGGCGGCGCGGCGGGAAGCGTCTATGAAGATATTGCATCATATCAACTCTTACGTCCCATAGTGATGCTCGATTTTTTTTCATTCACAATACGATAGCCAGTTTAAAAGTACGCGCAACGCTGTGACAGCGAATAAATCATTTTCATAATACTCGAAGTGGAAAAATAGAAAAAAAAACACAGCTACAAGTCACCAGTTCAGTTAGGTATACTGCATATAGGGGTCACGCTTCGTTGAGTGCGGTGTGGCTGTGGTGATTAAATTTAGGTTTTTTGGAGAAAAGTAACAGAAATGAATACCTAACAAGCGGAACAATAAAAAACTTAGATTACCAATTACATGTGTAGCACTTGTACTATTAAGACGACCGTATTGGTGTAGCAGTTCGCGCCCTGGACTACAAAACCAGCGGTTGCGGGTTCGAATCCCGCACGGGGCAAATGTCTGTGTGATGAGCATGAGCATTTGTATCTAAGTCATGGATGTTTTTAATTGTATATAAGTATGTCTATCCGTTATCCTAGTCACCATAGCACAAGCTCAAGCTTAGTTTGGGGCTAGGTAATTACCTAGCCCCAAATTGGTGATAAATAATTGGTGGTAATTGGTGAGTTTGTTAAAAAAATGTTTTAACAAACTCACCAATTGGTGAGTTTGTTAAAACATTTTTTTTATTTATTCTTCGGTAGATTCGACGTTTTATTTCCATATTTAGATTAAAAAACTAAGTTACTCGCCCACCGCATTGATTCGACAACTAAAACAACAATAACGTCACGGTATATAATCTTTCTATTGTGATAACGTCCCATTTCTGTATTACACACGGACGCACGTCAGTCTACCCCACTTTGACCTTGAGAACGCCTCTATTCCCTATGCAATAAAAGCTGTTTTTGTAGTTCAATTGGGTGACGGTGTGCGGCCGACTGTACAAGCACATCTGTACAAAACACAGTCGTCAAAACACCCACGCCAGCTGTCACACGTCACTTAACATCGCGTATTGTCGCGTGACGTTTATTGTGACAGCACGTCACTTGTCACGGGGGGCGGTGAGTGGCCATAGAAATGGACTGTCGAACGGTCAATTTGGCGTGTGTCAATGTTGATCGAATGTGGTGCTTCACTTGATGCAATACATCACGGTTAACTTACTGCGAGCTGATATTTTTCTGTTGTGGCTCATGGACTCAATTTATCACAGTTTGGGCATTTGAAAAAAAAAGATAATTTTAGATATTAGTAACATACTTAGAGGTGAGATGAAGAAAGTAGGTACTCTACCTGTATCAATATTTTTATGAGCCATCACCATAATAATGGAAGACAAATGTAATTTAAATAATTATCGACTGACCTTGAATTGAAATGATAATTATTTATATCGATTTATTTCAACAAACAAGTTTGTTATCAAAAAGAAGTGAAGTTCAATTTGGTTCTTAACATGCTACGACTAATTTCGCTACACCGTTCAAGTCTTCGGTAGTATAGTGGTCAGTATCCCCGCCTGTCACGCGGGAGACCGGGGTTCGATTCCCCGCCGGAGAGAACTCTTATTTTCTTTTTATTGTTTTTTTTTTTCTTTTTATTTTATCACATTCTAATTTAAATTTATGTAACCTACTTTGAAAAAAATTTTTTAATAGTTTTGTAGTTCTGCCGGTTATATCATAAAACCTGCACATAGAAAAGAATGTTTATTGGATATTAAAAATTGCGTCCATGTTAATATTTTTTATTAGCCCACATAAGTGTTATGGCGCTGTATGGCGCCTATAATCGTTCGATGGAATAGGGTGCAGTGTTTTTTGCTTAAAAAGATGGCGTGCCTCGTCATTAATAAGGGATGACTGTGTAATTGGTTCTTAATGATTCTAAAATTAGCTGCTGAGAATATAAGTTTTTATTTATTGGTTTGGTTTACCTTCAATAAAAAACACCAATAGCATGATTGGTAGCTTAAAAGTTCTTATTTATTAAATGAAAAAGTCCTTTAAAAACACTGCAGTTATAATCACGAGAAATATTTGCATTGCTTCTCAATCTACCATAAACCAATTTATAAATCAATGAAATGTAACTGCTATAAATCACAAAATATATTATAATTAATACGTTTATTTTTTCTCTATGAATCAGAACAGGTAAGTCAGTGTCATTAACAAATAAAAAATTTTGTTCTATATTTTAGACCCTTCTTAAAAATGAATTTGCTACTGCTAATACCTGTCTAAATATGAAACGACTTATTTCGAATTACTGTCAGAGTTGTCACCAGACATGACATAGTGGATTTAACATTTTCAAATAAGCAGTTCCAAATTTATCCAAGTGTAATGGCAATGGCATAAAAATTATTAGTGGGAGGGTAAGTATCTTTTTGGATGCTGACATTTCACAATGAACCTTTTGGTATCGCACGATCGTACATCGTACGTATGTTGCCCGAGTTAAAAGTAAAACAGTAGTTAGGCAGTACCAATAAAATGAATTGCCACTAATTTCACGCAGCTTATAATGTACGGGGCCATTATGTATATTGCGGTTTTATATCAACTGTGTAATGACCGCTTCCGGCCGCGGTTGCGTCTGCATGACGTCAGTTACATTGTAACAAGTGTGGTCGGTTTTGAAGAATACAACCTACTTTTGTTGATTTGTGAGTGAACCATGTGCTGAAAAAAAATGTACAGCCACGAAAAAAAATATACCGATGCAATTTTATGTCGTTGTTATAAGCGCCAACGGGATCCTAAGGATGATTGAGGACAGAATGGACTTTGTTATCCTCAATAGGTTTACCGAGTTGAATGTTACTAAATGTGCAAATCGGTGATTCTATCTTGCCTAATCACCTTAATTAAAAAAATACTGTACCTTGCTAGTTTTTAAGAATATTGTTACTAACGAATGGACATAGTTGGTCTGAAATAAAAGAATTTTATTTTATTTATAAGGTCTCAAGTCGAATGCGCCTGTATACATATCAATGTTCGTTACTGTACCATAAAACTTCCCTTTGAAGAGCGCATCTAAAGGAAAACACTCTTCGATCATTGTCTTCGTTGATATTCGTATTAAAATCTTGTTAATGAGAACCAAGAAAATTATAACAGTAATTTTTAGTCTGGTAAGTACATGCAAAGGTACATCACACCAAATATGGGGATCCTTATGCTATTCAAGTAATAGAGGCGATTTCGCATTAAAAATGATTAGTCTGATGCGATACAATGAGGCAACTCTTTAATGCACACTATTATGGATGAGCTTTTAGCCCATACATCTGTCACAACGGCCATTAGTTGTTTTTTGCTATGTGCGACTGTACTTTGAATTACTAATCATAATAATAATGTTTGTCTTTTTTTTATTATGTTCCTTTTAGCCTGGAGTTCACTAAGCCAACACTCAGGTTGCAAGTTTTACTATTCTAATAATTAAAAACTTTGAAATATCATAAAATAATATGATTATGATATTTTAAAGTAAATCATATTATGATTTATGCATACAAACATTTCTAACTGCTGATAAGTGTCTAAGCCTTTTTAACAGCCGATTTAGCACTATTGGACATACTTTGTATGGGCATTCTGTCAAATTAAACGTCGATTGACGTTTAATTTACCAGATAAAATTCAGTTAATTAGTTTTCGAGTTTTCTATTTTTATTTCATACTAGCAGTTCCCCGCGACTTCGCCCGCGCCAAAAGTCGGATTTTCCATACAAATTTTCATCCCCCATTTCACCCCCTAATGATTTTATATCGCGACAAAAAGTAGCCTATGTCCTTCCCAGTGTCTCAAACTATCTCTGTGCCAAATTTCATTTGATTCGGTCCAGTAGTTTCGGAGCCTATTCGAAGCAAATAAACAAACAAACAAACAAATCTTTCCTCTTTATAATATTAGTATAGATTACAAGTGTTGTCTTTGAGCAGAAGGAACATTCTCTGCAAGGTCCGTCTACAGTTAAAAACGTTAGATCCTGTATAGATGCTAATTTCCAACATTCTACTTATTCTTGTAGGTAATATGCAACTTTGTATTGACACACCCGCACGTCAGACTACCACACTTTGACCGCCTCTATTTCCTTCGTAATAAAAGCTCTTTTCGTATTTCACATGGGTAACCTGACATGCCGCTGACTGTACATGTATCGACATTGTAAGTTAAGACAGCTGCGGACAAAGTGAAGGGTGTTGCAAGCGGAATTTATGAATGTGCTTGTGTGGGCATTAATCATTCTTAGGTTTGTACTTATAGTACAAGAAATACTAGTAAAAATAGTGTTGGGTTTTTCTGTCTTGAAATTACTCAGACACAGCTCCGGAGTCAGGAAGTTGGTGGTGTTAACACCCCTGTGCCTCGGAAAGCACGTTAAGCCGTTGGTCTTGCGCCTGATCTCTCTACGGTCATGTCGGACCGCCGTCTCACCGAATAATGAGAGTGAAAGAACAGAGTGCATTGCGCACACACTTGTGCACTATAATATGTCCTGCGCAGTTGGCTAATCTCTGTTGAGATAGGCCGCCGTGGTCGAAATCGGCTAGGAGGACATTACAATCAATAAGAGACTTGAAGACAATTATAAATTATTCCATGTTTTTACTGACAATGCAAAACTGACAAAACTTGAAAGGCATTGAAACTATCGTTTTAGTATGGTGGTGTGTTTTCGACTACAAAACCAGCGTTTGCGGGTTTAAATCTCGCAATATGTTTGTGTGATGAGCACGAGCATTTGTGAATAAGTCAGGGATGATTTTAAACGTATCTTTATTATATCCGTTATCCTAATCGCCATGACACAAGCTAATGCTTAGGGGGCTAGGTTATTTGTGTGATTGTTGGAACAATTTATATATTTACTTAAATATTTATTCCTTGATAGTCTTTACAATGTGTTTCTTTTAAAAACCCAAAACTTAGGGCATTTGGTTCTTTAAACAGCCGGTAAACTACGATTAACGGTTAATTTGACAGAATTCCGATACAAAATATTTTAAATGATGCTAAGCCGGCTGATTAATAATTAACCATGTGTTGGTGAACTCTACCATAGCTTCAAGATTTGGCTCAAATTATTAATCAAATAAAATAAGAAATAATCATGTTTTGAGAACTCGATACAATAAAACTAGCTTGTTCCAAATCTTGACTAACCTAATTCATTTATTGGTCAATCCAATGACTTTTTCAACAACAACCATATATAATTAATGGCAATCCAAAGCTATTAACATTTAATCAATTGACATACAAACACCATTTATTTACCGCTTAAACCGACACAGTATAACCTTATAGGAACATTACAAGTTCGAACAATTTAATTCGTGGCCATAATTTAATAAACTGCGTCGCCCACAGATTATGTCAATAATTATTCTTTTTCCGACGCCATTAACATTTGTCATTGGAATTGGTTACGAAACTGCGTGAATGGTTAACATTAATGATGCCACAGTATGAAGAGAACGGCCAACATATTTGACGTAATCAAATCACTCATTATAGACCTAAGAGCTAGGCATAAAATAAGTAATAAAAGCTTTGTATTTTTAGAAGGCTTTTCTTTCTTCATAATAAGTAAATATTTCTATTTTGTTGTCACGAACATTTATTATTTTGTTCCTTGTAGCTGCAAAATACAGATACCATTACAAGCATCTAACGAGTTTGTATCGCACTGGAATCGATGACTTTATATTAACAGATAGGAATTATTTTGTTATTACTGAGTAATATTAAAGAGAATGCAATTTGAATTGTTATTTTTCTACCAGTGTATGAGTTTTTCTAGAATTTTAACCTTGGCATCTATTCTAGGTCCAAACGGAGTAATATTGTTATTATTAATATCGCGGTGTTATTCTTGAACAAAATAGAATTAAATAAAAATGTTTAAAAATCTTAAATGTTGTTTTTGGAAAGATACTTTAATTCTAAAAACGAAAAGTAGTATATTTATGACCTGGCTGATCATTCCGCGATGTGGCCGTATCGTAACTTATTAAATGTCACAGTACAATGAAGTGATTGGCGTTGTAATGCCAAATGACAGGTAAATAATGACGACTATTTGCTTGCACAGACAAATGCGCTAAACACGCATTAGTGTGGGAATGTTCGATGTTATTTGACTGTTAGTTCTCATAAATATCACAAATTAAGTACCTTGGAGCGTGTTTAAACGAAAAGCAGTAAATTAAAAGTAGACAAGAATAGAGCAAAGATATCTTAGTGGTGGCCATGTAGCAATTTTATTTCTACTTTAGTATGAATTGAATTGGTGCTTACCTGAACTGATTTTTAGAGATGAAGAAGCCTTATATTTCATATCAATTACTTTGTAAACGCAAACAAAATTACAGCCGTTATCGCATCGTTATCGTTTTCCAATTCCAACAAAGAAAATCTTGTGTAGAAATAACCTTTTTAGACTTCAAATTGGCTACTTGACACCACCAATCGTTGACGTACTTTTAATAAACTGTCAAAACGCTCTTCTTCCATAGATTATGTTTGGGAATAGTAAACTATGACGTCACATTTCACTATACTTAATTAAAAAACTTTTTATCGAGTTTAGCATAATTAAAAATCAAATACTGCAGATAGTTAAACAATACTAATGAAGGTGCGTTTAAAATGTGATGTTATTTTCAAGAAATAGGTTTTTGGAATTATTTGTGGATAGTGTCAAGAACCCAATTGCCACAATTTTAAGCAGCAGAAATAAGCTTGCAAAATTTTCTCGCAGGTTGCGACAGAGGTTAACTGGCTATTCAATCAAATGATGTTTTTTAAAACAAAAACATCCCTCGAAATATTAAAAATAAGTCAGCTACTTTTTTAATAACTTTTTCCTTACATATCACCAATTATTTGTGAATCATTTAATTTGATTATTTTCGCTTACACTAAACAATTAATTCCAAAGAAGAACCAAGCAAATTATTTCTACGAAAGTTTCTCTCGCATTTAACTCCAATGAGCCATGATGAATCGCGTTAATCATTAAGGTCAAGCGACAACGCGTAATGATCATTAACTGGCTACTAAATCATTATGTCATTTTGTCGCTACAATCATTAATATTTTAAGTTATTACGAGACGGAGAAACGCTATTGGTATATTAATTATTCAACAAAAATGTTTAAAGTTATGTATTTTTGGTCCTATGATTAATAATGACAAAAATATTTTTATTATCATATTTTTAAGACTGTCATTTTATTTTTGGTTTAAAACGAATGACATTGACAAATAAGGCTCTTAGAATTTACAAGTGTATCTGGCATATTTTGACTGGAGATATCCTAAATGCACTTACTACATTTATTATTACCTACATTTTGTTACCTTTAAACTGTATTTGAGCTTGACCTAAATCACTATAATATTGGTTTCTATAAACTTACAAATGTTTATTAGAATATTTTGCTTCTATGAACGTAATAAACTGAGCAACTGCCTCTACATTTCTTATCATAGCTAAAATGTGTAAAAAATATGTTATCGTCATGAAAAGAAAAAAAAATCATCAAAATTAAACTTAACGATTGTGATTTTCCACGAAAAACAAAAGACTGACATAAAACTTAATAACGCATCATTTTAATACCCACTTAAATAATAAAAATCCCATGCTATTAAAAAAATCTTTTATTTTGCATACGCCAATAACATCCGCAAAGGTTGTTTAATTACTTTGTTAAATAAATAAGTCTATAAACTTTATTGTGTATGTAAAATCTGTAATGGATACCGATTGTCAAATAAAATATGCACTTGATAATTATTGACATCTGATACTATCGTAATGGCGAACAAAGCGATAAATCAAGCCACATAAGTGATTGCTAAAGATTAATATATGAATATAAATTGACGATTAATACAGGTTGTCCTGACTTAACTACTACTAGAGAATAATAACGTACTTATGTAACACACGAAACAGAAGAAAGGATTTAATTTTTTTTAATGAAATGATTTATAATTTTGCGCCGTAGGATTTCATGACTTACTTATTTGATACGGCACTCCTTCCACCTGGACCGATTAAGCCTGTCGATTTATACCGATTAAGTGTACTCATAGTTTTTAGGACACCCTGTATAGTCAAAAATCTAACAATAAACATCTGAGTTGACTAAAACAAAAAACCTGTCTTTCTTTTTCTTTTGGCACTAACTTAATGTTTTCACACAGGGTGCGGCATTTGTCCGCCAATGTCACGTGTGATACATTTACACGCAAAAGTAATATGGTTGAAATTATTGAAAAATCGTATCAGTTTTGGTGATAAAATAAGTTATTTAAAAAAACTAACTGTTATTTTTAACATTTTTTGTTTTTTACATGAAAACTAGACAACTATTGCGCACAACACAAATTACAATAGATCAATTTATTCTATCGGAAATCTATAGACCGCAAATGATATAGCGCACTAGTGCGTTGTTACTCGGTAGATTTATGTCAATAATTTGCTATTGTTGATCTATAGCAATATCACCGATCGTGAGGTACATAATAATTGAGCTCAGATCGTGCTCAAGTGCGATACATGATTCATGCTTTATTGTGAATTTAAATAAGTGGTATTTTTGTTAGGTACTGTATAGAGGTTTGGAGCTACGAGTAAAACCTCCATGTCTCATTGAGAGTTCAAACACAGAAAAACTTTATTTGCAAGTCAATTTTGAAAAAACGTCAGAGAGAGAAGGAGATGGACATTTGAGAAAAAAATAGTCGACGATAAGATTGTACGTTTTTATGTTAAAATAACTTTTATAAGAAAAGTTTGTGAACAGTGAAATAATAATAAATAAAAGAGCTAGATCTGGAATTGAAAACTAAGTAAATCACCATTACATAGAATACCAATCTTTTATAGGATACACTAGGACTTCGCACACAGCGTGAGTCATCAGACCTACAGTACAGGTACAGTACCAGTACAGGTTCAAACCTTTGCTAAGTAAAGATGACAAATAATACAAAATAGAAAATTCTTACAGTATGGCAAAAGCTATAAATTCTAATTGCGATGCACTATCAAACTTTAAAAGATGTCTCAAAGTGAGTTTTGAGCTTACCATAAGGTGTAATGTAACCTTGCTCTTAGGACAAGATGCAATCTGTCTACAGCGAACTTTGCTATAGCCACCGAAATGTCAAAATATGTATGTAGAATTCGCGTTATATTCCAATGGCTGTTTGTCAGTTTCATACGTAATGTTTGCAAATAGGAAAGTTCGCTGTAGGCAGATTGCATCTTGTCTAAGGGCCCAGAATTGAATTTAATAGGCTGGGTACGATCCTACCATCTAAAACCAACGTTAAAAGTCTGTCAAACAGTATACGAAAACCACCGGTTATTGTTATAGTCACGGTTGAAGTAATATGGTAAAACTCGGCCTTACGATTTTAAATAATTATTATCTTCAGTTACGTTACCTAACAATCAACCATCCTGTAATTAAATCAATACGACCCTTTTGTGCACGTCCGGATTAGCTATTCCAAACTTTTACAAGGCCTATTATCTGAGTTAAAAGTCCAATTGCACAAGTCTGGATTAGCTTTCCGGAACGTCTACTACCGCTCGCCGAATTAGCTGATTCGGGCAGGCGTAAGTGAGCTTTCAACTCAGATCACACAGGCCTTGCAAAAATCCAGAGTAGCTAATACGGACGTGCGTAGGTAGGCCTAAGTGTTTTGTTTTTCTTTTGGTTTAAGTTTATTGTTAGATAGATAGATAACTCTTTATTGCACACCATAAAAGTAACAACAATACAATTTACATAAAAAGATGTACAAATTAGGCGGTCTTATCGCTATGAGCGAACTCTTCTTTAACTTATGTTTACTGTGTTGTACAGTTGCGTAACACAAAAGCGAAACCTTACGATCTAAGCATTTAAGTGAATCAATTCGGTGCAACAACACCAAAAAACCCATTTCCGCCCAGCCCAATTTCGTAAAGGAAATACAATAGTGACTAAGTTTTTATGAAGCCACAACGACACTGATTGCTTTGAGACTTTGGGCCACAGCACGTTGCAAAACCGACAGTTCACTCAAGGTGAGGTATTGTATAATTAACCGTTTGTTACAATTTCATTAATTGGCTTAGTTAAAATTATGATCCTTAACTCATCATAGTTTGAAAACCAAAAAACTAAAAAACAGGCAATAATAACAATGTTCTTTTAAAGGTAAGTGACAGAAAGATTCAATTGCATGGGAATCTTACTATCACTTCAAACTTTGGTAAGAGAATAAGGTTCTTGGTCATGTGTTCGATTACCATATGAAAAAAACAGCAGCTTTTGTCTACTCACTCTTTAAACAAGAACAACTCATACTGTCTGACACATTTGATGAAACGTACGCCTACTATTTAGCAATGAATTGATATAATTTTATGAACATGGTCGGGTTAAGCCCTCATTATACGTGAACCTACTCACTACCTAAGAAGTCTGACTTCAGTGCATCGTTATGCAAATCATTTTTTAAATAAGATTACATCAATTCATTTGGTTAATAACTATCTAAGTAGAAAACAAAAGAAAATAAAGGCTCATTTTGTTTCAATCGATAAATAAAACAGTTACTGAAAACCCTGTAACAGCTCGCACACAAAGAGAAAAAAAAAACACTTTCTTATTATATCGATGTCTTTGGGCTATATCGTCGGCAAGAATAAAATAAACATAAGGCCTGTACCCCGTGGTTGAACGCAGACGCAAATTACCGATATGGGCGCAAATTATACCCCGCCCGATGACGGGTTAGCGTCTGAGGTCCTACTCCGGTTGACGATATCCGTATTTTCGAGTTCAGCCATCTCGCTTACTTGCGTTGTCGTTCTGGCGTGAGTGACAGGGACGGCTACAGTACAAACCACGGACACCGGGTCAACCGGGGTAAGGCGTCTGGAGTGTTTAGCACGCAACATGACGAGTTAAATGGACTGTATGAAGGGTTGGGATGCTTGAGATTAATGTTTTGGTGAAACTCGTTGTAGAGCTTTTAAAAAGGAAAACGGTAAAAAATGTGTCAAGTTTAGAGTCCTACAAAGAACCGAGTTAGACAGCCAGTAAACCCAGTAAATATGTCAAAAAATGCTAAGTCAGCTGCTTAAAAATATGTTGGTGAACTCCAGGCTAAGCTGTATAAAAGTCGATTTCAGCGCTATTAATGTATATCAAGAAATGAGCACGTTTCAGGTCAAGATTGCACAGTATATGACAAGAAGTTGATAATTTAAGTATTTTATTTACTTATTTAGGACGCGAGGCTAGTTTTGTAACTATTCTAGAACTCGACCGAAAATATTAATACAACAGCCTGGATGAAGATTATAAAACAAAATGTGTGGCTAAACAAAATATACCGACGGGCGTTGGAGTAGGAAGGTTCTCGAATGAGACTACGTCTCGGGAAACGTAGTGTTGGACGCCCCCCTGCTAGGTGGACCGACGACCTGAGGAAGGTGGCCGGTGGGGGCTAGATGCGAGAAGCGGAGGACCGTGAAAGTTGGCGCCGTCTTGGAGAGGCCTATGTCCAGCAGTGGACTGCAATAGACTACATTGATCAGTAAGTCCAACATAAATTGAAGCATCCCGTGTGTGGCAAATTTCAATAATAAATATTCAATAAATATATAATATATACATGAAGATCAAGTTGTTTTTAAAATATCTCCTGTGTGATTTAAAAATGTTCATACATGCTGTTATTTGTTGTTTATGACAAATGAACGTCAAAAATGCAAGTAACATCATTTCCTTCAGCAATTATTTTCATGTTACTGACTTTATTTACATATTCAGAGTATATTATTGTAAACAAAAACCTCAATTTAGGCTCCCCACTTTGAGAATATACCCTATTATTTTGTACAGGTATTTTTCACAGATCATTAACGTCACTCGTTGGGGTATTTCGAATACAAAAACAGTTCGATCAATATTGATGCACTCAGCGAATCCAAATCGTTCATTAAATTCTTTCACATGGCCGAACGGGTTGCCATTTGCATCTGAATGGGTACAGCGTTTTTAAAACAACCAGTTCATAACAAAGATTTAAAAAAAAATGGAAAAAATATACTGTAAACCATAATATCATGATAAGACCGGCTTAAGTTGACTATTCCTTAAGTTCCGATCAAAAATTACGAGAATATTTCAAATATGTTTGTTCATATATTATAGGGCTAACCTACGCGACGATTGTTCTGAAATGTGAAGTCTACATAGAGAGACATATTTTTTATAAGCTCGGGTCTGGGTGTTGTGGTACCACCATACCTGACTTTCAATAATACCCGTGCACAACCTACAAATAAAATAATAATAATTTGGACAACATCACATACTCCAATCTTAAAGTAATTATTAGCTAACGGGTCATGTATGTGATGTTGTCTTTAATTTATCTATACCTATATTATTTATTCTATGTTTATAGGTAGGTTTCAAAACTGCTCTTATTGTCCATTATTCTTAGTGTTCCGAGTTGGTAAAAAAGGGGTGACTCTAATTTTAGAATAACGTACTGAACTATCAAAAAGATAAAATATTGATTATAAGTCAGCCTATTAGATCCCACTGCATACTCCACCACGCGGGCTCAGTGCGGATTGGTGGAGGGGTGTATGTAAGGCAAGTGACAAACCTTACTGTCAGATGTTATCAAGCCGCCCTAGGGCCTCTGACTAGGCTTAACGACTAATACCACAGATATTAGCCGGGACCAACTGCTTAACGTGCCTTCCGAAGCACGGAGATGCTTGTCATGGACGTCACTTAAATGGTCGGAATGGTCACCCATCCAATCACGACCGCGCCGTGGGTTGCTTAACTTTTGGTATCACTGCTGGTGGCAGTGGCGGCAGCGCTTTGGTAAAATATTGATTGAACGGAAACAATTCATAAATAATATGGTTTCAGATGACCTTAAAGTACCTAATGGAATGAAACATTTTAATTACCAAGAATGTTTGAGCTGATCTGGCTTTTAATACTTGAGCTGTAAAATGGGGGCAACTGATTTAATTTTTAAACATTATCAACAACAATGGGTTGTTTGGAACCCGCTTTGATTTGATGTTTTGAATTCAATATGTAATAACCTGGTCACATGCGTACAACATGTTTCCGCTTTGAATCGGCCCTTTGATAACCTTTATAGTTCGTTTGTGTTCTGTTTGTCATTACATTATTGTTTTTATAATAAATGGTCAGGTGTCTACTGGATATGGTTATTGGTTTGATAAATATTCTCATTAAGAAATAAGTTTTTAACCTGTTACTACATTTGTTTTTTCTTTAACTTTTTTCAGACTTGTCTGTAAGACTGATTTTCTTTACATTTCGGGAGGACAAATGCCTAATTCGAAAGCGGTCGCGAAAAAATACACATTCTCATTATTTTGAAAACTATAATTATAGTTTTCATTATTTTGAAAACTAACAAATATATCCGGAAAGTCAATTCAAAGTCAATTTCCGGATATATTTTGAAAACACGTAACACAAAAGAGACCAAGAATTTCACACGGTTGGATGAACTGCACAGTAGTTCAGTTGGTAAGTGCGTTGGCCCGGTTAGCCACAGGTCGTAGTTTCAAATCCTACCTGTGTGCGAATTGTTTGTTTCTTATTTAAACTTATATAAATAAGAAAAACACTGTGAGTGTTAAAAAAATATTAAAAACTAAACAATAACAAAGCCCGAGACAGCTGTCATTGTCAATCTAGAGCACTGTAAAACCTTGCTAGAATCTGTTTTACATTATGACACTAACTTGAGTGACCATAGCAGACATTTTTAATGCAGTCGACTCTAAGGACGCATAAATTAAAAGCAAGTCAGCGCATTTAATCTTTCATCAACAGAATTACAATAAAATCCCTCATCTCCCAGCTTGAGCCCTCCAAACTGGATGTTTAGATTAGTTCCTTTATTCTTTTTCCGTCATCTATTTCAATTAAGCCTTTACGAACCACAACAAATTAATAAATTAATCCACAGGAAACGCGTCCCATCATTCACAGGGATCTGAAGATGAATCATATCGTACACATCCGATTCGTATTTATTTAATCTGTGGCGAGGCGCTGAATTCGCCATAAATCATTCTAACCATAGAGAGAGGGAATTTATGAATCCGTCAGTTCGAAGCTTCAAAGGGAAGCTAATGATATTATTTTGCGGAATTTAGCACTAAAATGATCTGAGAGATTTGTTTGTAAATGAACATTTCCTATTAGTATTTTTTAATTAATTCAATGCTCATGATACTCCCTAATCTACATTCACTTGTAGGACTAAATTGAAAAAACAGTTTTTGTAGAGAATCAACATCAAACATGTATGTCATTTATGGTATTTTGAATCGAAAGATAAACAAAATGACTTTTACAAGACAAAATGTAACAAACATTTTAACTTGTAAAATTCATGGGCCAACATGAGCTGAATATAAGACATAGACAAAAATACAAGATAAAATATAAGTTATCCTTATTAAAATCAATGACTAATACTCGCTAATAGCATACTTTGAAAATGTTTTATTACTTGGAAATCCAGATTCAGTGCTTCTGGTTCTATGCTAACGCGTTGCGAAACAAATAAATTTTATATAGCACAATGATTTACGAGCCAGGAGATAATTACATGCTTTCTTTGATGTCATTTTATAAACATAAATTTTTCAACGACCATAAAGTGCGCAACGCGCTAGTAGTCATGAAAATCAGGTGGAGACACACAGACGGTAATCGTCTCGACAGCAAGGTTAATACCTTGTCACATAAATAAGTGATTGTAGTGATCTATGATAGAGTATTAAAAAAAGAGGCAGACTAGACACCATCATGTCATCCTCTACTGTGCAGCGATTCGAATTGAATTCGAAAATTGGTGCGCCGAGCAGACATTCGTTTACGAGTCAAATATAAGTAAGTACAAAAGAAAATACATCTTTTAGTAAATGGACATCACATAACACACAAAATGTCATATGTGTATGAAATTTGAATGCGAAATTGAACAATTGCTCAATTTGAGGCAAGCAATTTCTGCGCGCTTATGACATTTCTACCTCTTTTTAAATGCACTATCATTGGTGGTTGGTTTATAGTTGGTGTCGATCATTGACCAAATCACGGGTACCGTAAAGTGAAAACAAAAATAATAACATTTTGGAATAACTACGTGTGTTTTTATCTAAAGTTAATGACTGCAGCAACATAACGTGGTGTCAACCATTTTTTGACAGGATTATGTAAAGAAATTAAATAAGCAAGGATTGAACCCGGGACCTCAGAGATAACACCTTGTTGATGGCACTCGACCACAGAGGTTTCCTAATAACAAAATGTACTTTATTACTTATGTACGCCTAAAGTTACTGAAAAGCAATTTTATCTGAAGCTTTTTCTTACATTTCTTGACCACTGTTTGCTATTCTCTGTTCCCGTATGTCACTACAGCTTCACACGTCGCCTCCTCAGGAATAAATCTGCCTTTACAACTGCATAAATTTCTCTATGGAACGATTCTCGTATCCGGTCCGATTTTATTCGCCAAGCATCCTGTTTGCTGTAACTACAATATTCTAGGAAACCCCATACAGATATATTGGTTTCACGCTTCATTCGCCCGTAAAAATAACAAAGTAATCTGTTTGGTTTCGATTGCTCTGCTTGTTCTGAATGAGGTTTCAATTTGGGGTTAAAACTGTTTTACATTGTGCTTATTTTATTGAGCAGAAAGTTTTTAATGGTTTGAAATCACTGACCTTTATAATACAAGTACGGTGGACTAAACAAGATAAGACTAAACAAGGTTCTCTAAGAAATGACAAATAGTTTTTGTGCCGAATCAAAGCGCCCCCACCGTGTCTAGGGAACTATAATAGAGTAACTTGCATATGTTTATATCAACTCTCATTAGTTTCGTGGACGGTCATCACACGCTCTCTACAGCAGTCAGCGCCAAACTGGCGATAATCAAATGGCTTCATTTTTAGGTTGACAGTATGCAGTCCAGCGTACTTGTATTATAGAAGTCAGTGTTTGAAATGGCCTGCAAATACGATTTGGAATTATCACACATTACAATACGGTTTCTTAGAAACCTTTACAGACACACACAAGCACTTCAAATTAAAAAAAGGTCTAATATTTGTTTAATGTAATAAGACACTTTAATAACTTCATTTCTACGATTCTATGTAAAAAATATATTCGAAATATTAAATAGAACTATTCGAAAACTCAATCTCTGGGTAATCATTTTTTTTAGAATGTCAAGTTTGAAATCTCAAAGTGACTATTCGATTCAAAAGGTACCTCTATCATTTTGAAGAATGACAAAACCATGATATTCCAATTCATCTAAACCAGAACCGAAATCCATAAAACAGATGATACCGAACCGTTGCCATCCCGCTGAGGTCATTGTCGGGAATCAAACCCTACACCAGGGTGGAAACTAATCCTATTACGTTTGACGTTGATCTTCAATCCATCATAACAATGGGGAGCCGTGGGGCAAAATGGGAGCTCTAGTTGCAATAGACAGTGCGGTAGATAAGTGTAAATAATTGACTTTCGATGAAGTTATTTAAAAAAAACCTGGTTGATTTCCACAGCTAGGTTCAATGACATATGTTTAAAAAGTAATAAATTAGATTTTTATTGAAAAAAAAAGACCCCCAAAATTATTGTTTTTAAGTGATAAGCATTCACTATGCAATCTAAAAAAAAAAAAAAATATTAAATATACATTAAAACTAATACAATAACCTAAAACTTAACTAAAAGTAATGTAAAAAATAAATATAATTATAAATAAATTTAAAATCTAAATATAATTTTTGCACTTGAAAAAATGACAGTCTGACATAAATGACAGCCTGTCGACAGGATCCTCCAACGCCAGGGTGGCCGAGAGGTTAGGCAATCGTCCGGTATGCGAGGAACGCGGATTCGATTCCCGCCTCTGGTAGTCATTTTTTCAAGTGCAAAAATATAAAAAGACCTCTTTTATAAGGAATTAAACATTTTTAGACTCGAGTTCACCAATCCTCAAACAGCCAGTAAACGTCGATTGACGGTTAATTTGACAGAATTTCCATAAAAATATGACAAATAATTCTAAACCGGCGCTCATTATTGACATGTGTTAGTAAACTTTAAGCTTATGATACTGTATAGAATGGGATTCTCTTAATCTGAAACTACCTAAATTGCACTGTAATTACAATAGCAACATTTAATATTGCTACTATTAAAATTAAAATAATGATTTATTATTAATTTTTGCTGTTTTCGTTAGTAAAATATATACATCTTTTAATATAAACCTGTTTTTTAAGTCCATCTGACAGTGTTTACTTAGTTTTAATTCCCCAAATGTCAAAGATCGGATTACCGTCTGTTTCTTTCCCGTCATAGACATTTTTTGATAAACGACCGCCTCAGGTCACTCCATTGTATTCCCTTTAAAACTCCAGAGGCCATTTATCAAGCTTACTGCTCAGCGCTGGAAATTAACGCGGTTGTCCAAGTTGCGAGATGGAGAGAATGTTTGTCTTAATTAAGACATTTTGAACTTGTAGCGGTATGAATCGTCTCAATGCTGTGATCACTCACTCTGTTTTAACCAGATTTAAGTTTAGACTTGGGACGTGAGCTGCTTGCACCCGGTAACAAGAACAGACATTAAGTTATCCCTCTGCAACTGACGTGGTAGTCCTATAGACACCACAAAGCACAAACTCCGTAGTGTCATCTTTGTTTACGGTTTGACTCCCGCGTTGTTTGTGAGTAGTTTCCTTGATCGCGCCATGTGGACGATGCTCGACTTACTGTATACATCTTTGATGATATTGTCATGTGTGTGATTGATTGAAGAAAGTGTCTTCAAGACTATACCACCCTAGCATTAAAGTTAGTTATTTTACTTAAGTACCTTGTCATTATTGCTTCTAATAATAGGATCAATCAACTGTGTTACTAGTTATTACTTGGAAACGAGTACAATTATACATCTTGAAATGTTACGTTCTGTACATTTTGCAAAGGTTTCTACGGTTTTTAAAAGTCGCCTTACTTTTAAAACTTGTGTTGAAATCTGAGTAGTGTGCGGTGGCAAACGAAATTTACGCAAACACTGATTTTGACGTATCGCTTTTGGGGTTACCGCGTGAAAAATGATTTGGCCTCAAAGGAGGCACGAAAGCTCTGTTCATGAGGTTTGAAAGCATTCAAAAGCCTTTTTTGTAACAATATTCCACCTTAAAGTCGCTAAAAAGCAATTTTATTTAATGCTTTTTCATTGGCTTTAAGATTTTTTAACACTTAGTGTTGTTTTTGTGCGAATTTTTAGTTTCTTAATTAACTTATAAAGCTTTTACTCACATTTGAATAACAAATATTTTGCAATTTAGCTCTATTCATTTAAATTTTTACAATTTTCTAAAATTACACTCATTAGCTAAGTCTTCTTTTTTCTTGAATTTTATTTTTGACTACATACCTATTTTATTCGTTTTATATTATCACTATAGGGATCTTTAAAATGTATATCATTTATTCTTTTAACATTTTTATACGTTGTTTATAAAGCTTACATTTGTAAGCTCTTTGTTCAGACATAGGAATCTTGCTTAATTTTTTTTTAAGAGCTGTGGATTTTATTTAGATAAATAAATAAATAACAAATATTTAATATTTCTATTGAACAAATGCACTTTCATTACACTAGTCGTCTATTACTCAAACTCTCAAGATTCGCTCTGTTCAGGTCACCCCTGAATTAATCACCTCAGCCATGTTTTGTCACTTGACAAGCTACACCGAGCTGCCTTGTACTTTCCAAAAACAAACTTACCTAAACGTTTAATGGAGATCCTATTTCTAAAGCAAAAAGGTCTGTTATAGATCAGATGAAAAGCGAAGGGAGCTGGGCAGAGGTAGACGTGCGATGCCATGTCACGGAGCAAGTTAGTAAACAAATAGCTAGACAGACATATCTGATTGGTTCTTGATTTATAGGAGTGCTCCAATGTTTTAAATTGGCACAATAAATTTGGGAAACGGTTTTAAGTAAAATATTAAGAACTTGTCGTATTTAGATACTTAATCTGAAGGAAAGTTGAAAATCAAACTTTAGGCACTGCATAATACTAGTATTTGATAATGAAACTAATCATCAGTCACTCACTACTTTTGTAATACGTGATAGCGGATATTTGAAACTAATCCTATTAGCAAGAAAGTAGATCAGAATCTCAAACCATCATAATCAACCCGCAATGACAGCCCAGAACTTCCCCAAAGTATTTACTTCGGATAGACTCAAAATTAACCAAACAATATTAATCATTTCGGAGTCAAAGCGCCCCCGCCTGGTGAGTACACGATAATGATATATGCGATATTTGATGATAAACAATCGGGGTCATTTATTATCTGTCCGTTATTTGACAGCCAGTAGGCAGATGTCATTTGTCATTTTCCTGGATCCGTAGGTCCCTTCGTTACGCCGCCGCCTACAGTCTCTGACGGCGGTTAGCTACCAGCCGGCAAAGCTTACAAAGCACGCACAAAATTCAACCTTATACCAACACAAATAGAGAAGAAAATCAAGAAAGGAAGGAATCAATCTTGATTGTTTTCAGCATGAACGATTATGATAGATGAAAGAGTTAGCGCTCCCACAAAGCCGATGAGCTCACGCCCGTTACTCAGCTCTAAACCGAAAGCAACAAGGTTGAAGTTGCGCTGTCTCAATCTATTATAGAAGCTGTCTCAGCAAAACGTGTTATTGAAGATGAAACAGTAATGGATGGGGATAGGGAATGCGTGAACGCTGCCAGAGATGTATTGTTATCAGGGTTGTTAATCAGAATACGACGATCGTTTCTGTAAATAATTACCTTTTAAAAAGTATATTTCGTTGCGGCTACCGGTAATATATTCATTATATCTGACATCTTACATACCGGTGCTGGAGTAAATTTATTTAATAGGACTTCGATAGGATCGTCGCCTCTTAGCTTACATATTTGGAATTCAGAGTAGTAAGTTTTTGTGTTAAGGTATTTAATTTGTCGTTGAAGATTAACTTTACATACCTGTATACCAATTAGGATTCTGTCTCAAGTGTTAAAGTTTTGGCGTCGAGACAGAAGGTGTTTTAATGTATCTACATAATTCAGTGCGTAATAGCGTTTTCGTTGTGTAAATGCAAAATGCGTGTTCAGAATTTTTGAAGGGAAATGTGTGAGTATTCGGGATTCCCACGGGAGGCCGCGGCGTCTGCGGATGCGTCTAGTAAATCAAATGTTTAATTTCCCGGGCGAAACAACAGCCATTGTGTTTGCCCTTAAAAGGATGTTCAAAGAACTTTGCGTTGCTCGTAAAATAACTTTCGCTGCGTGGATTTTTTGGTAGTATTACTTTAGGATATAAATGCTATGAATTTTCCACTGCTAATTGAATTACTAAAGTTGAGATTAGTCTATGCACGCAGGTTATTTGATAGGTATTTGCACGGTGTTTTTTACCTAACATAAATAAATAATAAAAATTGTTTTAACCAACACACCAATTACCTAGCCCTACTAAGCGTGTGCTTGTTCTACGGTGACTAGGATAACGGACAGACACACATAAATACGTCTAGGTACAAATGCTAGTGCTCATCACACAAACATTTTCCCCTTGCGGAATTCAAACCCACAACCGCTGGTTTTGTAGTCCGGAGAGCGAACCACTACATCAAGACAGTCGTCAACATCTCATTTATTTTATATTTTGTAAATATATATATATATATTTTTACATAACTTTTAGTTAAGTTTTATGTTATTGTATTAGTTTAATGTATATTTACTAAATTATTTTTGTTTGTGTGTAAATACAATATTTTTAGTCAAATTATTAAAAATATTACCCTCCTGTCGCAGGGTAAAATCCAGTATTTTCTTACCACTAAACTATTGCACGCGCGAGGAACGTAGATTGTAAAAGAAAAGAAGAAGAACTCACTAAAAATAACTACTTATACAACCTCATTTGTACAAACTAACTTCAAAACTCCACTTTAAAAATCCACTTTAAAAACATGATGTAAACTTACACCGCCCCTTCCCAGCTCTATTGAAATATTCAATGGCCGCGCTGTCAAACGCATTCCTCTGTTCATTACTCTTCTCTTGACAGTTGGTTAATCTTTCATTGTCCTGTAAAGAAGCGTGTATTGAATTCTTTATAATCGCTTCGCTTAGATTGCATTTGGGACTACAATACGTTCGGGTAAGTAGGCAAGGTTGTTTAGCTTCATTGTACGTTGTAATCCTTCGAAATTAAAATTGATTCATACTTTTGCCAGCGAATTTAGCATTGGTTTGAGTTTCTTAAGTACAACTTCTGTAAGCCGGGGTGTGTTGGTTTATCTTAAATGTAAAGTGCTGATTTTTATTAACTGATAACTAAATACTAAAGAGAGAGCTAAGCAGTAAGAGTAAAGCGAACTGGTGTTGGTGTTTTGTCAACTGAACACCTTATATTTAGGAAAGTCTAAATAGTAGTGATTTAACCTTCACAGCAGATATTTGCATTATAGCAACACGCAAACGAATGCGGAGCCCAAAAAAAAAATACGGATAGGTAACTCCCCAACACATTAAAAGATCTTCGCAACTTCTTCTTCTCATGTCGATTCTGGCTTCTTATTTTTGAGGGCCTATTCTCAGTGATTAGCAGAGCACCAGAGACCTTCCGTACTTTAAACCAGATGTCTATGAATATTTTCAGCGCCTCACAAATGAAGCCTGTCAACGGCTCTCCTGATCCTCTCACTAAATCGCAGCTCAAGTGAGTCGAGGGCGATTTTTCGCGGCACCTGACAGCGACTATCTATCGCGCCGCAAAAACGTCAGCCGCGCGCCGGCTTTGACTATGATCAAGTGTGCCCCTAACGCTAGACCAGGGTTGGCAGAAGGAAGGTTTTTAATCCAAAATAAAGTATGTCCAGAAAAAGATAACGATAACATGGCAAATAATGTTGTGTCCAGAAATTGATGATAATAACATTGTGGCTTCAATTGAGATTAAGGTCTTATTTTGACAACTAGTAACACGTTATTATACAACACAAAAGTTTTCAAATATCGATGTGAAAATAACTTCGATCTTGAAGCTCTAAATTCATAATACACTTACAATACTAGAATAAAATGTATCACTTCTAATTCGCTACGCAATCGCTGAGTACATAATGGCTGCAGCACAATATAACTGTTAAGTGATATTAAAAACAATAGTCTGATTACTAATTGCATCATCAATCTCACAGCCATTACCGTCATTTATGTCTGAAACGTCACAGTTTGGTAAACACCCACTAATAAATACGTCACCGCGCTCCGTGGGAGTCGAACCCAACATGAACAGTGTAAATGCCGATGATAAACACCGGCTGTGATTAATTAACGGTGTCGCTAACAAATTTTGTCTCCACTCGACAGTGGGACAAAAACGGTATAATTTATGTGAGGCAGCCCTAGACCGGTCCCCCTGCTAGGTTGAAGACAAGTGGCGTTTACACGAGGCGATATTAGTTAGTGTAAAAAACAGAAAATTTAAGAACAACACTCCAAATGTGAAGTGTATTTTATGTTACAAATGTCTCGAAACTTTAAGTCAAAAACAGTAATACATAGTATAGTTATTTTTTCTTAGCAATCCTCAGGTTTTGTCTGACTATTTCATGAGTGTTTAGAAATATTTCCACATGTAAAAACTATTCTTAAGAGCTGGATTTTAATCGCAAGGGATTGTAATTATTTTTATAACTTAAGCAACTATTTTACAAGTTTTTACGAAATCAAATTGAATTTCGCTTACGTCTAACGTCCTCCGTAGCTTAGTTGGTAAGAGCACTCGCCCGGATAGCGAAGGGACGTGGGTTCGAGTCCCACCGGATGACACAGTCGATTAATTTTTGTAAGCGAAATTCAATTTGATTTCGTAAAAATTTGCAAAATAATTGCTTAAGTTATAAAAATAATTAGAAGTTAAGCTGATTTCATCTTAACTGATGGTTAAATATTTGTAAAAATATTTCCATCGGATACATGCGGGTACATTCCCCAAGTACTGATGAAATCGAACGCCGGCTCACTGGCGTAGCAAGCACGTATAAAAATTCGTCGGCTGACTAACGTCCTCCGTAGCTTAGTTGGTAAGAGCACTCGCCCGGATAGCGAAGGGACGTGGGTTCGAGTCCCACCGGATGACAAAGTTGATTAATTTTTGTAAGCGAAATTCAATTTGATTTCGCAAGGGATTGGATTGGTAGTGTAATATTACAGATTATCCTTTTACATAGTTACTGCTAGATGGAAAACATTTTGAGTGTGACAATAATGCAGGTGATAAACAGACAAAAGTAACAACTGAATCAAAATCATAATTACATGTAGGATGTAAGGATTTTCAAAAGAAACACTGGATTATTTAAAAATTTTTTGTAATTCCGTCAAACCCTTCCAGAACAATCTTCAATTGGTTGTTCAATTTAAAACCTCTGACTCTCTACCTCCGATGCATTCGGTATTCCACATTACATAAGACTCGACTGGTCATCCTAAATGTTGTCTTCAAAACCAAGTTCACCGTGAATGTGCATTATTACTACGTACTCATATTAATCCTTAACCTTATAACATCGAGCAACCGAAACCCTTAGCTAAAATCTTACTTACGCCTAAACCGTCAAGCTCCAAAGAACAACAGATTCAAATGGCTATGAATATCGTGCCTTATAAATACCACTGTGCCGCCACCTAGCGGCAGGTTGAAAGAGTCACGGCGCGTGATTGATGGCGCCCGCCCCCGCCCACGCCGACAAACTATCGCATTGTACCCGCAGGAAATCATAACATCATCGGCCAGATTTATTGCTGCTAGATACTTATTGCTGCTTGTAGCTGTGATCCGGATCCTAGATTGCTGATGGCAGATAGCTACAGTCATTAACTCTGCATGGTTATAAGATTGTTTGTTAGTGTCAGTCGTTGAAGTTTCGTTTGCTATGCTTTCGTCGTCTTAGGTGCTACACAATTTCATATTAGCTGGCAGGCCTGCCGCCTAATTCGATGGTTTTGTAAGTGACTTTCAAACTGATCTGAACTGAGCATCATTGCTTCCCAGAGATCAGTTTGAAGGTCGTCAGACGTCAGTTTGAAGGTCTACCCTCGGTCAGTCTACATGAACGGCACTGAAAGCTTCTCTGAAGTGAAATGTTAAGTCAAGAGCTATGTAAATTCATCAGTTGATATCAATCAAAGAAGTCTTTGAGCCTTGAGCTTTTACAAAGCAATAACCACATGCCATTGCTATAACTGCAGCACAACTGGCACGAGTCCTACATACAAGTAACCAGCGAGGACCAGGATTCACTTGTGATTTCTGAACCAATAAAGTAGTACTGTTTCAGTGAGTTGGTCTTATCAAGTTACCCATGCCTTGTTTTCGCGCTAACAATACCGGAGTTTTTCCAAGTGTCTATTTTAAATGAACAGAAAACTTTTTCACCATCAGTAGCTATGACTCAATTATAACATCTAGCATTAGAATTTTGCCACTTGTCCTCTATAGCTTTGGTTATAAATAAGATTCTGTTCTACTTTTTGATTGCGTGTCTTAGTATGAAGATAAAATATCATCTTATATAAAATTCTTTAGTAATAGATTATATTTGCTCACAGGAAATCATAAGATCAGTTGCGCGATTTATTACTGCTACATGCTTATAAGCGCGGTTTAGATAACCATCGTGATTTAGACGAAGATTGTGGATTGCAGAAATCTTAAACTGAAAGTGGAGAGATCATAAATCAGTACCGTTTCAAATCATTAATATGATCTAGTTTGTTACGTAAAAGTATTATGCATTATTATGTAAATCTGTCTTTTACAAACTACTTTAGCTTTTTTTTTATTTTTTTTTGTTTTCCACTGTAGCAAAGTGCTACTGTAATGCAAGTTTAAATTGAATAAATAAGATGACCGAAAATCTTGACCACTTACCTATTTTCCTGGGAGCGGGGACGGGCCTTGGTATGGGACGCAACTTGTGTTGATACTTTGGCCCCTTCTCATCTCAGGGAATCAGCTTTTAAAGCTGGGTCTGCCGCTGAGTCGGCAGAAAACGCCAAGCGGCGCAAATACGAGTCTCTTGCAGGTGATTATGTGTTTGCACCGTTTGGCGTTGAAACTTTTGGACCGTGGGGACCTAACGCCAAATTACTTTTTAGAAAAATAGCCCCTAAATTAAATACAATTCTGGAAAACAAAAAAGCTGGCTCGTTTCTCGCTCAGAGGCTAAGTATGGCTATCCAACGCGGAAACGCAGCCAGCATTCTCGCTTCCTTGCCTCATGGACACGGTTACATTTTTGAATAAGTAGATTTTAAAGTTTTTTTTTAAGTGTACATATTTAGTTAACTGATTATTTTTATGTGACTTACCTATTTCAATAATATTTGATACATATTTATTTTAATGCGACTCTATGTTCTTTTGCTGGCTCAGTAGAGCTGAGCAAGCTTCAATTGCGTCTAGTTTATTGATTCATAATGTACTGTAAGTAATACATAACTATTGTAAGAGTTTAGTGGTTCCTTATTGACAAGCACGTAAATAAGATCTGAGACCTTTCAAATCGTGCTATCACGCCGTAATCTTCAATGTTCAAACACAAAGGTGAAGTGATAAATTATGAATGAAATAACAATTCCGATTCATCGGCTCGTGTTCCCCTAACAATAGACTTATAAATATGGGTGTCTGTAATTCTTTTTATGTCTATTGTTGTCCGATTTCTGTCAGGAAATAAATTAATTGTTGCTTGAAAGCCGCGGTAATAATTTATTCGTTTGAGCGGGCAGGGCCGTCAGCGATAGAACGCTTCGGCGATATCTTTGAATGCATCTGACACAGTTAATCCATATAAAGTTATTATGGGCCGGCTTTTAACCGACTTAATTGGCCGCTACCGGTCGCTGTAAACTCGTGTGTTGGCGATAAAGTAACTGAATAAATTCACAAATAAAATTCACGCTCAGTGCGCAGTGTCAAAGGATTATTCAATTTTCTGGTTTCGGTTTCATTCAATATGACCAGTGTTTTTAAATTTATTTCATTTTACTCATAGATTACGAAAAAACCACAAGAGCAAAAATTTTAATCATTACAGTAAAATCGAATGATGCTAGCGACTTTAGTGTTAATAAAGTACCTACATATTCAAAGGTTTAAATTTAAATATTCTTAGGCCCACTTGCGCACGTCTGGATTACCTAATCCGGACTTGTTCAAGGCTTAATATCTGAGTTGAAAACCCATTTGCGCAAATCCGGATTAGCTAAGGCAAGTAGGCCTCACTACTTGCATTTTATTGGCTTTTTTGTTTTGTATCATACACAAAATAAATAAAATACGATCTTAGATATATTTGTCTTTATATTGACTACCAAGAAACCAAAAAATTGGTTACACCTACATTATACCAAGCCGACACTATAACATTACTGCAAATGCAAGTCTGCAACGTTTTTATCGCATTGTGTTTACCTAAGCGATTTATTCGCTCGTAAATCCTGAACACAAAGGGCTGTTCTTACGATCTGATATTATTGTTTCCAAGGCGTCGCGTGTGTTGAAATTTTAATTTGTCAGATTTAAGGCCAGTTTAATCTTTTGGTTCTGTTAGACTTGAATTAGCTCTGACGGTAAGCCGCTGATGTCCAAACATAGATAAGAACAGTAAGGACATTTAAAATTAGTTGCATTGTAGATGGTGGTCTTACCTATTCCTGACTAGCTCAAAAGCAATTTAATTGAATGAAAATATCGCATTTATAATTGAAAGTTAATCTGAATATGTAACCCAACTTACTGTTGTTATACAATTTTATGTATGTACGAGTATGTATAGTATCAAGTCCGTGTGAATACATTTAAATAAGGTTATTATTTTCTTTTTTTCGTTATTCCCGTCTTTTTTCTTCTTCTTGATTGTAATTTGATCGGATTTCTGGTAAATTTTAATTGTAAAAAGGTTTTTCTGGTAAAAAGCAATCTAAATCCCGTAAACAGGATAAAATAGCGTAGGTCCTATGGTCTATGTTCAATATCTTTAGATATGCATCAGTATGGGACATGAGACAAGTATAACCATAATACGAAGAATTTATAAACATGGGGCTACGTGCTACGGCTTCCCTCTTTTGGGCTTCACTGCAGTCGGGCAAAGAACCTACGAGCAGTCAACAAGCCTCTAGTTCTGTTTACTTTCTATTGTGGCCACTTTAAAGAGTTCGAATCAGGATTGAGCAAGCTGATCTCTTTGCGCTGCCTAGGCCCGAATTAGCCTGGCGAGCCGAGTAGGCCATAGATTAAGTAGGATCTCCCAGCGACTGTTGCCAACGTCTCAATAAGCCGCTCCACATTTTTACGGCCCCTATATCCGTTTCGCTGCGTAAATACACTTAATGACCGACATTTCGGGATCGCTTTTATTGTGAAGTTTTTATTATCGAGAAAATCATTTGTTTAGTCTACGTACGGCTATTGCGAGGCAGCTCACTGCGTTTCGGGGTTTATTAGGGGGTACTTTATTACCCCTTTATATACCACTTTTAATGCCGAACTGACTCGGAGCCTTAAAACGCCGGATGGGAGTAATTAAATCTGATTTTAATCTGCAAATATGATTATGCGTTCCGTTATTGCGCTGCAATCTCCAGTTTTTATTCCGATGAAGTTAACGACCAAACCTCATGATCAGATCTGTAATTATATTCTTATCGGGAGAGATAACATTTAATTTGAAGTTGCGTTCTCCTTGCACCATGCTTAGAAATACTTAGTCGTGATTAATAATAAATTCTATGAGATTTTTTGCGAACGAAATACACGGCGCTCTGGCATAATCTTCTTCAGCCATAAAGCAGTGTCAGACCACTATAATAATTTTGAAACAGTCTATTAAGTGAATCTTTATGGTAATGGCGGAACAGAAGTCGCGGCCGCGAACGAACTGCCTGTTATTTTGATGCATTATCATATTTAAACAATTCAGATGATAATAGACACGTCGGGCGAAACCCTTTGGTAATATAAATGGTTGTATTATTATTTATTTATGGGTTTCCTTCCTCCGGGCTGGGGGCGATGTAGCATATTTCATTGAGCGAAAAAAATGCTTTCGAAGTCGTGAGTTTATACCAGCCGAGATCCGGTCTGAGTACCTGAAACGACTCGCTATAAGCTTGTTGTGGCAATAATAAAGATTTATGCGACATTCGGCGGTAGCGTGTTTTGTTCTCTGTTACGAGGCGATTCGCTTTCTGCAAGATCAATAGCGCTCTTTATTGTATGCGGTGAGTTATCGTCATCGCTTGTTCTCTCAGCTCCAACTATAAATTCTGCCTCTACTGCGTTCAATTTCTTATTATCGCCTTTTACATCTTCACTGACTTTGTCTTTACTGTTTTGTTTTTCCTTGCCGATTCTCGTACGTCGATGTGAGTGATAACAGTAATTATATTGTGATTAATCGCATGCTCCTTGATCGACAAAGTTGTCAACCGCGTCTGTCGTGTCATTGTTCTCGTTTTCTCGTGAAGGCGTCTTGAGAACAGCTCTCTGTGTAATTTTTTCAAGTAATCTCATTATTACGTCGGCTGCAGCACGGTGATTAAGTACTTGATTTATGGCGTATGCAATTTGCATCAGAACCACTGCCATAGCTTTTTGCGCGCAGTCGATGATTATCGTCCGTATCGTGTCGGCTTTAATGATAGTTATTTCATGACTCGCCGAGCTTGCTATCGGGGACGTTTCATTATACTTCTTTACATACATTACTTCAACGAATGTGTCTGATTATGTTAATGCTTCCCGTACAAGGTGCTCGTTTAACATATCTTCTTCTTCTACGGCCGTTAATGGATTGTTTGCCAACTCGGTGCGTGTTTTAATCTTTTTCTTGGCTTATATTTTAAGTTAATCAACCATGTTTATGCATAAAGTAACGATCGCGTAATAAGCGGGTATTGTTGTGTCCTTTCGCGTGGGTATAAAAACTTCTTGTCGCTGCCTTGTTCATTATTTATTTCACACCTGGAAGTTCACAGATTAATAAAAGTTAATAAATGGAATTATTTATAGACTGTAACTAGGTACTTTTATTTAACAGACAATATGTGACTTTCCTTTGAAAGGCTTTTGGTTTTCTTTGGTCATAATTTACTTACGTGAGGCCTTTAAGTTATTGTCATGATGGAGATATAATTTGTCGGGTAAAGTGATGTCAGGTTGTCTCAAAGCGTTAGACACGTACACATGTTCTGTCTCGTCTCCGTTTCAGTGTGCGTGCAAATAGATACTATCGTACATAAAACTAAATGGCGCGCCGCTAAATTTATGAATCGGTCCGAGAGCTGCCTTCTACACAAAAGTTGTTTATTGCCGCCGCTCGTAGGGTTGTTAATATATTTTACTTTTATTGCCTCACTACGAACATCATAATTTTCTTTCTTTATATTATTTAGAGCGAGATCGTTAATGGCTCGATATATCATGTTAAAAATTCTCCCGTTGCGTGTGTTGATAATTTAGCCGCTATTAATGTTGTATGGTTTATTGTTGAATTAGAGTCATTGCTTGGAGCCTTTTATATCTTGATTATAATAATGCACAGTGTTTATAACTCTTACAAGGAGTGCCTTGTGGCTCAATATTTTATTGAAATGATATTGAGATTATACTTTTGCGTCCTTGCAGATACAATGAATTGTTTTTAGAAAATACTTCTTGTGATTTGGAAAGCGGAAAGAAAATGTAGTGAGCTACATAAAGGTACCTACTTATTTATGAATTCGTTTTCAAAATGGTCTAAAATCTATGTTAGCTTGCTCCTACGCACTTCATATGATTAATAAACATACTTATGAGAACAAAAACTCCCACGTCACGATCGTGACTACAAATGGTGATTATGACGAATGATCCACAAGTTATTTTGTCCAATAAATGCGCCATCGATCAAATGTACACAATATTAATGATATCTGTCTTATGTTAAGTCCCGAATCAATCATCGACCCCACAGTCATGTTGAGGATATTACCACCAGTTTAATAGATTAGCCAGTTGGTTCTGATTAATTAGCTAAATCTTTGATAATTGTGGATCTTGATTGATCGAAGAATTATTTCAATGCTAAGAATATCCTTAATTATGACAGATGTCTTTATGTTTTAAAACAAATGCAGAAATACCAAAAAAAGGATTAGGAAGGTACTTATCTAATTGGATATTTGAGTCCACCAAATGTTGACTTAAAATGTGCCGGTCACGCAGCTGTCAATTTTAAGCAATATTCACTTATATCAGGAAATAAACTAATAGAGTTAATGTGCTAAAACTGCAAAATACTTTGTAGGATTTCATTGCACTTAAAAAATACTGATAAATACGTCTTAAGTGCTTTATCTTACTATTGAATTAAGCAAATCTTGAGACCCCAATTATCTGAATATGATATTTACAGCAAATTGATTTATCCATCATTCTTTTTGACATTTATAAATAAACAGTGCTTATAAAAATATTCAAATCATCTTAAACTAACTTGCGCCATTAATTCTGAGCCTGGCCTTCTGATCCCACTTAATGCTACAAAAATATTAACGCAAGCTAATAGTAGTGTAGTTTTGAATAAGAGATTAATAGTTTCCCGAGCGTTAATTAATGGATATAATATAAATTAATTGATTGCAAATAGGAATTAGCATAATGACACATAAATTAGAAATCCTAGATTGAGTTTCGTAGATCGATTTGACTATGTATATTAATTTTATTATAATATATTATACAGTATTAATTGTTTCCACGAGATCTAGATTGTGTATACAACTAGATAATTTTGATTGGCATTGAAAAAGTACTACAATGTTATGTAATGACTCATGTAACAATTACCTTGTAAAAAAAATTTTATAATTAATTAAAGCATAACAAAGGTAAATATTAACTCATATTGATTCAAATAAGCCAAAACAGAATTCACCGCATTAAAAACGATTATGCCAAAACGCTTTCAAATAAATTGAATAACAAAATTTTAAGGCATATTTAATAAAGCGAAACGACAACCCTGCCCTCGCTGGCGGGCATTAATACAACATGAAATATGGCACACTAAAGACTATATAACGTAAAATTTACAATTCATAAAACAGAATGATATATGCGGTGGTAGATTGCAGCCCCGTTCACGCTTAGCTCTTTTGTTGCTGAAATAAGAAGTATGGATGTTGAGAAAAGTTAAAGAATAATGTTTTGTGTCAAGTTTAGTAAGACTGACTATTCTGTTGAACGTTTTGGTGTAATTGTTGTAAATGTTATTGGAAATTAGGTTTTTCGAGAATAAGAAAAAAAAAAGAAATGAAGAACAGTAGGTCCAACGCCTACTATTGGTTTCAATTAAAAATATTTGTAGCTTTATGAAAACAAAGATAGTTTTCAAGATAATGGGAAATTTTCATCATACTTAGCTATGTCATTCTTAGAATTGAAATTGCTTTCACATTAGAAGGTTAGTAGACCTCACACAGGCAACACAGAATGTAGGTTCACTAAAATTATTTAGATATAGGGCAGTCATATTTTAAGAAACAAAAACTGAATTAAAGGGAAATAAGTTAATGTGTGTTCTACATGACGTAATGACTATCGTTCCATGGAAGATGGGTCTACCCATTTATCTACCCCTTTAGTGTGGGACATGCGTCGATACTCTTGCGCCCTCACATCTTCCTCATACTGGCAACAGGGCGGTTCAGCAGCTGCATTTGCTGCTGATTCTGCAGAGATCCTTAAGCGGCACAAATATGAAAGTCTCAGTGAAACATATTTGAGCCGTTTGGGGTAGAAACTCTGGGACCGTGGGGACCGAGTGCCCATAAAGCGAGATGTCTAAACGTTGAGGCATCTCACGATCCAAAGGCTGGACTCTATCTCGGCTAGCGTATTAGCCTGGCCATTCAAAGGGGCAATGTAGCCAGCCTTTTGTGTACTTTTCCGCAAGAGGGTAACCTCAGTCAGATATTCTATTTAAACTTATAGTGTTGAATAGAATATCTGACCTAATGTGTATAAATTAAGTTTGTAGGTATTTGTGTTTATATTTGTAAGTTTTTAATAATGTATGTTATTGAATAAATTAATAAATATAGAAGTTCATTACATGGTTACATACACACATTAACTTATTTCCCTTTGTTGGTGCTAAGAGGTCAGTAAATAATGGGCTACTTCTACTACAAGCTACTACTACGAATGCTGACAATTCTAATATCATTTATTTTAAGTAAAAATATGTCCAGTTGTTTCACACGCATGTCTGTGACAAGGCCGGTCACGTACACACGGCTGCACGTCAGACTAACCCAGTTCGACCTTGAAACCACCTCTATTCCCTAAGTAATAAAATCTGTTTTTGTAGTTCAGATGTATAACCTGTCGTGTTGCAGACTTTACACCATTTGTTGTTAAGTGTTTGTGCTCTGACGCATGTCTCCTGACTTTGACGGTGACACCTCGTCAGTAGTTCTACTCTATAAGACTATGGTTGTATTTCTGACTCTATCACTCTTATCAGCTGGCAGTGAAATAGACAGTGATAGCTAGATCCGAAAACTAACATTTTACGTAGTAAGACTTCCTGATCCTTGACCGCAACGGAAAAGTGTTGTCTGGCTTAAAACAATGAGTTTTTTTACTGTGTTTTAAATATAAGAAACAACATATTACACAAATAAAATGAGTGCCTATTTTTAATACAAGACAAACCTTTGATGACTTTTAGCATAAACATACAGGATGTTGTTCTTGTTAACATATTAACAACTTTTGCGTCAGATCATCATCCTCCTAGCGTTATCCCGGTTGTGCTCTCGCACGCGAGGGCCCAGGGTCCGCTGACCATGATCCAGGTTGTGGCAGATCAGGTAATTACAGTGGAGCAACTGCCATCTGACCTCCGTGACCCTGTTACCAGGGGAACCTGACCAGTTTGGATCATGGTTACACATGCAGTTGCCTGAATATGCCGGTTTCCTCACGATGTTTTTCCCTCACCGTAAGAGCGTCGGTTAGTGAAACAACCAATGTATATAACTCAAAAAGGCAACTTTTGCGTCAGAATAACATGTAATTATTGTGTTTTAATTTATAAATAAATAAATTATATATATTATAAATACACTTCTGTAATGAGAACAGAGCAATCCATACAGTCCTCTCTTTGAAAATACGGTTGATCATAATATTAGTTTCTGTGCTATGATGTGCACATGATGAACAAGAATGTAGGGCTGAACTTCTTAGAACTTTGCCATTCTTCTTTTAATTCCTTTTAAAACCTCGCGTTAGCAACTTTGAAAAGATATCGAGAATTAAGTGAAATAAAATAAGAGAATAGAACTTTTATTTGCAAATCCTTGAAAATTTATATAGAGTTAGATCTCACAACGATTGAAGGTCTGCAAAAAGTAATAGAGATGTAAAGCTATATTTATTGTATACATAATTTGCAGGTTGCAAATAGCAGGCAATAAAATGTATCACCAGGGTAACAATAATATCCATACTAAAAAAACTAAGCTTATTTTAATTCATCATTACGTTGTCGTCCAAAAGTGCTCCCTATGGGAACAAACTCATTTTGGGATCTCATCTGACTTTTCGTTAGACATTACTTTAGTATCAGATACAGTGGGCTCCGCATCAACCTACTCAAATCTGTCAAAATATCTCAAATGATATGGAAATTTGACAGATCAGGGTAGGTTGATGTACCTGTACTGTACTCGAATTATCACTGTCTCTAGTTTTAAAAAGCTTTAGTTGACAGAGTTTTGTTTGGGTTTTCACTCTCACCAATTAGGTCACATTCACGAGTGTTTAGTGAACTCCAACTTTTGTCGAACAGGGTATTTAGCTTTCGAAGCTATCCAGTATCAGTTCCATCTCTGAAAGCATGTGACATTACCCTGTAGCCATAAATGCTGACACCACAAAGCACGCAACAAGACAACAGCTCAAGCCACTTCAAATACCACTCTACGAAGTTCCAAAAGCCGAATCAACGCTTCGCAAAACAAAAAGGCTTCTTACCCCTGTCAGTGCGGGGGTGGGGCGCTGCGGGGGCCGGGAGGGGCTCGGAAGTAATAAATCACGTGGTAACGTCGACGCGGCACGCCATCATTCATACCGGCTGACAACCTGCGCCCGGTCACGTGATACCAGTTACCTTAGGGCTGTGAAAATACTAGGCTGTTATTTTTGCGAAGGTTTTTTTTTCACAATTTTATCTATAAGTTGTATATCCTTTGACTTTTCTGGCAGTAAATTATTATTATTAACAATACCAGCAGCTTTACAACTAATGGACTCCGGTGTCATAAACTCTGTCACTCGACAGTTTTACGAAAACATTATTTGTAATTTTTTAAAATACATAGGTTTATTTATTTATTTTTTTAGAAGCGCGCACTTTTTTTCATTCCGTTCGTGCAAAAATTTTTGGCTGCCAGGTTCAAATTTCAAATTCAAATTATTCGAAATTTAAATCACTTTGCCTCCCTAGGGGCGTAATGAAATTTCATACAACATTACGTCATGACTCACTTTGAGTCCGGTTTACATGATGTGTAATTGAACATTGCCGAGTAGGTAGTGTGAAAAATACGTAGGTCTGAAGTGGTGTAGGTAAGCGAGAGAAGTCAAAGTTTACTCAGTAACTCATTTCGTTAGTTTTTATAATACCAATGTAAATGAATCGATGACACTTGACATGTATTAACATTATGTCAATCGTTAGTCAACCTTACGACATTTCGAAAACGTGGCAAAAAATTGTGTAGTGAGAAAAAAATTGACGTTGTCAAAATGTCAAAATGTTTCTCCCATTGTTCTTTGGTTGATTTGAAACCGCCAACTGTCTGAACTTGAAACATTTTGACAGCTTAAATTGTGACGGACGACCGTGAAAAATACACAAACAATTGGCCAATTTAACATCAGGTTGTCGGTTTGTGTCTTCTCCCAAATGTGTTAGTCTTATTAATTTGTAATTTATTTAAGTATTATCGTGTAATATATTTTTATGATTTAAAACTCTGTATTTCCGTTATCGATTTGATATCTATGTTCTGCATTCTCTAAATAATATTAATGATACATCTCTTTCAAAACGTTCAAATTATAAAAAGTTAAGTTATAAATGACTAATAATAACTGCATGTATTTTATGTCAAAATTATCGTACTCCTGAGGTTAAGATTCAAGATGTTGTTAAAAAAAGCGTGTAAAAAATAATATATTTTATCCGTAATTATCAAACTGTTTTGACATCCTTATAATTAAATTTTGATCATAAACATGCTGTATCTGACAAAATCAATATTAACGTAAAATTTAATTACATACGGCTTATTGCTAATAAATCCTAATTACCTGCATACAACATGTAGCAATGGAAGTATCCGGTCACTTGCATGTTTCAAGGAAATATTTTAATTTTTAACATGTACCTATAATTAATCTATTAATAAAATGTTTAGTAGTCGCCACATTAAAAAAACGAATGGTAGCTTTATTCTTTATTTAAAATATTGATAGCTTTATAAAGAACTACAAGGTCGGAAAAAAATCAGCAGATATGAGCGTCTAATGTACACTTACAAGCGGTCACATGGAAATCTATGGAAAGCTAATGCTTATAAATTGACTTCTTGAGGTGCATGATTTGTCTTGTAAATGAATGTAATTATGTTTTATTTGATGTCTTGCCGCCAATGATGATTTTGTAAATGTTTTGTTTTGTTTGTGTTATAGATACACAACAAGAAGCTTGTCTGTCAGTGTAATCCTACTGTCTGTTTCTAATGTGTACAAGTCAAGTAGAATTTAGCGAGTTTGATAAGTAATATCTGTCACATTGATAGATAAAGATATGGCCTCATAAATCTGCTACCGGTTCTAATAGACATTCACTTTTAATCAATGTTAATTGCATTAGTTATTTGTAGTTTTTGAAGCCGCCCTGGGGCCTCTGACTAGGCTTAACGACTAATACCACTGATATTAGTCGGGACCAACTGCTTAACGTGCCTTCCGAAGCACGGAGATGCCTGTCATGGACGTCACTTAAATGGTCGGAATGGTCACCCATCCAATCACGACCGCGCCGTGGGTTGCTTAACTTTTGGTATCACTACCAAAGCGCTGCCGCCACTGCGCCACAAGCACCTCTTCGGCTTCATAACTTCTGACAGTAAGGTTTGTCACTTGCCTTACATACACCCCTCCACCAATCCGCACTGAGCCCGCGTGGTGAAGTATGGCTCGTTCCTCCTCATAGTTGAGGTGAGGCCTTTTCCCAGCAGTGGGATCTAATAGGCTGACTTATATATTTGTAGTTTTTATTAGTAGCGTGATAAAAACAAAACGCTAGATAAAAATAGACTCACTCAATATCTAATTACTTTATCTCAAAATAAATTAATAAAAATAAATAAATTGTTTCAACAAACACACCAATTACCGGGTTGTTCCAAGAGGTCCACGATTCTATTGTTCTTCTTTTCCTACCGGGTCCATTAACATTTTCAATAATGTTTTATTTTAACATAATTCTATGTTTTAGGTGAAATTTTCAAGATTTTTAATGGTTTTTCCTGTCGTCGTACATAAAACAGCAACAAATTTTTCTTAATAATCTTATTAAAAGTAAACACATTTGTTCGTCTTTTTTTCGATAAAATTAAGTGTAGCTTCCGGACAAGATTGTGTATTCTTTTATTTGCCTCTTGCGGGATTCGAACCCGCAACCGCCTGGTTTAGAAGTCCGGGGCACGAACAATATTGTCAAAATTAAGCTGCGTAGGAGCCACGCATCAACTTACGCAAATCTGTTAAAATATCTCAAATGATATTGGACTCTATATTGTGATCATAAAGTTGAAATAATATGGTTGCGGAAATTTGACAGATCGGGGTAGGTTGATGTGTGTCCACTATACATATGTACTTATTATGTCAGTAACAATAACGTAATGGTGCTAAGTTTAGTAGGAACACAAAATACATACCTATAAGTACAAGTGTAAGATAATGCGTGAAATACGTCAAATTACAAAACTTCATCAACCATAACTCTAAAAGCCACCTTGGGACATTATCTACCAAAGAATCACCCCATCAAAATTCATAAAGGGTATACCGTAATCATTTTAATTACCCACACATCCATAAACAACAATAACACACCGTGTTTGGCGCCACATTACTTTATACCGATCGCCACCCACGTTAATAATTCACACTCGTTCCCGCGTATCGCGTGACGCGACGTGTCACTGTGACAGCTGCTGTCACTTCGCGTCACGTCAATCGGCGTAGGGATGTTTTTTTTTAGAAAATATTTTTATTTACAAAAAAAGCTAAGGATGTGACTACAACAATAGTGTAAAATGCCTTACGAAATACTCCACGCAAGATGATTTTGTTTAAAAAGCCATGTCCAAATAAAGCTGGATTGACATAGCGTGGCTATTGAAGACGATATATATTTTTTATATCTTTTATTTCAGCCTGACTCAACCTTATGAAAACTACAATATTTTACCATTAACATGGTAAAAGAATGCACCTACTAATCCGCACTGAAACTGGGTAGTTGGAGTATGGCTCATTCATACCTTTTCAGAGTTGAGGCACAAATAATTGAAAAAAAAAATGAGGTAAGGCCTTCGCTCAGCAGTGGTATGCATTTTATTGTAGGCTTACTAATTTTTTTTGTGAACGACATTTGGGTTCGAAAACAAGACTGGTATATTTTTAGTGATATTTAACATTTTCTACTGTAAGAAATTTAAACATTATTACATTATGCGCAAACTTTAACGAAATGTCTATGATCTACACTAAGTTAAAAACAATGTGCTGCAAAAAAAAACTATCTGCGGTCCTTAAAAATAGTTACCACCGCATTAGACTAGGATCAATGGCAACGTCATAAGAGATTAAGTGTTGATTGACACTGTGACCATTGTCACGCGATCCGCTTACAAAAAGTCATCGACACATAACTTCACATCCCTTGTATAGTAACACGTGACGTGGCATTTGCACCGGTGACAGGCGTCGGTGGTGGGAGTCAAAAATTGCCTTGTTAGTTCACTCGTCGGGGATTGGTTTTGACAGCTCGGAAACGAACGTGGGCTTGTACACTAATTTGTTTTGCGATTGAAAAGTATTTCTCTGTAATACCACAAATTGGTTGGTTTGTTTGTCCAATGCTAAGCGCACACGCATGGCATCTGTTGCGAACTAAACTATATAAATATATAGTTGTATTTATGTAGTTAGTTTCACTTTATTAAGAAGTAGTTTCACGTCTCTTAATTATATATCCTAGCTATCAATTGTAAAAAAATGTAACGGCATTTATCTGTAAGAGTAAGATGGTTAAATATGGGGCATGAACATATGGTTTCATACGTTTTATGCAGGACACGATGGATGGAAAGATTTCAATTAAAATTTTATCCATCAACTCTTCTCACAGTCACAAAATTTACTTAGCAACAAAACGCCTTAATTCAAAACTCTTTGTAATTTTAAAACAAAACCCACCGATATGCAAATCTAGCCGTACCTTACACAAGCGCCATGCCATGACAGCTGTCAACTTGTCAAGCTGACATCGGGCGACAGTTAACCTGACAGATCGCGGCCGCATACGGATTATGCCACTGTGGTAATAGTAAAAAAAGTAGAATCGAGATAATAGTGTATAATACCCATGTGACAGCTACGATGGGGTGATGAGTGCCTTTGTAAAAAGAGTAAGCGACAAATAGAGGAGGACAAAGTCAATGAAATTTCAATACTTAAGGGATGACCATTGACCACCAAAAAAGTGAAAAAATCTAAACTCGTTTGAGAAATTCGAGTTTTAATAAAAACATTAAGTTTTACGTGTCCGTGATTTGTTTGGTGAATGTTACTTTAAAATGACACAAATGGCTTTTTTTTAAAAAAAAACAACTGCCTTAAAAAACTGTACAATTTAAATTATTTTCATTGAAGATTTTTGTTAAATATAAAAACTAATACTTATTTTACGTTGCGGGATAGTAATAACTGGCAACACTACGTTGCTCTGATTACCATAATCGTATTGACTACTAATTGGCAAGTTGTTTACTTTTAATTACGCTCATTTGTGTAATTATAAAATTAAAAATCGTTAATACAACAGTACATCAGCATTTTTATTACTTCTCGCAGTTGGCAGATGAAAGAAACTGGAATACCGCGTAGTAGCTGGAAAAAACGGTCTCAAGTAAAGAAAGTATGCAGACAACAAAACGTGATTATGTGCATTGTAAATTCTTTATTTTGAGTCACACAGGTCAAGTGAAACAGCCAGCATCACCTTAACAATAATATTACATAGGTTTGTGAGAAAATAAAAATATACCTAAAACGAAAATATACTAATTGAGGTGCTTGTGGCGCAGTGGCGGCAGGCGCTTCAGTAGTGATACCAAAGTTAAGCAACCCACGGCGCGGTCGTGATTGGATGGGTGACAATTCCGACCATTTAAGTGACGTCTATGTCAAGCATCTCTGTGCTTCGGAAGGCACGTTAAGCAGTTGATTCTGGCTAATAATATCTGTGGTATTAGTCGTTAAGCCTAGTCAGAGGCCCTTGGGTGGCTTGATAACTTCTGACTGTAAGGTTTGTCACTTGTTTGTTAATTTAAGCAATCTCTTCCAGATAACCTACATAATTTAAAGTCAGAATAGGAACATTTATGTTGGTTGCTTTAGATTGTCTATAACAGAACTGTGAGTAAAGCTTTGTAAGCATGTACAATTAGGGCGCATTTATGTTCACACGTAGAAAAGTCGTGACATGACAAAAACTTCGCGTAAAGACAACCGAGATATACTTTATATGCACAGTCAATTATCAACTTTATGGCGTTGAATTAAGAACATAAAAATTGCTGCGCATGACCACACAAAAGGTCATGGTACAAAAACTACGATGTGACGCGATAAAATCACATGGAATCCAGTTTCATAAATTACGTGGTTCTTTGACAAAGAAGTTGATAGTTAAGAGACTAGGGTATTCCGCACAACACAATTGTAGTTTTTTTTATTTTAATCACAAGAAAACTACACACCATTTTTATTAATTGGCTAAATATTCGACCAGAAGTGATACAAAATGGCAATATCAAAATAACTATGAATTCTCAATTCAGGGTTGATAATATTTATACCGTAAAATAAACTGTTATAACAAAAAGACACTGACGCAATGTAACTCAAACACTAAAATTTTAAAATTAAGACAATAAATGCCTAAAGAACGACAGTAAAAACACAATATTGACCCGTATGGGGACAGAACACGTCGCCTTATTTTTTGTCCCAACTAGCGCTTCCAAACAAGACACAGACAATCTAACAAGTATAAACTGGTATATGTATCAAACTATTTTCATTAAAATCAAGTGTAACCGTTTCCCCGTCTCCACAGAGAACCCAAAAGGTGTACCAACAAGCAACCGACGAGGTGGCGCGGCCATGCTTGGTAATTTTGACAGCTCGTTTGACAGCTCACCTGACAGGTCGGCTGACAGCCGACGGCCGCCGCCGTTCGGTTGGATTACACGCATTGACGGTTTAATTTGTAAGATGGCGTAGATTGAGACCGATGTGGTTAATGAACTGAGCTTCAGTATCACTTACGTGAGTAATTAATATGGATGCTTCAAGGATATCAATAAAGTGTCTACGACGGGCCTTTGATTTTTGGGATTTTGGGATAACGTTCCTTTAAATGTATTCGTATTCGTCACTAATTAAAATCTGTGATTAATTTAGACTAGTCGTAAGCTAGAACATTTGAAGCTTTAGTTTTTGAGACTTAGATGGATTACTCTTTTGAACAGTTTATGGCTTATATTATGTATAGCAGATAATTGATCAAATATTCTTATTCACAATCATTCTCTGCCAGAAGGTTGTCTGAAAGAAATAGGTTTTAGCGATAAGATTCTCAAAAGCATCCTCTTTCTTTCACGCACACACACACACGCATGCTAAAAATTAACTTTTAAAATTAGTTTTTTATAAATTTTTTTTCACTGTTAGCTGTAAAGTGTAACTTTTAAAATTAGTTTTATAGAATAATTTAAATGTGTAGCTTCTAAAATCATGTAACTTTAAAATTATAATTTTACACTGTACATCTTTTTAAAAATGTCCTAAATTAATGGAAGAGCGTTGCACCCTCATACAGGCTCATTAGCTTAAAAAGGCGCTACGGTCACTAATATAATATAATGTACCCATTGTTTTGGAATAAATTATATTATTATTAAAAGCATAAATGGTGAGAAATAGAAGGTACCTATAAAAATTACGGTTAATATTCTACCTTAACAATGTGGAGCACGTTACACAAAACACTCGTTACAAACAAATAGAACAATAAATCTGCTTTGTTACTAAATGGAACAAATTACAAATTATGCAACGCTTAATGATTGATTTACACATCTACATCAACCGTTAATTAGCCGTTACAAATGAAGCTATTAGCAATTTGCACAATCAACATTTGATCTAGGCGCACGGTAGATGAAGCCAAGTTTTGCGTGTAGGAAGCTTATTGTCACAAACTCTGATTGTTCTAACATACTTACATAGGTATGTGCTAGTTGGTTACACTAGTAAGTTCATCAACTTTTAAACAGCCGATAAATCTCAATTATTTGTTTCCAAAATCCCATAAAAATATGTCAAAAAATTATAAACAGGCTAAATTTGACTTTAGTTAAGTAATTAGTACATAGATACATCTATTATACATCTATTTCACACTTAGTTTACATAATCTTTCATTAACCTGTCCTTGTTTCAGCAACAGAGTAAAATTAATAACGTATATTGTGTGGTGTGTAACTTCTTACTTCTAATTAAAATTCGGTTGATGGGATCCTTCTTATTTGTCTGAGAAAGCGATACTTGTGTGTACTTATAAAATTGCTTAATCTGAATTCATCAAGATTTTACTTTTCTCCGCTAAACATTTTTTCTCATCTGATCATGGCTCATATTTTACATTGAAACTTTTTACAGACGTTTTACATAATCGCTTATGAACACTAGTTTGAATGTATAGGCTGTCATTTATTTCTTTATTTGGCATTTAATTGAAAGCCGTTTAGTTTGAAAGTCGACTCATTTCGATCGCATTCGTCTTTGTCAATGTGTCATAAGATTTATTGATTCGCACACGTAAAAGGTGACAAAATATTACATATACATAGTAAATCATTTTTGTAAGTGCTTGCTACGCCAGTGAGCCGGCGTTCGATTTCATCAATACTTGGGGAATATGAGTTTACCCGCATGTATCCGATGGAAATATTTTTACATATATTTAACCATCAGTTAAGATGAAAACAGCCTAACTTATAATTATATTTTTATAACTTAAGCAATTATGGCGTAGCAAGCACTTACAAAAATTCGTCGACTGACTAACGTCCTCCGTAGCTCAGTTGGTAAGAGCACTCGCCCGAGCTATTGTGCAGCGTTATAAATGGTTTTCTTTGATGTTCAATTATGGTGTTTTTTGCAAAATTAGTATTTAAACCGCTTAAAATAAAATTGATAGATGGAAATTCAGATGCCAGAATTTGATTTTTATACATATTGTAACCCGGTTCGATCTAAACTGGGATAATTTTTGTGTAAATACAACAACGTTTTGTATGAGATCAATCTTGAAAACTAATACAAAACACTTTATCTGAAGTGGGTAAGTAATAAAAAAAGAGAAAAACAATTATTATCGGGATAAAATGAAAGGGAATTCATTTAAGCTTGAACAAAGCGTATTATTTTCTCTACTCTATTAATCAAGCAATACGTTAAATAAAGCTCTTAAGGTGTTCAATAAATAGACCTAATTCAATTTGATTTTGATAGCAAACACACATAATACTAACACTATATACATTTAAAATTATTGTTTCGTTTGAATCATATATATTAATGATTCATGACGACATTCTATCACTTGCTAAGATACGACACCAATGCCCATTAGTTTATACGAGAATATTTATTTTGATAGATTTATTATTGTTAAATTATGGATACTTTTTAATCAATTAGATGACACAGACGCGGAGAGGTAATTTCCTTGCATTATATCATTTTCAGGTGATGCAATGCAACAGCTCGGCTAATAAGAATAGAGACCTCAACAGACGTTTGTTTCTTCCTACTCGTATAAGCCAACTCTAGCCAACTATGGTGATATCTTCTAAATACGGACAGCTAAAGTAAAACTAGGCTGGACATGTTAGCTGGATGTCAAATTACCTCTGGGACAAAATTTGCACCAAGTGGGTCCCTTTAAGTGGGAAACTGCCACGTGGTAGACCCATGACGAGCTGAATGCTTACAGAATAGACTCTGACACTGGAACAGCCGCCCAAAATCGCAGTAAGTAAAAAAGGATATAAAAGCCTTACCCCTGCAGTGAAACAACATATCTTGTGGCTCTAAACAATAATAAGAACTTGTAAAAAAAGTATCTTACGTTAATTAAAAAGTTGAATAAAGCTACACCATACTTTTCGATTTGGGAATGAAAAAGTTATTTCGTTCAAGACCATCACTTGAACTTGTCAGTCCACAAATCTATCACACCGTCATCTAAAAACCGTATCGAATCCAAAACAAATGCTCCATAAAACATCGCTTCGATTAGAACATCGATTGTTTCCGCGAGTATCGATAACAAATTGGTCGATAAGAAACGGCGGCGTCTCCTTGATGTCTAACTAGTGTAAATCGATTGTAAATCGATTCAGATCGGCCGATACCGAGGCGAATCGGGCGACGACAAAGAAGCCGATGGGTTAAATGGGATTTATATGGGACAGGTTTTTGGAGATTATGTTTCAAAATATGTTGGTCGAGAGAATAGAAGGATTTTACAAACAAGAGTTCAAATAAGAACTACACAGACAAAGTTAAACAAATGTAACGTGAAACTAGTACGTATTAAAATAGATTTTGAGGAAAAAAATCCAATCTTTTTTGGACGTCGCGTACTATTTACCCCAAAAATATTACCCCATAATCAACTGGACACCTGGCTTGTAAAAGTTATCCTACTAAATAAATTGTGCAATTGTATCGCATACTTAATAGCATAATAAATTTTATTTAAATTTGTAATTTGAAACTTATTCTTTGTATTAAATTACTCAGCGCAAAATTAAGTTACGTTAAAGTGGCTTTATTAAAATAATTTTTACATCCAAAAAATCCGAATCGACCATAAATTTCAACGTCATAAACGTTACCAATAAAAATAATATATAACGCCGCTTTAAATACGAGAACAGTTTTATTTCTCAATTCGCTTTTTCTTTCGATGTCGTAAATTCAACGACGGCTGACATTAAACATGCGCGAACATAAATCCAGGCAGATTTCCGATGGAGAAAATTAAAACGCTCACAGTAAAAGACAAGAAATGTGCGAATTAACGTTCCGACGCGTGAAATGACGGGAACATAAAAAATTCTTCTTACAAGAGCGGCTTTCGACTCGGCCCGTTCTCACCTTGAACGGATTCAGTTTATTGAGCGACCTCACTCGATTAAAGTGTGGCGAATCGGGTTGTTAAACTACTGACAGCGGTGACGGCAACAAAGTTCTATCTGATCCTCCCGCTTACAACGACAGTATCCTCTAAATCTTTAAAGATAAGGTCCTGATTCCTGAAACACAGCCGTCTGTAAGAGGCCTTTACCTAACTATCCCGGTCGTGACGGTCGGGTGAGCATTTTGTTCGTTGATTGGCATTTTGCCGCGCGAAAAGCAACACCTTTAGCGGCCATGACATGTCGTCTGCCTGATTGATAGTATAATTAATTTTATTTAATTCAAAGCACCTGACATACGTGTCAGTTGTTACTGTCAATTAATTGGACAGCTCTTGATGAGGGTAACGTGTAGCAGGCTGTTTTGTTAGTTTTTGTTGTAAATCATTCTAGTTGTGTCTGTGTATGGTATAAGATGACAGCTGTTAGTTTAAAATTTGTTTTCGATTTTTTTTGTTTATTTATTTCATTGGCAGAAACGTCTTAATTCTATTTTTTAAGTAAATATTTTACTGGCAGCTAAACGTTTTGTGTGGTTGGAATCCTTGTCAAATTATACTATCTAAAGGGTTTTTACAGTTAAAAGCAGACTTACTTAATAAATAGTTTACTTCGGGGTAGCTACAAGGTAGCATAGTACCATTTTATTTGTGAGTTTTGGATCGTAGTTAACTATTTTTAATATAAGTGACGTACGGGCAGACTATTACACATACTTTGAATAAGCGCAGTAAGAAAATTTCACAAACATTCATATTCCTGTTTTAGTTGCAATCAATCTGTCTGTCAGTAAGTTTCTCGACATTCAAACATCAATTCAATTACGGACCTCAACATCCATCCATCCTAAATTTCTACACATTAATTACTATCTACTACATTAATCTTACGTCCTTCTTAAAACAGGCCTCCGACATCCTTGTCGGCTGTAACAAAGCCATGATGAATTGCGTGGCTGGGCCATACATCATTTGTAGCGATTGCTTCTAATGATGAATAATTAGCCCCGTTTGTTTCAGTTCAAGCTATCTCCTTTTGTTCCTTCACTAGAGCCTCCTTATAAGGCTCTATAGTAATAGTCAAATGTAAATAAAAACTGAGTTTACGGGGATTTTGTTGGTTTTAGATGGAAAAATTGGTAAAGGGCATTGTAACAAAAATCGTAAAATTTTGATGTCTAGGTTTTCTACCTTATTGTTTCTGTTGGTGACAATCTGTGTAAGCCCACATCAGTCCACATTTTTCCCTGTTCTTAAATATTTACCTAAGTTTTTTTGGGCCCTCCGGCGTCCTCTCGCCGTCTCTTACTGAGAAAAAGCTTAGTAAATCGATCATGTTGGAAAGTGAGTTAAATTAAGGAGTTTTACTTCCTTTGGTTTTCCATTACTTATGGAGCATATAATCTCTTTGATGTTTTCATACGTTGTTTACCAGTACTAACAAATATTACAACAAAAGAACTCATCTAATCGTGTCTTCAGAGCATTTGATTGGTTTTCCATTTAATAAGTAAGTAATTGTATAGTCACTGCTTTTTTGCTTGGTATTAATCATGTTCGCGAGCCTCGCTCGAGTGCTTCTACGATTTTCATTAGACTGTGGATTATTTATGGCCACAAAGGCAGTACTTTAGATAACTTCATGTATGTTATTAACCGTATTTTCTTTATATGCTCTAATTTAATTGAAAAGGGGTTGTGCTCTTTCATTAAAAATGCACCTTTCAATTTACTTCCATCGGTAATTGTAGTTGAGTGTTAGTGGTCATAAATTACCACTGGCAATTTATCCATCAACCGCTTTTGTTTAATTTTTAATATATTTATTGGAAAAATAGCAATACTCAGTTTCATAGTTATCTTTTGTGGCCTTTGATTAAACATTTTGTGTCACTAATAATTTATCTTCTACAATTTTCTGAGATTTTTGACAGTGGTTTATCATTGTCATAGCTAACCAAAATGAATAAAGCGGACAGTGGTCCGTCAAATTCACTCAAAAACACACCTATTACTTATAACAATTGTTCAGGCACTTAGTTCTACAAACTTAAAATAATATTCACATAAACTTAAGTATTCTTAACGTCAAAATCTCAACCAAGAAAGTAATTTAAATCTCCACAAACATTATCATCGAGATAAACTCGAGAACACTCCCACCGAATCGTTTGCGAAACAATTTATCGCCCCCAATTAAAGGCGAGTTTGTTCAGCAAAGTTTGCGCGCAATCAATCCCCTTCAGTCGGTTTCACCTCAGGAGTGCATAAAAGTGCTATTCATTACAATCCATCAAGTATGAGGGATCGGACTCTGAATGGTGTTTGAGCGTTCAACTCAAGCCATGAAATATCCGAGGTGTTTCTTTAAGCTTTGAATAATTTTGATTTTATTCCTTTCGTTTGGTAATAAGTTAAGAAAAATATTATAAACTAATGCATGCCTGAAAACCTAATTTATAAGTAATGACTAACTTAAGAGATATATTCATTTAACTAAAACATCAGTTTAAAACGCATGAGTTATTTTGAAATAAAAAAATGTTATGGTATATATAAAATTAAACTGTGCGTCAGGGCCACGGGAACTACCTACTTCCATTTTAATTCTCTATTTTTGTGTGACTCTGTTTCTCTCTGTTGAACTGTGTTATACCTACATACAAGTAGTAATATAACCACCCACCGTAATCGCTCGGAGCTCCTCAATCACGTCGCCCTCATTTTTCCTCTCCCCGACATAGCTTGTTTATCTACACAATACCTCGGACAATTTGTCTTCGCCGCTTCTAAATATTCCTCATTGTCTTTGAGTAATTCACTTAATAAATCCAACCAGTCAAAGCCTTGAATTTCGTCTTGGGCAATTTTCTTTTGTTTATAAAATATTCTCAGTGTTCACTGATTTATGTGAGCCCCGTAAAGTTTTTTTAGGTTAAGTGTAGATTATAACCGGAGATTATCTCTTAATTACCAATTTAGAAATTCTTACGCTTAAATATAATCATTATCATTTATACAATCTCCATCACCATCAGCCTTTACGCCGCCGTTGAATTAATTGACGTACTATTATATTTTATCACTGTCAAGAATGTTAGAAATATTAATAAAAAGGTCATATTATTATACATACATAATATAATGTATGCACTCTTATTCTCTTAAACTGTACAGCTAAGACTAAGATCACGAGTTGTAGCAAAAAGCGAAAAATAACAACTCTATAAAAGATAATAAACACAATAAGTCAGTACTTAATAATTTAAGCCTTTTTACGATATAATGCCAATTTAAGACCCTAAATGAAACTAAAAAATATACGCATACAAACATTTCTCGATAAGATTTTTTTATCTGACAAAACTTGTGAAATGTAAGTATTAGTTGGTGTACACAAGACATATACGTAACTAGAATCATAGTTTTCCTAACAGTCTTGTTAATAAGAGTCGTAAGAATCGAAGAAATTTGACGACCGTCTTGGTGTAGTGGTTCGCGCCACGGACTTCTAAACCAGGCGGTTGCGAGTTCGAATCCCGGAAGGGGCAAATGTTTGTGTGAAGAGCACGAGCATTTGTACCTAAGTCATGGATGTTTATAAAAGTATTTAAGTATGTATATTCGTTATCCTAGTCACCATAGCACAAGCTCACGCTTGATATGAGACTAAGTAATTGGTGTGTTTATAGGAATAATTTATTTATTTTATTTATTTATTTAATCATTTTAATAAAAAGTAAGCATATCATGCAATTTCACACAGTCAAGAAAGTTAGATCAAATAAGTGTCATTAACACGATAATTCCACGGATAAAAACTTCAAATTAACAGATAAATACATCCGTATTTTAACGAGTTATAATCTATGACTACAGAAATCAACTAAAGTCATTCTAATAACCATTCTGATTATGATTAAAAATGTATAGAAAGCCGTAATGAGTAACTGAATGATATTCGAGATACAGCCGTGGCGGCCGGCGCCGCTATGAATGTCTTACTACAAAGTTATGATTTGTCTGAATTTAATGTAAATTGTGCTTTAGTTGGTTGCCATAAAAGCGAAGATGCAAGAAGAAACAAAATTGCATGCTTGTAAGCGAAGCCGACAGCCGTCAATCTTGAGTTAAAAACCGGTAGCCGACATTAAAGAATACAAAAGTTATGGAGCGGACTCAACGATGTATATTCAGTGATTTGACGTGAGATAGAAACGATTCGTTCTAGCTTTTAAATCTAAAGGAAGTTTATTAACTTTTTCTTATGATCGTTATAATGAGACGTCTTTCAATATTATAGGGAGATATATTTTTTGCGCAGACATTTTCGGCTGGCTAAGTTTTTGTCCATTTGTATTTAACCTTTCTTCGCTTTTTTTGTTATGATTTGAATACTTATATATTAAGTATATTACTACTTATATATTACTTAAAATACTTATATATTATTAAAAGTTTCGATTACCTTAGTAGGTATGCGTTGGTGGCACGTTTTTAATTTACATGTATTTAAAAAAATAAAGAACCTAACCTCCAGTTTATGGTAAAAGAATAATCAAATTAAAATAAAAATCTAAAATAAGTAGTTAGTTCAAAATACTGCAGCATAACTAACTTAATCCCAAAAAGGCGAAATAAATACTCAACTCCCCAAACATGTCACTGGAAGTCTTCGCTCGACTGACAAGGAGAGATTATAGGCAACGTCAACGCACAAAAAGGCCAAATAAATTACGATGACGAACAAACAAAAACAGCTGCCACACCTCACAGATAGAATAACAATAACGCCGTTCTCCACCGAAGGATGAGTAAGGAAGAGTGGCCAGTTCATCTAAATGACCAAAGATTTTGCAAGGGCAATAATAAGGCACACTTTATTATTTTTATTTATGAATAAGTATGAAGTTATATGTTTACAAAAAGGTGTATGAAATATGATTTTTTGAAGAATATGGCTGTTTAATTGGGTACTTTACTCATTTATATTGTGTTTATCGACGTTAAAATGTGGCATGCCCTGTCGAGGGTTGAATAAATAATTTCGATTTTGATTGATTTTTACTACTAACTCGTAATATAAAGACAAAATAATTCAAAAATCTTAAAAGCTTTAGTTTGTGTGCTTACGAAAGATCAATAAGTTCGTTGTAAAAGAAGCACGTATGTCATTCGATACCGTAGATGTCTGTAATCATGCCTGAACTACAGAATCGAGATTGAAATATTTTAATTGCACCTTGGGTTTTCAAGGTTCTTTTGTCTATCGAAAAATCTTACGTTTGAGTTAATATATATTAGTTTGAGTACATGGTGGTGATGGCTAGAAAGCTGTTATTTGAATGTTGATACGTTTAGGAAAATGCAACAACCACTTTGCGATAAACAACATAGTCGACCTTCATGGTTGAGTGGCACGCACAACTTTTTCAAGGTGTCGCTGTCTCTGAGGTCTCAGGTTTAAAATTGTTTTCAGGTTCGTTCTTCGGTTGGCTTATAAAGAAAACTATAGTTAGCCTAGTTGTTGTAGTACCACTGTGGCAGTCCGAACTCTTTCTGTTTTTATACTTTTTTTTAATGTTTCAATTTCCTTCTCTTTTTGACGTTTTTTACAATTTTACCAGTTGTTTCTTTTACTTCATACGAATTACATTGATTTCTTACAAATATTACCCAAAGTTTATAATTTATCCTCTGAATTCCCCTACATCGCGCACATTTAAAAAAAAAACACTTCTGTTGTCTCCACCTACCGCCGACTTGCCGATTAAAAGACTGGATCACCATAAAAGGCCATTCACGAATGTTGGCCTGGACTATTTTGGTCCTCTAGGAGTCGCTATCGGACGCCGAAGAGAAAAACGATATGTCGCTCTTTACACATGCCTGACATTCAGAGCGATTCACCTAGAGGTCGTTAATAGCCTTTCCGCTGACTCCGCAATCATGAGCCTCCGGCGTTTCATTGCTCGAAGAGGCACCCCTACCACTATCATTTCGGACAATGGCACAGCATTTGTCGGCGCCAACAAGGAGTTAAAACAGTTTTTTGGAAGTGTCATTGAAGAATTTGCAGCTACACGAGATATAACTTGGAAGTTTTTGCCTCCTGCCGCACCATTCTTTGGGGGCTGTTGGGAGCGCCTGGTGCGCTCGACAAAGACAGCGCTAAGAGCCACGCTCCAACAAAAAGCGCCAAAAGAAGAAACTTTTTCTACTCTCCTCTTGGAACCTGAAGCTATTATTAACTCTCGGCCTTTATCTCATGTTTCTGTGGACTCGGATGATCACGAAACCCTCACGCCTTTTCATTTCCTCATCGGCCAGTCGTCACACATCTCTTCACCTGCACCGGCTTTGACAGATTCCGCCCTGGTGAGCAGGTCAGAGTGGAAGAAAGCTTCCTGCCTCGCAGATCATTTTTGGGCACGTTGGGTGCGAGAAGTTTTACCAATGATGCATGCCAGACCACCATCCCCTAAAAAACCCAGCAACGTAAGCGTTGGCGACATAGTTGTCATAGTAGATGAACACCTACCACGAGGGGTGTGGCCGAAGGGACGAATTACCCAGGTCCACCCGGGACGAGATGGTGTTATCCGAGTCGTCGATGTTGCGACAAAGGGGGGAATTTTACATAGGCCGGTAAAGAAAATAGCTGTTATCGCTTAGCTACTGTTAATGATAGGCATTTCGGTCTGCCACATGACTACAAACTACGTATTCTCATACGAGGGGGAAGAATGTGGCAGACCGAACTCTTTCTGTTTTTATACTTTTTTTAATGTTCCAATTTCCTTCTCTTTTTGACGTTTTTACTATTTTACCAGTTGTTTCTTGTACTTCATACGAATTACATTGATTTCTTACAAATATTACCCAAAGTTTATAATTTATCCCCCGAATTCCCCTACATCGCGCACAACCACCATTTTTGATTTTGATTTATTTAATACAAGTGTTTTAGCAACTTACTTTGGGATCAGAGCAATATAATGTTGCTATGTTCTGGCTGTTCTCATTATCCTGTGCCTTTAGGCCAGGGATAATGGAAATAACATAAGAGAGGAACACAAAAGCACAAAGACGCCGAAAACGAAACCCGACTCCGTAAACATGAGGCCTGTCTGTATTGATGCCTTCCTATTATACACTTTGTGATGAGGTAATGACTGGGTGGAAGACATTCTTTGTCCTTTTTTGTCCAGGGATTAGAATGTAACTGCAATATTGGCCCAGGATATTAAATAAACTTTTGTACTTGAACGAATTTTGCCATAATTGGTCGAACTTTACAAATCAGTTCTCTGCTACTCCACAATTCTAATCTTCTTACTGATCGAGGGCTCAAAGTCATAAAACACAACATTGCAAGAGCTATTACTAGAACTAAGTACGTATAAAATAAGTCAGCCTATTAGATCCCACTGCTGGGAAAAGGCCTCACCTCAACTATGAGGAGGAACGAGCCATACTTCACCACGCGGGCTCAGTGCGGATTGGTGGAGGGGTGTATGTAAGGCAAGTGACAAACCTTACTGTCAGAAGTTATCAAGCCGCCCTAGGGCCTCTGACTAGGCTTAACGACTAATACCACAGATATTAGCCGGGACCAACTGCTTAACGTGCCTTCCGAAGCACGGAGATGCTTGTCATGGACGTCACTTAAATGGTCGGAATGGTCACCCATCCAATCACGACCGCGCCGTGGGTTGCTTAACTTTTGGTATCCCTACCAAAGCGCTGCCGCCACTGCGCCACAAGCACCTCAGTAAGTAAGTACGTATACTAATGCAAATAAGGATCTAGTTCTCATCTTTCGGGGTATTGGACATGAATATTGTAATGAAACTATAAACAACATAACTATGTTAGCAAAATACTCGGGCATTGTCTTTGCTTTTTGAGCTTAAACCAAAACCTCGCTGAATATCAATAATAATTTGAATCATCGTGTCAATGTCTAACGTGAAAACATTATTGAAAAAAAAAGACTTAAATATGCTGAATTTTGCATACCTGCGGCTGGACACTACAATTTAAAGATTCAAGTCATTTGATTTCCATTGCTCTAAATAAATAAAAAACTGTAATAAATACATTTATGACACATAAAGATGTACGAATTAGGCGGTCTTATCGCTAAGAGCTTAGTCTCTTTCAGTCAACTTTTGGGGATAGAAAATACTTCACAGGAAGGGTGCGTTCTAAAAATTATTTAATAAAGTAAATCTTTAATAATAAATTGTTTTAACAAACACCAATTACCTAGCCCCAAACTAAGCTTGAGCTTGTGCTATGGTGACTAGGATAACGGATAGACATACCTATATTTATTTATAAACATCCACGAACTAGGTACATATGCTCGTGCTCATCACACAAACATTGGTCCCTTGCGGAATTTGAATCCGCTACCGGTGGTTTTGTAGTCCGGGCCGCAAACCACTACACCAAAACGGTTGTCAAGTTTGAACACTACATACGAAATATATTCACGATGCAAGTCGTAGCATAAATTGTGTGTGCATATTTCTGTCTAGAATGAGTAAAAAATAAAGAAAGATAAGTGAAGTCGGCAGCACGTCAGATTACCCATATAGCTGTTGGCTATAGGGCGTGCCAAACAATTATACATACATTCATACTCCCGAAAAACATAATCTTCCATCCTTGTGCAGTCGGGTAAAAACCATATCGTTTAGTCAACTGCCTGAATAGAAAAAGAGTGGGTTTTAGTGCAAATGTTATTAAATATAGGCTTTAAAGTAAAATTATAAATATTAATAATAATGTAAAAGGTGGTTCACCGAATTAATATTTAATCAACAAATAAAATTTTTACTGTTGATATTTTAAAAGTTCTTGTTTATTTTTGAGATTTTCTTTAAGAAAAAGACGATACAGAAGAACTACCATCTCTTTGATTTTTATCTGTTTTTCTTTAAGTATTTTTCCTGAAAAAAATTAAAGTAAGTACTCCATTAATTTTGTTACTATTCACCATCGCCTTGAAAAAAATGTTCCTTCACGTCGATGCTATGCACATATAAAATTGTTCTCATCGACGGTAAGTGATGAATATAAATATTATTTTTAATATCCATTACATTAATAGTATACGGCAGGATAATAAATACCTGTTCATATCATCGTAAGATATATCGTCCGATCGTTCGTCATTATAAAAATTTATGACCATTGACGAATTGGTCGTTTATTACTGAAGTAATCAATTTCCTTCGTATCTAGGTTATAACTCAATTTTATTGTTACACTTTTATTGTTTTTATAACTACTATAAATTAGTGCTATCTCGGCCACTTGAGTATCAAATTTTAATCACCAATAAAACAACGGCCTAATTTTATATTGATTAGCTATCGTTAGTTATTGCTGTTATTGTACAATATTCATGAATGGGTCATAAAACTTTATTATTTGTTTCTTCATTAAAAAGTTATACAAATATGGCGATAAAATAAATAAAAATTTTTTAAATCACATCAGCAAAAATTTAGTTTCCGATACCGGGAATCGAACCCGAGCCTCCTGGGTGAGAGCCAGGTATCCTAGCCACTAGACCATATCGGAGATGAAAGAAGCGTTGAAATATAGAAACATAAAATGTTTCAATTGCAGAAATTGTCGGTTTTTTTTTTCTAAAAATAAATTCTCAGGGTTATCTTAAGAATTTTTGAATAAACGATTGAAATAACGGTACAAAGCGTTCTGTTAACCCCTCATTATTCAACCCCGAACACTGCCAATTAAAATCGACAAACTGTAACGGGTCTATTTTGGTCGCATTCGATGTAAATCTGCGCCCGTCCACTTTGTTAATAGCGAGTTATTATATGGTAAACGCTAGTGTTGCCTGTCGATAGTCGGCAAATTAATAATCGATAGAATTTACTATTGTTAAGTATTCGTTTGAATTCAAATATTATCGGCAGTCTTTAGCGTTGCGTTATTTTACATGATATAAAAATGCTATTTTTTTTTGGATGATATGGTATTGATCCAAAATTTTACTATAATTTTGTATGGATTCTTACAATTTGATTTAAAAGCAATAGTATCGATTTTAACATTCGTCTGCATAATTGTGTAAAAAAATCGACAGTATCACTAATTCAGAACCGTTAAATGTCAGTGAACATACTTAAGTGTTAAATACCTTAAATTTTATCGATATATTGATTTTACATTGCTATATTTTTTACAAGGTTTGTACTGCTAATTTATAAGTTTTTATAAACTCTAAATGATATTTGAATAAATATGTTAATAATATCGATACATATGATCTATCGACAGCATCCTAACTCTACTAAACAGCGTCATTAGCATGTCTAGCCGCACCGACGCGTTGTCGGTCGCCGCGGTCTGTCGGCTGTCGATCAACGTCGCTGTCGTCGGTGACGAGCACTTTAAGGGTTAACTTTCACCAAGCGTCTGTTTTTGCCCTAATATCTTGAACTGCTCACAAAACATCTGTTTTGCAATGCAACTGAGCAAGGCTAACTTGCGTTCGGATAAGCTAATCTGGATTTATTTAATACCTATTATCTGAGTTAAAAGTCTACTGCTCCTGATTGGCTAATCCAGACTTGTGCAAGTAGGCTTTCAACTCTGATAATAGACCTTGAACAAGTCCGAAATAGCTAATCCGGACGTGCGCAAGTAGGCCTAAGGGGCCTTAACTCTGTCCACACTAGCTCTAGCGCTCAGTAGCAGCACCCCCTCTGGCTCTCAATTCTTGCGACCTTTGAGTGTGTCTATTGTGCCTATTGTCCAGTTGTTCATGAGTTAACCCGCGTACTTTGAAGTGTATACTTATACGTCAAATACAACACGCCTTTTACTAAGTTCGTGTTTTATTACAAATCTTCGCTTGTCATACCTCGACGTCGTCATCGTTACCGGCCTACCAAGAAACACCCTTCTACAATATAATGAATAGAGCCTAAAATCTAATAAATCCTAAATAAAATATTTGGAGTAGAAATAAAAATAGAAGCGATGATGCAACAAGCGTTACGAGAGCCATTCCTATCCGATCCCATGCATAAAATCTACAAGAGAACAAAATTTCTATCCAATCCCCTGATTAATTTGCTTTTCCCAACGGCAATAGTATTTCGAAGAAAGGTGGGGCTGGTACGTACAGTCAGGACAAAATGAGTTGATTGAACGCACCACCTTCTTAAAATGGGGTTGGAATACTAGGGCATCAGGTAGGAATAAAATTATTGAATATTAATTATTAATATACTACACAAGTTATGGCAATTAAAATTAAAACACAGTAATACGGATCGACATCGTGTAGTTTTGGGGGATCGGATGGGAATAAGTCTTACTAGAGCGTTTACTAGAGCGATGTTAAAGCGTTTCAAACTTCCATAAACTTGCAAAAACACTAATTGCTCTTACACGTACAAGTAGGTAACTCACCGTACACTATCTCACCTTGTCTTACTTTTAGTCTCGCTCGAATCGCCAAAAAACTGTTTTAATTGTAAAAAATCGACATCATTTACACAAAATTCTAAAGGCAAACCAAAAGTTTCAGCTAATGCTTTATATTGTGGCAGCTTCACAAATGCTACAGGTGTTTTTATCTGAACTATTTGGAATCCAACCCGCCCAGTGTACGCCTCTCCATCGCTGACATTCCGTGACATTTGACGAACGTCTGATGGTTATCCCATCGGACCTTTGTCTTCCCTTAAACGGCAGCTGGAATGAATACCCTTTGTCGATGCCAAATCTTTTTTCTCTTTCAACGCTATATAAATGGCATTAATTATCATAAACATAGTTTGAAATGCGGTTTTGATAAGACCAAGCATTCGATTCCGTATTTGTTGATCTGATTAAGCGCTTGAGGTCTTTGGAATTTAATTATAATAAGATAAAGTGGAGTGATTGCGTCCCACTTGCGTTGTGAGAATGACAAGGTTTTTGTTGCCACATTGTTTTAGCTCAAAACAGCAATTAAGTAGACACATGCTGCGAAGGAAGGTAAAAACTTTGCGTTGTTACTGGTCACAAAAGAAACAGCTAAGATGTCTGATTATAGTTGAAAAAAAAACCAGGCAAGTGCGAATTGGACTCGCGCACTGAGGGTTCCATAGAAACAAATGTTATTTCTACGATGTAATCACAAATTCGCGGTTTTCGGACTTTTTTCTTTATTTGTACTGTTAGACCTTCCTTCTTGCCAAATTTCATGGTTTTAGGTCCATGGGAACAAGTACCCCATAGGTTTTGATTCCCTTGAAAATTTTAGAAAAAGCTTGATTTTTGTACTGCTTCAAGGGACTATAGATACGAGTATTAGTATTTGATATTAATCATTTGCAGCCGCTGTACTCAAGCGAATAGGCATTGTTGAAAATTATATTTTTTTGTAAATTTCTTAATTAAAATTATTAAAAAAATTATATAGGTTGATTATCTCGTGATTTGGTAAAAATGTGAAATAAAGGGTAATTACTGTTTTCTACCCTACGATTGCCAGAACTGTAATAAAATACTGATTTGTATAAAAATATAGTATTTCATAAAAACATCTTTTTGTTTTATAATTAAGCTCTCTAACTTCATTTTAAGTTCGAGTCTCAGTGCATTGTTATTAGTTTCGCTTTGGCTGTTAATTTTCACTTTATAGCTCCACGCGCTGCTGAGAAAGTTTCTTGACAGACAGACGGACAACAAAGTGATCCTATAAGGGTTCCTTTTTTCCTTTTGAGGTACAGAACCTTAAAGATCAGCTTACTCCAATTTATTCCAAGCTAAATGTCATTATTGGTTTCATAACACTATATCATCTGACTTTGTAACTCTTCATCAAAATAAACAATGATTGGTTAACATGAAGGGAGTACTTCTTGATCAAAATAAAAAACAAGAAAGTGTTATCACAAAAAAAATATTACTATTACTTACTAAATCTGAAAATAATCTACCAAGAACACTTAACTTTTTATTCTTGATACAGATGAAATCTGCCTTTTCTACAAGTTCATTATTAGCGATTGACTATAGACTATAATACAAAACTATAATAAATCAAATTTCAATACATTTTCAAAAGCATTACATACATCTGTCACAATATACCAATCCCAAACTTCTAATCTAGATGCCTGCGCACAGAAACACCAACTTGTGAATTGTGATGCACGTCCCACCGCCGCGACTGTGTGCATTAATTTATATTCCACCTTTTGTTTCTAAGAACTCTTTGCGCCCTGGGTGGCCCTCACACCCGATGCGTTTTTGCAACAACTTGATAGATACATTTGTTCTGAGCGTACAGCCTTTACATGCGCTTATTACACTGGTGCATGATTGAATTTTGCGAAGGAATTATATAGGTAGAATGAAAATGACAAAAGATCTTCTGAGAAACATGAAAATAAGCTTTAATTCTATAACCAAGGTGCTTACGATAAGAAAACTTTTGTCTTACTTTGTCTGTATAGCACTTAATCATCTTCCTAACCTCGTAGATAATTATTGTTGACCATTACAACTTTTTCTGGTAAATATTTTTTATCATTGACAAAATCAATAATGAGACTCTAAAGATAATACATTTTATTAAAGGAATAATATATTATGCTGAACTACTTTCTACTTACGTTGTAATGGTCGCAATAATTATCATGGTTTGATGTGGTTATCGCGATGACTTTTTTACAACCTAAATACTGAGAAATTTCAATAAAAGAGCGAGACTTATTATTATACACTATAAACTTAAGTCACTGGGATTTATTTGCTGATAAACAAAGAATATTCTCGTACATTTATATTGCGTAGTTGTCTCACGATCGTAATCTAAATTAGGGGGATAATTGATGTGTGTAAACAGGAAAGTAATATATTATAAAGTATCGTATAGATATGATCGCATTTAAACCGTTTATCGCAGAAATCAACAAGTACTCGAAATCGGCATGTTCTTAGAATAGATTAACAAAGCAAACGCACTGAAAGGGAACTAAATTTAAATGTGCTTTTAATCTTCGTGAAGCGTCAACCAATCCGGAATTATATTGAACGAGAAACGCGCTGAATGAACTCTTGCAACATTCAACTCATAGCTGGAATTACGAACGCAAAGGGGCTCTCCAGCTAATCTCCAACCGACACAATGCCGCGATTAAACCCAAGCCCATTGTCAAAGCCAACAAAGATCTTGTCAATTATAATCTACGCGAAATCTTTCATCGGCGAGCCGTCAAACGGTAGCGAACGGTGGACCAACTGCCACACAAAAAACTTTTTAATAAATTATTTGCGAAACTTGTTTGGAACCCTCCTCAAAGGGCGGCGAGAACCGAAACCGATTGGTCGTGACGTGACGGCTTTTGTAACCGTCGAGTATTATGTTGTCAAAATACACGGGGATTTTGTTATTATTTTTGTGTTTGCGAGCACACTTAGCACCCTTTTGTGCGGGACCTTCCCGGAACACGGGATGTGTGAGCCATAAAGCAGACTTTCCTTGAAAAGGAACATGTGAATAGAATGGTAATCACGATCGGTCGTTAAGTCACGAAAACAATGCATAATGCGAGCTCTACCGAGTGCAGCTTATCGCACCTCAACTTTTTAAGAACTTTAATCTGATCGCGAAACAAAAAAGCCACAAATCACATTTCGCCTTCCGCGTCTCTGGAGATAATAACGTTTTTGCTCGGAATATGTCATCCGGAGTTACGAGATCTCTGCCAAGTGTTACTGCCAAATTACACCATCAAAACACATAAACACGCGTGGCTGGGCCGGGTGTCACGTCACCCGTATGAGCTCCTTGATATTTATTCAAATTATTCCTCGACGCCCTGTTGTTACGTTACGAATGAATTTTTCATGCACACGTCGCCCTGAGCCTCGGTAATTTCACTTTGAGTTTGCTCAACGCCAACGAAAATGAGTTTATTTATGTTGATATTTTTTCCTCAGACACGTCTACGGTTTAATGGCGTCGTGTGGGACGAGATCATATTGGATAGGTAAATATTTAAACACGATAATTTGTTTTTGGAATAAGTTTCGAGTTTCCGCGTTCACCGATCTGGAACGTATTTCGAGATTGGATAGATGACTCAGGTTGTTAATCTTCGTCAATGTAATCTAATCACATGTTTTGGGTAATTTACGAGACCATGCCTTTGAACTATCATTATCAGATAATCCTCAGGCAAGCACAATAAAACAATTCTTTAATGATACTGTCACGGTTATCATGAGAATGACAAATCACCGCAGTTAAAATATAATCCGACTGCAGTCTCAAATGCGTGTTAATTCCTTCCACCATGTGAATGTTTGCTGAGCCTTGATGATACCTTGATCCGTCATTAATTATTCTGCCAAAAACAACTTTCTTGTTTCTGTCACGTCTCGTCCGTGTGTGACCCTGTGAAGCTCAAATTCCTCGTTAACTTCCTTAGTGAAGACGTTTTCATCCATTTGTTCGTTAACCATGTCTCTTCGAATATTAATCGTGACCGGGTTCTCATTTTCTTCACCCATCTGTGTAATACGAGTGCTCGTAAGGTTCACAGTCGTGTACACACGGCCTTGTCTGCCATAATGGATTCGCACAATAATAAATTTCGTGGTGTTGACACACCACACACAATATTTGTCGATATTAATTCACGGCAAACAGAACTGTCACTGAACAAATTTGATGTATTTTATTTAGATAACGATGTTTAATTGCGACGACGATTAAGTTATTTGCTCAATGGCCAAGTTGCGGTAAAAGTATTTGTACAGCAATGAAATGCGTGTGACTTTGTCAGTATTTGTTTATGATTATGAGTGATGCTTTAATGGGTCGCAAACAAGGAACAAATGAAAATGTAAACGGTGGTACCAGATTTGAGGATAGTATTGGGTAGGACGCGCATACTAATATTTAGAATGCTGGACCCAAGAACGTTTTGTTAAAAAAGCACAACCAGTACCTTAAACTTTCATAAATCTTGTTTGTAAACAACTAGTGGTTCCCCGCAACTTCACCCGCAAGAGTTGAAGTTTTCATATAAACTTTCATCCCACATTTCAGCCCCTTTATATATTAATATTGCGACAAAATGCAGCCTATGTCCTTTCCTGGGTCTAGAACTGTCTCTATACCAAATTTCATCTCAATCGGTTCAGTGGTTTAAGCGTCAAGAGATAACAGACAGACAGACAGTCACTTTCGCATTTATGATATTAGTATGGATTAACCAATTCCTCGTGCAATGTAGAAAATCTTGAGATAAAATATATACCACGTATACTTAATACATCGATCAAGGCAACTGTCTGGTGAAAATAACTTTTACTTCGAACGACGTAATTTATCAAAAAGCCGTTGCTTATAAAATCCAAATAAACAGATATAATTGATTAATAATAGCTCAACGTCTAGCGTATTGATATTGCAAATAAAATACTCTAGTCACCGCCGATATATCAAGATAAAGCTGACAAGTACCGGGCAAAGGGCCCATTTCCGACCATCCATTACGATTAGGACCGTAATGTCTATCATTTTAGTGCTAGCAACGAACACTCAGACCTCCCATAAACCACCCTAATGTAAATATCGCCCTTTTATCTGTCTTTAACAATTTCGTAAACTCGTACTAAACCGTCACTGGAATATAAATTACCGAAATACCAACATGAAATTTACCATCACCAAAATTTTGGGATAGTCAAATTTCGAACTTATCTTCAATACAACAAAAGCTACGATATGATTATTTTGTGAGAACGAAAAGGTTGAATTTATGTGGTGGAAATGGCAGAATACATCGTCTCGAATTGCCCCCTGCCAATAAAAAAGGGGAAGACACAGGGTTGAATTTTGTTTATCGCCATCTTTATGGTGGCCTACCATTTATTTATACTGTATTCATGCGTGTACCGACGGTAATATAATACTTTGAGGAATAATAAACTTTTGAATTAAGGGCAAGGATCTTTTGAACTACTAATAAAGGTAGCTTAAAGAATTAGCATTAAACTTGTTTGTTGATAAAAAAAGTGTGAGAGAGTGAGTACATTATTGTTGAAAGCATTAATATCAAATATATCATAGGTGAATGAGCTTTCATAAGGCGCTAAAATAGACGCAATTTTTATTTGAGTGACTTTAACAATCCTTTTGTCTAGGGTTATTAAAGTTATTATGAGAGCGTATTTTGATTCAATAAAACGTTTAAAAAATTATTGTGAACTTTTTAACGTGAACAATTATTCATTCAAATAAGCGGTACCCACAATTAAGTAACCGCCAAGAGATTCTTGAAAAATAAATTAATGGCCCTCATTTATCATGCGCTCCCAATATTTCCAACGCAAGATTTTATCGTGTCAAATTTATCTTCATAAGGTAGCGTGATAACAATCTTCCCTTTAACACGGTCGTCATCAATATACAACCCTTTACGTTAAAAGAATTAAGATAAAATTACCATTTTTTGTTATAAACATGTGTGTTACGGTCTCACATGAATATTTGTTGAAACCTCCTGAACCTAATCACCTTTGAGCAAACCACCATTTGCTGGCATCTGAATGGTTCCATATATGATTGTGGTTCTTGTGTTTTGAGGATAAGAATCTCGTTTTGTTTGCAAGTTAAGTTTGTATTTTCGTTGCAGTTCTAAGGAAAATGTGTTAAAAGTAGTATATTATGCGCGCGCGGTCCGTATGCGGTTGTTTATAATCTCAAATGTTTTGTTATGCGTTACAAGCTACTGTTTTTGTGTACTCCATGCATTTATTCAGCAGGCGATTTTGTTTCATTTTTGTCGGCCTGTGAGGTCCAGAGTTTAGTAATAGGGATGTTTTCAATTCCGGCAGCGTTGTTTGGTCCGTGTGCAGTTTTTGGAATGGAAAAAAAACCTATTCGATTTGAATTTGCGGAGTTGCGAACTATTTTAAGCACGATGTTTATCCAGACTATACTTATCTACCTTAGATAAGTACCTATCCTAAGGTACCTTAGGTTGCCTTGGATAAAGTCAAAGTCAAAAATCATTTATTCAATTTAGGACCCAAAATGCCACATATGAACGTCAATAATTTATATCAATCAATTAAGGCCCATATGGCCCATAGCCCGTTGACTGTTTGAAAACGGTTTCACCTTTAAAAAAAATGTTCTATTTGCAAAAACAATTTTTGCAGTTTATGGCGCTTGCTCGTTTCTATTTGTCGAAGACGCAAAAAAATGAAAAGAACAGTGTTCTAAATTTCACCAACAATAACATTGTCTTCGAGCCATTGTCTCAAAATCGGTCCAATAAACATTCTTGCTTATCCCAAATATTTCATAGTCTTGGAATTGCGAAAACAAACGCGCCGGCGCTCTTCAAAGGACTTAACACTAACTGCAGTTGCAATTTTTTTGTGTTTGTTACAAAGTCGTAAATTATATGGCTTCATCGTCGTCTAAACACAGCGCTGTTAACTGACAGCCGAAATATACAATACTGACTCATTATGGCTGTCATTAGGAACAGTCTTGTCGCCTTTTAAGTTTCACCGACTTGGATGTCGGGCCATGAAACTGGCGGAGTGGAATTCTATTTTTTTAATTTTCATACTAAAAAATATGATATGACTAGGATCCAAAACTGGTCAGGTTCCCCTGGTAACAGGGCCACGGAGGTCAGATGGCAGTCGCTCCACTATAATTACCTGATCTGCCACATTCTGGGTCATGGACCCTGGGCCCTCCCGTGCGAGTGCACAACCGGGATAACGCTAGATCATGATAAAAAAATATGTGTAAAAATAAAGACTTTATTATTATGCTTATCGCATGAAGTCGTTGATTAGAAACTGCCCCGTATTTCTGATTAATTAAGTAATCTGATTATTTATTCACTATCAAACTATTTATCATTTTTAATTAAGACGATAGCCATCTTTAATATTAAATTCAATCTTTAAAATGATTCATTCAATAAAGTTCTGGAATTGCTTATCAATCGGGTGTCTATCTTTAATAATAAATCAGCATCAATTCGGAATTAGCCTAGAAAACTACACTTATATTGTATCTTTAATGGCCTTTCGATAGTTTAAAATACTTAAAGAAAATTCAAAAATAATCCTAGGGAGATTAACGGTACGCTTATGCTACTATATAAGCTTCAACATGCTGAACTATTCTGGAAAACGATTGTCAAAACAAGTCCAAATCAGATAGTTACACTTAAGCGATACGTTCTGCTTTTGCTTTATAATTGAATCATATTTTGATGTGCCCATTAACATGTATGTACGTAACATTATTAAATCTATGTCTCGTGATAAGTCTCCTGGCCATGACGGCTTAAGCATCGAGCATTTGAAACACGCTGGCCCTCATTTGCCTAGGCAACTGTCAATGCTCTTTAACCTGTGTATTCGACACACATACTTACCAGAAGCATTGATGAAAACAGTTGTAGTGCCGATTGTTAAAAACAACAGTGGTGATATTGGTGACAAGTCCAACTACAGGCCGATCTCATTGGCAAGCATTGTAGCTAAAGTGCTCAGCTTGACAGGTACATAAAGCTGCATGACAACCAATTCGGCTTCAGACCTGGTCTTTCAACTGAGACTGCTATTTTTTGTGTGAAGCAGACCATCAAATACTACACAGAGCGACATACGCCAGTCTATGCGTGCTTCTTGGACCTGACCAAAGCATTTGACCTGGTAAATTATGACATTTTGTGGGACAAATTAAATGAAATTGCCATGCCAGCAGAGCTTACTCTAATATTTAAGTATTGGTATATACACCAGGTAAATGTAGTGAGATGGTCCAATGATTATTTGGAACCATATAGGTTGGAGTGCGGGGTAAGACAGGGGGGGTTAAGCTCACCTAAGCTCTTCAACCTATACGTCAACGCGCTCATAGAGGAGCTCAGTGGCACGCGTGCTGGTTGTTATATTGACGGCATTTGCCTCAATAATATCAGCTATGCGGACGACATGGTGCTACTGAGCGCCTCTGTCTGTGGCTTGTCAAGGTTGATAACCATATGTGAAACGTATGCTCTTAAACATGGATTGATTTATAATGTTAAGAAGAGTGAGTGCATGGTCTTTCGTGCCGGAGGAAAATGCATGTCCAGCATACCTTCCATTAAACTTGATGGTGTACCCTTAGAAAGGGTACAACAGTTTAAATACCTTGGACATGTTTTGACCTCTGACTAGAGGGACGATGCAGACATCGATAGAGAACGCAGGACGTTGTCTGTGCGAGCGAATATGATCGCGCGCAGGTTTGCTCGTTGCACCACACAGGTAGCACCCTATACACGAGTAGCTTGTGGCTTTCGTACACGCAAAAACAGTACAGCGCGCTACGTGTTCAGTATAATAATGCCTTTAGGATGCTGATGGGGTTGCCTCGATTCTGCAGTGCTTCCGGATTGTTTGCTGAGGCAAGAGTGGACTGCTTTTATGCAACCATTCGGAAACGATGCACATCCCTTGTACGTAGAACTCGGGCCAGCGCTAGCAGCGTCCTAAAGGTATTTTCCGACAGATTTGACTGTCACTACCTGAACCATTGCAGCATGGTTCATGTTGTGGCACTTTAGTCTGTAACATTTATTTATTATTATTTTTGCAATTTTATTTTATTTATTTGTAATTGAGTTATAATAACTTTATTTGATTTTATTTTAATTTATTTGGTTTAATTGTGAATTTTGAATGTTACTAACATAGGCTAAGATTCTCATGTATTACTAACTAATGATCTAAGTTGGTCGATAAATAAAAGATTTATTATTATATTATTATTAAGTAGGCATTTAATTGATTTTATCTAGGCCTGGGTATTTAAAGGTATATCCATTTTGTTAGATTAAATATACTTCCAAGGAATTCGACAAATAACACAAATCTAATCAATACATTAAATTAAGCTCAACAATTCGCTTATAGCGTCACACCATTCAATTTTCTGGCCACACGGTAACAAGTATTACAAGGTTCCCAGTGAAATTATTTAC